>MTQE01001134.1:14776002-14805172 GCA_014337955.1 Aspidoscelis marmoratus | reverse complement strand
TTGTTTCGGATTTGTTAAACTGAATTAACGCATGCCATGGGGATACGGCCTAGGTGTTACATCTGGCTTTTCCCCTTAAACCATTTTGGAAGGAAACACTTCTGCAATGGCAGGGGGAAAGCCAAATTGCTGGGGCATGCCCAGCTGTCAAAGAGGGAGAGCGCACGCTCTCCTTGTTTGACAGCTGGGCCCTCCTCCCAGTCTCCATGATTGGCTCCATCGGAGCCACCATGAGGAGGCTGGCAGCCGGTTTCCCCAGCTTCCCCCTCACAAGAGAAGGGGCGATTGCACCTTCTCTTGTGAGGGGAACTCGCAGCCTACCCACCCCCACCCTGCCCAGAGTCATGCACTCGCAATCCGTGTCTTACCTCCTCGCTGCCAGGCCGCTTCTGGCAGCGTGAGGCCCAGCATCCACTGCGCGTACATGCGCCGCGGCCTCCCCTTGGCCAGCCACCCTCACAAGCGGATGCGCGGGGACATGTGCCGACACTCAGGGCCTCTGAGAATCTGTCCCTGTTTGGGACAGATTCTTAGAAAAAAACAGTTCACTGGAAAACTGATTTTTTTAGATCCATTTTCCGGTGGCATGTATGGAAAGGCCCAGTGATTACAACTGAAAATGGGGCAATGCGCTTGCTGCAAGGCACATATTGGCACCACATCGCAAGGCGCTTTTTTTAAAAGTGGAGACATAGCCTTTATCTCAGGTTTTTTTAAAAAATGGGCTATTAATGTATCTTCATTTTTTTCATTTGTTATTCTTGTTTGCTACCCTGAGACTTTTCTAATAAGGAGGTATAGAAACCTCAACAAACTCAAGCATATATACACAGTTCAAGAAGACAAGCTTTTCCCCCTAAAAATTCTTTCCCCATAAATATCCTGTCAAACAAAATAATGACTCCATCGCTGCTTCAGAGATCTTTGTCTTTGGACTGGACAATTCCCAGACAGAAAATGCCTTCCAAAAGAAAACCGATTTCTGAAAGTCTTTTACAATAGGAGATTGACTTTTGTGAAGGGAGGTACCTAGCTCCCTTAACTGCTCCCCACTTTTGTAAATGAAAGCATCAAGTGTATTTTCTGTCACAAGCAAGAAAGTGCCACAATTTCCCTCACAGTAGATGCCCTTACATATCTCTGTCCCTGCTTTTTTGGAGTTCCACTTCTCCTGTCCATATGATTAAGTGCAAGAAATAGAATCTTTGCTGCTGAAATCACTCATGCCTGAAAACAGCACAGCGTGACTTGCTATATTCACTTAGGCTTCATCCACATCATTTATATTGGACACTCTGAAAGCATCCCTGTGGACAAATATGCTTGCGCCATTTGGCCTTCAGGCAGCTCTTGATGTGTGGGATCTTCCCTTGGAATGAAACAGAGCATCCTGAAGGTGGATTTCAACCTCGTTCCTCATTGACACCACCATGTAGGTTGACAATGGTGGGGTGGCAACTTAACAGGAGTGTCCTGGTGCAATTTAACTCTAGACTGAATATGGTTGACTTTGGGGCCATTTCCAGTCCAATACTAAAACATACTGGACAGAAACACCAACACTGTGGAATTTCATTTGCACCTTTCAAGAATTCCCAATATTCTCCTGGGTTAGTAGTTCAAAAATCTGTAATATTGCTATTACAAGAAATCCAGCCAAATGCCAGATTTCTCATAGTATCGATTCCAATCCTAAACTCTTACTTCATCCATCAGTTGTTTGTGTTTATTGCCGTTGTTCAAAAATACTTGAATATTAACTAGCATGGGGAGGGGGAACCAAAGAGAAATGGGTGGGTGCTTGCTAACATTCAGGTATTTTCCAACAGCCACAATAACACAAAGAGCTGGCAGTGTGGTAAGAACCCAGGAATGTCCTGGAATTGCCTTCTCCTGTCCAGCAGTTGTGACAACAGGAAATTGCAAGATCTAAGTAAGATCCCACAATTTATTCTTGCCATCTGGATGTACCCAAAGACAGCCTTTTTAGTGGACTTCCAGAGACAAGCTATATCTTGAGGGAAAGAAGATGCACCACACACTCCATTTCCTGTCATCAGTCTCCAGACAGTGTGATACTGACATGTGAATAAATTAAAAATATCAATTTTGTGTAGAGTGATTGTCAGTATATTAATAGCTTTTCTTTTTCTCATTAGTAATGGCAATATTATAATGGGTGATGCAACCATTGTATGGGGAAACACAATATCTAAGGAAAGCTCTCAACTCACTGAGCATTCAAGAGGAAACAGTCAATCGTGTGCCCATTCTAAGAGATGGAGAAAAATGAGAGCCATCGTGATCAGCCACAAAGGGTGCAAGTGTCAAGCATGGTCCAAGGAGACCCAAAAAGGCTTTTAGTTGGAGTAGCGTCTCTCCTCTACTACCCTCCCAGTCCAGATCAGAAGCCATTGCTGTGATTAATCATAATCATAATGTCCCATTGAAGTTATGAAGCAACATACTTGCCTGGAGTTTTCAGCTGCAGAGGATACACAGAGTAACACTAAAAAAAACACTACCGAGATTTCAATATGAGCTAGATAAATCTTGTTCAGATATATGTCTAAACAAGGAAATCTCCTGAAGACACTGGGGTGTGCTCACTAGCTCCACCTCCAGTGTCTCCATAACACTATCTGTTAACTCTCAGACAAGGGTAGAAAGAAAGCATTTCCATACTTACTTTACAAGGCTAGCCGAACAGGACTGGCCCTGCTTAGATGCGTTCTAGTAGTAGGAACAGCTCCAAAGTTCAGGAATAAGCCTTCAGAAGAACTGGACCAGTACAGTGCCCATGCTGACACAAGAGACTGTATGATCTCCAGAACCACTTCTGGGTCCACTGAATGCCAGGTGGCAAAGTTCATAGACTCAGTTCCCCCTGGGGGCTCATTTTGGGTGATGCAATTTGGTGGACCTCCAAAATGCATCCCCTTGTTAGACCAGAATAGAGGTATGCACCCTTCCACATGCCGTCCTGTACAGTCCATCCATCCTTGGAACATCAGTAGACCTGGAAAAAACAAGTCTACTGGTGTCCCAATATAGGTGGCTGTGGCGTTCACACCAGGCAGGCAGTGACAGGGCAGCCATTTCACAGCTCCAAAAGTAACAGCAGAGGTGCAGCATCAGAGAAAGCCATGCCAGCCCACCAAAATCGTACCAATGAGAATCACTGAATCGCGGACTATAAAAAGTAGTGGCTCATCTTGTTTTTCGTCTCTCATCTTGGGCAGAAGGCGGATCGGGGAGCTTAGTCTGAACCAGCGTGAGTTGGGCCTCTCCTCTCAGGTAGAGAGAAGAGAGGAAGAAGGTCTCTCCTCTTGTGAAGAGGGAGATCAGGGCGTGCAAGTTTAGGAGTGTGTGTGTGCATGCGTGCACAGGTCTCTCCTCTTGGAGACAGAGTAGAGCAGAGCCCGGGGAGGCAGATTGGGAATGCTGCAAGGCTATCTTTATTATTTTGGGAACTTATCTTACTTCAGGTTAGAGAAGAGTCTGAGAGGGAAGGACTAACTATTGGTGCTTACTGTATAGCTTACCAGGGACTGTTGGCCTACAGTGGAGCTTAGTGAAGGGAGCAGGACAGTTTATTAATTACAATATCTTTCTTTTCAGGCAAATGAAGAACATTTAAGTCGAACTATAAACTTGCATCTTTATTTTTCCTTTTGTAACAATAAACTATAACTGTTTGTTTACAACTAAGTCAGTTTGCTGCTTTAAGGTCGCCTGATACACAGACACATAAAGCAGGACACCAGTGGGGGAGAAACTGGTTGGCACACAGCCCCACCAGAGCTGGTAGGTGACCTGGGTGCTCAGCAGCTCGCTAACTTCCTGCGTTGCTCTGCAGAGGACAAGGAGGGAGGGGCTGGGCTGAGTCGTCACAGCGGCCATTTTGGCTGCCAGTACTGAAACATGTTCCAACCCAATATAGATAGATAACCTAGGGAGGAGGATTTGGCCTCGCTCTTCTACTCCAGCAAGTGGCAGAGAAGGATCTGAAGAAGACTAGGTGCTGCACTGGGACTGTTTGTTCTTAAGGGAAGTGTGGAACTGCCCATGGGGATTTCATGTATAATATCACCAGGACTACCACAAGGAAAGGAAGGAGCATTTACTTCTCTAAGAAGCACACACTCCAACATTTCAACAAAATGTATGTAGCAGGCCAAAGAAAATTAAACAGTTTGAGAATTAATTAAAGGACAATTCAACTACATTTATATCTTATAATCCACAGACTCAGTCTAAATAACCTTTTCTGCTCCCCATTTCTAAATTAATGCTGTCAAAGAAAGGGAAGGAGATGAGTTGAAATTAGGTCACTGCACTGAAGTGAATGGTTAATACCTGTTTCAGGTGTTCTATTGATTTTCCTGATAAAGACAAGCTTGGCCAGATACAATAAATAAATTCTGTAAATCGGTTTTCTGCACATCCCAGACTTGGATAAGATGTTATCTGCAGGATTCAATTAATAAAAAGTGAATTGCAAGCATGGGTACAGAAAAGATTACCACTGAAATCCTTCATCATAAAGAAAAGGCCAAGCCCTCTCACCATTTTGTGACAAAAGCAAAGTCTAGAACAAATACATTTAAAAAATCAGTTGCCCATTCATTGTGTTATACTCTTCATGAATAATGAATTAGAAGTTTTCTATGTGGAAGCTACACCAGAACCTTGGCAGACCAAGGGATCTCCCAGCCTTTTCAGATACCTTCCATTCATTGCTGATGTTCTATATATGCCTTGTTTGTAACTGAAGAGGGTTTTGAGAGCTTTGTGTCTGTATCCCTAAATGGTTCATTACATCCTACTACTGCCTGTTTTACAAGCCAAACAGGACAAGTGTAAATCAACTGAAGGAGGACCTGGTTGAGTCACTGCACAGCAATTGCAGCAAGCCATTTCCATAGCCTCTGGTCAGGTCAGTCTGAGGTGTGCCAGTAACTAAGCACAGCGTCCAATTTTTCAGCTCCATGATAGCTAGCCATATTGTGTAGACACAGGCAGACTCTTTAATTCAGATTGCATTGGCTTCACCACTTTTACAAGCCAAATTAACAGGATGAGCACCATCAGAGTTGCATAATTCTACTCTACAGTAAACGTGCCATGTCACCTCTGGGTGGCAGCATGAAGTGCAGCTGCACATGGAAATGCAGATTCTAGAGGACAAGGGAAGGTTGCCCAGATGGTCATCAGAACCCTCAGTTCAAATACAAGAAACCACGTATTCAGACACAACAAAGCCTCAGGGGCACCTTAGAGGGTCAGTGTTTGGCTCACATGTTCCAAACTTTTCTCTAATCTACCTTTTCTGGCACAGAATGTTCATGAAAGGAGAAGGTGCATGCTGGTGTGTATGCAATTCACATCTCAGAGTCTTAGTCACCTCCGAGATGCTTTTGTTGTTGTGTCTGATCACAGCCTAAGAGAGGACATCTTCAAATACAGAGAAGATGTCTGAGAGACTCCAGAGACCATAAAGGACAGCTGCTTATGGCTTTAAGCTGCTGGAAGCCCTGGGTGAGGATGAGAACCTTGCCATCCTTCTAGGGGTGGTGGTCTAGTGGTGGCAGTTTGCTGCTTTAAGGGCGTCTGATACACAGACATATAAAGCAAGATGGGCCCTAATAATTTGGAGCTGCTTCCTTGCAGGACTGGGTACCTCTTGTCAGCTGCTCTGGACTCCATCTGGTCTCAGCTGCACCAGAGACCATAAAGTACAGCTGCTTATGCCATCGCTCCTGGGGTGGTCCAGTGGTGGCAGTCTAGACCCCTCTGCCCTCTGGGTGATTCTCCAACCTGGCTGGACACAGACATTTTAGAGGAGGTAATTCTTTGTGGGACTGGGACCTTTGGTCAGCTGCTCTGGACTCCACTTGGCCTCAGCTGCCTCAATTGTGTGTGTGTGTGTGTGTGTGTGTGTTGGCTTATTTTGCAATGTTTTGTATGACATGCAATTTTTATAATGTATTTTACTATAGTGTTTTGATTACTACTTCGCATTGTATGTTTTCTGTTTGCTGTAAACTTCCATGGGCAAATTTTCTTTTGGAAAGGTGGTATACAAATAAAATGGAAATGAAAAAAAATAGATATGTGCTTAGTTTTGTAGGTTGCTTATTTCGCTAAGCCTCAACTGAAAAAAATCTAGTCCTTAATACGTGCAAAGCAATAATTTTGCATCCATAGTAGAATATAATATTTAGCAGGAAGATCTTTCATTGTCTTCATTTTCTTTAAAAATGACATTCAAGTTGAGAGTTTATTGTCCTTTGTATGATTTTTTTTTCTGGCTGGGGTGGGGGAGTATGTTGACTAAGCAGCTCAGACTGATCCACTTTCTGTTTCAGAAAAGCTTATTAAAAACCATCCAGTCTGCCCTGATAAATCCTGTTAGGGGTTTTCAAGTTATTATGGAAAATTACAATAAACAGGATTGTGGTCAGTTCAGACGTTTACAATGGCCTTTTGAGTACAATGGGATTTACTTTTAAGCAAACAGGCATTGGTTTGAACTGTATAGCTGCAAGCCTACGAATAAGTACTAAGAATTAAGCCTGCATCTAGATGTGAGTTAGCTATTCCACTATATTTGGGTATTCTGGAACAAAGCATGGATATTCCAAAATATCTGTGCTTTATTCCAGAATATCCAAATACAGGGGAATAAGTAATTGATGTTTGGAAGCTGTGTAAGTCTCAAGATGCACATGGTTTCTTTCCGAATGAAATTATTTGCCTTGTATATGCTTTATTTGACAATTTATCACAGGCACCAATTTAAATTTGCTCATGAAGTCATCTCTAGTTTTGAAAACAGGAGCAAGGGACAATCTCGCCATGCTCATTTCTCATTTACAAAATGTAAATTAAGAGCCCTGGGAAACCACGGCAAGTGTCAGAAAGTTTTGTGCGCGCTTCTAAAAAACATCTCTTCCTTTTCCTGGACATGCTCAGATTGTCACGAAGAGCCCCAGCTAATAAATTTAACACAGTATGTGTCATTGAGGAAATCAACATTTCGTTTCAAAGAAAAGATGCTTTCCCACACATATATCAAGAAGTTTTCATAGCCCAGTCTTGAGATGCAAGCAGTGGGATTGGCTGTTTCGTGTAAGTTCCTTGCTAGTCACTTAGGGAAGAAAGAGTCTCATTACAATAGTTTACTCACGCACTGGTTGTGCAGCTTCCATGTGTGTGGTTTTTGTTTTTGAATATTCATTAGACCTATCTGAATTATTCATAGGAACCTGCAATTAGCATCGGTTTCCTTACTTGTTCTGAAAGATTTGACTGTAAATTAGGCCTCATAGAGTTATTTGCCTCTGAATCTGTTATTAGGTTTCAGAACCTTTCTACTCTGAAATGTCGATGAAAGGCTTCTCCTGAGCAGAACAGCTACTTCTTCCAGTTTGGGATTTGGTAGAACCCTTAACTACTCTGCCTTGCTGATGATTTTGGCATGCCCAAAGAGTAACATAAAGGAAGCGTGTTTATCCTCTGTACAAATCATCAAAATTAAGTCTCAGGAAAAAAGAGACAAAAAGAAAAGTGCTCAGATTTGTCAAGGTAAGGCCCTAGCCTTTTCCACATGTACCAACAGTCTGCTATAACACAGGGCCTATCTCTCTTTGGGTCCTACCTCCTCTACACCCTAGTGTGGTCTAGAGGACACCCTGCCCCTGCAAGTGCACTGTGCCCACATTAGACGCAGTGTGATCCAATATAAGGTGGCTGAAATGGTTGCCTAAACTGGGATACGAGTAGACTTGTCTTTTCAGCTCTACTGGCATTCCAGGAGCAACAAGACCAGCCGTGGAAGATATGTGGAAGGGCATGTGCCGCCCTGTTTCAGTTTACCAGGAGATACATTTGGGCAACACATCAGATTGTGCTGTGTGGAACAAGACTCTGGAGGTCTTAAAGAGCTAGGAATGAAAGTTCCTAGCCTTGGAGCCTCCAGGGAACACATTTTGGCAATGTGATAATTTGGAAAGGAGAGGTGTACCTTCTACATATCTACATATTCCAGAATCCAGATCAGGGCTTACTAGTACATTGGAAGACCATAATATTGAAGCCTATCAGTGATTCTGATCAAGGGTATCTTGTTCTGGATGACACTCTGTTCTGAACATACAGAATGTACTACTGAAATCAACGAGGCCACAAGGGTTCTTCTTCCAAAACATGAAAAGGCCATTAATCAGTAGCTGAAGAGCAGCATATAACTTTTTTTTTTTTAGCTGTAGTGGGGAGGCTTGTAGCAGTTCGTGGTCTAAAATAGTTCATAGTCTACTTCTTAAATTAAAAAAAATCCCATTTGATTTTCTTAGATCACATATGCAGGACATAAGAGCAGCCGTGCTGGATCAGGCCACAGCCCATCTAGTCCAGCATCCTGTCACACACAGTGGCCCACCAATTGCCCATGGGCATCTCAAGCAGAGACAAGGGCAAACCTTCTACTCTCAGATTCCAGCGCAAATGGTTTTAGAAGCATCCTGCTTGTCCCCACCCCCACCCCCAGCCTGAAAGATGTGCCATCCATAAATTTGTCTAACCCTTCCTTAAAGCCATCCAGGCTAGCTACTGTTACCACCTCTTCTGGCAGCAAATTGCATAGACCAATGAACCTCTGGGTGAAGGAATACTCCCCCTTGTCTGATCTGACTCTCCTACCCATCAGCTTCATAGAGTGCCTCCTGGATCTAGTGTTGTGTGATAGAGAAAATAAATTTTCTTTCTGCAGTGCTCTCTGCCACCTTTTGCCAGCACAACAAAGGAGCAATTGGTCATATTTATGGCTGAGAATCATGTTGTGCAGCTGCAAGATGCTGTGTGGCATGTTCTTCCACTGCTGTAGCACCAATGGGCCAATACAGTTGCTGCTCCTGGGGTCTGACACTTGTGCATAAAATTATCTGACTTCAGATGTGACAGTGCTGGAGCAGGCTGGATGGGCAGGTGAGTGCAACAGAACCAGGGCAGCACCTAGTCTTCTTCAGGTCCTTCTCTTCCTCTTGTTGGTCTGTATTGGTTTAACAAACAACACTGCTTCATCCAGATTGTCGAAAATAATCTGACAAAAATATGATTTACTATGTAAGCAAAGCATTAAAGACAGCTTGAGCCAAAATAAACAACAAAAAAACCAGAACAGTTGCTTGGCTATGGGAAAAGGGGATATGTTAGGTCACGGAGAACTGCAAGTCAGGCTTCCCAGTTGTATGAATAGTTGCAGAGATATATCTGGTGTCAACTGGTGAGAGGTTTTGTTATTGTACTTTCAATATACTGCAGAGTTTGTTGTATGCCCTTCTTCCTCCATCACAATCCAGCTTGGTTACATTTTCAATCTCTGCTTAATATACATTTGTCTGTTTGCTGATTGATAATGGGACCAGTTGTCTAATGGTTGATTTAATTGTTTTTTATTCAGTAATTTTATTCTAACGTAAAGCATCTTGTTAACCAGTCTGGAGTTTTTTTAATGAAACCTGTTACTAGAAAGCTTCAAATAAATAAATAAAAGTGAACATTATCCGCTAGGAACTGGATGAAAATCATTTGTGAAAGCTTTGGAATAAGCTTCAGATTTCAAAGATAATGACAGCTTTTTGCAAACCTGAGATAAGCTAAATTTGTAGCCTATGAGACCTCTAGATTCTATTGGGCATTCACATGTTTAAGTTCCCTTCATGAAAAATTTTGAAAATATCCCATCCTTTAGCCAAAACATGATACTCCCAGGAGGAGTTTAGGAGGAATTAATTCAATTCATTTTCCTCAGCAGACCTCCCTGATCTGACAATGAGCTTGCATCTGAATCAGAAGTCTTTGGCCGCATCCCCATTAGAAGCTGAATCCAGTTTCCCTAAACCGAAATAACAGAACTGGATGCAAACGCGAATTTGCCTGATCCCATTACTTTCAGCCAGAATCGCGTTCAATCCAGATTCTGAGGATGTAAGTGTCTCAAGGGGGGACTGGAACCTGGATTTACTAAATCAGGATGAGATAGTTCCGGATTTATTTAGGCAAATGAGGAAGCAGCCTTTATCATGAATATAGTTTAATTCTGGGATTTTCACAAATGCTTCCAAAATAAAATTCCATGTAAAACAAAATGGGGGACAGTCACAACTGAGAACTGGTGAAATTGAAATAGTGGTCGTAGTCGGAGAAGGAGGAGGGAGGGGGGGAGGGAGGAGGGAAGGAATCCCATACAAATGCATACAAATCCCATACGAAGCTTCATACTAATGTATCAAAACATTCCATTTGAATTTGAATGTCAATCTTTGAATGTGCCAACAATCAAATCGAATACAAATGTCCAAATTCATACTAATTTTGAATGTTACGAATATTTGTGTACATCCCTACAAAATTTCCTTCTTAGCTACAGACAACTTTTATTAAAGTAAGTGGAGAAATCTCACGGATCCCCTTGAGTTCTGCACATTCACAACTAGCACAAACCATTCTGTCTAAAATCTAGTTCTACATATACATCATTGTTTTGTTTTACTTAAGTTAATTAATTTTGTGTGGAAGAGCAGACGAGTCTTTGCCTTCAGTCTGGAACTGATAAAAGTCCAGGGCTTGGACTTTTATCAGTTCCACTTTGTCACCTCACTTGATTGTTGTGTCAAACAATCAATCCAGGGATCTGATATGGTCATAGGAAATTGATGTGAGATTAAATAAGAAAACAAGTAAATATTCCCACTTTGTGTACTGTGTGAAAGCTCATCATGGTCATCTGTAAAAAGTGATTAAGTGCAAGAGGGACTCTGGGCACATGAGAGAGATGTTTGAGGAATCTGATGAGGTAATGGAGAAAGATAGAAGCATTTAACAAAGTTGTTGAATGCATAAAGAATCTTCTGTTTAGGTGAGATTGGAAGCTTACTACTGGCATCTAGTGGCAAAAAATGATAAACTAGGACATTTGTGGCCGATTCAGAATTGTCAGTTTGCACAAGTAGTCATAATCTTGTCAAAAGCCCAAGCAAGATTTAAATGTATTGAACTTTGGCTGAGTTATGTATAATATTTTGACTTGCAAGTAGAGATCTGACAAACCAGTTGAAAAAGAACTTGGTGGTTGAACAGGTTTGAATTTAAACCAAATCATCCCTAGGTCTGGATGGGGGTCTGTTCAAATATGAGCAAAATAAAGGGGGCTCAGTCAAAATGGTACAGATCACCTAGTTCAGTCTGAGCTGTTTTGAGTATATTAGTGTTTTTCCCTTTCAAAGGGCTTTTAAAATTGCATTTTAATGTATAGAGCTAAGTCAAACTAGTTCAAGATTTGAATCAAACCTGTTCAAAATTGTTAAAATCAGTTTAAATTCAAACCAAACCATCATTTTCAAGTCCATGTGCACTTCTACTTATAAGCTTCAAGAGAAATTCAAAACTAGCACAAGTGTTGAATTTGCACTAGGACTGAGAGGAGTCAGATAAACAGGAAGAGCTACAGTACGTGAACTGAAAATGGATCAAATCAAATCAAACGTATTTCATTCTAAAGACTCAAAAGGATTTACAATGAGAGACAATAAAAACAACTTAAAATCTGTATCATCAACAATATTTAATCAAGGTCTCTTGACTGCAGGGTTTCACTTCCTAACTTGTCTCCACAGATGAGGTGAGAGGTTCCTCGGTGCTGCTCCCTCTGTTGGAAGTACCATTCTGCTCATTGCCAGTCATTTCCATCTCTTTATTTTTAGTGTGGGAAGGCATCGAGGGGTGCCATAAACGAGATACTTCCCACAAGAGTGTCAGTTTGTGCTTTTACCTCAGATGCCGACATGCTCTGGGAGCATTCCTGAGAAACACAAAGGCTGCATCCCCAAAAGATTTATTTGCCTCTCTAGTCTCCCTCTACTGCCACTCTATTCAAGCGGACTTTAAAACTGCCCTGCACTTCCGGAATAAGCATCCGCATGAGGCTCAGCAAAACGCGTATTTAAAACACACCTTCCGTCCCCACGGAAGCGTGTTTTCTTTCCCTGCATCTTTTTCTCCCCGTCCCCTCTCTTGTTCAAAGGAAAAATAGCCATCGGTTCTCTGTTCGTCTCCCAGATCTCCGTCCCACAAAATGGCTTCCCGTGCCGGCTGCAGCCATCGGCCGGGCGATTGTTTGCTCATTCACTCTTAGCACTTTCACAGATCACTGTCTAAATCCACCCGGTAGAGCAGCGGTGACTAGCAATATACCCACTTCATGCCTGATAACAGTGTTGCAATCCATCCACTTCACACCTGATAACACTTCACGCCTGATAACAATGTTGCAATTCTCCACAATTCTGACTCTTTGAAAGTTCTGTTCTTTAGAAAGGGAAGGGAAGCTGCAGCATTTCTGGGAGATGTGTGAATGTTTTATGGCTGTGTGTGCAGGTAGAAATCCCCGCCCCTTTTGCCACGGAGCATCCCCAAGGTAAATGCTGCGAGGAAAACCTGCGACTTCCAAAAAGAGCAATGAAACTCTTCTTTAAAGGGCACGTATTTAGTCACGTGTTTTCCTGCTTTTGTAGCACTGGAAGCTCGTTCAAAACCCTGGCATGGGGACGCTCAGAGCCAAAAGAAGATTTTTAGCACACTTTAAATTGCTTGGGGACGCACCCTTAGACACCATCTTTGATTTCTATCAAGGAGGAGAGGTGAGAGAGAGCAGCAAGGAAATATATAAACAGGATTAAATCAAGGAAGCAGTTTGAGAATGCTTAGCTGATCATCTTATTGGGTTGGCTGAGAAGTCAAAAACAATAGGCTTGTTTTCACCTTCACTTCCCTTGGAAGTTGCTTAATTGCTGACTAGGTGTGGAGCACGAAATCATGCTCTACAACCTCACCCCATCTTACCTGGACGATCTGCACCTATGCTAGCTGGGGAGGCCATTACAGCTGTTGCACAAGCACACTGGCAGCTCACATGATGTGTAGAGCATCAGTATTGTCATAGCAACAGTGCTGGTGCACATGTAGTTATGGAGGGCACCGTACACAAGATGGCAGCACCCAGAAGAGGACCAGTAGGATGCATACGAAATGCAAGTACAGACAAGTATAACACAGACGAATGTTGTTGACATTCTTATCTTAAATACAAATGTAGTCGACATTCGTATCTAACATTCAAACGAACAGATTCGAACGTATTGGATTCAAATAGGATTTTGTAGCATTTGGATTTTAAACATTTGAATCAAACTGAATGTTTTGACATTCGATTCAACTCAAATTCGAATGCAAAACAAAACATTTGTGCACATCCCTAACCTGGAGTGGCTGCCAAATCAGTACTCAGCATTGTTCAAACTGATAGGGACCTATAAGACCCTCGATGAATCAATCCACAAATACCTGAAATAGCACCATATCCAGTGTAGATAATCCCAAATATGAAGATTGGTAGAGGAGGCCCTACTGAAAGTACCACCATCTTTTGGTGCTTGATGTTAAGCAGTGCATAAGGAGAGGTTTGTCGTTTTGGTGCCCATGTTACGGAATGCCCTCGTTCCTGTATAACTTGCCAACTTTATGTACCTTTTTTCCTTTATTATGTATATTCTGGTGTAGAAGACGACTGGGTGTATAAGATGACCCCCACCTTTTCCAGTTAAAATATAGAGTTTGGGATATACTCGCTTTATAAGAAGACGACACCCGGCGTATAAGACAACCCCTGACTTTTGAGAAGATTTTCCTAGGTTAAAAAGTAGTCTTATACGCCAGAATATACTGTACTTTATTGTATTCATTTTTTTTATTTGTGTGTATTTTATTCCTTTGTATTAGATGAGGTGGGATGAATGAATGAATCTAGTTGGAGTAGAAGCTCCTTTCTCTCCTGTCCCCACAAAGAAGAGATTCATTGGGAAAAGGTGTAAGATTTATATTGACTAGCTACGTTGACAGAATTAGGAGCATGTGGAATTAATAAGAGGAAGAAAATAAGAATTAGCTTTGGCTTCTGTTTCAAAAGTGAGAATCAAGGAGAATATATGGATTATCTCCCTCTTTTTCTTACCAATGCTACATAATTTATTATAAAATAAATTATTTACTTTATTTTAAATAAAAAATGTGTTTATTTAAAAAAAACTCTGTACACTTTTGAAAGAGCTTTATAGCAATATGAGGTCTGTTATTCTGATGTATAAGTAACAGGACTACTAGAATCTAATTTACTTCTAAAAGTCCAGTTTTCTGTAATTACAATGTACACATGTAAAACATAATGTATCTCTACTTACTTCTTATACCCCTTATTTATGGGGTAGGGTTGGCAATCTCAACAAATGTGTCCATTAATTAGCTCTTTCCACACACTCCAACATGAATTTGTTGAAATTTCCCTTCACAAACAGGAACTAAAGTAATGCTTACTATGTGCTGATATCCATACTTTATCCCGCAATATCCAACTATAGCAGAATAAGTGAATGACATCTGTATGCAGACTGTGGAATAGTCTCCCTCCTGAGATGGGTCAGGCACTTTCACTCTATGGGTGTAAATGAGCTGTGGAGACAAAATTCTTTACCCAGGCCTTTGGCTAAGTAAAGGAACAACCTTTTCCTCCCTACATTCAGAGACTGCCATGGTTTTAATATGTTTAATATGTTATTGGTTTTAATGTGGTCATTTTATGTGCAGTAACTCACTATTAAGATCCTCATTTAGAGGATCTTTGCTGCAAAATGGAGACACAGTCTGAGTGTCAGGGTATGGTAGAAGACAAAAAAGTGGAAATACTGCTATTTAACAGAATTTTGAATTTGACTGAATTTTGCAAAATCAAAACATTCCAATTTTGAGATATTTGTATTCTCCAGTCATGGACTTCCTTATCAAATAAGCTGAAATTATCCCACATTTGCACATCTGGTTAAACCTCTGAGCAGCTGAACAATAGAATCACATTCCCAGAAGGGTGGTGTGTTCTTTGGCTGCATTCCAACAACAAGTAATTGTCATGCCTTATGGGCCAGCCCCAGTTACAAAGTATGGCATTGTTATGCTACATAAAGATCTTGCCCCCCCTTAACTCTGAGAGTTTTGAAATGAAAGCATGGTCCGAAATTGGGGTGGGGGGTTCAACATGTTCCAAAATAGGGCCAGGGTGAGTGTGGTACCAGTGGATTACTCAGGTAGCCATTATCCATCTTGTCAGTAGCTGCACAAGCACCTAAGTGTGGGAAACCCCCTTAGGTCTGTTCTTCCATCTCTGTAGGAAGGACACCTTTGAGGACACTAACTGGACCTCACAGGATGCTATATGCCTGGAGGCACCCTAACATCAAGACATTGCACCCCTTAGGCCTTTACCGGGGCCTCTCAGCCACCCATGTTTGCAGCCTTTATCTCTCAAAATCTTAAAGAAGGAGCTTAATTAGGGATTTTTCCACATTAACCTGAAGTCTGTTCCAGTGCAGAGGTTGGCCTTCTTCTGGATCCTCTCATCCATTTGGGATGATGTGAAAACTGGTCTAAGAGGCCAAAATGTTCACCTAGACACTGATAGACCTACCCAGGGATGCATACAAAAGAGTACACACCTACCTGTTCTGGTTTAAAGGGGGACATTTCAGTGGTGCACCAAATTGTGCCACCAAAATTGGACCCCAGGGTAAACTGAGGCTAGGAACTTCTGTTTCTAATATGTAGAGAACCTGGCTGTGGCCCCAGAGATTGCACAATCTCTGGAGCTAGCGGTCTCCCAGGACAACCTTCCAAATTCAGAAGGCTTATCCTAGAGTTGTGGAGTCATTCCTTCCACCAGAATGCCTGGGTCAGGCCAAGAAGGTAAGTGTGAAAATAGCCTAGATGGCCTATAAGAATTCTTTCCAAAACCATTATTCTCTATAGCTATATCTCACATAAGTGAGAGCTCTCCGACGAAGTGGGATGTCTTTCTATAATGTACAACAGCCCAGGTTTTTTGCCCCTTCCGCCTGACGACAGTAAGGAGAGATTCTTCTGTACTTGCCACAGACACTCCCTAGATTCAGCCATGTTTTATTCTGTGCCACCTGCATCACATGGCCACCTATAATAATTCTATGAGCATTTATGAACTGTGCTCTACAGGTATTTTGCATACTGCAAACAACTGGGATTAAATGTAAAGTAATCTGCTTCCCTAAGCAAATTTACACATTTTTAAATTAAAAGAAGTTCTGGTATATGAGGAGCCAGATTTCTACTTAATAAAAATAAGACTTATCAAAGGACCCTGAAAAATTTGAAGGCAGTTATCATTCGGTTTGTGTGAAATTTTATTCCAAGAACATGCATTGCATAGAAAGTCTCATTGCACTGAGCAAGTTTTGCTATGCAAAAAAAAAAAAAAAAAAAAAACACAGAAAGCATGGTATGGCATGAATATAAACAAATCATGTTTATAGGTGTGTTTTTTTTAAAAAAAGTTCCATGCTGATCTTGTTCTTTCCAATCTGTGCAAGTCAGTGGCAAAGGTAGACATTTGAATAGTGCTCTAACAAAAGATGAGTTTGCATGTCATGTGTAACTTTGTTTAGACACCAGGAGCATCCTCACTCATTTCTTCTTATTTGGTTGGCAACTTCCTGATAGCAAACCTTGCATCAGCATAAAGAACTGTTTCATTTTGCTTCCTATTCTTATCCAAGTCACTATTCTGAGACTAGTGGTTGTGGAATGGAACCCACAGTACCCAAGCATTGAATTCAACAGAAGGGGTGATAAATGCCCACAGGTGTAAGAAAAAGAATTCACGTTCACAACCCATTCTAAGCAAAGTTGGAAGACCAGTGGAAGCATCCAGGAAAGGAAAGCAGAACCTATAGGTAAGCTTATTTTTCAAGACTTTGTTTCACTTTTTTTTTCTTATTGATTCCACTCCTATGTTTAAATATTTTATCATTAAACACTTGCAATTAATGAAAGGGAAAGACCTAATATTTTGTACCCCTCACTTAGAAACAAAGGGATTATAAGATACCACAATGGAAAATATATATATATATGATGGCAAACATTTACTTATGTAAAGTTCTGTAAGGCTCAGATTTATTTATAGTGTTCTTTGTGATGCTTGTACATTAGTAACCAATTGCCTAGAACAAAATGGAGGAATGGATACTCTTTATCAATGAGTACACAGGTTAAGAATCCCTCTACATATGATGCTCATCTTTGATAGAAAACATAGAGCCACACCAAAATATGTCTTCACGTTTGTCTCTTCTCTTCTTGTTTAGATTAGTATCAGCTGTGAATCCCAGAATGTGTAGAACTTCCCTGTTTCTTTTCATAGGATCTTCAGAGTTCAACCAAATCTGGCACTGCCTGAATTCTCAAGTAAAGATTTTTATAGCAATAGGAACTTCACAGCAGCTCCTACTGTAAATATGACCTTAGTTACAAAATCTGAACTCAGAAAACTAGCTTTGGGTCTACAAGTAAATAAGATGTTGTCTTCTGGCTGTCAAAATGAACACATTCTATGATGAAGTGGTATAAAAATAGACATTACCATTGTTCGTCATCTTCTAAAACCCTGCCCAAGGTCACCCAGCTAGCTTCATGGGGGAGTGCAGAATCAAACCTGGTATTCCCAGATAAGAGTCTGGCTCCCTAACCACTAAACCAGTGATGGCGAACCTTTTGAGCTCGGTGTGTCAAAATTCACAAGAAAATCTAGCTTAACTTGGGTGCTGTGTCACATCTAGAAATATCCATAATTTTGTGATATTTGTAGCTCTAGTAAAAAAGTTGTATTTTTGATATATGTATTTTATTAAAAGCAAAAACAAGTAATTCTTTACATTAGTGACTTTTGTTGGTAAATCTTCAATTGAAAGTTGGTATTTCATACACTTCAAGAACAAACAAGCACTACATGCCCAGGTGCCAGGGTGGTCATGTGTGTCACCCAAAAGGGCTTGGCGTGTCACCTGTGACACGCGTGTCATAGGTTGGCCATTACCGCACTAAACCAAACTGGTTCACAATTTGGCAAGAAGGCAAGAAGTTTGGGTTTTGCTTCTGATAGCAACATGTTTAGGTTCCATCCACACGTAGGCCTCCACAGAGCTGGATGAAGCTACTTACTAGAATATTGCCAAGCAGGGACATTCCCTGAGTTTTGGAGTTGTGTAGCTTGCTTCCAGTATTGTCTGTGCCACTTGCACAGATGAAGTTCTGAGCTGACTCTAGCTGTGTTCCAGAAGTCACGCAGGAAGCCCGTATTAGCATTTGGTTGCCCTTTTCAGTAGAAGAGCCAAAAGGGGAATGTTCTGGCACTCAGCTGCTTGTCCACTCTGCTTCTGTGCTGACCTCTGGTTGGCCTAATTCCATCATTTGGATGCAACCTTCGGTTTTTTTCAATGTGTTTAGATAAATTCATGCAGGAAAGGTATTAGTCAAAATATTTAAAATAAACTTTCAGAGTAATCCTGTCTCAGAGGCAATGAGTTACACCTAATGAGTAGCATGCAGCTGCCTCTTTCTCCTTTTACTTTTTATTTTCATTACAGGAACACTTGAGATTTCTGATGAGCACCAAGCAGATGGCAAGGGAAAGCTTATGTTATGGAAGAATATTTTTTTTTATTGAAATATGCTAAATTGTAAAGAGAGAATTTTAGGTCTGAGCTCACTGGTGAGCAAGGAGATAAGCTTTTTTTCCCTGTGATCTGCATTTCCTATATGCATCTTCTCAAAACTTATGGGATTAGTAAAAGTTAAGCAGAAGAGGTATTCACATGCTATGTGTAAATCATATTGTTTATCTTGGTGCTTAAAATACCAATTAATAGGGAACATAGGAAATTGAGATGGAAGTTTCCTGGAGATTTATGGAGACTTTCAACAGGAGTAGCCACTACAAATAACTGCAAGAGGACATGGATTTCAAATAAGCTTCCAAACTGGGACATAATGAATAGAAGCTTTTGTTTGCATCCTTTATGTAAGCTGCTCCTGGCAAGTTTGCCCAAAAATTCTAAGATCCATACATTTCTTGGACCTTGGAAGCTTCTGATGGATTTGAACTAGAAAAACTGTTCCTATGCTCTTACAAATGGAAAGAAGACAAATTTAAAAGAGAGGAATTATTTACTGTTTCACTGAAACTACTTCTAAACACTCTCATAAAACAGCCAGAGAAATGTTAGAAGATGACATTTGTGGCAATTAAGAGGAACCCAGACAGAAAGTGCTTTAATAAAGACTGGAGAGAACAGAACTGGGTTTTTTCTTCACTAACTCAGATTTATATCTGGATGAGAACCCTAGTGGATTTAAAGACAATGTAGATTTCTTGGAAGAGACACACAAGAACTCTGATTATCTGAAGCTATTAGTACTGTAAGCTTATTCTACATTTAGAAAGCAAAGGGAAAGGAAGGAGCCCAAAAGCTGGATCTAACATTTAAAAAGAGATTTCCTTAGACATTAGGCATTTTAATTTTAGACTACTAAAATAGATAGATTTTCTTCCACATCAGTACATAGCTGCATCCAGACATCACTTACTTATTCCATTATATTTGAATATTCCAGAACTAAGCATGGCTGTTCCACAATATCCATGCTTTATTCCAGAATAACCATATATAGTGGAATATAGATGTAGTGTTTGACATGATCTACCTTGTAAATCTGTAGCCTTGTTCCCACTCATGGAATAAAATGCTATTTAAAACACTATTTAAAACACTTTAAAATGAAGCGAACGAGCATCTGGCAATCACAGTCAACCCAGAAATATGTCCCCACAGGAAAAGAATTAAAAACACTTCCAAAAAACACATTGGGGACAGCGAATATTTTTTCCCCACCGTTTGCCCACCCTCTCTCCCCATTGGGTTTGATCTGATGACGTGGCCAAGGGTGGGAAATCCCAGCTGCCCCTCCCTCCTGAGCTTCCTTCCTTTCTTCAAAAGGGTCCAAAGACACAAACACCTAGGAGATCAAAAAGCCGGCGATCAAGCCCCTTCGATTTACACACACACACACACACACACACACACACACACAGCCTGCTCCAGCTGAGAGCCCTGTCAGAGGGTAGAGGCATTGGCAGGTATGGTGAGAGCTGATGGGGATACTAAGTGCTCCTGTGCGTGCACACACACACTTGTGCACTCCCCAGCGGGAGAGGAAGAGAGAAGGAAGCTGGGTGAGCACCTTCCATCAAGCTCCCAGCATTGGCCCCTCCCTCCCAACTGCCTCCAGACGGGCCATGAAGGAACAATCTTGCCTGTGGGGAATGGAGGAGGAAAATAAAATAAAAGTTTTTACCTTTGCAAGGACTCTGCTGCCGCCAGAGCACCCCTGTTCCCTCCCACACCATTTTCCTTTTGTTTCTTGTCTCTTTAGATTGTGAGCCTGAGGGCAGGGACCTGTCTAAGATTAATATAATATTGTAACCCGCCCTGAGACCTTCGGGTATAGGGCGGGATAGAAATACAAATAAATAAATAAATAAATAAATAAGTGAGCAAGCAAACGAGCAGTGCTGCCAACACAGCAGACGGGTAAGAGAGTGGGGATGGGCTCAGGGCTGCCAGTTCCTTGCTTCTCCCAGTTCCTGCAGCTTCCCCTCTCTCCCCTTTTAAAGATCAAGGAAGGAGGCTGGGAAGGAAACAGGCAGAATTGCATAGGCAGGACTGCTTGTGAAGGACAAGATTCCTCCCTGCCTCTTTCCTTGATCTTTAGGCATGCGTGTGCATGAGGGGAAGCGTGGGTGGGAAAGGAAACATTGTTGCAAGGTGTGAAGTGGGTGAATTGTTACTGTCTGAAAATGAAACCGTCTCCTGTAGAGGGGAAACCCGGCATTTAAACTGACAAGGGGCTGTCATGCAGGGTGAAAGCCCACCCATTTCATGATGTGTTTGCCCAAAAACTGCTGTAGCGTTCCCACAGCAATAAGGAAGAAGTGTTTTAAAAGCAAACACTGGGAAAAACCATGAAAAAACAGGTGTTTATTTATTCCATTTTTTAACCAAATAATTCTCAAAATACCCCTGAAACTGATTGGGAATGGGGACGCAGAGGATCCAAACCGTTTCTAAGCCACTTTATTCCATGAGTGGCAATTCACCCTATGAGATTTTCAGCTGGGTGCTTAATTCAGTAATTCTGTCATAGCAGTAACTGGGACTGGATCTCCTAACCTGATACTTTTATGGTGCTTTGAATGTATACCACGGGTTCAGTATAAGCTTGACATTCTACTTTCATTGCAGTCCCAGAATGGAGGAAAAGATTGGCAAAGTTCGATTCATGTTTGAAAATTTAATAAAATACTTCATGTTTGATGCTATTTGTATCAAACTGAACATGCTGTTATCTAAACATCTGGAAACTGGATCAAACTGAACCAGACCCTCCACTCGCAAACATGAATAGTTTGATCAAACAGTTTGTGTGTATTGTGTTTTTGATACAAATGTAAATCACCATTTCTCTGGTTAAATAGCTTGCTATTTAGCTGGACAAATGGATGTTTGTGACTAGTCCAGTGTCACCCAGCTGGTTATTGGGGAAGGTGGAATCAAACCCAGTATTCCCAGATAAGAGTCTGGCTCCCTAACCACGACACCAAACTGGCATTAACGTTACAGGCTGGTAACATTTCAGGATCCATGGAAATGTCATTGTGTTCTAGAATGGTGTCTGCATGGTGGGTCAGCCTGGCCTACACAGAAGACTGGGGACCCTGGATGGGAACTGGAAATTGACCCAAAAGTTAAGCCGCATCCACTGTTTTTCATTCACTGAAGTTGAATCACCCTGAAGAGGCGTAAGGGTGGGAGACAAACTTGCTCACCTCACACCCAACTGTACTTTGGCAGGAACTGACAGTGCTCCGGGATTCCTTGAATGGAATTGGGAACCACTGTAGAATCAGTCCTCGGACTATTCTATTTTTAGAAGTGTTTCCCAGCTCATGAATTTTGAGGGTTTTTTTAAATTAAAATGGTGTAATATTATTTATAAGGAAACTTTTTATTCAGTTTTTTATTCTATATGAATATAATCTGAGAAATGGGTATAGGTTACATGAATGCAGACATAAACAGGAAAAAAAATTCATACCCTCATGTTAAGCATGCCTATTTGTGACTACATGAGAGCATAACCATCCAGTTTTTGGGCAATAGTACAGGAGTAGTTTACCATGCCTTCCTTTGAGGTAGTTTCAAACCTATCCATAGATACAAATGTAGATGCAGATATATGGATATATAGACATAGACTTGGAGATTATGGAGAAAGAGTAATTAAAGTTCTCAAAATATTTCAGAGCTTCTCATACAGTATAAGAATGGGTTATCTCAAAACAAAAATTGAAGAGTAAAGGAGAAAGAAAGACCCCAAGTCTTATTTAAAAGCTAATAAAAGTAAGAGCAGGGGGAAATTCTCTTTATAAAGCGATAACAGTAGACTATCCCCTCATGGCAGCAATATGCTTGCCCACTATTCTAGACAAGTGATCTAGGAACTTTTTTTTTCTGGCTCAAGAATGGTGAGTATCTCCAATGTTAATTAAGGAACATGGAAACATAGATGGAAACACACATGGCCACTGTGACCCTAGTAGAAAAGAGTTTAAGAAAAATGCATTAAGTGCACAAAATCTGCCAAAATTGTAGCTTCACAGTCTTATTATTGCTTTGCAAGCTCAAGATTAGCATGTTTACTACTGTCCTTCATGCTCAAGGACATCTTGGATTAGGTACTACTGCAAATATATGACATTTTATTGATTTTTTTTTCCTGTGAGCAATTTTTTTCCATGTTGACCTAGTGCTGTTATACATTCACCAAAGGCCAGTGACAAGGAGAGAGCAGCTTCTCAGAGGAAAGAGATAAATACTGCTAAATGACAAAGTCCACACACAACCAATGTCTACATTTAGTGCAAATTTACTTCATTTTCCCCTCCTCCAGCCTTTCAGTCAAAAGATGTTCTTAACATGATATTCAGACCAATGAGTCTTTAGCTTTAAGCTTACCATCTGACTAATAAGTAAGGCGAATGAAAGTTATTAGTATCCCTGTACGCTTTTGTAATGCAAGTTGTGAAAAAATCCAGAAATGCTGGATTTTTAAAGTGTTTTAATGTATATTATTGCTTTTAATATATAGTTGTTTGTAATTTGTTGTTTTAAAAGTTGTTACCCGCCCTGGGACCTTCGGGTATACTGTAGGGTGGGATAGAAATACAAATAATAATGATAGATAGATAGATAGATAGATAGATAGATAGATAGATAGATAGATAGATAGATAGATAGATAGATAGATAGATAGATAGATAGATAGATAGATAGATAGATAGATAGATAGATAGTGACTTCAATGTAGTACTGCCTCCATGAGATGACAATATACTTATTCCTTCCCACGTGCCAAGGACTCCCTCTGATCTATTTACATTGTCCACAAATCCTTGAGGCCACAGCATTGTGGTGTTAGTCATCTGTACTTAATCCTAGGAGTGTATTGAGAAGACAAGACTCTGCACTGTTTGTGCTTGGCTGCTGTGCCTGGCAGCCAGTCCTCTTTCCAACCAGTCAGCTTGGACAGCTGCAAATCCTAGGTGGCATCAGCAGTGGGATGCACTCACGACTTTAGTACAAAATGGCATGTAGCTCACTTAGATTGCTGAGGAAGCCAAATAGCATTTGGAATGACAGAAATAGCAGGAAACTGTTCTGCCAAGCCACTTCTTTGATGAATTATGCATGGATGTTACCTGCAAAACAAACTGGCCATGGACTTCCTTAATAGAGGTGAGGACAAGACATTTGAGGGAGAGAGACTGATGTGGTATCCATGTATAGATACAGTTTCAGTTAATGGTACTTAAAGCACATTGCTCAAAGCCTACTATAATTTTTGCTGTTATCTTTTTTTTTTTTTTTTTAGTCATTCATTGACCACAGTAAATGGATTTGGCCTTACATCTCAGATATAATTCTACCAGAAATGTGCAAATACAAAGGAATTCATATTTGTGCGAATAGAACCACTTCAAATGCGTTAGGCGTCAGATTCTCTTTGAATTTGCTTTCAGTTTGTGCCTCCAAGGCCTCTCTGAATCCACTTGAAATCCACTCTGAATCTGCTGTGAATCCACTCCAGGGGTAACTGGGCAGCTACTTTGTTGCCTCCTCAGCTCCAACAGATGTAACAAAGCTTCAAATGTAACAAAGCTTCAATTAGCCATCCTTGAATGTGGCTAATATTTAATTCAAATATGAATGCTAGAAGCTACAAAAGCCATACAAATTGAGAAGGTATAAATGTTTCTCACCTATCCCTAACTCTGATTTCTGTTATGACAAAATGCAGTTTTGTCTTAGTCTGTTTCACTGAGGAGAGTTGTGCAAAAAGAAAAGAGAGAGAGAGAGAGAGAAACTCTTGATACTGGCTCCCCATTAATGGAATGTCACTATAAGGAAGAATTGCCTAGCAGCTTCATTCTATACACACAGGCACAAGGCCATGGGCATTTACTTTTTACTATTATTCAGAAATGGATGCCATGATGGCTTATTGGTTATTTTGTGGAATACAGACTAGCAAAGGGATGGTTTAAAGTCTTCTGTTCCTCCCACTCATGTAGGAAAAAGCAACATACTTTTTCTGAGATTTGTGGATAATATGGGGCAGTTTACCCCACTCAACAAAGGAGGTACCCCCCTCTGCCAATCGTGCCACTATAGATTTTGCGTTTTGTTTCCCCAATATGGTGTATTACCTTTGTAGAATATCTTGTAAAACTGGCAAACAAATAACTCTGTGTATGTTTACATTTGTTTTCTGCATGTTAGAATGTTTTACTGATTTTGCTTTCTTTTGTAGCATTATTAATATTTTAAGAGCCATGCAAATGCTTTAGTCAAGAGCGGGACATTAGTTTGAAAAACATAAGGTTTGTAGCTATAATGCGCCAATCGAATTCTAAAATAACATTATCTATGTTAGCCTCTTTCAATCTCTGTTTTGCTAACGCTAATGTTTTTTACTATTCCATTATCTTCAGCTCAAAATTCCAGCCATAAGAGAAATTCAGTGCCATCTAGCAAGAAAAAAACAGTGGGATAAACCATGCCAGTGAAGTGAGTTCCTTGCTTATGATTTTTAATAATAATTAGAATAGTAAATAAATAAGCAAAAACAGAGGCTATACAGTACAGTAATGAGAAATCCTTTTCTTTCTTTCCTTCTTTCCTTTTCCCATCTTTTCTTTACTAGACAGATTGAGAGCGTCACGTTTCCCCTCTGCTGTTCCACATATGTATTAAAACTGTAATTTCACTCCTTGACTCCGCTCACCTCTGACACTTCATAGGCCATTTGCTCTCTTATAACCAGGAGAGCGATTGTTCTCTGATATTCCAGCAACAAAACTTTTCTTCTTGTAGTTCTTCAATAATTTGACAGGATTACTGAAAGGCTATTTGGATCAATTTGACACCAATTAAAGTGAATGAGAGAAAATAAAACTCTGTATGGATGAGGTAATAGGAATCTCAATTGTCCAAATTCTCATTTCAAAAACCCAATAGCTACTTTATGTTGACAGCAGCAATTAAAACAAACAAGTTGAGTGGTGTATGGACGTGTACATACACTTCGATGCCTAGTTTTTCAATAGCTGTGCAGATTCTAATCTGCCTGGCCCTTCTTTATTTTATTTACTGTGACCCTTTCTCCACTGGTTCTTATTCTGGATTATCTCCCAGAAAAGGGACCTGCCATCTACATGTTAGTGCAGTCAATGGCAGACCCCAGGGTAACTGGACAAAGAATAGAGTAGAGTGAAGTGAAGTGGCAGATGCTACTGGCTCCATTTTAGCATTCTTCAGGGACTGAGGAAAATGTTTTACAGTCTCCAAAGATGCAAGCCAGGTGGGTTTCAGTAGTATATCACAAATGTCTTATTTCTGGATCCACTTCAGGACCCCAACAAAATGGTGCTAGTTTTCATGTGCCACATGCACCACTCCAGCCATCTGCATGGCATACAGCTGGAGCAGCCTATGGACCATAAACACTTAGGAGACCATGCAGAAGGCCTGTGCAACCAAAGCAATCCTTGGGAGGCTGTGCCTCCCAGAGACTAATCTGACAAGTGGATGCCATTTAAGCCACATCTCCTTTTCTTGGAAGCTTGAATTTTCCATGAGCAAAAGGCTGAGCCAACATAGATCACAGTACCATGTGCATTCACACGGGGTGGGGGGAAGCAGCTCAAAAGTGTATAGTAGGTGGCACTGTATGGCATTGTTGTTCTCATCTCATTTTTATCCCATCTGCAATTAACCTCTGTGATACCCGCAGGCGGCAGCCACCAGTTGCAAGGCCCCAGCCGGGCATCCAACTCTCTCCAGTCCGGCCACTATAGCCATGGACTTCAAGTTCTCTTAAGTAGGCATCTGAGCCTTTTTTCTCTTCAGCACCGAGCTTCTAACTTCAGTTACTCTCTTACCATTACATTACTATGGCAACACTTCCCCCCTCCCTTGAGCGTCTGAGCCAGTATCAGGCCTCAAGCAGAGTGTCTTTGAAACAAATGTAACTCTGTTTACAACCTTTATGTTAGTTCAACTTCAACACAGGCAGTTCCCATTAACTTATTTTCTTAACTCAGGACCCTGACTAATCCCTATCTAGATTCTCCTCAGGACCCAGATCTGTACTAACTTCTTCCTAAGTCTAGCCCCAGTTACAAAACAACAGCTCTGACAGGAAGGCCCTTTTTATAGTCTCTGCCAGGGTTCCATCCCTTCTGATTGGCTAGTTTCTCTCTGGCTGCCCCCCCTTCTTCAATATGCTAATTGAGCTGGGCTTAGCCCCTCCTTCTCTGTTTACCACCCTCCTGGTCAGTGCCATTTACCCTTAGCACATTTTATAACATAACCACATATGCAATTCAAGATACTACAAGTGTATTAATCAAGCCTGCGCTCCACAGGCTTGAAATGTATTTCTGAAGTGCTTTTTTTGCTGACCCTTAGCATACATTAGAGGTGAGATGAGCACACTGGGCACACTAATGTATTACAGTAATATTTATAAATTTTCTCTTAATTATCTTTGAGGAGTTTCAAAGGTTCACACAGCCAGAGGCCATGGCCCAGTATACCCAGTTTAGCCCAGTTTGTATGTCATGTGTACTTTTATGGCTTTCGCAGCAGAAATAAGAGAAGAGGGAGGCTGAAATAACCAAACTGGCTCTTTGGAACCCAGGAGGTTCACTTTGCTATTGAACCCAACCTCCAATAGGGATGTGCGCTAATGTATTTTTGACATGCGAATTTAAGTAGATTTCAATGTCATAAAATCTTATTCAATTTGGATATTTAAGATTCGAATGCCTTAAAATCCTATTCGAATCCATACGTTCAAATGTTAATTTGTATTTAAAGAGACAAATGTCAACAACATTCATATCTGTTATACATTTCTATGCATATTCCGTAAAAATCCGTACTCATCCTATACTATCCCATATGCATCCTACTTTAATCCCGTATTTTAAGCACAAGATAACGTATAATCTTCATGAAGATTCATATATGACAGATACAAATCTACACATTTGAATCATTCAAAAATCCATACCGGATTTTCAAAAATCCATATTCAAATTCAAATGTTCAATTTCAGATATTCAAAAATCCGATTTGAGTTTGACATTCATTGGATTTGAATTGAATATTCAACTATTTGAATATTTGTGCACATTCCTAACCTCCTATGTTAGGTAGGGTTCAGTCTAATAATGACTCTTGCAAACCCAGGAAAATAATTGCTAACTGGGCCATGTAGAACTCAGACTGTCACATTTTAGTTCAAATTCAAAACTCTCTATATGAGACATTGAATACAATTCTGTCCATAATTTGTGCAGTATACATGAAATAAATTGTTCATAAATTCTTCATGACAGACAGATTTTAGGTGAAGAGACCTCTGTATCATTGTAATCCTGAGAGCAACCCTTCTTCTTTGGCAAGTAAATTCCACAAAGTTGTAAAGGGAAATTTGATGACTGTTCCCTCAAATTCCCAGCAGGTCAGAAATTTATGTCCTCTTTGGCCTCTTAGATGCTATTTTCCACATAAAGATGTGCCTACACAGGTACAAACTCTAGGGATATCACTTATCCATAGTACTTGAAGCCATCTCTTCATGGCAGATCCTGCCAGGCGCAAAAATGGCACCACGGGAAAGCACAAGAGATGTGGAGACGGCATGTTCCTCCAACTGTTGAGCCACCTTCCTGACTCAGAGGCTGCATCCACAAGCAACTTATTTGCCTCTCTTGTTTCCCTCTACCATGCCTCTGTTCCAGTGGACTTTAAAAGTGCTGTTCAATTCCAGAATAAGCACCCACATGAGACTCAGCAAAATGTGTGTTTAAAACGCATCTACCGTCCCCATGGAAGCGTGTTTTTTTTGCCCACATTTTTTTCTCCCCGCCCCCTCTCTTGTTGATAGGGTGCCGGTGGGAATGGGGAGGGACTGCGCTCTGCGCGGCCACAACCAGGAAGAAATCCCCGACAAGTCCAAAGGAAAAATAGCCATCAGTTCTCTGTTCGTCTCCCAGATCTCTGCCCCCCCAAAATGACTTCCCGTGCTGGCAAAGGCAGCGGCTGCAGCCATCAGCCACGTGATCATTTGTTCATTCACTCTCAACGCTTTCCCTCTGATCACTGTCAAAATCCATCCCGTGCAGCAGCGGTGACTGTAGCAATCCACCCACTTCACACCTGATAACAATGTTGCAATTCTCTGCAATTCTGGCTCTTTGAAAGTTCTGACCTTTAGAAAGGGAAAGGAAGGGAAGCTGCTGCAGTTCTGGGAGATGTCTGAATGTTTTATGGCTGTGTGTGTAGGCGGCAATCCCCACCCCTTTTGCCACAGAGCGCCCCCATGGTAAATGCTGCCAGGAAAACCCGTGGCTTCCAAAAAGTGCGCTGATAGTATTCTTTAAAGTCCAGTTTTTTTCCCGCGGATTGTCTTCCTTTTATGGCGCTGGAAGCTCAGAGAAAAGCCAGGCATGGGGACGCTCAGAGGCAAAAGAAGCTTTTTAGCATGCTTTTTATTGCTTGGGGAT
>MTQE01001134.1:14751286-14761650 GCA_014337955.1 Aspidoscelis marmoratus | reverse complement strand
CAGAATAAGGCCAAGTGCGGATAGGGCCTGGGTAACCACTGCTTCTCAGCTCCTGCCTTACACAAAAGGAGAAGGAAGAGTGAGAAATGACATAATAATGAAGTTTCACCTGGAGCAAGAAGCACCTCGGATGGGATTTTTGGACATCCCGTCTTCAGGCTATTATATTGATAAGTTTAGATAATCCCTTTGTTTGTATTCTGAGTATTTCAGATAAGCTTCACAAATGGCCATCTATCACACTACGATTTTGCTCTTAACAAGAGATGCATCATTAGGTTTGCTGCACCATCCTGTAAGCCTGTCTTTCAATTCTTAAGCATCACCTTAAAGCAAATGTGATTTAATGTCATACTGCAAGCTCATTTAGATTAACAGATTTGACATCGATTTTTAACCAGGTATCTGCACTTATTTCAGCAAAAAAGTTCTATATTTCTTCGGCATATTAAGTTTTGTGCTTGCTTTCAGGAGTCTTCCATAGACACCAATATGCGAGGCTCATAAAAATCATGATTATTATTTAAATGTTACACCTTTCTTTAAAGAGGGGGAATAAAATATGAACATTAAAAAAAAGGACTCTGAGACCTTTTTCTTCAACATTAGTCCATGGAAGTACTTCATTTTAAATGCTTCTTACATCTGGCCTATTCTTATTAGTTTCATTGGTACTATTATCAGTTATTCTTAGTTAATATGTGGGCCAATAGATAGGGTTTTAAAAGAAATACGGTAAATGTATTTTAGGAAATATTAAGTGTCTTGCATCTTATTTTTGCATGCACCACATATACAACATAGACTCAGGATGTGTCAATTCCCCCCAAACAGGTAGGACATTACTCCTCCAATCTTCAGTCCTGCTGGAGCCCATTTTCAGACACTACTGGGCAATGAGCTATAAATGTCCACAGTCTTGCATCTAATTAAGAATCAGTATGTGGCAAAGCCCCACAGCCATATCTGGAGGGAGCTGGGAGTTTTTGCTGGTGTAGTCTCATTAGTTCAGAATAAGATGAGATAGAACAAGATTCATAAGAGGCCAGAAGGGTAAGCTTCAGAAACATATATCACCTTGATTTTTGGCACCTTTCATTCATTTGTATTTTTAAAAATTCAAACATGGTATGATTTGGTCTTTGTTTTAATGAATTCCTTTATGGCACAATGCTAATACTTTCCATAATCTCTTAATTAAAATATATATTATAGTGTAGGGCTGTTGTTTCACATTCTTCCCAATTATTACACAGATGTATCTCTTTCAAGTGTTTAATCTAGAGGAAGAAGTTTGCAATGTTTAAATAAATGAACAATTAAAAATTCACATGCCCCCAAATAACAATATTAATTGGGTGATACATATTCTTGGTTAATTAATTTAGAAAACCCTGAAAGAGTTGCCAGGCTGTATCTGTATAATTAAATGGGAGTCTGCTGTTTGTATTAAAAGTGTTTCTAAGTTGGGCAGTAGCACTTTGGAGCAGTCAAATGACTTATATTTCTGCTTTTCGTGAGACAGGCCTTTGGGGTAAATAACCGCCTTGCTAAGTACTGCTGAATTTATTAGATCATGTAGTTGAACTAGAGGATGCAAACCTGGCTTTGCAAATATTATCTAGCTATCTGCAGGCACTAGACTTGAAACTGGAAAGTGCTGCCTTGACTACAGAAATCAGCTCACGCATATTCCCATCCCAAAGCATGCCTTGAGTCTCCTTTATGAACTAGTGAAAGAGACAACTTTCCCTCTCTCACACACACACGCACCCAAAAAAAGCCATTTATCAGAAAAGAAATTATTTGCATTTGTTTTTCATATGGATTGCAACAGTGAACATTAAAAAATGCATAATTTATGTAAACCAATAAAGAACAGCAATGTAAAAAAAATACAGTTGAAAACTGGGTGGGAGTATAAAAAAAAAAATTCACCACAGAAATGTCTGAGTGAACAAATAGACTGTGTTTCAATAATCGAACATGGAAGTTACCAGTGATCCTGTTTTCCCTATCCAAGGCTCTTTCTGCACTTGGCCTTATTCTGGAATATATCTCAGGGTAGGAGTCTCATGGGCTCATGCTAATGCAGACTATGGCAGACCACACCTGGGGCCTGCCATAGTGTGCACTAGCATGTAGATAGTAGAAGCTGTTTCTCACAAGGGATTTTTGAATGCGTGTAGAAAGTGTTGGAGCAGAACATTCACTTCTCTGGGCCGATGGCTCCATTCCAAGCCACCCCACCCCATCCCAACGTGTCTACATGTGTTCGGGTTTCAGAACACAAAACTTGTCCCAGTGCATTCGGCCTTTCTGAGGACATTCCCAGCTGTCCTGGAGGGAAAGCACTCACACGCTCTCCCTCTATGTCAGCTAGGGCCTTCCCCCGGGCTGCCCCCATTGGCTCCTGTGGAGCCAGGGGTGGGCAGCCCTGGCACCTCCCTTCCCTGGGGTCCCGCTCACTCCAGGGGCCCAAATCAAGCTCCTGCAGCTGGTGAGACCGCCATCCAACATCCCCCAACCTGCCCTGGGCTGCGCCTGCACACCCACTCCTTACCTGGTGGTCACCCGATCACTACTGGCACGATTGGGACAGCTGCGCTTAGCGCCTGCATGCAGCCCAGTCCCTGATTGGCCAAGCACCCACCTGGCTTCAACTGGCCATCTGTGCAGGCACAGGTGCCTGGCCAATCAGGGAACCCACACTGCACAGGCGCAAAACGCAAACTGCCTGATGGTGCCAGTAGCAACCGGGCAACCACCACGTGAGGAGTGCACACACAGGCGCGGCCCTGGGTGGGGGGTAAGTGTTTGGGGGGTACCACCAGCTGGAGGGGCCCAATGCTGTCCCTTGGAGCATGTTGTACCCCAGGGAAGGGACCTGACAGGCCTCCCCACCCTGGCTCCAATATAGCCAATGGCGGGAGGACAAGGGCGGGACTTGTGAATCCTGGGATGGCCGTTCAGCCCGAACGTGTCTAAGACAGTTTCCCATCCACATGTAGGCAGGTAAAGGATGTGTTTGCAACACCTCCTTTACCTGCCAATGTGGATGGGAAACTGTCTTAGATGTGTCTGGGCTGAAGTGTTCTACAGTTTTTTCACTGTAGTGCAAAGAGGCCTCTGGCAGAATAATGCTAAGTGTAGAAAGGCCCCAGGTAGGAACGCAGCTGATACAAAAGCCCAATCTGGTAATAGGGGCTTCCTCTCACATAGGTCGCCTGAGCCTGCAGTGGCAGTGGATTATCCCAGAAGTACCCCCAGATTATGCAGCTGTTCCTTCTGAGGGGGTGTAATCCCATTTAGAATAGACAAGCTCTTTGACATCTGAAATTAAGAACTTCCTATCCACAAACTCTCTGTCTTGTCAAGATTCACTTTATTGTGCCACATCCAACCCATCAATGCCTCCAAGCACTGGATCAGAACATTCCCAACCTCTCCTGATTCAGATGTTAAGGAGAAATTGAGCTGAGTGTCATCAACATATTAATGACAGCTCATACCAAAATTCATGATGGCAGATCCCAGCAAAGACTAATCTTCAGACAGATGTTAAACAGCACTGATGACAAAATAGTAACCCACAGTTTCCAGGGAACACAGCAGGCACAGTCAGGAAACCCAGTCTCTCATCCTGGCTAACTGGTTATTTTTCTGCAATACAGCTTCTGGACTTACTTGGTGGATACAACTTGTTTGAGATTGTCAATGTATATTAGGGGTGTTCCCAAATTCAATTTTGGGGATTCAATTTGACTCGAATTTTTAAAATTTGAATTTACCCAAATTCAATTCAAATTAAGCTAATTCAAATCTATTTGTTTGAATTTTCAATTCGAATTTGCACTTACGACTGTTAACAACATTTGTAAGCATCGTTACCCATTCTGTACGCATCTGTACACATCCATACACATCCCATAGTTATCCCGTATGCAAACCATTTTTGTCTCGTACAGATCTGTACAAATGTGTACAGATGCGGGAAAGATGCATGGGTGCAAGTACGCATTGTGTACAAACCCATACACATACAAATGTCTGAACAATTTGAACAAATAAACCCAAAATTCAAAATTCATTTGAATGTTTAAATTCCAATTTATGGACATTTGATTCGAATTCAAATGTTGAAATTTGGACAAATTTGATCAAATTTCGAATACCTTCACATATTCATGCACAACCCTACTAAGTGGATACAACTTGTTTGAGATTGTCAATGTATATTACTCATGTGACAACTGGTAGTCTCTGCTATGCGGGAAAGAAGCAGCAAAGTAGTGAGTGGAAGATTTGCTTAATCCTTTATTTTTCCTGCTGGTATAATCACCTCTGATATTGCTCAACCTTTTGCCTTCTTGCTTGCCTCTAATTGCATGCAGCCTGTCATCAGAAATTCATTTTTAAAAGAACCACTTCCTAAAAGCTGCTTGTTTCCCACCACAGTGTCCATTAGGATCTTGATACAGTCACTCCTGTAACATTTTCACCTAAATCATGCTTATGCTTTCACAGTCAGTAAAAGCTGAAAAGATAAATACGAAAAAGCTTCCAGCTAACTTTATGCTGCATAATTGTAAATACTCCCAGTTGAACACCAAACTCCAAAAGTTACAGATCCATTTTAATTGTACTCAGTCTGCTTTTACACATAAAACGTGGAAAACAGAGATTGCATTCACATACTTACGAAGGGCACTCCTCAAGTGCCACTGGGGCTCAGTGGGCAAATGTTCTGCCCACATCTGGCTTTCTCCAGGAGGTGCAGAATCCACTCCCTCTGAGACATCCTAAGCATAGGGCAGGATGAACAATTCTGAGGGAAAATTTTACCCATTCATTTCCTCAGCCACTAAGTAAAAGGAGGAGGAGGAGGAGGAATTGGCTTTTATATCCCGTTTTTCTCACCCATTTAGGGGGACTTAATGTGGCTGGCAAAGCTTCCCATTCTTCTCCCCACAACGACCCCCCTGTAAGGTGGGTGGGGCTCTGAGAACGCAGGAGAGTGATGTGACTAGCGCAAGGTCACCCAACTGGCTTTGTGGAGGAGTGTGGAATCAAAACCAGTGACTTTGAGGTGTGAGTCTGGCACTCTAACCACAAAACCAAACTGCCTCAAAGTCCAAACTGTAGAGCAATGGATAATCAAGGTGGCAATTACCAAGGCAATTACCTTTGTTCCATAGCTGCAAGGATTTCAGAGGTAAGGAGGCACTGAACCTCTACTGCGATCTGAACCTCTACTGGTTTCTTCAGCAGATCTCTGGCCTCCTGCCCCACAGACAGCCTGCTTTGTGAACAACTGGCATCCTTTTTGCATTTGCCTTAATTGTCATTCTGACTCAAGATTCACAATCTATTCCACACTGGGATACTTTTTCTGCTGGCATGGGGATAACCACTGGCTCCCAAGAGTGAGCCAGCTCAAAGCCAGTGCTGGAGGTCGTCGGTGTTCCCAGGAAATCTGTTTCATGGCACTCTGCGCATGCACGTGGCCCTGGCCACTAGGGAGGGGCGCTGCATGCACCCGCAAAGCACGCTGGGCCACGGCAGCCAGGATCGGCCTGGCTGCCTGGAGGGGATCGCACGCGTCACCCTGGGGTGGGTAGGGGGTGTAGGTGAAACTCCCCCTGGCTTTAGAAGCTGTGATCTGCATCTTCTAGGATGAGGGGGAGCCCCGAGATAGGAGGCCCCTGGCTCGCCATGCTTGGCTCCGGAGGAGCCAATCAGGGAGGCAGGGGGGAGGGCCTTTGGAGCACAGATTGAGGTGGGTGCTGTGGAACCGCACTGCACCCACCTCAAGTTCGTATCTAATTCCGTCCTTCCCTTGCGGGTACTGATGGAAGGGGTGGTAGTAGATCCCTATCTACCGCCCCAGGGTAATTCACTACCAAGCCAAATTCAAGGTGTTAACTCTGACTTATAAGGTCCTAAATGACTTGGGCCCCAAATATCTAAAGGAACGCCTTCTCCCATACCAACCTGCCCGTGCCTTAAGATCAAGTAGTGAGGCTCTCCTGGTTGCCCCACCACCTTCAGTATTGAGGCTGGTGGGCACCTGAGAGAGGGCCTTTTCAGCGATAGTCCCCCGATTATGGAATAGTCTCCCCCTCGAGGTGCATCATGCCCCTTCCTTACATATATTTATGAAGGCAGTAAAGATGCACCTCTTTGCCCTGGCCTTTGGCTGAGGTGATTATATTCTCCCCCCTCCCCAGTTACAGTTACTATGAATGCAATACGGAGCGTACTGTTTTAAATTTGCTGAATTTTTAAAGTGTTTTAAATCTATATTCCATTTTTAATGTGTATCTTGTTTGAATGTGTATCTTGTTTTTAATCTGCTGTTTAATCTGCTGTTACCCGCCCTGAAACCTTCAGGTATGGGGTGGGATAGAAATGTAAACAAACAAACAAATATATAATACTAGACACGGATTTCCGAAATACAGATCTAATAGATCCATATTTCGGAGGTCCAGTGCGGAACCACCCAAAAAGTTTAATCTATGATTTCAGATAAGGTACATTTCTTTAACTCATAAACTGTGTGTGTGTTCCTTGTAAGCACAGCAATCTAAGATATACCTTAGTTATAAACAACGACGGCTACATTTCATTGCAATACTACAAGATCAATAGGTCTTAAAGTCCATTGGAAGGACACCAGCTCAGGCAAACTCTAAATTTAATGCTAGCAATTAACTAGTCAATTGTGCTCAATTGAATGGCAGAAAGCATTTCTTTACTGGCATATTCTCAATGCACCAACTCGAATAAAACATTGCCAATGGTGCTTTATCTGCCCATTCGGAAACTCTCATCACCCACGGTTAGATTTTTTTTTTTAAGCTGGCTGCACTGTTTATTTGCAAAGGTGTGATTTAGTTCAGTTCCTGAGCATTTGCTAACATGCAGAAGGTCCAACACATTACCAGCGCATTCTTAGAAAGTATTAATAGCAAATAATTTCCATATTGTTGATAATAAAAGGCCATTTCTACACTTCCAGTGGCTGGAAAATAGAATACCAACTGTAATGGATCCTTTAGGAACTGCTCCAAGATGGAGCAGCCACATTATTCCAGAAACAGGCCATGTGCATTTGGATGGCTTTTTCCAGGACAGGAGAGCCCTGCACCACCTATACCCCTCCTGTTCCCCCCTCCTCAGCTCCACCCCCTCCTTGTTGCCCCCCACCTCACTGTGCCACTCTGAAGGTCACTCAACAACAACCTGCTGCAAAGTCTAAGAGGCCAGGAACTAAAATTCCTAGCCACAGAGGCTCAAGGGTCTCATTTTGCTGGCACAATTTGGTCTGTGGTTCAAATCTGTCCCCTGGCTAAATGGGCCATGGAGGCATGCACCTTACCACATGCTTCTTGGGGATCGTCATACCCACAAAGAGACAGCAGTGGAGCATGATAACAGAGAGGCCACAAAGAGGGTTTACCACTGCAATTTACCCTTCTACAGGTAAGTTCAGAAAGATCTTTAATAACTCAAATCGTGACTCCACCCTCCCTTTCTTCTTCATGCATGTTTCAGGGAAGTCAGGTTTTCATGTAGATTTGCACAAAACTGCAGCCTTATAGCAGCTCTCCTGCTATTAGTTCTATTGACTCCCTGTTGCCACTTCTTTATAACCTGCCATGCCCTCTGCCCCATCAAACCCAAAGGATACCAGCCGCTATTATATTTATCGTAGCACCCAGGGCTTGTAAAAATATCATCATGCAAAAACACCATTCCGAATCTATCCATAACCTATATGCAAAGCTTAATGGAAACAAGCAAAATGGAAGAGAAGATTGCAGCATCATAAATCTGTAATGCAAATTTGCCACATTTGAAACCATGAGCAGGAGGGGAGGGGGAAGCAGAGGTTCAAGAAGACTCGTTTAGGTTATAGAAGGAACACTGTGTAATGCTGGAGCCAAGGGAGAAATGCTTATTTGATTATACACGCTACACAATTTTATTGTCATATATTTGTTCTGCTTTGCTTCACTGACATGCCGGCCAAGTCAACTTTCATGGGAGAACTTGAATGCAATGTGTGGGTTGGTTGAAACTGGAGCACCTGTGTCGAACAATATCAAAATGTAACAAGCACACTTAAATCTCAGCACCATCCTAAGAGTAGCTAAACAAACAAGCAAGCAAACTGGATATACTGTTATAGAGCTGGATGGAAACAAATAGCTGATATGTAGCGAACTTAGTGGGAACCTGCACTATCTCTAGATTCAAATGCAGTGAATGTTATGGGCAGCCTTCCTATAGAGGCTGTCTTCACAGTGGCTACTAGTGCACAATGCATGAAAGCACTAAGCTAGGTTTTCTTGCGAATTTTGACACACCAAGCTCAAAAGGTTCACCATCACTGTTGTAGTTGCAAAGAGCGGGGATACACAAGAGGGTCTTTTCTATGGTGACCCCCAGACTGATTCTGGAACAGCCTCTTTCTGTAGGTTCACCAGGTGATTACATTCATGCTTTCAGTGTGTGGTTAAAACATACCTTTTCATCCAGGCCTTTGATATGTAGCTTCCTCTGAGTGTTGTCCTGCTAGGGACGGTGGGGGGAAGGAAAGGTTATATTTTAAATATGCTCTAAGAATACTTTATTCTTTGCATTAGTGACTTTTGTTGCTGAATTTCATTTGCTAATATTCAATTGAAAGTTGGTATTTCGTACACTTCAAGAACAAGCCAGCACTACACGCTCAGGTGCCAGGTTGACCATGTGTGTCACCCAAAAGGGCTTGGTGTGTCACCTGTGACATGCGTGTCATAGGTTGGCCATCACTGAAGTACAAGAAGGTGCTCTCCTTGAGATTTCAATAGCTGGGCAGGACTATAGAAGAGAAGGGCCCAAGCCATTTACTGCTTTGTATGTTAACATCAACACCTATAATGTGTGAAAGCAGAAGGAATGAAACAGTACCAAAGTTCCCTTTAAAATGGTGAAATCCTATAAAAGCAGTCTATAGATGGGCAGGGGGCACATAGTTGGTGCTGTGGCTTTCAGCTCAGGCAATACTACACCAGCTGCCTACTCTCTGGCAGTAATAGTAATTGTCTCACCAGAATAATAATAAATAATGATAAATAGATAAATAGCAGAACCACTTTCACTGGGTCACCAGGCTTGCTTGACAGCCACCAGCACATGGCAGATCATGCTAGGTTGGATCCAGGAGAGATTTGCTCCACATGACAGACTTCAAGCAAGCCTCAAGAATGTGTATGGGGCAATTCTGGTAACTTGTGATGCTCCAGTAGCCCAATATTCCTAGTCACCAAGACTGGCTCTGCCTGTAGCTATTGTTGCCACTGTTGCACTTAGGTGGAACATGCCCTGGTGAGCAATCCCTTCCTCCCACCACAGCCAGATATCTTCACAAGGATAATCCCTCCCACCCACCAAAGAGGCATCCAGGGAGGGAGGGGTCTTCCAAGTATCTCCAAGTATCTCAGAACAACATGCAAAAAGGTTTCCTCTTACTATGTCTGTCAATGCAGCATTCAAGTATGTGAGAATGGGTCTTATCCCTTTTGCTACCAATGGTGTCAGAGGTGTTTACTGTCTGCTCCAGATGGCTGAATTTCACAGGAGGAGGAGAAAAACCCATTTATTTGCAGTATAGAGATCTGTACATGCATGTGTGCCTGTGTGTTATTTTCTTAGTAGTAGTGATGTGGTCCACTGAGGGAAACCCAGCATGAATCAAACTACATGAATCAAGCAACACTGGCTGTTGAAGAAAACATTCTGTACAAAGAAGACTCACTTTGATGCAGTAGTCCTATTATTAGCATATAAAAGGGTGTCTTCGGAAACTCCATAGAGACTGAATTAGATAATTGTTTCTCTCTGTTCTTCTTAATATTGTTTTTGCATTTTATTGAATCAAAGTACAGTGACTTCAAGTTTGGAGTGTTGTCCTTGTTCTACTTCATCTTGTTATGTGTTGCATTTCAGTGCTTGATAATTACTGTATATACCTATAGAGCCATGTCAGCTAAAGAAAAGTGACCGGTAAGTTAAATTTATCTAAACTTCATCTCTCCCCTATCTCACAATTTGAGTGGCTGAGGTCAAAACTCCTTCATATGCTGGGGAACAAAAACTCTGGTAATTATTACTTCAGATTCCATAGAGTTCTGCTGTTTCAAAATCCATTTGGTTTTCCATAAGCCAGGCAGAACATCCTGATGAATTACGTTGTCTGAATTTTAGCTTAACATAAGTAACTACTGAATCACCTGTTAGTCTCCTTAGGGACTTTTCACACTTACCTGAGGCCTTTTCGCACAGGCCTTTCCGGTACGCGTGGAAGACAGCTC
>MTQE01001134.1:14726385-14743619 GCA_014337955.1 Aspidoscelis marmoratus | reverse complement strand
TGGGTTGTTATGCCGTGTTCCAGGTTTCTTCTTCTGAGAACCTAAGCTTTGGGATATAGCTGTGATATCCATCTTCAGAACTCTTTGCCAAGTCAAGGGTGGCTGGTGTCTTACTACATCTTTTTATTTATTTATTTATTTATTTATTTATTTATTTATTTATTTATTTATTTATTTATTTATTTATTTATTTATTTATTTATTTATTTATTTATATTTATATCCTGCCCCATACCCAAGGGTCTCTGGGTGGCTCACATCATTTAAAGACAAATATATCAAAACATAGCAAAAACTATATCAGTCCTAAAACCAGTACTAAATTTAAAAAAACCAGCATTAAGAAAAATACAGAAACAGTTTAAAAACAGCAGTGTTTACGATGGGGGAAGCATGGGGAACATTTAACCAAAGGCCTGAGTGAAGAGGTACGTCTTTGCCACCTTCCTAAACAGAAACAGAGAAGGGGCCTGACGCACCTCGAGGGGGAGACCATTCCACAGCCTGGGGGCCACTACTGAGAAGGCCCTCTCCCGGGTGCCCACCCGCCTAGCTGCTGAAGGTGGTAGGATAACCAGGAGGGCCTCCCCTCCAGATCTTAAGATCTTGTTGCTCTTCTTGTATAGAAACAAACAAAACAGAGATTCACACCTGAGTTCTGCAAACACACAAGCCACTAGTCACTCACCCCCAGGGATTGCATCTGTACACAGTAAACAAATTAGCCTCAATGTTCCATCTTCTTAAAAAAAAATTGCCTTCAAATTTGAAGCCATGAAGCCCATTTCAGTTCTGAGGGTGAGGCACGCTCTCCTTCCCCACTGTAAAGTTCTACAGAGGGGATCCCCAGCTGCAATTATAATGGGCAAGGGAGGTTTTCTACACACACACACACACACACACACACAACAGATCAACTGTACTTGTGAGAGTGGAGGGTGGAGACTAGAAGTGTGCACGAACACAATTTTCGGCATTCGATTCAATTCAAATCAAATCTCCAAAAATTTGAATCAATTCGAATATTTAAAATTTGCCTGTATTCACATTCTATTCTATTCAAATACATTTGTATCTGTTCATACAAATGGTCAATTCGTATTTGAAGATACAAATGTCAACAACATTTGTATGTGTCCGCATGTGTCCATACGCATCCATACACATCCCGTTTTTATTCTGTATATCCCATTTTCATCCCATACATATCCGTACAAATGCATACAGATACAAATAAGATGCATATGGATACGTGTGTAATGCATATACATATGTATTCGAATGTCTGAATAATTCATACAAATTATTTGAAAGATTCAAAATTTGTTCGAATGCTAAAAAATAATTGTATACACATTCAATTTGAATTTGAATGTACGAATTCAAATGAATTAGATCAAATTTTGATTTTTTTGAATATTCTTGCACATCCCTAGTGGAGACTACCTCTCCATCCGTCCCCCAAGTCAAGGCTACCTCAGTTACAACTGGAGATTCCCTTGCTGCACTTTTACGAGTGGGAAGATCTTGCAGTTCTACAGAAAGCATTCCGTCCCTTTAAGAGGTGCAACTACTTCTCTTAATTCAATGGGAGAAGGGCTTGTCCCCTTCCTGTCCAGGTCCAGCCAAAGAATCAAAGATGTCCTAACAGAGTAAACAAAATAACCTTGGTTGCAGACCTTACAAAGCTCCGATGAGCAGAAAAAGAGAGAGAGAGAGCAAACACTGGGGTTACTGAAGCATTGCATCAACTTGCAGGTGACAGAATAAGAACATCTTGTGTACTATTAATTATGATGGTCAGAGAGCTATAGATCAACAGAGGAAATACACGCCATATGGTTTGTGAAAATGCCTTCCTTTAACTTCTGCCTGATCATCTTTCTTTTCTTCTACATCTGCATATCCCCAGGAAGCTCCTTTATCAGCTATGCAGTCTGTGCATGTGTGTATTAAGAAAAATTAGGAATATGCAAAATGCTGTCATCTATTTCTCCTCCTCCCCCTGTTCTGCTGCTGCTATTGATTCTGCTCCTTTCCTTCTCCTTCTTTCGGTAACTATTATTTAAGCAAGGAATAAATACCAACAATCTGCTGATGAGTGTTCAGAAGGGCCTTTTTTGGTTTAAGGCAGCAATGACTTGAATTGGAAGCTTTAGATGGATTGATACGTTTTATGCTGCATTCACACCTAGGTCTTAATCCAGTCTCAGTCTACTTTCAAGGAGAGAGAACGCATCAGCACGGTATTGAGCTGTTTTCTTTCAATATTATCTAGCTCAGAAAATTCACCCTTGGGTTAGATAAAGTGGAAAGAAAATGGCTAGTCATTTAGCTGATGTGTTCTCTGAGTCTGAAAGTAGATTGAGACTGGAACTTAGGTGTCAACTGAAAATGAGGAACCTGTTTGCACTTGGCTTTATTCTGGAATATATTCCAAATTAGGGCCCTGCTGTCTACATACTAGTGCAGGCTATAGCAAGTCCCAGGTAAGGCCTGCCAGAGTCTGCCTTAGCATACAGACAACAAACCCCTGTACTGAGATATATTCTGAAATACGGCTAAGTGTGAACAGGTCTCTGATTTGTAGGCTGAAGGTTCCAAGTTCAATCCCTGCAGTCCACCTCTATCACTTTGTGATGTCGTCTTTCCTTAGACTTTTCCAAAGAATAGTGAATGAGTTCAGCTGTGTCGCCATTTTACTCACCCTCTTCCTTCCAGAAGGGGCTAAGTCACTGCATTTGCACTTACAAAATGGCACAGGGCATTCCACAACAAACACACTGCCTGAGCACAGGACACTTGCATCCAATTGCTGTCAAAAACAACCTCAGACAAAGGGCACAATTTCATGCCCTTTGGAAGATTGTCTCTACTGCTGCATCATAAGGCACCTTTGCACTCTGAAATGCAGCTGCAGAGGTGCCCTTCAGGATGTCAGTAGAGGCACCTCTGTTGAGGCACCCCCCTCAGACCCCTCCCCATCATGTGAGGACACCTCCTGAGTCTGTCCTGAAATATATATTCCTGGTTTTGCAGAGAAACACTTAAAGACCGGAGCTTTGAAGATTTAAAAGGGAGAAGAGCAGTGAAGATGATATAGAGCCTTGAAGCAAAATACTATGAAAAGTGATTAGATATCTAAGCACGTTTAGTAGCAAATCTAATTGCCATCTTCAAATTCCTGAAAAGATGCCACAAGACAGAGGGTCATCATGACCTTCTGTCTCTCATCTCAGAACACCAAATATGTAAAAATGAACATAAAATTACTGTGACCCAGAGCCTGGTTAACCACTTCCTCACATTAAGAAGAAGAAGAAAAAGAACAATACCATATTAATGGGGTAGATGATGGAATTTCCCTCCGCAGGATGTGTTCAAGCCAAGTAACAATGTAGAGCAGAGGCCTTTTTGCATGAGGGGTTTTCAAACGCATGTAGAATGCGCTGGGACACAGCATTCGCTCCTCTGCGCTGGCGGCTCCGTTCCGAGCCACCCTCTGTTCCGCCCATCCCAATGCGTCTACAGGCATTTGGGTTTCAGAGCACAAAATTGTCCATTTCTGTGCACCTGGTGAAAATGCGCCCACTCTCTGAAGTTAGGTGGGAATGGGCCACAGTGAAGCTAAAAGCCCTTGGCATGGGCCAGTGGCTACCACTCTGGTCTTGACTCAGATTAAGCAATTTCAAACATGTCAGGCCACCTTGACGCATTTCAACACACACCTTGTTTGTTTCTTTGTTTCTTTGTTTGTTTATATCCCACCTTAACCAAATGGTTCCAGGGCGGGTTACAATGAGAATAAAACATATCATTCAAAAATTCCCATTCTCTTGCTCAAGTGACAGAAGTAGATTGAAAAGCACCTGCACTCAATAGGGATGTGCACAAATGGGATATTTTGCATTTGATTCGTATGAAATTGAATGTAATGAAACATGTATTCATTAGACTAGATCCCCTTCGTATGTGGTAGGATTCTATTTGATACAAATGTATTTGTACAAATTTGTATGAATATCCGATACAAAAGCATAAGTTTCCGATATGTATCAGATATCCTATAATGTATCAGCTCTGAAAGTGCCAAATCTGCCCTGAATCCACTTTGAATCCGCTCTCAAACCATGTCAAATTCACTCTGGATCCATTGTAGATGTGACTGGTACAGCTGCTTTCCTACCTCTCCGTTTCATGACCCTTCCAAAGCTTTGTACAAATGTTGCAAAACATTCATATGAATACAAATGTCATAATATTTGATCCGTATATGAATGTCAAAATTTGTACAAATAACAAATGTTATGGATATTCATGCACATCCCTAGCACTTAGTCTTTTAGTGACAGGATAACCCAATATAATACTAGGTGTAATCTGTCTAGTGGACTAGGGAACCACTTGTTATCAGCCTTGATTAAATGTCTACTTACTGAGCTTAATTCAGTCCGTTGTCATAGCCAAACAAGCATCAATAACATCCACAGCTTCATCTGTCCAGATGCAAACAAACCAATTTCCAGTGTTTGCATATACACTGGCACCTCCTTCCAGCCTTCACCGGCTAAAGGGAAATTCTAACTATTTATAGGTTACATTTCCATGTAGCCAAAAAAAAAAAGAAAAAGAAAAAGCAGCTCAAAGGCACATTAGAGTCAAACCTTGTGCTCTCCTTCTGTCTCTGATCCACTTTTTCCAGCTTTGAATGTTAATGAGAGGAGGGAGGGGCAGACTGACATGTGGACAGTCTCACCTATGAATGATCTCTAAACTATCTTGAATTTTTTTCTGGATGCATCCACTTACTAGCCAAGGTGCCCAGGGCTGTGCACGAATGCAATTTTTAGGATTTGATTTGAATAAAATATCCAAAAATTCAATTAAATTTTAATCTTTGAAATTCAAATTTAACCAAATTCAATTCAAATTAGTTCAAATCTATTCGTTCAAATTTTCAATTTGAATTTGCACTGATGAATGTCAACACCTGTATACATATGTACACATCTGTACACATCTGTACACATCTGTATGCCTCCCGTAGTTATCCCATATGGAACCCATTTTCATCCCGTACAGATCCGTACGAATGCACACGGATGCAGGAACGATGTGTATGTGCAAGTACACAAGCGAATGTCTGGATAATTCAAACAAATAAATCCAAAATTTGAAATTGGTTTGAATTTTTAAATTCAAATTTCAAACATTCTACCTGAATTTGAATCTCAAAATGCGGATGAATTCGATTGAATTTCAAATACCTTTGAATATTCGTGCAACCCCTAAAAGTGTCTTCTGCCACAATGTTTCAAACTGCATCAGCAGAAAGTACCTCATGGCTCTTTCACTGTCTGTCTGAGGCACCATTTTGTGAGGGAACGATTTTGCCACCCTGAATGGGGCACCTTCAAACACTGCTGCAAATAACATCTCTTTTCACTACATTTACAAACACAGCATCAAAGGGGCTTTAAAAATACTACATGTGAACACTGCCGTAGTTGAATGAGGGGGAAGCCCACATTATGAAAGCAAGTTGGCAAGCTTATTACTTTTGATTTGAGGATCAGGAAGAAAGAAGAACGTGGAAACTGAATTGCAGTTAAATCACTATGCATGGAATTTCTATGATAGGCTTCAGGTTTATAGATTAGTATTCTATAGCAACTGCTTATTGAGAACTTACTGTGTTAGTTTAATCTTATGTTATTACCCTAGGCACATTTTCACAAAGTTAATATTCTGGGGGGTATGACTGTATTAGCAAGAAGTAACTAAACAAGTCATGACTGATGATATGGATGGACAGTTCTCAACCAGACTAATGCCAAAGGATGGAATATACAATTGTATTGAATCATTTTGTTGTTTCTATGAGATGTGGTCCAGCCCACAAAGGGTATCATCTTGCTTGTTCTGGCACATTTTCTGTGACATCCATGGGAACACAGCAACCATTTCCTAAAACAAATGTTAAGGTGAGGGTCCCAGTCCCACCCTCCCTGTAACAACCCCTGAGTGGTTAAAATGGTCATTGTGCAACTCACCCTGATCCATTTTTTCTTATTTTTTTAAAATTTGATTCTCCCTTCTTTCTTTCTGCTGAATTTTCCTTTGCTATTCAGTGCATACCTGAAAAGCAAATGACTGACTACTTTCTTCTTGTTCCATGAATATGTAATAGTTCAAATACAGAGTGAAAAAAGTGATGTTGCTTTTGTCTCTCCAGTTTTAGCACTTTCACAGCAGTTATCTATCTCAGTAGCATTAGATGAAAACAGTTTCAAGCATATTTTTCTTCTGTGTCTTAATGGTAAGTTTGCTGATGCAATGGGATTAATTGCACACTCAACCATTTACTACAGATTGTAGGTGTTTGATTTAATAGTGAAATCTTTCTGTGTGCTATTCCTTTCACTCCCAATTTAAAAAAAAAGTCTTGTTTCACAAATATTAATGTTTGAAGAGCCTCAAAGTTTGTTAAGTTTTACTTTGAATAAATGATTCCTTTTACACCAAAATCTGCAAACTGGGACTGTAGGAATTCAGGGGAAGTGGTAAGGTCCAACTGAAGGCTCCACTTCCACTTCCAACAGCTAGGTCCCTTCCAGACTAGCGGATAAAAATCTGCATTTGATAGGAAAATCGCAGCTTACCTGGCTGCGAAGTCATGACACGTTGTACCCACTTGAAACAGAGGTCCGCAGGTTCCTCCTCAGCAGCTGTGAGACTTCCGTGGCACATGCAGTGAGGTGTGCATCACATGGCATTGGGCAGCCAATGGGAGCTGAGCTGCAGGCCAATTCTCGTTGGCTGTTTCTTGCCGTCCTGTCAGGATGGAGGGAAACTCCAAAATTACAAGATACTGTGGAGCGAGTGTTGATTGTTCTGCAACAAGTAAATTCACAGTAGCGGCAGCATAATGTGCTGTCGCTATGAAAGATCAGGCATCAGGTGTGACACTACGCACCAACTGCACATCGGAATGTGCAGTATCCCCCAGTCTGGACACACCCCTGGTCTTTGATCCACTACAGACAATGTTTCTGCACTTACTTCTTTTGGACTGCTCCATCTGGTGTTACTATTGATGTAGAACCAGTCCATGTGACCCAAAACAAGACCATCTGCATTTGGTCTGAGGCAGACCCTATGTCAACCCCACAGGCATAAGCAGTGTTCCATGACTTAGTTTTCAAGGCACAAATATGCCGGTAGACCCTAATAAACAGTTATACCAGTAAAATTGACTAGGTAGAAATTTTAGGACACCTTTTCCAGCCTACACTCTGTCAAATGCAGATGGAGCATACTGGCAGGGGCTGTGGCCTCCCTTATACATGTACCAGCATGTGGAGTGGAAGTCCCTGGTCTCCTTCATAAACTGGATTAACAGTAAGTGCAGAAACAGCCTGAAGATAAAAGCAAGGCTTCCACATAAATTGTCACTCCTCCATTACTGCATGCCATTCCTCTGAATCCACATGGAAGGATCAAGCATGGAATGAAATGCAGTGCAATACAAATAACCCTACCATAGCAATAGTCAATATCAAGAAATGGAAAGTAGCTATTATTTATCAGCACCATTTCTTCATTGTCCATGTAAAAGTCAAGTGGTCATTGTATATAAGAATCTTGAAAATGAAACTTATTAAAAATCTTTTGGACAATAGCACAATTTGTGTGTCCACAGCATTCCCCAGAAGCATGGAACTGCCTAGTGTAGAAAGAACCTTAGGCAGACCTATGGCAACAGTGATACTCTGCACATGCACAGTAGCATTTGGGGGTCATTGGAGATGCCAGCATGCTTGCATGGAATTTCAGATGACCCCTTGCACCAGAAATAGTGCAAATGCTCACCAGCCAGACACTGCAAGTAAGCTTCCAGGTAAGGTTAGCTTGCGTGTGGTGCACAATTTCGTGTATCACTACTAGTTTACTATAGGTTAACATCTGGACAGGCAGGGGGCATTTCTAGGTTGTAAACATCTTCTGCAAGTGCATATGCACCTGCCCAGACATTAACCAATGGCAAACTATGGGCGCAAATGTGAATTGGAGGATAGGTGCTGTATTCCAGACCAAGGGTAGACCTCTTCAAAGTTCTAGTCTTTCTGTCACCCCATAATGTGGAATACAATGGAGGGCTCAATTCAGCGGTGCACCAGGAAGTGCTGCCAGAAGTGAGTGCACTAACAAAACATCTGTGGCTGAAAATTTCAAGGATGGAAATGAAAGTTGATTTCAAGTGCAAGGTGGGGGCTTCAAAACCAACTCTGGAACCCATAACATGACAGGCTATCTGGAATTCAGGCAGCCTTATCCTGCTCCACCAGCAACCCATTCCTTGGTGAAAGAGTCTACCCATCCTAGAACAGGGTGCTATACCCTGATCTAGGATAATGTAGACTAGTACATAATTGGCCTTAGAGTCTTGTACCATTTACCAAATAGATGCCTATGTGGATCAAAGAAGGACCATTTTCTGCCCACCTGCACCCCGTTTCCATTTTTTGAAGCAGCAGGAACTTTTGAAGCAATTGTGTGTGCCGTTTTCTAACACGACATCTCATGGAGGCACTTCCATTGCAGGAGGGTTCTTTCCATCTTGCACAGAGGTGCCAGGAAAAATGTCACCTCTGTGCTCTGAAATGGAGACAAAGAGGCTACAGTAGATGGTGGCACCAAAAGTGGAGATGTGTCCTCAGTTCTCTCACAGAAGAAAGCAAAGTTCCTTAATTGGGACTGTTGTGTCTCCATCGTAATAATACCACTTCCATTAAAAAGTTGTGCTTAGGATATCAGTCACCTTATTCTCTGCCTTCAAGCCATTCAATTACAAATTCACTAGTGTCTCAGAATGTCTGTTTTGTTTTTAAGATGTGCTTATAATAATAATAATAAAATAACATTGAAGTTAACAGTGTTTCCCCCTCTAGCCTGGCTCTTTTCTTGGCTCTCAAGTGTGTAATTCTCAAAAGGAGAATGTCAGTGTAGCCTTTGGTATGTAATTATTTTCATACTCATCACTTCCATTTGCCACTGTAAGAACAATAAACAGTATAATTAGTTATAACAATGCACAATTCTGCTTTATTTTACAGAAACAACTTGCTTCACTAGATGAACTTTTTGACTAGAAGCTGAATAGCACGCCCATTTATAGGAGATAAACATCTACTCATTCTACATTCATATTCAGACTCCTCTGATGCTTATGAAAAAAGTAAATCCTAATAGGTTATATTTGCATAGGCACATGCATGCATAAAAATTAAAATAATTTTATTGGTATTCATTTTACAACTTTGTATATTTTCCATGAAAATATGAGTATAAACTTCGGAATCCAATGCCAAACGTGAACCGGTTCACTTTGAACAGGGGTATTCAAATGGATCTACCAAACACCCAGCCCCCACATCAGGTTGATTTGGTTCAAATTTAAACTGGTCGAACACTCCCAGTTCAAATTTAACCAGTTCATGTTCAAAGTGGTTCAGCACATCTCTATTGTGGAAAAGATTTTAGGCAGGAAGAAGATTCAAGATCATAGTGATGGATAGCTTGTCTGATACACATTCAGTAAGACCTGCTCTACAAATTTCATAATTTTCCCTCACATTTCCCATTGCTGCTACCAGGTACTAGGAATGCAATTTTCAGGATTCAATTTGATTTGAATCAAATATCTGAAATTCAATTCAATTCAAATCTTTATAGTTCAAATTTATCCGCATTTGATTCAAATTGAGTAAATTCAAATCTATTCATTTGAATTTTTAATTTGAATTTGCACACATGAATTTGTCTCCTGTACGCATCCATACACATCCATACATGTACAGCAATTTAGAAATAAACTATAATAATAATAATCCGTATGCATCCTGTATTTATCACGTATGCATCCCATTTTGTCCTGTACCGATCCGTACAAATTTGTGCACATACAAATTTCCGAATAATTCAAACAAATAGATTTGAAAATTCAAAATTCATTTGAATGTTTAAATTCAAATTTATAGACATTCCATTCAAATCCGAATGTCCAAATTCAAACAAATTTGAACAAATTTTGAACGTTTCAAATATTAATGCACATCCCTACCAGGTACCCTCACAGTGGCCCTGTCCTGAGGAGCAAGGATTTCACACATCACAGATTGAAATACTTCCTTCTGAATTCTCATGTCTGTCTGTTGTCTACAGACCAGTTTCTCCTCAAACTGCCTCAAATGTCTGGTCTTGCACAGAATGGATTATACAATGTATTTTATTATTGTTTGTTTTGTTTTCAAGCAAATGAACTTGTGAAAACTGAAGTAAACGCCAAATCTTGATGATACATATTTGAAGATTTTTTTTTAAAAAAAACTATGTTTAGGAAAAGCACCCTGAAAGATTAGTTCCCTCATAAATGAAGTATCTTGTTTTTATTTCTTATTCTTCCTCCTCCTTCTCCCTCCCCCCCCTGCTTTTTGTGCTGCATAGGAAAATGTTCAGAGATGGAGCACTTAATTTACTGGAGAACTCGGTAAACAACAGCAGCAGTTATATGGCCATTCATATCAGTAAAAACAAACAAAACATGCCATTGAATTACCCAGCTCAGCTTTACGAGACAAATCGTTCACAATTGTTACTAGCCTAAGGTACAGCTTGATTTGTAAATTATGGTCTTGAGCTACAGACTCAACCATATATTTCCATACCAAATTTATTTCCTACTATGACTATGCTGGAAGTAATTCGATGAAATTGCCTGAAACACTGGTTTTGCTTGCCATTACATTTTCCTCACTAATGTAATAAAATCTCTATGTTGAAACAGCATCTAATTTTTAGAAAAGATCGCAAAACTATTCTTTCATTATGTATAACCAAACCAGGGGGGTTTTAAAAAGATATTTGCAAAGGGTTCTCCTTTATACAGTGCTTCATTACAAATACACTTAATTTCAACTGTGAAGGTTCACAGTTGGGTAGCAATAAGAAAGCAACATAAAAAGTAAGAATTCCATTTCTCCAGTGAGCCAGTTTGGTTTTGTGGTTAGGGAGCCAGACTCTTAACTGGGAACACCGGGTTTGATTCCCCTCTTGTCCATGAAGCCATCTGGGTGACCTTGGGCGAGTCACAGCTCACTTCTGAGCTCTCACAGCCCCACCTACCTCACAAAGTGTCTGTTGTGGGGAAAAGAATAGAAAGCTTTGTCAGCTGCTTTGAGTCTCCTTAAATGGGCAAGAAAAGCGGGGTAGAAAGTCCAACTGTTCTCCTTCTTCTTTCCTTCCTTCCCTCCCTGTAGAAATAAAGATATCTGATTTCCTATGGCTAAAACAGAGTTTCTAAAACGTTTAAGCCTTCAGCGAAAGCCCCAGAGAAAGAATGTAAAACATGCTTTGCATCTGAGGTCACCAGCATGCTAGTCTGCAGACGAGTTTGGACTCCAGCTGAAAGTCAAAGAAGATGAAATTTGCAGTACTTTTGCACTTGGCCCCATGGTCAATGATCAGTTAAAATCTGGACAAGTGCATCTCCACTTGCCGGAGGCATTTACAACCTAGAAATGGCCCCTGCCTGCCCAGATCTTAACCTGTTGTCAACTAGCAGTGGTGCACAAAATCATGCACCACACGCATACTAACCTTAACCTAAAACTTACCTGTCCCATCCAGTGCATTATTATTCACACAATTTCTGGTGTGAGAGGTCATGCATGCCGGCACCTCAGATGACCCCAAACCAACTGCACATGTGCAGAATGTCATCATTGCCATGATGATGGCAATGACACACATGCCATTGTGCCAGGCTCCACAATAAAGAAGGTGCTGCCCTGTCAGCAATCAGATACGTGCCCAAACATAGGTAAGTCTCCGGGAATATGTGGGGATAGTCTAATATGTACTAGCATTCCCACATACCCGAGTGCTAGTACACGTTAGTCATGAACCCCCTTTTGCTGTCCAGCAGACAGAAAGACAAGTGCAAGAGCAGCCTTGGAGTCCTACCTACCACATCTACTACTTTTTACGTTGGCAGGTTCTGCACAAGGGCAAAGCTGTGCTCTAAATGAGGACTACTCTTGGAGCGACCTTCATTGTTCTCATCATCATGCACACTGATATACTGTTTGCATGCTTGGTGCTGCTGTGTACAAGGAGAACACTGACTGAAATGGAGGACTTTTGTTCTGTGCTTTCCAAAATAGGGCTGGTCGCACTGTACAACAAGATTGGGGGAGTGCCATCAGAGTGTTTTCTACTGTTACATAAGAACATATGGATGTTCTGCTGGATGTTCTGCATGAAACGTAGCTCTGAGACCACTTTCTGCTCCTCTATGGTGGGCTGGTGAGGTAATAGGTATGGAAATGTGTGATCCAGGCACCCCTTGAATTTACGATGATGTTATTTTCATGCTTTGTCAATCCTGCCTATGTCGCGTCAATATCTTGTCTTTAGATGAGGTTATTGTTTGATGTTGTGCAGCTTCTGGTTCAGCATTCCAACAGTTCTGAGGAATCTGTCATGCAATTCGTTACCCACACATACCAATCGCTATGGGACTAGACTCAGTTATCCCATAGCTCTCACAACTGAATGGATCAGCTCCTCTGGACAATGCCAACTCCACAGATGATACTATTTATTGACATAATGTATGAAAACAGTGTCAAGCCATGGGAACATTGGTGAATCTAGTGATGAAAACAGGTTGTTAAATGGGATGTGCCTTTACACTTATCCAGCTGATCACTTCATATGCTTGCAGTGTCTCACAACCTATTGCTTCAGACTGGGAGGACTAATAAGCAGCAACAGATTCCCATAACCACTGACATTTGCTACACGGTTTTATTGTTGCCCAGGCCAAAGCTAGCAATTTTACAATCAAGTAAGCACCTTCGGTGTATATATGTATGCACATTCACACATTGCAGAAGACTTTGAAGTCTACAATCTACAGATTACACCCTATGAATAATACACCAATTTTTTCTCCATTATAGTACAGCACAGCAATAATTTGTAGCACGGTTTCCAATCAGTAGTTTCTTATTTTCTATATACTGTCAGATCACTCCCACACTTACATTATTTTTTTACAAGTACTTTAGTACCACCTTGTGGCAAGTTCAAAAAATTTAATTTTAAAATACTTTGCAAGACATTACAGAGCTGATACATTTTCTCTTTATTGCCTCCATCTATCCCATCACCTTCAATAAGACACAATTTTTCATCCTGGACAGTGGTAACAACTCTAATTTTTCTGCTTATTTATTTTTCTGAAGCTTAGTATAGACTGATCAGACATACAGTGCTCTTAGAAATAGCATCTCTGAACAACAGTAGCAAGAAAGAAATGGACCTTCTTCTAGGTAGATCTGCTAGCTCCATACTCTACTTCCATTTCCCTGAGGCTATTTGGTTCTGGATTTTGAAAAACAGGCTAGCAGTGCTTCTAGACATATAAGAAAAAATATGAAGAAGATGCACTTACCAATTTCCCAGGGATCAAAACCTGTTTCTTAAAACAGTAGGAAACCCTCTGACAATGCTAGTCTATGGGTGGTCCCCTCCAGACTTGCAGAATAAATCTGCAGTTAAGGGGGAAATTGCAGCTTACCTGCTGCGAATTGGTAACTGGGTGTCTGGACTAGAGCAGCCTCCTCATCGGAAGCTGCAAGAGCTGAGACTGGTGTGTGAGGTCACATGGGATGAAGAAGTCAATCAGAGTTGAGCTGACCTCCCTGTTCCCACTGGCTCTTCTTGCCATTCCATGAGGACTGGCGGGAAAATTTGAATCTTCTTTATACTGCGCAGGAGTGCTGTTAAATCAGCATGAAGTAAATTTGCAGTAGGATTGGTATCATGCGATGCCACTACAATCCAGAGATCATCAGGTATGGTGCCTCCAGTGCGACTGTGCATTCCACTGGGCAGTATTAACAAGTCTATGCACCTGCTGTGTCTCCACTCCCACAGGGAGAGCAGACTGGGGACAGGAGACTTCACCAGGGTGCCCCAGAGAGCACCACCAGGCACTTTTGCCTGTTCACTTGGACCATGCAAGCCTATGAAATACATCATGGCTGGATAACTGGATAGGTTCTTGGGATGCTACCAAAAATTGAGACTTGGGGTGCTTCCAGGCTTACCCTAAACCAGTGGTTCTCAACCTGTGAGTCGTGACCCCTTCGGGGGTCGAACTACCCTTTCAGAGGGGTCACGATGAGTGTCCCACCACCCCTCCCTCCCCCCTCCCAGCTGTCCCTCCCCCATGGTTGGGGGTCTCCACAACATGAGTTGAGTTGCGGCATTAGGAAGGTTGAGAACCACTGCTCTATACTGTGCTGTCACCCCAGTGTGGCTTCCCACCTGACAGAAACGACAACTGGAAACTGCACAGGGAAAGCACAGCCACTTCCGGTTCCCCCATGAGGGCAATAGGAAGCTGTGCTGTCCCTTTGACGTGGCTTCCCATTGTTCAGAAGAGACGTGTCGTTGCCTTCAGCAGGGGTGCATCATGTCCCTGAAAAAGTAAAGTAAAAAGACGCTAATTGATCAGCATATTTTTACTTCAGTCAAATGCTGTGCCGCTGTTGTGGGCTTAAGAAAGTTGGGTGGCTTTAAAGCAACACAACTTTCTTAAGCCTTGCTGCTCCAGACAGCCCACAAAATGTCTTATACTATAAGTGGAGATACGGCCAACATTTCATATCAGGCCACGACAGTATGGCTAGCTATCATGGCAACTAGAAGAAGAAGAAAAAGAAGACTTGGCTTTTCTACCCCACTTTTCTCACTCATTTAAGGGGACCTAAAGAGGCTGACAAAGCTTTCTGTTCTTCTCCCTACAAAAGAACACCCTGTGAGAGCTCAGAAGGAAGCTGTGACTAGCCCAAGTTCACCCAGCTGTCTTCATGGAGAAAGGTGGAATCAAACCCGATGTTTCCAGAAAGAGTCTGGCTACCTAACCACTAGACCAAACTAGTCTGTTGGAATCACATGGGGATAAGATGTGCAGCAACTTGAATATGTAGGAGATCATGCATTTTATGACATTTGTTATTACCATTCTGAAAAACACATAGGGCCTCAATAATGAAGGAAACATCTGAAGCAACAACTGGAGAGGCCAGATGTTGCCATGGTGATATGGCAGCTGCATGTGATTGCACAGCTGCAGTCACATAGCCATGCCCATTCACTGTGCCACATCTGGAAGAGGTTGCTAATTCACCGCCCCAGGTCCAATCCATCCATTTCTGGGTAGGATGTTGATTGCTTTTTAACAGTTCACAGCTGGGTTGCTCCAAGGGAGCCCCAAACAGCTCCAAATGAGCTGTGGCAGAGGCCAGGTGTAGACAGGCCTCATCAGCCAGTGGACTGGAGCTCACTACCAGGTAAGTGCAAACAAGTCTATAATAAATGGAATTTTGCATTAATGCCTCCTAATACATTCTGCCAGAAGTAAGTCATTGAAGGAGGCAATTTTTAAGAAATTATGGTTTATTTTCATTTCATTCTCATTTCTACTTTTTTATTCCCTTTAAATTGTCAAAAAAGAGAAGGGGAGGGAAAATCTCAAAGCAGCTGGCAAAAACTATTCATAATATTCACATTTAAAAATACAACAGTTTCTCACTTTAAAAAATAATCCAGTAAACTACTCCAAGAATATTTGCATTATGAATTATTAAGATAAAATCGACAGGAAAATCCTCACCACCTCAAACTCTTTAAGAATAAGGGCAGGACATAATAGCAAAATAATTCAAGATATTTAAGAGCATGTCACTTCCCTTTTATCCGCCCTCCTTTATTCACTCTACCATTCATCCTTCGTCAGAATTTTTTTTATTCTTTAGGCCTTTTCCACACTGGGCCTTATTCCAGATCATATCCAAAAATAGGGTCGGTCATATGTAGGCACAAGTTACAGTAAACCCTTCTCTGGGACTGCACCAGCATGCAGACAGCATGTTCCTATTCCAGGATATAATCCAGAATAAGGCCCAGACAGAAAGGGCCTTTAAAGTCTTCATGGAAAATTGGTGCCAAAAAGAGTAAGCATCATATTCTCATGCACTTCTATCCATGTGATTTTCAGTGGTCGTTCAGGAACATTTAGCTCAAGTGCCGCCTCCAGTAAAGGAACACTGGATCTGCGTGGTACACGTTCTCCTGTGCTGTGTAGGTCCAATCCAAGAGATTGTTGCCTGTACCAAGGACCATCTGCAGCAGGATGACACATCCAGGTTCAGCTTCAGAGCCTAGAAACTTCCATTTCCAGCCTGTGACATTGCTGGCTAGGGTTCTTCAGAAACAGAAAAGAAACTAAAACTTCCTTGTGAAGCATCCGTAACAATGGTTTGTGTAAAATGTATCTTGAGGCTGCTGAATAAAAATAATAATAATTCACCATATTTATAATATTTCTGTAGCTGTAAAGTACCAAAAGAAATGGGAATGTAGATTAATAATAGTAATTTTCAGACATTTTTAAAAAGGCATTACAAGAAATTGTAAACAAATGACTGATCATTGCCATCATACTTTATGTTTGCAATGCATAAAACATTGTAAATATAAATCTAAGAATATAATGCAAGAGCTGGGTGTTAAACACCTAAGGCAAAATGTGAGTTTACCAGCACATTTCAGAACTACATTTCCAGCTTGTACTTAGATTTGCATGATGCCGAATATTTATAGTAATTTACTTCTCTTTCCCTTCTCAGTGAATATTAAATAATAAAGGACATCCAATGCAGTAAATAGTTGCACATTGTTATGTACTAAATGTTAATGATTGCTTTATTTCTTTGGCTATTCATGTTATTTATACATTTTTTAAAGAAAACCTCTGGGTATAATTTTCCTTTATATATATATATATAGGGGATTAAGCGCTGCTCCACATGGCAAAAAGAAAGGTTGTCTAGCGACACAATACTACATTCTAAGACCCCCACCTGAGGCAAGGTAGCCAGCTCCAGGGGTGGGGAAACTGACCTTAGAGTTGTCCTGCTAATAAATTGCAGCAAATGACACTGAGGGCACTTAACTGCCTACAGAAGAGAAGACTGAGAGGAGACATGATCACAGTCTTCAAGTATCTAAAGGGCTGTCAAAGTGCAGAGGGATCGTCCCTATTTTCAATTGCACAAGATGGGAGGACTAGAAACAATGGTGTGAAACTTCAAGGAAGT
>MTQE01001134.1:14703417-14726290 GCA_014337955.1 Aspidoscelis marmoratus | reverse complement strand
CAGATTAGATATTAGGAACAACTTCCTGACAGTGAGGGTGATCAGTCAGTGGAATAGGTTGCCCTGGGAGGTAGTGAGCTTTCCTTCACTGGAGGTCTTCAAGCAGAGGTTGGGCCTACATCTGTCTGGCATGGTTTAAGAAATGCTGCGTTTAGCAGGGGATTAGACTTGATGACCCTAGAGGTACCTTCCAACTCTATGATTCTATGCCATTTTCCACACCCTATAACACCAAGTGGAGGCTCAGGGTGGCAGGGGCTGCCCTACTTGACCCATTTTCTGCCTAGGGTAGGTGTCAGACAGAAAGGCCTTTTCCACATTGTCACCTATTTCAGAACAAATTTCAGAGTAAGCCCCTCTGCCCTTCAAGCTTCCTCCAATGGACTTGGCTAGGGCACCAAAAATGGCACACTAGCCCAGTATATATGTAGATGTCTTGAAAGAGCCCTACAACTGGATCATGGGTAGTATACTAGACCACAGTAAGGATCCTCTTTTAGGCATCACTCAAGGAACTGCAACCAGAAAAGGATCTCCCACAAAACTGACCAGGCTGGAAAGCCTGGAAGTTGGGAACAAAAGTTCTTGGCCTTCAGAGATTTGGTGCTACCTCTGATTGCTCTCCACATTCAGTTTTGAGGGTTTGAGTGGGATGGGCCATCTGAATACCGACAACCCTGTCCTCTTCCGAAGACAACCGATCCAGCTTGAGACATGTTGCTTGTTCTGGTTCAGGATGGTCAACTCTGTTCCAAAACAATGAGTGCAACTCCATAAAGGATCAGAATGGCCAACTCCCATGGCCATTTCCTATTCTTGCTTAATCCCACCAGGCAGAAACATTGAGGCTAGGAAAACTTTGTTCCTCTAGGCCTGGAAGGGTAAGACGTGCCAGATATGTAAGATATTCACTGTGTATAATGCCCAGAACAAACAGAAATCCCATGCAGGCCCAAGGCTGAATTTGCTGAGAAACTACTATCAGCAGATACTGTTATTCTATTCAGTTATTGTTCTGTAACTTAGCCAAAACATGGTTCCTCACATCCACCAGTGTTGTGGGAAAAATTTTAGCTCCTGAGAAAAGGTCAGCCTGACCTCAGAACTAAACTCACAGCATGATTGGACAAGGGAAGTCATGTGTTCTTGTGTGCTGAGAGTGATATCTTTATACTCTCTCACACGTATATTCATTCCATTCTTTCTCTCTTGCTCACACTCTCATTCACGTACTCATTCTCATTTACGATCTGACAAACACATATCATATATATTCATATATCCATGCATGTTACCAAAGGCAATTATATAGTTTGCTTTGTGCTCTACACTTGCTGTAACCATACAATAAAAGCACCTTCCATTGGAAAGACTTTCTGACTCTGTTTTTTGTCTACCAGCTGTTCCAGCCTGCTGCATTCCTGCTTGAGTGATTTATAGCAGGTAACTCTCTGAGATATATATATACATGCCATGCCTCCTAGTTCTGTGGTCATGCAAGCAAAAAGATCTAAACAAGCCTGAACAGTGGGCTGAAACTAACAAGATGATATTTAACAGGGACAAATACCAAGTCCTACATCTTGGTAAGAAAAATGGTAAATACGAATACAGAATGGCAGGAAAGCCCAGGCAAGAAGGGACTACAGCATAAGAAATCACAGCTTATCATTGGATCAGGGGAAACTGAGAATGCCCCTAAAGCAGTGATGGCTAACCTTTTGAGCTCAGTGTGTCAAAATTCACAAGAAAACTCGGGTGCTGTGTCACATCTAGAAATATCCATAATTTTGTGATATTTGTAGCTCTAGTAAAAAAGTTATATTTTTGTTATATGTATTTTATTAAAAGCAAAAACAAATAATTCTTTACATTTGCTGAATTTTCAATTGAAAGTTGGTATTTTGTACACTTCAAGAACAAGCAAGCACTATGCGCCCAGGTGCCAGGGTGACCATGTGTGTCACCCAAAAAGGCTTGGCGTGTCACCTGTGACAGGCGTGTCACAGGTTGGCCATCACTGCCCTAAAGCATGGTTCCCTTCCCACAAAAAACACTTGTATTCCCATTTTGCTAAATAAAGTGGAGTATTTCTAAATTCAGCAGCAAATTTTGATCCAAATACAGATGATCTGCGTTTCGGGACCTTTATTCCTCAGAAACTGTGGATTCTTTAAAAACCTTGGGAACAGTGAACACTCAAAACGGTTTCAAAGCTCATTATATTCTGTTTGGGAATACACTCCAAAACATATTGGGTTTGCTAAAGTTTCAACTAATTAAATGTGTCTGATAAGAATGTTAGATAATGGGTGTTTTTCCACTGTCACTAAAAGTACCCATAACATACCCATTAATGGGTACGTAATGGCATTTTTGTACCCATTAATGGGTACTTAATGGGTACTTCTAGTGACAGTGGGAAAACACCCAATAACCAAGTTTAAGAAGAAATTGTTAATTCCATCAAGTTGAATGAATAATATTACTTCTAGGTTATTATTTTCACTTTCCCAGGTGCTATTCTAGTGCTAATTATGAAAGATAAATCCCACCAGGCAAAAAATATATTTAAGACACTGTTTAAATTCTAACTTTAGAAGGCAACAGTTCTTTCCGGTAGATGTAACTCCCATAGAAATTGTGTGTCTGAATGAAATAATCAATTTTACAGAACTGTATATTTGATCTTGCAGAAGCCACATGAAATTGTTTGATGAAAACTAAAAACCTGATTCCTGATATTTTATTAAATTAGGCAATAGTTGAATAAGAAGCAATAAGCTTTTTCTTCTTTTTCCTAGCAGCATCCCTTCTTACCTTTATAGAGGAATATCTTCTTGAGACTCTGATGTTGGGTTCAGGATTTTTTATTTTGGTTTTTGTTTTCTTGCTCTATAGATTGTTCTGTGCAAAAGAAAAGGGAGGAGGCATTTGCACTTGCCTTCAGTGGATTGCTCCAGTGAGACCTGATCTACCTCCTGGAGTAGTCCACATATCTCAGAACAAAGCTTTGGATGGTGTCATGATATGATTAATGTGGTACACGAGGTTTATCAATGCCATCTCATCTGCAAAGGTGTAGGCTCATGAGAAGACCATTCCAGTAAAAGCATTGGGCCCGTGTGCCTGTCTTTAGAGCATCAATGTACAAGGAAGGAAGGTTACATTTTGAATTCCCCCATGTGCCTTGTGTAAGGTAAATACAATGGAATAAATGCTGAAGGGGCTCACAATCACAGTCTTTATATTTCAGTCAAGACAATAGCCCCATGACAAACTCAAAGGTGGACTTCAGGTGTGAAATACTCTGTAACTATAACAGTGATACATCCTCATTAAAAATTTGCTACCTTGAGTCTTAAAAACTGGCTTGGTCTGAGACCTATAGCTGGCATCAGAAAACATCTACCAATTGTTGTGGATTATAATATTGTCATGATTTTTACCTGGAAAAACTCAGACTGAGCAGAAGGAAACAATCTTTAAACTTAGAAGGAGCTGTCCACCACCACCTTGTTGTGCTAAGTCTTAAAGATTCAACGAGGATTGTCTGTGGCAACGAAAAAAAGAATTGGTAGTGTTACTGGACACCAATGTCATTCTCCTGTGATCAGGCTAGTCTCATGGTTTCCTGAGCATTTGATTGAATTTGCTATCATGCAAGAAGAGCAATTTAAATGTGTAATTTGGTCAGCATCTTGGGGAAAAAATTGCAATCTTTGTCAATGTCATTACTGACGAGGGTAAACTACAGTATTTGTCCAGCTGAGAAATTCATTATTTTCCTGTTGACAGATAAACTTCTGACCTGACTAGCTCAAGGAATATCTAATATTTACTAGCAGTACCCTTTTCCCCCTCACCAACAGATAGAAAGCCGTAAGGCATCCATTCTTCTTGGTTCCCCCACTCCCAACATCCTTTTCACCAAGCGCTTGACTTTATATACACATAATATATACAAACAACCTCAACAGAATATAATAATTTCCCCATATCAAATTATTGCATTGTTTTAATGTTTAGTATGTGACTTCCCCCATTTAATGGTTCTATGGCCAAATATGCATAGTATGGCAGATTATTTGTGATCAGAATGCTTTTGTGAGCCAGTTTTGTCTAGTGGTTAAGTAGCTGGACTCTTATTTGGGAATACTGGGTTTGATTCCACCCTCCTCCATGAAGCCAGCTGGGTGACCTTAGGCTAGTCACACCTCTCTACTGAGCTCTCACAGCCCCACCTGTGGGGAGAAGAATAGAAAGCTTTTTCAGCCACTTTGAGTTCCCTTAAATGGGTAAGAAAAGTGCGGTAGAAAAGCCAACTCTTCTTTTTTACAGGGAGGTAAAACACCACATCACTTGACCTGATGAAGAATGTCAAGACATTTACTGTAACAGGGGGAAACTGAACATTTCCCACCCAAATTCAGTCTGGGTGTGATCTGGAGCATTCTGGCAGATGGTTATCCAGAAAAAGAAATGAGAAACTCAGATGTGTACCAAAAGTGTCTCATTACCTGACCCGTTTCTCAAATGAGAGAAAATGATGTTGTTGTTTTTCCCACCAAAAATCATTCTGGATGTTCTGGTGGAATGAAAAGTCTTTTGGGTTTTTTTTAAAGTAACAAATGCTTGACTCCACATGCCAAGCCATTTCCCAGAATGAGTGGAAACTGTACTTTTTCCACCAAAAAACGTGGATGCAATTCTGGACCTTCTGGTGGATTGAAACCCAGAAAAAGAAAATTGCCACAGTTAGGTTATATTACCCTTAGCTGAGTGAAGACTTGTATTTAGTAAAGCTCCATTAAATAATACACCTCAAGAGTGTATGATAATTATGATGGTGGCATAAAAATATAAAGACTTGATGGTAAAGATCTATAACTTAATATTTCAGCAAACAAATGAATCAAGTAAACCCCTAATGTACAGTGCATAGAGAAAATTAAATTTAAATACAGTTGTAACAACATACAGGTTGCCTCCTCCACACAGAGCTATCTAAATAAGCAGTCTAGTGATAAATTGCTGTATATTAACTGTGAAGGGAAAATCGATCATCCCCACTAAAATCAACTCTGTAGTTTCCTATTTAAGGAGGCACCTGAGGAACAAGAGTTAAGGCGGTGCACGCCATCATGTTACTTCTGAGAGCCAATCAGATTTTGAGCTGTGCCTCCTGGTTTAGTGTCTTCTCATTTGCCCTTCTCATCATTCTGCGTGCATTTTCATGATAATTCAATCTAACTACAGTATATACTGCTCAGCAAGAGCTCTTTCTACCACACTAAGGAAAATGTGCTATAACAGTCATACACTGTGGCGCCATGATGAATGATCAGTCGTCCTGCCTGATGGGATGATCAGTACTGCACATTCCATTCGCAGTATAGAACGCGTCTGGACACACCCACAGATGTGTAACAAAAGAAACAGAGTGAAAAGTCACACTGAGTGTTAGATTTTATCATTCCAGTTATTTTGAGCTATCCCTTCATTGAGTTGATGAGTCATTCCTTCTTTCTGTTATTAAGTAGAAGAGGTAGACCTTCCTGGTCTTTCAGTGACTTCGTCTTGGTTATGCATTGGTATAGGTGCCAGTTCTCTTCTGGTTCAGTCACTTCATTACAGTAGTACAAATTTATTGCAAATTTGGCCATAGGCCATAACAGTATAGGACAATGAAAAAGCTAACCTAACAATCCAACCGTATTTCCACATGGGTTTTAAAGGATGATGCAGGCCAATAATGGAGTGATGACAGAGATACCAAAGACCAAAAGTTAAGGTATCCTGAGATTTTTTAAAAAACAAACTAACTAAGAACCCATAAGACTTGAAAATGTTTTATTTTTTAACATTACACTAAGATAAAAATGTACCCCTCCATGGAGATAGAACATGCTCTCATTTGATATCACCAGTCGCTTTGCATCTATTGACTCATGAACGGCAAAAGGAACAACGGAGTAACTTCTTCATAATACAGTCAATTTCACAGGTGGTCTGATCTTCAAACAGATAAGCAAATACTCAAAGCAGGAACTTCCACTTTAAAAAACCAACTTCATTACACATGTTATAATAATTATGTTGTTTTCATAAATGTTATTTCCTACTAAAGTACTATTAATATCTCATAGTGCAATCTATAATTTTATAATGATATGTATGAGTTGATTCCAAGAGAATTCAAATACAAAATGAAATATCTTAGACAGGTTTGCTGCCTGGAAAAGGAACAACCTAATGAGACAATGCTTGTGACATACAAAGGGAACCATCTTTCCCCCGCAAAAAAATTGCAGCCTGCCTTCCCACATGATAAAAGTTCCTATCCCTCAGAGTCCCTGGGGTGCTTTATGACAGGACTGTATGGTACACCACTGAAATAAGCCCTCCCAGTAGACCCAAATGCAGAAGGCATGCTATCTGCACACCTATCATGTTCCAGATCAGAGCCACGTTGGCCCTTTGGTAGACCCAATTCAATGAGTCTACCACTGATCCAGATTAAGGCCTCCTTTAATCTGGATCACAATCTGGCTAATGCAGACAGAAGACTAGCAAGATCCACAGCCTTAGATATCCACATTAACATGAGATCTGTGAGGTCTAGAAGTGAGCTACATATACCCTTAACCTGTATTAGGGGTCCATGCAGAAAGACCCAAAGAGTCTAGAGTAAAATCCAGAGAAGGAGAAATAAAAAACCCAAGAAGAAAACTACAAAGCACTTTGTATCAAAAGCTAATTTGATAATGAGACAAGGCTCTAAACTTTCTACATGCCTTATACAGTATAGCTAGGATAAAGCTGTTCTGTTTTCTCTTCAGAACACCAGATGGAGCCACAGACAGCCCAAAAGTCAGGATATTCCTGACAATTCTTCAGCCAAGTTGTGGAACAACCAGCTCAAAGTAGTTTGTTGATAAAGTTAAGCATTTAAAGTTTTGTAGTCAGTTTGTTTCAGTGTATATGTGTCCCACATTTTTTTCTTCTTCTTAGATGTCATGCAAACTTAATTTCAATAAATAAATAAATTGTTGGACCCCAGGATTCTGTCCTGTATGAGCCCACCAGACAGATCAGATCAGCTTCCAAGGCCTTCCTCTGTGTCACACATCCTTCTCAGATCTGGCTAGAAGGAACAAGAGTAAGGGCCTTTTCAGTGGCTGCCCTTAAACTTTGGAACTCCCTCCCCATGGAGGCTAGGACAACCCATCTCTTCCTATTGTATTTTTCTTTTAGTCTCGTTTTTGAGAAAAAGGTGGGATATAAATCAAATAAATTTTTTTAAAAGCAAATATTTTGGGAAATACAGCTGACTAAACTTTACCTATCAGTGGAACTGACACAACACCCTGGATCATTCCAACACCCAAATAAGTTCTTCAGAGAAAGAAATATGTTCTGTAGCTTTTGTACTGGGGAACTATCAGAATTTAATGCAGCGATAGCACTGCAACAGCCAAGCTTTAAATGTCACTCACCAGGAGTTATTACTGTCAAAGACAATGGATAAGCTTCTTGCTGTGAAACCTGGGCTTATTTTGTTAGCTGACACTGGACAAGCTAAACTGCTCTGCTAACTACATCAAGAGAGAAAGCTTCCTTTTAATTCCATCTGTACCTTTGACTCCCGGATAAATCTCAGTAGCCGTGTTCACACCTAAGTTTTAATCCAGTTCAGTCCACTTTTAGAGTGAGAAAATACATCAGCAAAGTGGGTAATTATTTTCTTTCCACTTTATCCAATCCAGAGGCAGAATTCTGTGTGACGCTTCCCTGATGTGATTTCTCACTCTGAAAGTGAACTGAAATCGGATTAAAACTTAGGTGTGAACGTAGCAGTAAATTTTAAAACCCCATACAGGACTGAGCTACAAAAAAACTCATGTACTTAGCAAATCATGTACCAGAAGGTTTTTTGCTTGTTCGGAGGAATGACAAAACAACTGGACAGGTAAAAATGCAATATAACTTCTACGAGGTCTGTGACCAATTCATAACTAAAATCCAGCAAATCCAGGAGACATGTATTCTTTCCCATTCATATGATTAATAGGGATATGCAAGAATATTTGAAAGATTCAAAATTTGTTTGAATTCATTTGAATTTGAACATTCTAATTCAAATCGAATATCTATATATTTATTTTTTAACATTTGAATGAATTTTGAATCTTTCAAATCATTAATACAAATTATTCGGACATTCTTATTTGTATGGATACATACACATTACATACATATCCTTATGCTTCTTATTCGTATCTGTACGCATTTGTATGGATATGTACGGTACTAAAGCGGGATGAATAAGGGGATAAAAACTGGATGCCTATGGACGGATAAGGATGCATACGGTTGTGTACGGAAACATACAAATATTGGCATTCATATCTTCAGATATGAATCAAATATTTGTACGAATAGATATGAATGTATTTGAATCAAATGTGAATAGATTTGTATTATAAACATCTGGATTTATTCAAACCTTTGGAAAATCAAATCGAATGCCGAAAATTGCATTTGCGCACACCCCTCATGATTAACTTCCTGAAACACTGATGTAAATACAAGCAAAGTAGAAGAGTTCCCATTTGAAGACAGTATCTAACAACTGGGTTTTGCATAAGACCGGCAGCTGTTAGTGTTATTTGCTTGAGCTGTTAGGTTGTCCAGTTAGTTGAAATTTTCTTTGTATAATTATTTATACAGTATGTGCAATTGTATGTATAAATGTAAATCACAAATATGTCCTATATATTTTTTGATAAATGATTTATGAAAAAAAAGAAACAAGGAACAACGGGACAGGAACTGAATATACAAGCAAGCTACTCCTAATAGTGAGAACCCAAACTTTGATGAACACATTTGTTGACAGTGCAGAAGGGTGTTCGCCTAAAGGCGGGGAGGTTGAAATATAAACCATTGGTTGACACTGACACTGGGTTTTCTCTTCCTTCTTACCAACTAGCCTACCATCAAGCAAGCTCCATTTTGTTTATCCCCTTGCAAGTGGTGTATTTTGTTTACAATGGAATGTACGATGAAATGATCTAGTGACTAGGGAGCCGGACTCTTATCTGGGAATACCGGGCTTGATTCCGCACTCCTCCACAAAGCCAGCTGGTTGACCTTGGGCTAGTCACAGCTCTCTTCGGAGTTCTCACAGCCCCACCCACCTCACAGGGTGTTCTGTTGTGGGGAGAAGAAGAGAAAGCTTTGTCAGCCATTTTGACTCCCCTTAAATGGGTGAGGAAAACGGGGTAGAGAAGTCAACTCTTCTTCTTCTTCTCATGAAGTCTTCAGCCAGCCCTGGGCATTCAGAATGCTTCTGATAATTCCAAGCACATGTTCCTGGTGACTCCATCCTCTCACCTTTGCCCTCTCCCCTTTTGTGCTAGAGCACTTCAGGAGTCTCCAGCTACAGTGGCTCCCTATATAAGCCCACTATGACTCAACAAGCTGCCCAAGTTGTCCACACTCAAGCAGAAGCAAAGACAGAAGAGAAGTGAGAGAACTTGATCTCCATCCCACCTTTCTGCAAGAGACCTGGATTCAATAAAATTGGCATGCCTGTCTTGCAAAGTGAAGAGCAGTTTAAGTGCCATGTCTTTTCCTAAATGATCTTGGTTCCAAATCTGTGACATGTGATCTCTTTAATGCTCCTAAACTATAATCCTGTATACCACACGTCACACATTTGTCAATCAAAACAACTCATTTTGTGTTGCTAAAACAATTCAATACAAAAGGTGATGAATATGAATAAAGACATTCGACTGTTAAAAGCCTAATCTATAGCTTACAATCTGGCAGTTTATAAGCCTTAGGCATTATGTAAATCCATCTGTGAGAGCAAAAACCGTGAGACAAACATATTTCTAATGGGTTGTGTGTTTTTGTTTTGTTTTATTATTTTGTGAAAGGACACCAAGCAAGATCATTTGCTTGAACACAATTCCCCTTATAGTTTTAGGCAGGCTAAACAAAGTGTCCAGAATTTTGAATAAGATAAGGTGGAAATTGGTCAAACACCACTTCTTGTGAATGCAAAACATTTTAGTTGATTGTCAAAAAGATAAATGCATTATAATTTGCATGATCATTAAAGAGCCAATGATAAATGCATTATATGTTTCATCGTTCATAAAAATGGGTAGCGTGTCAAAGCAGGACTTTTATAATAATAATAATGATTTATCATCATCATCATCATCATCATCTAAAGCGCTGTACATGCACTCAGGAGGCCAGAATCAAATTGCCCACTTATACAGAAACCTTGTTGGATGATGTTTGTCCAATTATTCATTATGCATCGAATACAAAAAAAGCATCCATGAACATCCCTAGGGTGGTGGGTTGCTGAATGGAGCAGCACATTGGATGTTTTCCCCTTCCCTCAACCGTAGTTCTGATGTGTCATGGATCACAATTAGCTTTATGTCATATATGTATTTCTTATAACATTATTGTACATCATTTTCTTTTATTGTCCAGATTTATTATACAGGATATTACTTTTATATTAGTAACTTTGAAGTTATTTATGCAATTTGGTCTGTTATATTTCCACCTTTTGGTGTTTAGGATGTTTTCATTATTGTTTCATACTGAGAGGACCTTTTTTTTCCTTTGATAAATCTTTTGTGTTGCCTGCCTCTTTGGAGAGATTCTTTGCTTTTGTGGTTACAATATTGCCTGATGGCTGCATCACATGACAGGAAAACAGTTACTTCTGCCTTGACCTAAAGTGGTCTGCTTATTTAAGTTATTTTCTCTTGCAGTTCTTTGAACCCAGCTCCAACCCCACCCCACCCCCATTTGGAAATGCCAGTCAAGCGGCATTTGCGCCTGAGGCCCTTGTTTTGCACTGAGCATTATTCCAGATTACATCTTAGAATAAGGACCTACTATCCATATGCTGGTGCAAACTATGGCAGGGCATGCCCAAGGATAATTTGTATACTCCCAGTGCATTCTGGGAGAAAGGAAGAAAGTCATTGCAGTCAGGAGGACAGCTAGGTAGAAACTGATTGGAGGAAGCTGGTGGACAGGACCCAGAACTCACCAGACCCATTCCTGTCCAGCCAGTATTCACCGCACCTGAAATGGTCAACTTCTGACTGTTTGGTGAGGCAAAATGCAATCCAGACAGGAACCTTGCTGCTGCAAGGGGAGTTCCTTCAAAGCAACAGCCCCTCAAGAGTTAGTCACTAGTCCGAGTTCCAAAAGCACAACACTAGACATGTTAGTCACTAGTCTGAGTTCCAAAAGCGCAACACTTGATTTACCTTTGTTTTTGCTGCATAATCAGCCAGTAATGGCAAACGATAGAAATTATTACACAAGCTTTCCCAATCTGGTGCTCCTTGGTGCCACATTCCTTAAATTTCTGAGGACCAAGCTTATATCCCCAAATCCTTTGTTGACTGGCATTCTTGCATTATCTCAAGAGACTGGGGGCAGTGAAACTCAAAGAAGACAGCTAGAAGCCCTCAAAATACTATTTCCATCCCTCCAGGTCCTTTATGGGCCAGGAAACGGTCTTGCAGAACAAAACAGGATCAACAAACCTGCACGACAGAAAAACTCCCAATCAGAGTTGTATATACTTAATAGTTTCAGAGGCTGAAGAGAAGGTGGGGAAAATAGCAAAAGATAAAAAATACAACATTGTATGGTGCCATGCCTTTTATTTAAATGAAAGGAAGAACTACACTATACTAGGTAAGAAGCACTATAACAAAATTTTACAGCACAGCTTCTGGGGGAAAAAAAAGGTAGCAATGCTCCACAAAAGTGGACAGATAAACACACAAAACACTATACATTTCTCAACGGACGGTGCCCATTAAATTATAAATAAACAGAATTTGGCTTTAAACAGCCAAAGTATTAGAAAAAAATCCACACCAACAGCCATCAAAAATGGTCTCAGTAGCCATCAGGTTTGCCAGAGTTTGAACATCTGGCCTGGAAATTAGAATGTTTGGCAAATTCTGTCATACAAACAATAAAAACACTCACCAGTTCCATGGATGAAAGCACCAGTGTACTTTGATAACATCAGTGATGAACACTGGTTGTCTTTTTTAAACAAGAATAAAAAAAGATATACTGACATTAGAAAATCTGCAAGCTTGAAAAGGGAAAAAGAAACTGTCCTATCTCTAGCATGTAACAAAAATGTAATCCTCAAAGTCTCAACCTTCAGTTTTATGATTCACATTCTACCTGTAGACACTGCACAAACATCCTTTTCCACACTGTAGACAAAATTAATAGTACATTCAATAATTTAAAATGATACTCTTTGTTGTCACGTTTTAGAAATTATCCTAGTTAGGGTAAGTGTGTATAAATCAGTAGGTGGTGTGCATTGTTAAATTATATTCCTCCACTACCAAAAAAAGTTTGGTTAAGAGTCCTTAAGTTAATTTATCCTTTTACATCACAGCAACTCTCCCCCAACTTGAGCAAATTTTAAATCAGATGAATGTTTTTACATGGCGATGTATTATATTTTTCTTATGCCATTAGTTGGAGGATACGCCTAGCAGGTAGAATGTACAGACCTTTTATTTCCTATTTTAATATATGCATAATATATATACAGTATGTTTACACTTGATGTTGAAGATGGGTTAGATACCCTGGTTCATATACATGCAAACAATAGGAATCAGCTAGCCACAAATAGCCACATACCTATCAAATAGAAGGGTGTTTCCTTTTTTTTCTTTCTTTTTTGATTTTACAGTTTTAACAAATATACATAATATAAGAACATATGTTACAGTAAAATATTAACTGCATTTCTGAGGAAAATGTTGATAAACAATCCAGGTGCATTGATGACTAAGGCCTTTTAATAATTAAAAAAAACACAGTTCTCTAAATTATTTAAGGACTTCTCATTCCTTTACATCTTCTATATAAAGAACACAAGCAAAATGTAGTGAAGTAATACTTCTTTGAATTATATAGTCCAGTGGAAGAAGTGCACAAAATTTTAAGTCTTCCTTTTTTAGGACTCATAATAAAGTATGCACAGTTCTGACAGATAGTTAAATACTGCCTTTTAAATCCAACACTTATCACAACAATGAAATAGAACAGGTTTAGCAATAATTCAAGTCTTTTCCTGAGAATGAAGTTCTACTTAACTCCCCCTCCCACCCCCAACTAAGTCCTCTGGTATACAAATGTCAGAAAAAGTAATCACAAAAATACGGGTAGGTTTCAAGTTTGACCTTTTTTTTTTAACCTGCTTCAACAGTGCTTGTTGTACTGAATACTAAAAACAAACAGACCAGAAACAAAACTTCAAACGGAAACTATTTGCTGTGAAATGATCAAACGTGCAGCCCCTTGTAGGAAGTGAAAAGATGTCTGATCATTTTGGTAATTGCTAACACTGTTAAAAGTTTATGAAGCTTTGGCATTCTCAAGCCCACTTGAGATGTCATGCATCCTAATCGATATAATTTTTTTAAAAAATTAAATGCCTATTAATGATATTACAGAGGCGAATATTCGTCCATCTACTGGTTGGCATCTTGCTGAATAACCAAAATATAGATTTCCAATTGAAGACTGATGTAGAGAAAGTTTCTCAAAAGGACTTGCATAAAATGTCTGGTCGAAACACAATTAATACTGTTTTGGTCAGGATTTCATAATGTAAAGTAACATATTTAGAACATGATCCCAGGAACCATCTTACATGCTTGCACATATTTACCTATACGGTTTACTGGTTTATTCTCCCTGATCCTCACTGAAACTAAGTAGCACCTCTTTGTTGAATGTCAGGCTGGTGGTTAAACGGTAATTTGGGCTGAACTATAGCGGCAATTCTGTTTAGAAGGAGAAAGCAACAAGGCAAAAAGCAGCAGTGTCCTTAATAAGCTTTCCTAACAAGGGTCATAGTGGATGTTTAAATGCACTAATGATACCTATACAAAACAATGATACCTTCATGAAAAATAAGTTAACCCTGCAGAATCAGAAGTGTCAGACATTGCATGGTAAGACATTTTAGCAACATTTAATCCTGGATATTCTCTGGAATATCTTCAGTGCAAAACTCCTCTGAAATAAATGAGAGCTAAACAAGAACTGATTGCTCAACTTCATTTCAAAGAGGTTTTTATGCACTTTGTTCTCTGCAGGACATTGAAAGTTCAACGGAGTGACGAATTAAGACAAACATTTATCTAGCAAATACATAAGTAGGAAAAGCAAATTCCAGAGCAAGCACAATACTCCAAAACATAAGGCAATGAATGTTAAAATAAAACCAGATTCTGCAGATCTGCAAACATTCAAAAATCCAGTGTTTTAAAAACTGGGAGGAAACAAACCCTAGAACAGTGTGTAAGCAGATGCCCTTCTTCACTCTCAGTCTTTCATGAGCAAATGAATGTATCAGCAAATACATGTCAGTTTTCTTTAAAACTTCAAATACTGCATTAAATTCCAGTTGTGCATGATGACAGAGTTTGTTTTTCAGTTCGGAGTTTAAAGGAGTTCTTGTTGGCAAAAAAGGAACCTATTTTGTAATAGGCAGCAAATAAAAAGTGCAACTTTGCCATTACCGGCTATGCAACAAATCTTCATGATGCGTCACTATGCCTTTGTAGGTAGGAGTTTTTTTGGTGTGACCGGTCTCTTGCTCTGCCACAAATGGCTGTGAATGGTAATAGCATCGACACTGGCAGAGAGAGTTTTAGCAGGTATGTGACTGAACTGCTTCCTGTCAGAGTTGTATTTATAAAGCCCCTCAATCATTTTTTTGCTGATGGACTTGGGGCCTATCCCAGTTAACTTACTGATTTCTTCTGTTTCAGGGCAGTAAGTATACAAAGATCGAAACTGGCAGCCTGAGTCCCGGAAAAGGATTAAGAAATTGTTGGCATCTGATTTTTCCATTTCCTTGTAGGGAAGCATAAAAGGAAGGAAAAAAGCAATGCGAAACATAAATTAGTGAAGTCTGAAAGTGTTATTTCAGTACATGTTTTATTAAAATATAGCAAGCTACTAAGTAGATTTACATAACATGCCTGATCTCCACCTGATATGTGAGCTGTCAACTGCTGAAGAACAATTACTGACCACAAAAATGGGTTGTTCCTTTTTTTTATTGCATATGTATATACATAATTATTTGGATACCTTTATTTTTATTTTCTTCCCTGTTATTCATATGGTTGTATGATGAACCATCTTGCCTGAGAGGAGTGGAGAAGAGGCAGCAGGCTGGGCTCTGCCATCCTGCTCCCAGCAGTGGCCCTCCCTCCTCCATCTGCTTCCACAAGGCTACGTACCATCTTGCCTGAGAGGAGTGGAGAAGAGGCAGCAGGCTGGGCTCTGCCATCTTGCTCCCAGCAGTGCCCCTCCCTCTTCCAACTGCTCCCATCACAAGATGGCAAAGAGACTATGGCAGCCAATCCACCAGTTGAGAAAACGTCTGGTCCTGTGGCTGAGCAGCTGACCATCTCTACCATCATCCGGTTTGCCATCAATGAAGAGAAAATTCAAAGTTATTTGAAGGAGCACCTTCTCCCATAAAGACCTGCCCCTATAGGTCTCAAGGAGAGGACCTTCTTGTACCCCCTCTACTCTCAGAGGTATGGGAAATAGGGACACACAGCAGAACCTTTTCTATGGTGGCCATCAGACTCTGGAACAGGCTCCCTCTTGAGGTTTGCCAGGTGCCTACATTATATGGTTTTGGGGGCCAGGTTAAAACATTCCTCTTATTACCCAAGCCTTTGGTGCTGTCCTGCCAGGGAGTGATGGTGGGTGGAAGGGAGAGATCGAGGAGAATGTTTTAAATGTGTTCTAATGTTCAATTTATTTTATTTTTTACTGTTGTGACTTGCCCTGACATCTTTTGGTGAAGGGTGGGAAATGAAGGGAGGGAGGGAGGGAGGATACACATTTGGGCTTCCTACATGAAACCCCATTTGGACATTTTAAAAATCTGCCGTCTTGATGCAAAGATGACTTCTTCACAGAAGTCAGTTCCTTTTTCACATCTGGAAAAGCATTTCGCAGTCTGGAAGATGTGGGATACCCTGTATCATTCATGCCTTCAGAGGGCTCTTGTTTCAAGTCCACACATATCAGAAGAACATACATTCAAAACATATACTAAAAGAAAGGCACTGCTTATGATTTAGAACAGTGATGGCGAACCTTTTGAGCTCGGTGTGTCAAAATTCACAAGAAAACCTAGCTTAACTAGGGTGCTGTGTCACATCTAGAAATATCCATAATTTTGTGATATTTGTAGCTCTAGTAAAAAAGCTATATTTTTGATGTATGTATTTTATTAAAAGCATAAACAAATAATTCTTTACATTAGTGACTTTTGTTGCTAAATCTTCAGTTGAAAGTTGGTATTTCATACACTTCAAGAACAAGCAAGCACTACACGCCCAGGTGCCAGGGTGACCAGGTGTGTCACCCAAAAGGGCTTGGTGTGTCACCTGTGACACGCGTGTCATAGGTTGGCCATCACTGATTTAGAAGATGCTCCTCACTGTCTATATATATGTAGACACTGTCTATATATATGTATGTTGGTAGCCTATGGCTTGGGCCTGGGAGAACCGCCATGACACTCTTGACACAAACAGAAGCTCTTCCAATGAGCATGATATAAACATTGCAGAATACACATAACTACTGTTCTCAAATACTATGGTCTTCATGTCATATTTCGTTTCTTCATTTTCAACTTTTATTAGCCATACCTCTAGTATTTTATTCTTTTGACCTTCATTTACTTTTCCAGCCAAGCAACAGTGGGCAAGGGCATTCTGGATTATGTGCTTATTGGATTTTGCACTAGGTTCTTTGTAGAGCTTTGGTCCTGAAGGCAGAAAAAGTCCAACATGTTACAACTGTTTAGAGAAGCAAATATTCAATGACATGAATCATTTCATCCCATGTTTACTAAGATGCTTCATACTTCCTTGAAATTAAGCATCTCACTTCTTTGCCAAGATAACTTCATAGAGGTACCCATGTATAAGGAACAAGTACAAGAACTACTGGGTCCAAACAAAGGAAATGCAGAAGCACTGTCTATTATGTTGGACACAGATGCCAATAGTCAAGGGCTGGTAGACTTACAGGAAAAGAATCCTGCAGTATTTTCTAAGAGTATCCCAGATTCTAATAGAAATTGCATGGAACTTCCTTAAATATACCTGTATATTCTGTAGCAGATGCCACTGAAGAGGTTGTCGATGCATTTTCCCAGTCTTTTTCCCCATTTCGACTACCACAACGACTTGGAGATAAGAATCCTTCCACAGATTCGGATCTAAAAGTTTTGTTTAATAAATATAAAAAGAGATGTTGCTGATCTGTTAATAAGCATTTTGAAGTTGTATTGGTGTGAATATAAGTTGTGCTCTTCCCCAGAGTTCTACCTTGATATAAATGGAGTGTACCCCACAATCAATACCTTCAAACAACTGCTGAACCGAGACTGAAAAGCCTCACCCAGAGGTTTGAAACTCTTCTTTTTCAGCTCAGTTTAACAACCATGTGTCCAATGAAACTTCCCTAAAAATAACTTCACCAAAGAAGCAGACAGGGAGAAAGACCGGAGAAGGAGAGGGAGAAATGCCCATGTACAAGACAACGGGGCACCCAGAGAAAGGGAGGGGAGAACAGCCACCCAGTCAAACTAGAATTTGATAAGATCTATCCATTCTGTTCAGGTTAGATCCATCCTGGGTGAACTGGGGCACTCCTGGACTGAGCCAAACTGCACACCCCTAGTCTGCAGTTGAATTCCTACACTATGCTGTTTACCATCTGAGGATCCTGTAGTATGAACAGTACTTTCCTGTAGGGGTAAAAGAGCAAAGGAAATATCATGCCTGAGGGTGGCACACTGCCCACCTGGCAGAAGGGAGACGTGTGAGCTCTCACGCTGGCAATGTCTCCAGCCAGGAGGTATTGATACTACCTTTAGCCTGATTACCTGCTAAGAGGGCAAAGGGAATATCAACTGCTGCTGGTTTTGGGATGTGCAGGTGCACAGGTCGCCGTCCCAGCCAGAAGGCTGGTTACCACCTAGACCTCTTTTGTATTGAACCTCTTTGAATTGCTAATGGGATACGTGCCAGAACACACTTTGGGTATGGGGACTGATAAGGGGTCACACATTGGGTATGAAGATCTCAAGCCTGGCAGGAAGAGACTCATCAAGGATTTGAATACCTGCTCAGGGAAGCAGTCATTAAGCAGCTGATTTGTGCACCTGCGTGAGGAAGGGATTAAAAAAGGGTCCGATGGGGTCTGATGGCTGTGTGTGTGTAAGACCAGCTGGTGTGTGCATAAGACCAGCAGAGGAGAGAAAAGCAGTAAAGATCCTCCAGCGTACCCTGAGCTGCCCGCCTCTTTATTTCATCGCCTTCATTGCTACACCTTCACTCTTTTTTTGGGACAGTTATTTTGAGACATGAGAACTGTTTTCAGTAGCAGCCTATATTAAAAGTAAAATAAGATTTTTTTTTTAACCAATGCATTTTACTTTAACCCTTTTCCTCCCTTTCTCTTTCTTTCTTTCTAAACGTCTGAAGAACCTCAGGGCCATGTACACAGTGCATCAACAACTGCTGACTAATATCGGGCAAATCCGGAGGCATTTTGATCCTCCACTGCCTTCACACACAAAACAAAACAAAACAAAACAAAACAACAACAACAAAAACCACCCCAAACACCTGTCATCACAAAACAAGAAAAAAGAAACTGATGTTGCAGACAGTACATAAAACTCAGGATTATCCAGGGTTATATTGGAACTGCCAAACGCTTCCAAGATATAAGAGTGAAATCCTGGCATCTAATCTTAATGGAATTGATGAAGCTAAATCAGTATTCTGAGATAATCAGCTCCCAACCTGAGTCTTCTGAAAACAGTAATATGATTTATCTTGTCGGGACACTTGCTTCTGGGATCCATTTTGAAGAAAACGGTCACCATGCACGCATGGGGGTGAAACAGATCCAAAAAATGCCCACTGTGCAAGCATAGTGGCTGATGCTTGCACTCTTCTGGGTATTTCATGCCAACAAAATAACCAGAAGTACCCAAGATGCCATCATAGGAGCAGCACCAGACAAACGTTTTCAATGGGGCATGATTATACAAAAGCAGTGGGTATGTGAGAGTTTCTGGAAACCATTGAATGAAACTGCTACAAATGATGGCAGTCCAAATAAAACAAAACAATGTCCCAGTAAAAGACTTAAGAGGCTCATTACTAATATGTTTGCTGGTGACCATTAGCTCAGATGATCATTTCAACATATCTAGTGATTACATAATCCAACTGAAGTCATGAATGCATCACAATGAAGGCTGAACTATTGAAGTATTAAACAAACACTGCTGTACCAACCATACAGAGGTGACATTTTATATTAGGTGTTAATTACCTTGGTGTTCTCTTGCCAGACTGCATACTTTCACTATCTCCTGTATTTAGGGATGCCAATGAAAGGCTAGATACTGGAATGAAAAACAATACAGTGAACCTACATAAATGCAAGGAAATTTGGAAGAAATCAGGTATGAATAACAGTGTCTGCTGACTAAAATGACAAAAAGATGAGTAGTAAAAAAAGTTTTCTATTATTATAAACCTAAAAATTCTATTCCTTATAAGATATTGTTGCGTAATTATTTAAAGCTTTATCTAGGTATAATGAAGTTCATGAGGTCTGTAAAAGCACCAAGGTTCAAAAAGACATGGTAAGAAAAGTCACAGCTAATAGCAGATAACAAAAAGTGTAGAAAACTAACGTTTTGGACCTTTTCTTCAAACATTTTAAGTAGTGCTGTACACCAAAAAGTTCTTACAAATCTGGAAGTAAACAGACTTGCCCCTGTGTTTGACAAAGCTCTGGCCAGCCGCTCAAAGGTTTCTGTCCCTATTAAACTACAGAGAAGAAGTACTAACAAAGTTATACATATGAGAAGGTTTGGATGATAAAGGCAATTTGGTACTACTGAAATCACCAAAAGGCAAAAGTCAAGCATCTGAACGGTACCTTCTGAATTAAATGGAACACAGAGAGGAAGAGCTAGATGTCAACTGTGTACTTATAGCAACTCATGCTAAATCTCCTGCTCTTCCACGGCTTCAAATAGATGTTCAAAAGCATGGGAGAAACGATGAACCACTAAGGAAACTGACCAACAGAAACCTTCTGTGAATACTTTCTAGTATTGGCCCTGGGGACAGGAAAAGAACTGCTGTAGGGCAGTGCCTCTAACTCCTAAATGCAGTAACCTTTCCACAAGGATCCTAGGGTCCCTAAAAGCTCCTGAGAGATCAAAGAACATCTGCAAGGTAGCACTTCTTCTTTCTCCTAATAAAGGCCACCAAGCGGGGCAACCAAAGCAGCCTCAGTACGATAGTCTGAAGACAGACTGAAATGGATCCAGATAATTCATTTCCTCCAAGCATGACTGAAGATGAATCACTACCACCCTCTCCAGCATGATGTCCAAGAAGAGTATATAGTGACTGAATATACAGCCATTTAACACTTCTGAATCCAGAGGTGACTGTCTTCAGAAAGTGGTGTTCCATTGTCTCCTTAAGGGTCAGTGGAATATCCCCCTCATGAGGCATCCATCACTCCCAGAGCTACAAATCTGCTGTTGCAGAAGGTACTGTTATCTGGTGCCTGTCGTCCATTGGGATTGATTAGGTAAGGAAAGAAGGATAAAAGGAAGTGGTATCAGGAGCTAGAAGAGACAGTGCTTATGACAGGCAGGACACTATAAGGCTGGAAGTCTGTGCAAACTCACATGAAAAAAGATGCCACTAAACATATAGCCTAAGCCTGCATGAGCCAATCTTGAAATGAAGGGAATGGGCAATGCAATAGTTTTCTGCAAAAAGTTCTGAATCAGGACATTCCAAATTTGGAATGAGCTCTTCTTAGGTTTCTGAATAGGGATGGCCATGAATATTCGAAATATTCATTATTTGTATGAATTCAGCTGAATTCACACATTCGTATACAAATTGGATGTCCTGACATTCGTACTTCCAAATTTAAATGAATAACAATATTCCAAATTGTATCCATATGCAACTCGTATGCATCCGCACGGGATGAAAACAGGATGCGTAGGGGATACATACGAGATGCATATGTACCCGTGGAGATACGAATGTCCGATTTATTCAAACAAATACTAACAAATGTATTCATATGAATTTGAATGCCCAGACATTTGTTTTTCCTTATTTGTAGGAATTCGGATTTTCAAATATTTGATTCGTTAAGAACCAAATGTCAAAAATTTCATTTGCGCACACCCTTATTTCCCAACTTAAAACAAAATGGCCTGCCAAAATTGGGCTGAGTAGGATTAGGGCTATTGGTTCAGGATCCACAAAGCCTGGAAATTGGAACCTATGGCTCTTCTTTAACAGAGATGTTATGTGACCAGAAGTGATGCTCTATTCAGTCAAAATTATGTTCCCCGCCAACTTGCTCCCCTATGACCCTGCATTTTTCCCTTTGCATTTGAGCCAAAACCAAAACACAGCTGGAGTACCTGGAACCAGTAAAGATACCCTGTATTGCCCTTAGGAAGCGTCTAAATGACATTTGAAGGCTTTCTGAACTTTGATTTTTCAATTTCATTGGACTATAAAACTCATCATTTCTAGTGATCATTTTCTTGAGGACCTCCTATAATGTGAAAATTAATGTTTTTTATTCTGAATCTCAGAACATAACAGAACATAATGGGTTTTCACACAGGCTGTAGTAAGAAAAAGTTTTTTTAAAAAAAAAATTAACTGCCAAATAGTGTTGTACTAGTCCTCCAATAGTAGCTACCCAAATTTCCTGGTTTTGTGGAATTTAAATCAGTTTGAGATTCACTGATTTCATATAGTAGGAACTTTCATTTTAAATTCATCACCAAAAAAGTCAGTTTTTTCCCCTGTGCTTATATAAAGCAAAAATATTCTCCACATTTTTTAGTTTTTGTGCTTTTTGAAAAATCTGCTTCATATTTCCCTGTCTCTCTTAAGTTAGAGTCATGAAGTTCTCTTAATCTCACTTGATTAAAAGTTCTGAATAACTTGAACACTTGTTCTTAGTTTATACAAATTTATTTTGTCCTTATAAAAATATTGCTGCTCCAATGAAATCTACTGCTCACAATTATGGAAGTGAAAGCTGCAATTCCAACTTTCATAATACTTACACAAATTATTATTACCTGGAGGACCCTTGATTGGAGTTTTAGGTGACTCAATGTGATCCCTATGAATAGATTTTGGCCGTGGTTTCTTTTGTTTGGATGAGTGAGGGCGGTGCTTTATAACAATGTCCATATCCTCCATGAGTTTCAATTGCTTTCGCCTCAGATATTCTTGCTTGATAAACTCTCTCCGTGCTTTTTCATCTTCCTTCTTCTGACGTTCTTCCTCAGACTTCCTCCTTGGAAATCAAAATTATCATTATTAATATGGTTCTTTTAACAAACAAAAGTATATGCAATTATTTCAAGGTCTCTGAAGGCAAAGTACATTCCCTGAGCACACGCAGGTTTTAGCTCTTGTGTTTCACTAAAGGGAGGGGCTGAGTAGATGCCGGCTGACCATCTCTACCATCATCCAATTTGTCATCAATGAAGAGAAAATTCAAAATAAAGAAAATAGGAAAATTCCAGCAGTAAGAAACGAACAGAAGAATTGGAACTGAAGATCTCACATGCTTGCTTTTTGCTGTTCCCTGTTCCCTCCCACTCCATTTTCCTTTTGTATCTTGTCTCTTTAGA
>MTQE01001134.1:14682325-14702927 GCA_014337955.1 Aspidoscelis marmoratus | reverse complement strand
AATAAATAAATAAATAAATAAATAAATAAATAAATAAATAAATAACAGGGCCATTAATGTAACAAACCATTACTGTGCACTGAGTCATTTGCATAAAGAGCTCTGAAGCTGTGGTCAGATCTGAGGTGGTTCAGGGTTTGGTGTCACTTTAATATCCTTATTTTTTGGCAACAGCAGCAAAAACCCCATTATATTGTCTCTGGATGGATATTCTCTAAGTTTAGGCTGGTTCAGGCTTAACAAAAGGGTCTCCTCAGAGGCACTGCAGGAAGACAAGAGTGTTGTCCTCATGTTCCCAAGTCTCCTCTAATCCACCTTTTCTAGTACAGAATGTTCATGAGAACGGGGGGAAGGCAGGCTGGTGTGTGAACAATCCCACCTCAATGCCATCTCTAAGCTGCCCTGGCTATTTTTTTTCTGCTGTGACTGATCACAGCTTTACCCTTCGTACTTCTACAGCCCAATTCTAGAAAAGTAAATACTGCAGAGTCATCCAGTAACATACGATCATTGCGTGATTGTAAGAATTTGAGTTCTTTGGGTTAAATCTTAACGTCTCTTATGCTAGCCTGGGAAGAGTCTGCATAATTCTGAAGTCATTTTCCCAGATTCTATGGAGCTACGTCAGAGCTAAGTATTTGCTACATATGAGTTGATTTGTAAGTTGCCTGGTGGGTAAGGGGACAGGAATGGTTGCATTAGTATGAATTACCTAACTTCTCCTGAGGCTGGGAATAGGAGTTACCCTGCTAACGCCCTATTAAAAGTTGTTTAGGAACATACTAGCTGTCTGGGAGAAATAAATGTCTTTCGTCCTTTTCTCAAAGCAGGTAGTTTCAGGGATAGACTGATACTCTAAAGCTAAGCAAGTGTCAGCTTGCTTGCTGATTTAAAGGAAGAACACTGGGAAAGGTCTGTGCAAAATGATCTGAGTTTCTTGCTGTACAGCTTAAAGGGAACACAGATCCTTTGGGCCAAGGCAGGATGCCTCTAAATGGTATTTGCAAGAAGATGAGAGCATATGAAGGTTTTGCCTTTGCCTTCTGCTCAAGATGCCCATAAGCAATTGGGGGGTCACTGCGTGAGACAGGTTACTGGACTAGCTGGGCTGTGGCCTGATCCAGCAGAGTTCCTCTTATGTTCTAAGTAAAACAAAAATATTGCACACAATGAGCTTTGAATAAGTAACCAACATCTGGATGCAACCGTAGAGTCTAAATATTTTCATATCTAGTATCTGCACTTGAGCTTACTTTGTTTCTTCTTTCTTGTGTTCCATCTCAGCTTCCAGTTGTTGCTTTCGAAGTAAAGTTTCCCTTTCCCTTCGCAAACGCTTCTCTAATAATGCTGCCCGTTTCACTGCCATTTCATTTTCAGCCTTTTGATCATCCTAACAGCAACATTTAGGAAGAAATGCTAATCAATTTCAGCAGAATTTATCCACAGTACAATGATTCAACAAAAATGAATTAAGATCAAGAGAAAATTTAAAAGACTGGTAAGAAGTAATTGTAATTAACCTGAGGCTCCTTTAGATACTGAACTCCAACTTCTGACCTTGGCAAAGAGGGGTTAGGAATGGTGGGAATCAGGGGCTAAAAACATGCCCATTGATTAAAATCACAGTGACCATGAAACAGAAATCTGGATATTCATGGTCTAGTTCCAAAACTATATTATTCAGTTGCACTTAAGTGATGTTTTATGGCCCGTCATGTTCAAGGAATGCGCTGGCATTTGGAGGATAAACTAACTCTTCTTGTGAACGCCTGTCTCATGGGTATGAATGTGGGCAAGGATGGGCCCAACTAATCACTGCTTTCAGGACCAACCAATCACTGGCAAACCAGCTGTGACAGACTATCCACTGCTGTGTGTGACTTGCAAGACCAAATTATCCTCCTAACCCTTCTATGGAAGACAAAGGGAAAATAAAAACAGAAGGCAAATACTAAAGAAATACGCCTAGACGTGAAAGTCCAATAATAATCTGCAATACAATTTCAACTACTAACCTAAGTATTAGATTATTCCTAAGATTCCTAACTGCTAAAAGTGCTGAGGAAATGTACTTACAGTAAGTTGTTCTTTCTTTCAAATAGTCTTTCATATTTCTATCTTTCCGTCATGACTCTAACTATAGCTTTTAGTATATTTTTCATACACTACAATATCATAGGAACTTTTTTTTTACTGAATGTATTCACTTACTTTGAAAAAAAATCCACAACACACTTTTTGGTCATCATCCAACTGTTCTTTGTCACTCTCGCCCTCTGATTTCTCAATGGAGTCTTCCAACTTTTCCGATGGCTTTAAATCTGTGAGGGAAACTTCTATGAGGTTAACTGTTTTAGGTGCAGGTGCTGGTAATACTGGTGGGTTCAGAAGCTCTTCACTTGGAGTAAGGCAGACAGTTTCAGTAACAGGCTGTGATAGTACTTCAGATACTGTAGATTCCACAGGTCTGACTGCCTGTTCCTCTGGTTTTTGCTCAGTAAGCCTTTCTTCCACTTCTTGTTCTGCTCCTTTTTCACTCACTGCTTCTTTCTCATCCTCTTCTGCTGTATTTTTTGCATCCTTCAAAACGTTACGTTCGCCATCATCTCCAAAACAAACAAATGATCTCGTCTGAATGGGTACCTGACTTGGAGAAAATCTTCTCAAACGGGGAAGACTGTCCACAGATCGCGGTGCTGTCAACGTGCGATTCAAAGGCGTGATTTTTAGTTCATTTGGCCTAGGAGTCCTTTGTATTTTGCTGGGGAGAGAGGAATTCTTTCTAGAAGAGGACTGAGGAGACTGGTGGGTGGGTCGTGGAGATTCCATTGAGAATGGAGCAATGGGAGCTGAAGACCCTGATAGCCTTAATGAAGTTTTGAAGTCCCGAATTTGTTTTTGAGGAGAAGGTTGCGGTGGTGAAATAACCCAGGCCTGCTGTTCCCTCATTTGCATTAGCATCTCTTGCTGAAGTGAAAGTCGTTGCATTTCCTGTTGCAAGAAATGTAGAGATGAATTCAGCTTCTCAATAGATTTTGTATACTCCAGGAGGTCACCTTCATTTATATTTTCTTCTGAGGGACTTATCAAATTGCACTGCTTTTCATTATCACCTGGGGTATTAGGCGACTTCAGCCATTTGACCTGAGAATTCTCAGTGTTTTTCTTTGCTGCCTCTACAGTCTTGCTTAGCTGCTCGCCAGGCTTTTGAGGTTCCTTTTCCTTCAACCTACTGCTGTCAGTGAACACTTTTTCATCTTCTGCTCCAGCTGCTTCTTCCCTAAGCGGGGAAATGCCATCACTTTTCTTTTTCACCACATTAAGGAATGCTGTCCGTCCCATTTTTTGTCTCTGCTTAGTGAATGCAGCCTCTACCTTCTTCTTCTGGGCTTCAATAGCTCGCCTCTTCTCCTCCAGCTTCATCTTCAGTTGCACCATTTCAGAGGCTAGCAGCTGGGTAGTATCTCTTCCGTGAGGGAGAGGGGATTCCTCAGGAATTTGGGCCCATGAAACCATGTGAGGAATGTTCAGTTCGGAACCTTCCGGGGTAGTTTTTTGAGAACTGCTTCCGCTGCTTCTGCTGTCTGTATGGTTCAACTTCTTAAACTTCTGCTCTGCAAAGCTGGTCATTCTTACACCTGGACTTGAAGAAGCACTGCTGCCTCCTTGTGACTTGGCACTTATTGAGCTCGGGCATGGACTCAGCTGGTCTTTCTGACTGACTCCTCTACTATCGTATTCATGCAGAAATCGAGACGGCTCTTCCATATCAGAGTCCAAGCTTACAGTATAATCCCTCAAGGTCGAATCTTCATCCATGGTCTCTGGAATGTCTGAAGGGACGTGTATTCCAGTATCCACTTCTGTGTTGTCAGTCACAGGACTGAGGGCGCCTTTTGTATCAGCCATAATGTCAGGACTAGTTTGCTCGGGTTTTATGTTTGAATTTACTTCACTCATCTCCTTATTGTGAAGGAAAAAACCATTTGTAATTTGTTCAGGCTGAGTAGCATTGTGAGATTTTCTGCTATCATGGATAATCTGTAAAGCCTGCTCAATGCTTGGTGTCTCAATCTGATTGCCAAATTCATCCGTAACCAACCTGTTTTGCACTGCTCCATTTGGCAGGCAGGAGGGGCTAACTTGATTCCCATTCCTTTGATTGCTATCAGCTTCCAGCTTGCTGTAAAGTTCTGCATCCCTCTCTTCTTCAATGTTTTCATTTTCCTCTTCACCGTTCACAGGCTTAAAGGACAAATTCTTTCTGATATGCCTGGGCAGGCGGTTAGCATTTGGGGCAAGGCCTTCATTACTGAGAGATCGAGTAATCCCTCTACTTGGTGCTGTCACGCGGATGCTATCCTCCTTATCGAAAGAGATATCAAAGGAAACTCCATGCACCGAAGATCTAAAAAGGAAATGCAGATGGAGAAAGTCCTTAAAACTTATTCTGGAAATATTCCAATTTTGGTTAAAATTCTGTCAAATGGAACAAACAAAATCCATATATCATCCTTCTTTTTATAGGGTGTGTCCAGACTTGCAGATACTTGCATTCCAATGCATAGTCAGGGTGTGGGAGTCCCACCTGATGCCTGATACTGTGTGGCGGGGGCACATTATTCTGCTACTTCGAGTTCACCTACTGCGGAACAATGAGCACTCGCTCCGCATTATCAGGTAAATTTGAATGGTCCCGCCAGTCCGGACAGGGTGGCAAGAACAGTGAATGAGAGCTGAGCCTGGGCCTGTACACACACACACACACACACACACACAGACACACACAGACACACAGACACACACACACACACACATTAAAGTAATAATAGTGTGTATTAAAACAACAGCAGTGTCAGAAAGTGGGAAGAGAAAGTGTATCCCCATTTAACCAAAATCCAGGGCAAAGAGGTACATCTTCACTGCCTTCCTAAGCATGTACAGTGAAGGTGCCTGACACACCTCTAGGGGAAGACTATTCCATAGCCTAGGGGCCATCACTGAGAACATCCTCTCCTGGGTGCCCACCCTTTTACTACTGGTACAACCATGAGGGCCTTCCCTCCAGATCTTACAGCAGAGGCAAGTCGGTATAGAAGAAGGTGTTCCTTACTATATGAAGATGGCCCTTGAGTTCTTGTTTGACTGACCTCACAGTTCCCTCAAAAACTGAGTGCTTTCCTCCTTACAACAGGATGCTGGGTCCTTCTACTGTGGAGAGAGCATATGAACCTCTGGGTGTACTACATGCATATTTAAGCTGAGTGGAAACTATTCTTTTTGAAGAAAAGAATGCTTGATGAACGTACAATCTTGTATCACCAAGAAAAAAAATTGGCAAAGGACTTACCTTTTTTCTTTGGGCCAGGTCCCTACATATCCATCCATGTAAGTCATTGATGTAGATCGTCTAATGCTGCCTGTTTGAAATAAATGCAGAAAGCAACATAAAAATGAATAAATAAGATAGTTTACATTTTTAGCAACAAAGTAATAACAATTTAAAATTAGGCTTCTACTGTTGATGTGAGTCCAAACAAGTTTAGAGGATGTGATGTCTTACTGACAAAATTTAAGTGCCGCACCTCCATGCTTTAAAAGGAATCCATTTGAATTTCACACCAAGGGAACACAGAGTAGACAAAATGCACCCAGTGTATTTCTTTTGCTAACCAGCAAAGACAGAGTTGTGTTTAATGCACAATGGATCACTCTGTCCCCTAGCCACACCCTGACAAAAACTCTTCCTTGTCACTGCAACCGATGGGTCTGCAGAACCTGTCATTCTCCAGAGACTTTCCACCCTTTCTGTCTCTGCTTGTGCTCCTGTGCAAAACCAAGTCCCCTATAGCTGCAAAGGTCCTGAATTGGGCTCCTAATCAGGAAATAAATATCAGGAATCTCTGTGCTTCGCAGTAAATGTCAATTTGCCTCAGCAAGAACAAAAATCCCTCTCGCCCTCCCTGGAATGCCCATGTCTAGCCTTCAAAAACCTGCAATATGGCCATTAAAAATAAAAAAAACCTGTGTAAGAGGAAGCAACACATTTTCTCTGTAGAAAACACACAATAGAAAGACTGCACATTGGATACACATTCCCACATTTTGTTGTGAATTCTGCACCACAGAAACTGATGCAATGTAAGGTAAAATCTGTGCATAATTAGGCACAATGTTTAGATCACAGTCATCCTATGGACTTCTGTCTGCTATGTGTAATACCAATTGCCTTTGATGACAGAAACCTACCCCCACAGTTTACAATGCATGAACCACTGCCAATGATCTTCTGTACCTGAAACCAGTTTTAGAAGTTCATGAAGGTGGTCTCTAAGAATAACATAATGGGATGGGAAAAAATCTTGTTCTACTTTTGGAAGACTCCTACATAAGGAGTAATGGAGCAGAGGGTCAGAAAACGAAAATCCCTAGACCAACCACCCAAAGAGCTAATTCTGCAGTACAATTCCACAGCCACACCAGGCTGCTCAATGGGGACTTCACAGTTACCCATCCCAGGCGGGTTTCACTGGTAGCATGGACAGGGGGTTACGCTTACAACATCTCATCCCAAATTCAATATAAGGCAGTTGTATGCTGTTACCTGGAACAGAAGAAAAAGGCTCCTGGGAAGTGCGACTAACAGGAGGAATTTGATGAGATGGTTTGAAAGCTTGACTCTCCACACTGGAATATAGATATAAATCATTTTGTTAATTCTAATTAAATCTTTAAAACTTTCAGTCAAGCAATGTAATAAGCACCCTATGCTTGCATGTAGTTTGCCAAACATTAACTCATGAATTTGCACAGTTTTGATCATTTTTCTAAACTTAAAGCATGACATTTTAATTAAATCTGAACCCATGGAGTTATTGAGTAACATGAATATTCACAAAATGAATTGTACACAAGCCTTCAGGTTCAGACAGTGAAGTTAAGTTTCTGCCATCTGAGAAGAGCTATCATTTTGATTACAGTTACATACTTTCTTAAAATAAACATGCATTCTGACATTATAGTATTTTAGTATAATGCAGTTTATAAATGAATTCAATGCATTTGCTATAAAACAGGATTTTCTACTATGTAATGAGTCAGAGTTAAGATTTAATTTTGCAAACCAACACTAGCAGATACTGAATCAGGCTTTTAATTTCCATAGAAAGAAAACACCAGAGAAAAAGAATGTCAAACGGCTTTTTGATAAATTTGGAAAACCACTGAAAGACAAAGTGGAAATGTACCCTTGCATGAACTATGCATTACCTTTTGTGTTACAAACAGTCACCACAAAAGAGACATGCATAAAGTTGAATTGATTTCCTGATGAACAGAACAACAGATCAAATAACAAGATCTTGGATTCTAATTTCACTAGCAAGTCAATGTACTTTCTTAGAGACAAACTGAAAAACAAAGAACTGTTCTGTGCAGCGGTTTTTAAATTGAAGCCACAATTTCTTTGTAACACTGTAATATTAAATGAGAGGCTGGGGGATGAGGAGAGGAAACAAAAAACAACTGAAAAATGACTAACCTATATTGGTGTCTGTGCTCTGACTGGACCGTCAAGTAAGTTTTATAATATGTACCTAAATTCTATAGGATTTATTTGGAGGGTATCATGCCTGTATTGACTAGACAGTCAGCAGAAGAAGAATCTAAGGCGGCACTTAAACACGCAGCAAAAAAGCTCAAAAGCACCTTAAAAAAGCAGCATGTGGTAAGATACAAAATAAGTTGACCTGCAAGATACAAGATAAGTTGTAACTGAATCCAGATAAGGCGAAAGTGCTGCTGTGTCCCAGAGTCTCACGTCCATTTAATAGGGAGATGTTCTGTTCTCAGTGAGGTTGTTTTGCTCTGGAAAGAACAAGTGTAGACTCGACACACACACACTTGAAGCTTGAGTGGAAGTGGTGGCCAGAAACACCTACTTCCAACTCTGGCTGGTTTGCCACCTACATCCTTTCTGAACAGAGACAGTCTGGCCACAGTAATGCATACAGTACTCTGGATTAGACTATTGTAATGAGGTTGTCCATGAAGATGGTTCTGAAGTTGCAGCTGATGTGGAATGAAGAACCATAAATGCTGATTGGTACAGCCTATTCTAAAAGAACTGTACTGGCTGCTTATTTCCTACTAAACCCAATATAAGGTATTAAGATTAAAAGGCCCTAAATGGCTTGGGCCCCAAATACCTACAGAAACACTTTTTCCTATACAGACCTGCCCATGCTCTAAGGCATGCAAGTAAGGCCCCTCCTGGCTGTTCTACCCTCCCCTTCAATAGCTAAGGGGATGAGGACATGTGGGAGGGCATTCTTGGTATGAATCTATCTCTTTATAGTAGATATTAATGACTTCAGTAAAATAAAACTATATTAAAGGAAAAATGTCAAACTAAAAAGCTTTGTTTTTGTTTTGTCTGTTGCGATGAGAATTATTGTTTTGAACACTGTGTGAGTCACTTTCTTGGTTTTTTAATCAAATTTTTTTTTTAAAAAAAAGCTTTGTTGAGCTAATTATTTTGCTTGCTTAAAACTTGTAATATAAATCCTGTACTAGAGGGGGAAAAAATACAGAATATACCTGGTTACCAGATCGGAATCATGTGAAACATCCGCATAGCTTCTTCTATCGGAATTGGCAGCAGAACCAGAGCACATTTCTTTTGAAAGTTCAGCTAGAGCAAAGATCAACATTTATGTGTTATTGTTTAGTAGTAGAAAACAAAACAAAAATAATCACTAAGTTGAGCTGTGCAAAATCAGAAAATGAAAGAATATCTCAAGCATCTTGCAAAAATTGAAATAAATTTTATGATGATAAAAATTAAGAGCAAGCACATACAAGCACAGGATGAAAATTCTTATCAGATCTACTTGGTATGGTCAGTGTTCAGGAATTATTCTGGGATTTTTAAAAGTTGTAGTTCAACAATATCTGTAGGAGTTCTGGTTGGGAAATGCTGACGTAATATCATGTGTCAGTCAACAGTCAAGCAAAACTATACCTTGTCCAGAATACAATAGTTCGAATTCATACGAATAGAGAAAAAAATGAATGTATTCAAATTCGAACCAATTTGAATACATTTGTATCCATTCGTATGAATATTCGATTCATATCTGATATGAATGTCGACAACATTTGTATGTGGCCGTACATATCCATATGCATTTGTACGCATCCCATTTTTATCCTGTTTACATCCTGTTTTCATCCCCTACGTATTCGAACCAAAGCGTATGGATACGAATAAGATGTGTACGGAATATGTATGTAATGCATACGCATCCGTACAAATATGAACGCCTGAATCATTCATATGAATGATTCAAAATATTCAAATTTGTTTGAATGTTAAAAAATTAATGTATAGACATTTGATTCAAATTCGAATGTCCGAATTTGAACAAATTAATCAAATTTTGAATGTTTTGAATATTCTTGCACAATCCTACAGAGACCATACCTGGGATCTTCTTCATGTAAGGAAAAGCCATAATATTGTTTGTTTGTATGTTTTCATTTCCATTTTATTTATATACTGTCCTTCCAAATAGAAAATTTGCCCAAGGCAGTTTATAACAAACAGAAAACATACCAGGCAAAACAATACACCAAATATTATAATAGATAATACATTATAAAATTACGTATCATACAGAAGAATACACTACAAAACAACTCAAAACCTTAAAGCAGCGGTTCTCAACCTTCCTAATGCCGTGACCCCTTAATGGAGTTCCTCATGTTGTGGGGACCCCCAACCACAGGGGCGAAGCAGCTGGGAAGTGGGAGGGAAGAGCAGCAGAAGACTCATCGCGACCCCTCTGAAAGGGTAATACGACCCCCAAAGGGGTCCCGACCCCCAGGTTGAGAACCACTGCCTTGAAGTAAGACAGAGGCAAGAAAGCCAGATCTTCCTTCTCGTTGACAGTGCCAAGTGCACCTGCAGATCTTAGGCAAGACAGCGGACACTGGTCTTCCCTCTCCCTCTCCACAATGGCCACCAGGAACCAGGAGCAGTTGCAGTTCTTGGGCCTCATGGAGAAGTTCTCCCATTGACCTATGGTATTCCCTGAAAACTCTGTCAAAGCTCATGCTATATATGCCTGGATTGAGTGAATGTTCATCAACACCAGAAGCAAATATAATTTCTATTTAAAAGTAGTAGTTGACATGGATTTAGGTAGCAAGCAAATTAATTCTTAATCCAATACTTGTACAGTACATATAGTTTTGCTCTTGGAAATGTTACCTTGAGGATGGGCTACAACACGAGGCTGGACAAAGGATGGTTTTACCACTTCGAACCACCAGAAGAGCTCTGCCATGAATACCAAATAATTACTCTGTAAAATAAAATATCTGAGTTTAATTAATATTAAAATATAAGCTGTCAAGAAGGTTTACCTAGCTACAATTGAAGAGAAGCAACTATTCATCTGCTTCATAATAAAAAACATTAGACAATTAGAGTGTGTCCAGACTTGTTAACACCATGCAGCAGAATGTGCAGCCATGTTGGAGACATCACACATGATGGCCACTGGATCGTAGTGGTGACACATTATACCAACGATACTGCGCATTTACTTAATGCTGATATATCAGCACTACCTGCACAGTATTAAGCGACTTTGAATTTTCCCACCAGTCTGGACAGGATGACGAGAACAGCCAACGAGAGCTGGGAGGGCAGCTCAACTCCCATTGGCTGCCCCATCCCACGTGACGCACACACCAATGCAAACTCAGCTTCTGAGAACGACAGAATGGCAGACGTGGCTTTGCAGCAGGTAAACTGTGGATTTTTCCTACAACTGCAGATTTATTCCACTAGTCTGGAGGGTGCCACAGTTTAAAAGAAAAGGTTACAAGTGTTATACTCTTGATATGTCACAACCAGCATGAACATTTTCAAATCAAGCAACTAAAACCTAGGGTTAGTCCAGACAGCTTAAAGCTGTCTTAAAGCTTCAAATTCCCTGTGCAGCCACTTCTCATATCCCTACAGGCCAAGGGAACGCCCTGCAAGAAGGTCAGAGCTTCTGCGGAACCATACCCTGTCATCCAGATGGAATGATTAAAACTCCAAGCAAGGGAAAATGCTAAGTTTAAAGCTGCTGATAAAACAAAGGCTTTTAACAGCACACATTCCCTGCTGCTGCTCCGTCACCGCTACTGATTGACCAATCACATGACTGCCAGGTCAGCAGCGGCTGCACAGTTTTTGTCACTCTCTGGAGGCTTTAAAAGTTCATAATAATTTGATTATATAGTTTGTAACTATTCTTTTTACACAGCATCAAGGACGATAATGATGTGACTCTCTAACAATCCAGCTCTTTGCCCGACTGAAGACTGGAAGGCAGCAAATGTAACTCCAAAAAACGACCATTCAAGTTAATGTAAATTCCATCATTAAAGATAAAATCACTGCACATATAGAGGAGCAAGAACTGCTGAAGGGAAATCAGCGTGGCTTCTGCAAAGTAAATCATGACTTACAAACTTGTTAAAATTCTCTGAGGCTGCATCCATACTTCTTGGTGCTGAGCCAATATCGAGCTGTTGCACACAAAGGCCACTACTTTGCAGTGGCGTCACTTTATAGCGATACTACTGCAAATTTACTTAATGCCAATACAGCACCGCTCGCTGCGCAGCATTAAGTAAATTGGAAGCTTCCCGCCAATCCAGACAGGACGACGAGAACCGCCAACGAGCGCTGAGACTGCAGCTCAGCTTCCACTGGCTGCCCAATCTTGCGTGACGCGTGCCTCACCCCCTGTGCCCGCATGTGCAACACAGAAGTCTCACAGCTCCCCGAGCAAAAAGCTATGGCGGGCTGCTGCAGTATGGATGCCAGACTACTGCTTTGCAGTAGTTTTTTGAAACTTTGGATTTAATCCGCTAATCTGGAAGGGGCCTATGAGTCTTAATAAGCACGTGACCCAGTTGACATTATCTAGCTGGACTTCCAGAAGGCTCCTGAATAAACTCATCAGTCCTGGAATAAGAGGACAGACCCTGCAATCGATTGGTAACGGGATAAAGGACACGAAACAGAGATTAGTATTAAACTGACAGTTCACAGAGTCAAAAGGGGTGAGAAGTGGGGTCCCCCAAAGTTCAATATTAGGATCCCTGCTTTTGAATTTATTCATTGATGATCTAGAAGTAGTGGTAAGTGATGAGATAGTACAATTTTCTGATGACACTCAGTTGTTCAGGGTAGTAAAAACTGAAAGTGAACGTAAAGAGCTCCAAAGGGATCTCTTGACATTAGGTGAATTGGCAACAAAGTGCAAATGCACTGCAATGCACACTGGAGCAAAGAGTCTCAGTCACACTTATAGGCAGTATCCAGATTAGCAGAATAAAATCTGCTGTTAGAGAAAAGGCACAGCTTACTGGCTGCGAAGCCACAACACACTGTCCAGATTCCAGGAGCCTCCCTGGGGCTTCCTCCTCAGCAGCTGCAATACTTCCATGGCACAAGTCACATGGGATGGGACAGCCAATGGGAGCTGAGCTATAGGCTCAGCTCTCATTCACTGTTCTTGCTGTCCTGTCCAGACTGGTGGTAGCATTCAAATTTACCTTATACTGTGGAGTGAGAGCTCACCATTCCATAGTAGGTAAACTCAAAGTAGCGGAGGCATAATGCGCCACTGCTACGCAGTATCGGGCAGCAGGTGTAATGCCCACGCCACGACTACACATCAAAATGCTCAGTATCTGTACGTATGGACACACCCATAAACAGAGGGGGCTTTGTAGCAGTTCTGGTGGACAACAGGGAAGAAAGCAAATTCAGAGCTAGAGATAATTAGGAAAGGAATAGAAAATAAGTCAGCAGGTGTCATTTTGTCTCTCTGTAAATCTATGGTGGAAAATATTGCGCCCAATTCTAGTCATTACAGGTCAGAAAGGACATTGCAGAACTGGGGAAAGTGTCAAGAAGCACAACCGGGATGATGAAGGGGCTGGGATGTTTCAACATCTAAGACAGTGATGGCCAACCTATGACACGCGTGTCACAGGTGACACACCAAGCCCTTTTGGGTGACACACCTGGTCACCCTGGCACCTGGGCGTGTAGTGCTTGCTTGTTCTTGAAGTGTACGAAATACCAACTTTCAACTGAAGATTTAGCAACAAAAGTCACTAATGTAAAGAATTATTTGTTTATGCTTTTAATAAAATACATACATCAAAAATATATTTTTACTAGAGCTACAAATATCACAAAATTATGGATATTTTTAGATGTGACACAGCACCCAAGTTAAGCTAGGTTTTCTTGTGAATTTTGACACACCGAGCTCAAAAGGTTCGCCATCACTGATCTAAGATGGTGTTTAAGAGATGACCTGACTGAAATATATAAAATCATGCATAACACTGGAATCAGAGGGCACTCTATGATAACTGGTCTATGGAATTTACTCCCAGAAGAAGTGGTGATAGCAACCAGTCTGAATAACATTAAGAATTATATAAATTCATGAAGGACAGGTGTACCAATGGCTACTAGAATGGATGCCTAGGTACTCCCGCTAGAAAGGCAGGCAGGACACCTCTCAAGGTCATCTGCAGATAACGAAAAGCAGCTGAAGATTTTGCCTTCATCTTCTGCTTAAGGATGCCCAAGCAGAAGCAATTGGTGCGCCACTACGTGAGACAGGATGCCGAAGTAGATGGGCTATGGCCTGATCCAGCAAGGCTCCTCTTATGTTCTTACGTCCTTAAGTTCCTTCCACATTCCTGCAAGCATCCAGGAATGATGCTAGACAGTGGAGCAACACCCTGACAAAAATTATTTATTTAAGGTATTAATTTAAGTTATTTTTATAATGTTGCTTATTTTAAAGAAAAAGAGTTGGCTTTTCTACCCTGCTTTTCTCACCCATTTAAGGGGACTCAAAGCGGCTGACAAAGCTTTCTATTCTTCTCCCCCAAACAGGCACCCTGTGAGGTAGGTGGGGCTGTGAGAGCTCAGAAGAGAGCTGTGACTAGCCCAAGGCCACCCAGCTGGCTTCATGGGGGAGAGCGGAAACAAACCTGGTATTCCCAGATAAGAGTCCGGCTCCTTAACCACTAGACCAAACTGGCTCATTCAAACACTCAAAAATCTCAAACGGACTCCTAAAAGTAAAAGAAATAACAACCCAAAGTCACAAAACATCATTTAAAACAGTTAGAAACCATCTATCCATATAAAACATCATTAAAAAACAGCAAATGGAAGAGGCAGAACCATGCCAGAGCCTTAATGGTATAAACAAAAGTAACAAGCAAAAAGTAATCTAAGTCAGATCTATTCTGAAGCAACAAACTAAATCTAAAAACAAATGTCAGCTAGAAAAAGAGCTCCACAGCTCTGTACAAATGTACCTGAGGAGAAAGTTATCTTGCAAAGAATATCAGCCATAAAAGCAATATTATTTGGGCGGAGAGCTCCCCTGTTAGAATGCTGTATGCATTTCAACAAAGGATGAAACTTTCAGAATCAAGAAACTGTTTTGAATACAATATAAATCAGTGTTTAGGGTCTGTGCACACCTTCTGTGGTATGAATACAAGGCTTTGGGATTCTGGCATGACCAAAAACCAGACTCAAATAGATAGGCCAGCGTATATATCTATCAATAAATACTATGCCAAGATTTTCCTCTGCTGGCCAGTAGATGGCAATATTTTCCAGTTGCAGCAGAAAACCGTAATGTGGTTTCTTACTACTATTTTTAATATAAGCATGTCCACATGCCCACATATATATTATGAACTTTCTACACAAGCACTGAATCCAGACTTAGCTTAATTATTCCACTATTTTTGGATATTATGGAATAAAGAAGTTGGGAGGAGGCATCCTGTCCTGGGTGGTGTTATAACACCCTGGAAGGGGCAGGTCAGAATTCTGGGGGTGTTCTTGGACTCTGAGCTCAGGTGGAGGCCGTGGCCAAGAGTGCCTATTTTGAGCTACAAATGTTCACTAACTATGCTGCCTGCTAGCTAGAGATGGTCTGGCCACAGTAATCTACGCTCCGATAATTTTTAGATTGGACTATTGTAATGCACTCTATGGGGCGAATCCCCATGGGGTTGCCAATGTCCCGCGGTGGATCTGGGGGAGCCTTAATGCGAATCATCATTCACATTAAGGAGTCCCCATGGTAATGGAGGGCAGGGTGGGTTCAAGGCAAACCCACCCGTCCCCATGAAACCCGCGGCAAATCCCTGCATCGGGATGCAGTGACTTTCTCCACCTCCACTCTTTGCCTGAGCGCTAATGTCCCAGGCAAGGGCTTCATTTGCCCTAAACAACTGCCTGACATCTGTCCTGCAGTCAACTGGGCAACTGTCAGGTGGGTATAGGGGCGAAAGCCTTTCGCCCAAGCAAGGGTGCTCTTGACAGCCCCTATACCCACCTGACAGTTGCCCAGCTGACTACAGGGCAGCTGTCAGGTGATTGTTTGGGGCAAATCAACCCCTTGCCTGGGCGATTCATGCTCAGGCAAGGGGTGGGGGTGGGGCTTGCAATCGCAGTGTTAGCAGCGGGGACAGCAAAACCCCACCCACTAATGCTGTGATTGTAACCAGGGAGTGTCCCCATGCCCCCTTTATAACCCACTCTTACCCAGTAATTTGGTGCGAGCACAGTTATAAAGGGTTTTTTTTACCACGAATTTGTGGCATTTGTCCCTCATGTAGCCCAAATTAGGGCTTTGCATGGGGACTCTTGCGCAAGATCCTTGCCATGGGGACGAGCACTCAGTGGAGCTGCCATAGGAAATAGTGTGGAAGCTACAGCTGGTGTAGAATGCAGTAGCTTGACTGCTGACTGGAACAGCTGCCCAGATGCAAATCACATGGGTCTTAAAAGAGCTGCACTGGCTGCCAATTTGCTGTTGAGCCGAATTCAAAGTGTTAACTTTAACTAAGGTCCTAAATGGCTCGGGACCCAACTATCTAAGGGGACTCATTCTCCCATTTTGACCAGCACGCACCTTAAGATCTGCAGGGGAGGCCCTTCTGGTTAGTTAACCACCTTCATTAGTTAAAGGCCTGGGGACCCAGAATAGGGCCTTCTCAGTGGTAGCACCCAGAATATGGAACGGTCTCCCTCCTGAGGTGTGTCAGGCATCCTCACTTGTAGATTCAGGAAACCTGTGAAGACACACCTATTTACCGTGGCCTCTTATTGTTTTTAATGTGTCCATTTTACATTTGGTTTTATTGCTGTAACTCACACAGAGGCCTTCAGGCATGGGGCTGGATAAATATTAAGCACAGAGGCCCAATCACTCTGTAAATCAGTGATGTTTACAGCAATAGATCTAGGAGCCAAAGGTAGAGAACACAAGCTCTGCAGTTTACACATACTCCTGGTTTGACATAAAACAGCTCTCTCAGCTAATCAGTAGTAGTACATTCCTTAGAAGAGCAGGAACAGAAACAAAGTGGAAATAGTTACAATAAACTGAAGCAGTCTGACTGGGTAACATGTATCGAGCTATGAAAGCCAGCCAGATCATTATATACAATTTCTTTTAAAATTGCTTAAATCAAAATAAAGCTCTTTGTTTCTTTTACCATCAGAAATCTCCTTAGACATATCTTATGCAAGCACTTGAACAGTTGCACTGGCCATTATCATGCTTAAACTGGCATTTTGTACTACTGCTGACTTGTAGGAACACAAACTTCTTTTTAAGCCTATAAAGACGCAAGTCCTCTTATGAACTGTATAGCCCCATAAACTGTGCCCAGAGCAGCAATCTTTCACTAAAGGATGGAAACTGTGTCTAGACAGTTACTTTATTCCACTGTATTTGGATATTGTGCCATAAAGGATGGATACTCTGGAATACAATCCAGAAAAGGACTTTGCAAATTCAGCCATAAATCCTAAAATTATGAAAAAGCAGCCACAGATGTACGTACTGGGTGTGTCCAGACTTAACAAAGCTGCACATTGGAATGAGCAGACAAGGTGCACCCGATCCTGCGTAGCGGTGGCGCATCAGCCGCCACTACTTTGAATTTACATTACTGAAGAACAATCAACACTCGCGACGCAGTATCAGGTAAATTCAAATCTTTCCGCCAGTCCGGACAGGACTGTGGGAACACTGAACAAGAGTTGAGCCTTCAGGTCAGCTCTCATTGGCTGACCCTTCCCATGTGACGCGCGCTTCCATTGCGTGCACCACAGAAGTCTCACAGCCGCCAAAGAGAAAGCTGTGGGCTTTTGTCGGGAGTGGGGACAAAACCTCGTCACCTCGCAGCAGGTAAGCTGAGTATTTTTTAATAAGAGCAGATTTAATCTGCTAATCTGGAAGCTGCAACTCTTTTTATCAAGCACTTCATATGCAACTACTGCAGTTTTCCCATGCATGTACAATTACTTCCGCAAATATGCACTGGTAAAACTGTACCAAAGGAAGTGTATCTATATAATTTTGTGCATCCCTGTGAAGAAGTACAGCAGTTGTAAAAATGAACTTAAATACTGTTATATGGCTGCGGGGTTTTCTCATTCCATATTTAAGAAGTGCTCTAAAAGCATGCCAGGAGAGAGTAAGAAGAGAGCGCAGAACTTGTAGCTTTGCCAGCTGTGACCCTCTTACACATGCAAACACTTGCCTAAGTGTTTTCTTTCTTCCCTGAGAAATGATTATTTCTTGGAAAGAGAAACAAATACTAATTTGGGAATAATCCTTAAACTCCTGACAGCTGCGCTGTTTATGTGTGCAGGCTAGGGTTGTGAACAAACTATTTTCTCCATTGGCTTTGCAACAAAAATGAACGAGACGGAACTTCACATTTGTGGGAATGGAGCCACTTTGAACGTGCTAGGCTTTGAATTCGATTCAAATCCCTGCCCCACCAGTTGTGCCTCTGAACCTGTCCCAAGTCCATTCCAAATCCACTCCAAAACTTCGAATGAAGGCACAAAAGCTTTCAGTTTATTTGTAAAGGTCAGTCTTCAAGCATAGCCAATATTCAATTTGAATGCAAAAGGTTCAAACCTTCACAATTTGCACAAATTGTGAAGGTGATGAACATCTTTCGCCCATGCTTATTGCAGGAAGTTATTCCTGAAAAGGGGCTAAATTGCACCGTCTAAACCAGATAATCTCCAGACTCTCTGTAAACAGAGACTCGCAACCAGAAACCAGTTCAAAACACGAATCCAATGCTTAAGTGCCTCTCCAGAGTAAATCCAACGCTTAAGAGAGGAAACCTGATCCACACTCACGTCCTCAAGTATGACATACAAAAAGACATCACAAGAAAGAATTATTGCTCAAGAGAAGGAATAAATGTACAGTATATTCTGGCGTATAAGACGACTTTTTAACCCTGGAAAATCTTCTCAAAAGTCAGGGGTCGTCTTATATGCCAGGTGTCGTCTTCTTATATGGTGAGTATATCCCAAATTCTTTATTTTAACTGGAAAAGTTGGGGTCGTCTTATACGCCCAGTTGTCTTATACACCGGAATATACGGGTATTTCTTCATGACTGGAGCTCCATTATTATTGCTCCAGGACAACAACCAGTAAAATAGTTTTTAATTGTTTTTTTAGATTGTGTACTGTCTACGCCTAACATTTTGTGCACATCTTTTCTACTACTTCTCTTAACCTACAAGGTAAATTATCTACATGCCTATGTGTTTTGAAAATATCAAATAAAAGTTTATTCTCATATTTTTCGAAGAAAAAGATGGTGATCTCGGACATCTTAAAACCAAGGATAACAATTCAGCTATTCTAGTAATCCGTGCAAAAATTTGTACCACTGACATAAAACATGAACTTCTTTGAGTTACCAGAACAAATGCTTTTTGAGTTTTGTGCTAACTTGGAACAAAATTCAATAAATCTTGAATATTTGATGGAATGTTTAATGTTCTGCTCAAAGAGAAAAATGAACAATCTATGTCAAGTTCCCGTTCTCCCTGGAGAGAGAAGACAATGTTTGCTACCTACCACCTAAGGCATGAAGAATTTGGACCATGAGGAGTTTTAAATTGGTTCTCTTGAATCCTAATGCTAGCAGGAACTCTGGGGTAAGTGGTATGCTTCACAACTTCTCTTGCATTATAAGTTTCCATTTTGTTCGGCAGGGATCCAGTAATGTCAGAGGGGCTAGCCCAGCTGGACAAAAAATCAATTTCAGCCAGTAGTGAATCTTTGACATCCAAATCCGGGTCTCAATTTCGAGTTGCCCTGCTTCTGATCATAGCGTGTCATTGGGGACACTGGTTGGTAGTCCTAGAATAGTGTGGAGAAATTTGGTTTGTAGTATTTCAAAGGAAGCAATGCTATTGTGTATATATACCTGAGATGCATACAAGAGCTGAGGGATGACCTTAGTTGCAAAGATTTGGGTAGCTCCTGGCACAAACTGTCTACCAGTCTTATAGTGAAACCTAATAATTGCTTCCACATTCCTTTGAGCATGTGCTGTAGTACTTCTGGTGTGTGTGGACCAATTACTCCTTGCATTTAAGTTTACTACTAAATACTTGAATGATGCAATTTGTTCAATGGAGTACCAACTTTCCAGTTGTATTTGATCTTGGTCTTTGTAAACACCATCACCTTAGATTTGGTATAGTTTATTGTTAAGCTTTCCTTAATGCAATATGACTCCAAGGCTTTAAACAAGTGTTTTAGGAGCACCTGGGTGAAAGGGAGAAGCGCTACATCCTCTACATGAGAGCCGGGAAACTTTTGCTTGCCAAGGTTGGTGGATGCTTTTGCTTTGCTTCAAAATTTGCCACCAGGGAGTTAAATAAAGTTAAATAAAATAGATGCCAACAGAAATACGTGTTTAACACCATTAAAAGTCTGTACTTTCTCTGTTAGATGTCCCTGCTAGTTGCATCTTATTTGGAGTTGTGTGTTTTCATGTCGGCAGCAGATGAGGATCAAAAGAAGTTTGTCTATAGTGCTATCATTTAGTACCTCCCACAGCCTATCTCTTGGGATAAGATCAAAAGCGGATTTGAAATCTTTAAAGGCTGTGTAAAGCAATCCTCTATTTTCTTTTCTTTTAAAGACATATTGGTACTCCAACAATTGGTGGGAAAATATGTCCAAGTCTTGGTCAATTGTTGGTCGTCCTCTTCTAAAGCCAGCTTGAGTTTCACTTAAAATATTTTCCTGCTCTAGCCGACTCTCTAATTCAGAAGAGATGTGAAGCTTAAAACTTGCTAAAGGAACACCTTCTCCCATACTGACCTGCCCGAGCCTTAAGATCTAGCGGTGAGGCGCTCCTGGTTGTCCTACCACCTTCAGTAGTGAGGCTGGTGGGCACCAGGGAGAGGGCCTTTTCGGCGATGGCTCCCAGATTATGGAACAGTCTCCCTCTCGAGGTGTGTCATGCCCCTTCCTTTTATACATTTAGGAAGGCAGTAAAGACACACCTCTTTGCCCTGGCCTTTGGCTGAGGTGATTATATTCTTCCCCCATCCCCAGTTACAGTCACTATGAATGCAATATGGAGCTTACTTTTTAAATTTGTTGAATTTTTAAAGTGTTTTTAATCTGTATTTTGTTTTT
>MTQE01001134.1:14669789-14682264 GCA_014337955.1 Aspidoscelis marmoratus | reverse complement strand
TAAATTTGTTGAATTTTTAAAGTGTTTTTAATCTGTATTTTGTTTTTAATTTGTTGTTACCAGCCCAGAGACCGTCGGGTATGGGGCAGGATAGAAATGTAAACAAACAAACAAACAAACAATGTTTAAAAGGCTGATGGGCCTGTAATTAGATGGGTCTGCTCTATTCCCTGTTTTATATATTGGTATAATGACAGATTATCCCCAGTCTTTGGGAATCCTAGCTATATGGTCAATGCTGGAAAACAAAGATGCTAGGACTGAAGCCCACCACTCAGGGCTAGCTTTGAGTAACTCTGAGGAGCTATTATCAGCTCTGGGGGCAGCTGAGCAGCTGATTGACAGTAATGGCACGCCTCTGATGTCACTATTTAAAAAAAGCTTCCTGAATTTTCAGTCATTTTAAAATCCTCAGTGAACATCATGACAATGATCATCAGCAGTGGAAACCAAACAAGAACAAAAAAAAACCTACAAAATGAGGCACATGTAACAGCTGCCAAAATGGTCCAAACAAGCAGCAATCAAAATTTAAAAACTATAATTTGTCAGAAGATTCTGACGGACAGAGGCTCAGTTTTGTGTCAAATTTAAAGTAGGCCGTTTTTGAAAGGGCTATTTTTACCTGAATTTGGGACATCTATTCCAAGGATGAAAACATTTGGATGAAGAAAGTTTTGCACGCCTCCTAGTCTGAAAACTTCTTTCCAAATGAAATTACTTTTGGATATTGCCAAAATGGTTGTTTAAAAGAAGAACTGCATAGCCTACAGTTAAGATTTAATCAAAACCTTATTATAAAGGAATTTTGGAGTTCAGTTAGTACAAAAGTTCTTTTTCTGAAGAGGAGATGGTTTAAGTTCAATCAACTGTGAAAAGCTGTAAAAGTACTAATATTGATGTTTTTCTGTCTTAAAGTACTCAAAAAACAGTAACTTAGATATGTGCAATGATTCAGGTGGGTTTGGTTTGGCTGTGTACTAAGCCAGGAAACACATGGGAAGCTGGGCACAATCTACTGCTTCCTCATGCCAATTTGCTCTGTGCCCAGTTCAGAAGTTTGGATAGTTCAGTTCCTTCCAAACCTCTGAGGTGGACAAAGAGCAACTTTGTAAGAGGAAAAGATGGACCATGCCAAGGTCTCCATGTATTTTCTGTTTTGTCATGCAGCCAATCTGACCTGACCCAAAATTGTCTGGCTTGAGCTAAACTGAACCACAGTACATAACTCCATAACAAAAAATGTGGAACAGAGCATTATAAACATTTTAAAATAAGAACATAAGAGGAGCCCTGCTGGATCAGGTCACAGCCCATTTAGTTCAGCATCCTTCTCACACAGTGGCCCACCAATTGCCCACAGGTATCTCAAGAAGAGACAAGAGCAACCTTCTCCTGCAACATTATTAAAAGCAGACCCTTATTTGGCTCCTCAAAGACCAGGCAAAACAGATGTGGGTTTGAACCCTAAGCTGATACTTCCCAATTCTAGAAATGACTAATGCAGTGATGGTGGACCTTTTGAGCTTGGTAGGTCAAAATTCACAAGAAAACCTAGCTTAACTCGGGTGCTGTGTCACATCTAGAAATATCCATAGTCTAGTAAAAAAGTTATGTTTTTGATATATGTATTTTATTAAAAGCAAAAACAAATAATTCTTTACATTTGCTAAATCTTCAATTGAAAGTTGGTATTTCGTACACTTCAAGAACAAGCAAGCACTACACACCCAGGTGCCAGGGTGACCAGGTGTGTCACCAAAAAGGGCTTGGCGTGTCACCCGTGACACGCGTGTCATAGGTTGGCCATCACTGGACTAATGCATAGTCCTGATCAACAGTGATATAACTCCTATTACCCACGTTAGTTGGGATTGATGGCAGTGAAACAGCTGACCATATTAGACATCTAGAGGGTGATACATAAGTCACTCATAATACCAACTGCAGTCCTTTACACCAGTTGTATCTTCTCACCCTTAAGTCACCAATACCTTATTTCTATGTAGAATTTCTAAAGCCATTTCCTAAAACTTCAACTTCCTCCGAATTTAACGACTTGAAAGTAATCCAGACTATTTTTTTTAAAGAAAGAAACCATTTTAATGGCTAAGAACATAAGAGGCGCCCGCCTGGATCAGACCACAGCCCATTTAATCTAGCATCCTGTCTCACACAGTAGCCCACCAACTATGGGCATTCTGAAGCAGAAGATAGGGCTAAACATTCACCCGTTTTTGACCCCCTGCAAATGGCTTTTAGATGCATCCTGCCTGTCTCCTCAACCTGGAGGCAGTACATAGGCATCAATTCTTCTCCGTGAATTTATGTAATCCTTTCTTAAAGCTATACAGGCTGGTTATGGTCACCGCCTCTTCTGGTAGTAGTTAGTACACAACACTGCTGTCAGATGTATGGAGTATCTTGTCTCAATTCTCTCTGATGGGTGAAAGAAGGCTATGAAGGGCTACCTACCTGTTCTGTTGTGGCAGCTGCAACACTATCTATTTGGCTGTGATGAATATAACAGGGATCTCTTTTTTTTACCTTTATTGATGAAGAAGCGTACAGCATGTCCTCAAGTGTAAAATGGCAACATCTGTTCAAGTACTCCTGACAAAAATCTTGTATCAGTTGCAGATTATACAAGCTATCAGCCAATGACATTGTTTCCTTCAAACAAATATCTATAAAATGAAAAAAAAAAAGATTCTGACATTTAATGAAATTTATCCAACACTCCTACTGCCAATCTATATTTATTTTAAACAGACTGAGGAGTAGAAGGGGAATACCATCTCATCCCTAGCCACACCAACTTCTAATCTACGTATTCATTATAAAATGATTCCTCTTTCCTTTTTAATCAACCATATCTAAATGAAAGTTGAAGTCTGGAGCATATTACGGGAAATTTGCAGCTCAAGCAAATTCTGAATTATACAATAAATGCTTTGTATCATATTTTATGTATTATGGTTACATAAGGGGAAAGTATGAACACTTCTTCATATTGCATTCTAGTAAATATCTTGGTACAGCCAATGATAAATCATTGTGTTTGCTCACAAGACTGGAAATAAGCCATTTCAGCCCATGCTGTCCAATTCTGATTTAAAGTGTCGGCACCAGACATATCCATATCATACGTAGGGCTAAATTATAAACTGCATGCAATGACACACCTCCAAGTCATGGTTTGGAAAATCTGCAATAATCTGTGGCCAATGTGAAAATCATGAGAGAAATTCCCCACAGAAGATTGGAATAATAATAATAATAATAATAATAATAATAATAATAATAATAATAATAATAATAATAATAATAATAATAATAATAATAATAATAAGAAGAAGAAGAAGAAGAAGAAGAAGAAGAAGAAGAAGAAGAAGAAGAAGAAGAAGAAGAAGAAGAAGAAGAAGAAGAAGAAGAAGAAGAAGAAGAAGAAGAAGAAGAGTTGGCTTTTCTATCCTGCTTTTCTCACCCATTTAAGGGGACTCAAAGCTGCTGACACTGTTCTTCTCCCCACAACAGACACCATGTGAGGTAGGTGGGGCTGTAAGAGCTCAGAAGAAAGCTGTGACTAGCCCAAGGTCACTCAGCTGGCATCATGAAGGAAGAGGAAGAACAACAACAAGAAGAGTTGGCTTCTCTACACCACTTTTCTCTCACATTTAAAAGGACTGAAAGCGGGTGACAAAGCTTTCTATTCTTCTCTGCACAACAGAACACCCTGTGAGGTGGGTGAGGTTGTGGGAGCTCAGAAGAGGGCTGTGACTAGCCCAAGGTCACCCAGCTGGCTTTGCAGAGGACTGCGGAATCATACCCGGTCTTCCCAGATAAGAGTCTGGCTCCCTAACCACTAGAGGAAACTGACTAAGGCTGCATTCACAAACATTTTTTTTTTAAAAAAAGCACCTCTGAAGCATCTTAAGAATGGTTCCCAGGTGAGATTCTTCATAAGCCAGTCTGCCCTCTCCCACCTGTATGACATTCTAGGCTATATAAGATAGATTAGGGATGGTATGAGAACGCAAAGGCCACATGCTACTATCTCTAAGACACTTCTGAAATGATTTGGTTTAGCTATATGTAAACACAACCTGAGATCATCAGTGACAAACCATTTACTGGATACTTGTCTAATAATAAATAATGTGGAAGCAAATGAGTCAGACATATGAATAATAATATTTATATGTTTTTAAAAACACAGAAAAGTCTATAAAGAATCCCAATAACAGTCAAAATAATTAAAAATATATTCTAAGAATAAAATCAGCTGTCCATAAGACACAATTAACAATGAGTCTAATATAGTAATATAGTATTATGAGTATAATATCTCTAATCATGCAGGTGTGCTGTTGTTGTTGTGCAAAGTCATTCATGGACTCTGGTCTTTGGCATCTGACGGGGAGAGCAGGCTTACAACAATGTTTGCTGGAGGATTCTGTGTTAAGTCATACTAGGTGAGCCATACAAAGTTCAACTTAAAGAATCTCCAGGTGTCTCTAGATATGTCCTAAACTGCAAATGGAATGCACAGTCCTGATCATCCCATTAGACAGGATGATTGAACCTTCATCATTTCTCCGCTGTATACAACCATTACATCCCTAACCCTAAACCCTATACTCTTGTTCTTCAAATGGCTCCTTAAACAGGAAACTACGGAGTTGATTTTTAGTTGGGACAATCGGTTTTCCCTTCACATTGAGTATACATTAGTTTATCACTAAACTGCGAATTTTAACAGATTTGTCTGGAGGCAACCTCCATCAGCAGCACAAGGATTATAAGTCAACAACTACTATTAATGTGACAGAAGAACAGATGCATTTTCCCAGCAATACTCTCTGTTGCTAGAATTTGTTTTAAAACCCCAGGGCTCCATCGTCCGCATTAGTACATTCCATGATTCATAAATAATTTATATTCATAGGCTCCATATGTTGAATTTATCAACAAGAAAAAAATATGACACAACTGCCTTTTGAGCAAGTATAGTTCCTTCTTAGCCCAAAATGAGGAACTCTAAAATCATTAAGGGGACGACATCTACACAGTGAACAGAGATCAACAGTTTCAGATGTTTACATCAAGGCTTTCCATGCAAGTCCCAGGGAAGACTGCAAAATCACAATACAGTAATAAATTAAAATCAAACAAAGAGGAGATAAGCATTATCAGAATTATAAATCTCACCCTCCAGTCTGACTATATCGGGGCAATAAAAATGAATCAGGGCCGCTAAAGCACATCCATCTGTACCATCCTTCAACAGGTTCTCCACCAAAGGAATGCAAGGCAATTGCTTAAGGAGAGTCTGTTCCTTCCTGTAACGAGCCTGTCATATAAAAAGGAAATAGACAAAAAAAAATTAACTTAGACACAAACTCAGAAACATATGTGAAAGCAGACAGATCCTGCAGATTTTGAGCATGCAGAATAGGCTAAGGTCCAAACCATACAGTTATTTTATATAGTTGTAGCCCTTAAGAGGAAAAATACTGTAAAGGGAAAAACCAACGCCGGTGCCGCTCAGAGTGATGCCAGATTTTTTTAACTCAGTGAGGGCATTTACATAATGCTCCTTTCCAGTAGCTAGGAAGCAAAGAACAACTTCTTTATGAAGTAAGAATTTCTTTTAAAAGTTGAGTGCTACCAGGCAAGGAGGGTTCTTGCAAAACTTTCACTGCATCAACCTATGTTAGTATCCATGTTATCTTCTTTCAAAGAAAAGAGCTTGTAACAGCAATGCTTTGGATCTTTGCTACATTTTTCCTCTTGGAGACCCATGCTACATTCAGATGCCGCTTACTTATTCCACTGTCTTTGAATACTCCAAAAATATTGGAATAAGTAAGTGATGTATGGATGCACCTTTCAGTGATCACTTAGTCGTGGTTAAAGCAAAACAAACTAAATGCGGCTAAGACTATTTTTAAATCTTATTTGGAAAACATCTTCTAAAAGGGTCATCTCCTAAATGGCTTGGGTCCCAAATATTTGAAAGAACACCTACTTCCATATTGATCTGCCCATTCCTTAAGATAAGGAAGGGAAGCCTTCCTGGGTGAACCACCACCTTCAATAGTAAAAGGGGGTGGACACCTGGGAGAGGGCCTTCTTAGTGATGGCCCCTAGGCAATGGAATAGTATCCCCCTTGAGGTGTGTCAAACACTTTAACTGTACATGTTTAGAAAGGCAGTGAAGACGCACCTCTTTGTCCTGGCCTTTGGTTAAATGGGAATACATTTTCCCCTCCCACTTGCAGACACTGGATACAGTGATCCACAGTTAAAATTAACTTCAGTCTAAAATTCATAAGACATGCTGAGTTACAATTAATCTAGCCTAAAAGCTGGTGCTTTTAATCTCCTCCTTGTCATCACACTAGAAGGAAAGCATACAATCTTCTCAATATCTACTGTGACTCATTTCTACCACTATGAACTATACTTTATCATGAAGTACAAATTGCCTAATACATGCACACAAGATTTTCAAAACAGTTCCACATTGAAAATAAGAAGTTCTCCAAAGAAACAATGCAGGCTGGTTCTTCTTTCCCTATTCCCACAAATCTGCCCTTGAAATTTATTTTGTTAGTTAAACTAGCTCTGTTTTAGATGGACACATATAGTGTTGTGACCTATGACCCTTTATGCACTGGCCCTTTTTTGGCCCTATATTCCAGAATAAGGAGCTGTTACCTACATGCCGATGAAGACTATGGCAACCTTTGCCCAGGGCCTACTGCGGTCTGCACTAGAGTGCATCTAGCAAGACCCTATTCTGGGATATAATCTAGAATAAGTCCCTGTCCAGAAAGGACCATTAAAATCATTCATTCCCACAGTATAGGAAGACTTCTTTCCCAGTTCCTGAAATCACCTGGTTCAGGTTCAGGGAAATAAAAGGCCTATAAACAATACAGCTTGAACCTTAGAACTCCCCTATGTTGTCAGGATTCAGTTGCTGTGTTTGGCCTTTATTGTGTCCCTTAGTACCTCCAACTACCACTTCAGTATATCCACCAGTTCAATATATAAGATCCATAATTTTACACCAAAAATGTTATCCTAAAATCACCCAGAATCATTCACTATCTCATATGGCATGAAATAAAGTACATGCCCTCACCAGCTTATGTTGTGATAGAAGCAGAGTTGCATGTCATCTTCTCTAAATGAGATCTCTTTCTTCTATTCCAAGTAGAAATTATCTCATACTATTTTTTGGAAATAGCCCTAAAATGATCCAGTTATTGTGTCTCTAAGCAGCCACAAGTGGTACAGCTAACTTTCTCCAAAACGTCTGTTTTAACTTCACAGTAAAAGGCAATTATCATCAGGAACCAACTATTCCTATAGGGAAGCATCTACCACCTAGTCCTAATGGATTCACCATAACCAACTAGCAGAATATCAAGAATATTAGAAACCAAGAATACTATATTAGTATTCTTATTTGGTCCTCCAGATCTTGCAATGCTACAACTTCTTCTTCTCCTTAATTTTGGTCATCCTAGGTTGAAGATGGAGTTGAAGGATGACACTTGAGGATAACAGGGTAACCTCATGCTTGCACCAAGGGTTTTCTATAAGCATTTAATGTGGAGACTTTGTGAAACACAAAGAATACATGAGATCTGAAAAAAAAAGAATGGGGTATTCAAAAAGCACCATGTGAGACGGAAAGGATGGGTCTCGAAGGATGGGTTAATGAAAAGGAAAGAATGGGATGGTTCGCTCATGCCCAAACTACTTAAACTAATGGTTTTCCCCCCTGGAAATTGTGAGATAACCTCTATCCTGTATTCTGTATGTCATAAGCCTTATTTGAATACATAAATTACACATTTTCTTTACAGTTAATATAACTGAAAGTATGTCTATGTGTGAGTACAAATAAATTATATGTACACATAAAGCATACATAAATACTTGGCTGTCAACTCCCAAAGTCATTTTTTGTTCACATGAGCCTAGCTAAGAGGAGCTGGAGTGAGGGTTTGGAAGAGAACCATTTTTCTTCTTTACGGATGACCCTTCCGTCCTTAATTCAGACCATCAAGGCAGGAGACAGGAATTCACAGGCTATTTCTATATCTGATCTTACTTCAGATTTTATTTTCCTACTTAAGGGAATTAATTATTAAGACTGCCCTGTAAAATACTTGCCAATAGGATAGTTGTGGATATCAAGTACATTAGCTGGTTGCAGTATTCTTTTCTCTGGCATTATCATTTATGCAATGACTTTTTGGGATATAAACTAAAACCAAACAATTTGGAGCATAAAAATGTGACATGCAAGCATGTATTTAAGGAAGATATGCTGCTGTTTGCATTACTTGCTTTCATTGATACCATTAAACATGTAATAACAAGGTAAGAAAAAACACAGAATAAAATACACAAACTAAATACAATTACTGCACAACCACATTCAGAAAAGAACAGAGTAGAATATTCAAAGGGTCTGGAATTAAAAGAACCAATGGATTCCTTAAAAAGAAACTAGAACAGAACAATTTAATTAACATAATGCACAAAATTTTTCTTTGAATTGCACAGGAGTCTGCACAGCAGTGTTTTGTGGACTGGAAACATCAAGGTGCTTAAAGGAAGCTAGCAACTGAAGGTCTCATCCTTATCTCGGCAAACTGGAATGTGGTCTGCAGACTCTGGATGCAATCAGACACAATTAAATGAGGTGCCATTTGGGTGAATTTGGGGGCTGCAAGCATAGACATTTTCTCCCTAAATTCACCCTATTCCATCACAAACTCTGGGAATGGGCTTCCTCATTTGGGGTATAATAACACAGAGGGCGACTCTTTCTTCTAGTCGGATTGGGCAGGAAGTGACATAAGTACAGAGAGAAAAGTAGCCAATCACAGTATGGGAACAAATGCCAGTGAGTGACCAAACAGGGCCATGGAAAGCCAGGCAGACAAGTGGCCAATCAATGGTAAGGACTTCTTGTCAACGAAAGCATTGCCAAACTCCAAAGCAATGAACACTGAAGTAAGTAAAAATGAGGTAGGGGCTTGTTCCTTCAACTATCTGCTAGTTCTTCTCTTTTTGTACATTTACAGAACAGATGCTTTATCTTAAAGGGACAATTAAAATAAGCCTTTCCTGATCGCACCGGCAACACTCCAACTGTACTTGCAACCTGATTTGCAGGCAACTGTTGAATCCATGTGTGATTTTTTTTTCCAAAATAGACATATCAGAGTAATTTAAATAGAAAAATACACAAACCCTTTAAATTCCACATCACCATTTATGGTATATAAACTCATGGTGATCACGAGTTACCTAAACAGCAGTTAATTAAAATCCATACACTAGAACAGCGGTTCTCAACTTTCCTAATTCCGCGACCCCTTAATGCAGTTCCTCATGTTGTGGAGACCCCCATGCATGGGGGCGGGGCAGCTTAGATGAGGATGGGATGGGAAGGTGGGAGACCCGTCGCGACCCCTCTGAAAGAGCAGGTTGAGAACCGCTGTGCTAGGATGTTTCCACAAACTGACTTAATCACGGAAAAAGGGCACAGGCGAAATGGATGATAGGAGCAGCATGACATGAACAAAGCTGTTTATAAAGTTATTGTATCAAAGTGAAGCAGCTGTGCAAACTTACAGGAACCAGTTTCCAAAACCATTTGGAAGGAGACTTCAGAGGAAGCAGTGAGGGGCGGGGGGGAAGAAAAGCAAGAAGCAAAGGAAGAGTGAGAATTTTGATAAGAGTTCACGATGTAATTCTATCATATTAGCTTCAGACGTTCATAATTTTACATAAGAATAATGATGTTTTAAGTGCAGTGCATATCTACTCCAAGACAGAAAAGTAATGACTTTCTGAACTTCTTATCACATTTCAGCAGAACAATTATTACTCAGAGATAAAAATTTATACGATCACCATAATAGGAATACTGTTACTTATAAGAAATCCTCTAGCTGTAAAATTTAAATCATATCTCTATATTATACAAGGGAAGTAATGAGAATAAGTCAAAGGATTATGCAGTAGTAAGCCCCTTCCTCACATCTTAATAACACCTACCAATCCAAAGAAGTACACTGCATTAAAATCTTCAATGCCAAATCCACATATTTTATGAACATAATAAACATACAAGATCTTCTTTTAAAGGAACTTTATATTGTGGTGATATTACAAAGGGTAGTAACATACCCCTCATAAAGAATACTATACATGTTCTTTTTTTGTTCTTTTTTCTTTTAACAAAGGCAATAGCAGTAAGAAATGATGGCAGCCAGGTTAAAACACTGACAACTGAAATTCATAATCAGCAATGAGATTATATGTACCAAACTATTAAATAACCCACACTTTCAGAATACGCTTGCACAGCACATATGTGCATGCATGAAATTTTCTGTGACAGTTCACAACAGAAGCTTCAGCTCATTCAGAAACCACCTTTAGAACTCCTCTATTCCCCTTCTCCTCTTTCATGTAACTCCATTCAAAATCCTTTAAAAAATTGTTTCTGCCCTTAAAAAGATTAAAGGGTTCAGCAGGGTCAGTTCTGGGGAAAGGAGAAATAAGCATTGAATACAGTTTGTTACCCAAACAGCATGAAAAAAATGCTTTTCTCACCCGTTTAAAGGGGCTCAAAGTGGCTGACAAAGCTTTTCTATTCTTCTCCCCACAACAGAACACCCTGTGAGGTAGGTGGGGCTGTAAAAGCTCAGAAAGAAAGCTATGACTAGCCCAAGGTCACCCATCTGGCTTCACAGAGGAGGGCAGAACTGTACCCAGTATTCCCAGATAACAGTCTGGCTCCCTAACCACTAGACAAAACTGGCTCACTGAGGCGACTTCAAGATTTTTACCCACATTGTTAAGTGGTGGGTGCCTATACTGAACTGTTTTAGAAAGTGGCCAGGATTCTCTGAGTGTATTCACCTTTCCTTGAACATACCAACATTCCTATCACCACAGTCAGTCTTCATTATCTGGTTGCTGTTCTCTACTCTCTGAAGACACCAGACGGAGAAAACAAGGTAAATGGTGATTACTAATCTAACTCTTTGCTTTTGGCACTAGACCTCTTCTACTTAAAGTTCAGGTGACACATCATTTTCAACAGTACCCAAGCCAAGCACTGGTTGGGCTGTCAGGATGCACTTTCTGGCAATATTAGGGCTACAGCTATGATCGGACACAAGAAAAAGAAGGGGAAGAAACCATTTCTGAGGAGCCTCTGAGGTAGCTGAGGGGTGGCTTCAAGGCAGGATTGTTCACACACCAGTCTACCCTCTCATAAACATTTTGTGCTAGAAAAGGTGGGTTACAGAAGGCTTGGGGACATGAGAGGAACATACAGTCTCTTTGAGGTGTCTCTGAGGCACCACTTTTGAGCACAACCTACATTGCTTTAATGCAGTGGTTCTCAACCTTCCTAATGCCGCAACCCTTTAATGCAGTTCCTCATGCTGTGGTGACCCCCAACCTAACCCTAACCCTAACCCCCTAACCATAAAATTATTTTCATTGCTACTTCATACCAACCCCTGTGAAAGAGTAGATCGACTGCTAAAGGGACCGCGACCCACAGGTTGAAAACCACTGCTTTAATACAGTCTGCATGAATTGAACAGCAGCAAGACTTAACTGGTGTGCTTTACAGAAGAAGAAGAGTTGGCTTTTCTACCCTGTGAGGTAGACAAGGCTGTGAGAGCTCAGAAAAGAGCTGTGACTAGCCCAAGGTCACCCAGCTGACTTCATGGAGGAGGATGGAATCAAACCCAGTATTACCAGATGTTTCAGCTCAGCAGGATTTTAAAACATACGGTATCTCCTCTATGTTACCTCTAGAATCCTTTTTCTTCATGCTAGAGTTTGCTTTGAGAGTCGTTTCACTGAAACTGCAGCAGAATGGAGAATAAGTCAGGGGAATATTGAAAGTCGCATATTTGCTTCTATTATTTTTTTGCTTAGAAAAATGTGTCCGGCTGCTTTCCTTTTACATTTAGGAAATATTTTAAATATTTTTTTATTATTATTATTCCTCATTCTTCCACGTGTATTTTTGTACCCTCTTCTATAAATCGCTTTCAAGTTATGGAGAATTGGCAAGTTAAATTAAAAACACATTGTAAATCTATATTCTTGTGTGCGGCCATTTTCCTTTCAACAGTATAAGGAATCAAACTGCTATCAGCTAAATGATAAAACAGAAGTATGCATGATTTTATTTGTCTCTCCCTCAGGCTTTGCTAACCTGACCTTGAATTGAGGTAATCCCCCTGTGTAAAAGACTGCAGGAAGACCAAAATATCTAAGCTTTCTTGATACTAACCTGGAATTTAGATTACTGTTATAAAACAATTTGAAAGTCATAAACTTGGAGACAAAGTGGCAGAACTTGTGGAGGACACGATGCATGTTATTTTAAACTGCACTTATTATAAAAATA
>MTQE01001134.1:14658902-14669380 GCA_014337955.1 Aspidoscelis marmoratus | reverse complement strand
TTTATTTTATGATAAGGTCAGTGGACCAATCATTAAACTTATTACTTATTGCATGAATGGGAACTCCGGCTTGTCAAACTATCAGTCTACAGACACCAGCCAAGCTAATGACTTGAAAGACGTGGCAGGTGGAAAGTCTGAATTTAAAATGTAAACACAATTTCTATAATATGAAGATCAAAATGAGACTGGCACAAAGCAAGTCTCCTTATATCCAGTCTACAATTAAAAACCATAGAGAAAAGTGCAAAGTTTACTAGTGTTAGTAAACGTAATTTCTGTTCCTTAAAAAAAAAAAGGAACCAAATCCATCCCCTGTTCCAATGAGTAGTAGTGGACAACTCATCAGTAGATGTAAGAGAAAAGTGCAGTTCAGGGCTGCGGAGTCCATCAGATCTGCCATGCAAGCAGACTTTTAAGAGGTATGTTATAGCTGAGAACTTTTCTGCCCTCTCCCAAGTGAGGTAGATAGAAATGTCTACTGTAGAGATTACTGCCCCCAAGGGATATGAAATAGGTCTAGGTAATCAGTTTCCTCCAAATATGCTTGCCGATGAACGGGCACAAGCCTCTTAAGTACTTTGTCCCAAATGGGTATGTTAGCTTTCAGCAGAAATTGTTTCATTTTGCCTGGTTTCAGGGAACAGCACTTGAAGAAAGGGCTGCACCTCTGCTTCTTTAAAGACCAGCACGACTCCATCATCCCTCAAGGTGTTCACTCTCAACTCGCCCAACCACACTGTCACAGTGGAAATCCAGTGGGAGTCACATCCAAAACAGTACATTTTGCTACTTTCAGTATGGTCTAGTGGTTAAGGAATCGGACTCTTATCTAGGAATACCTGATTTGATTCCGCACTCCTCTACAAAGCCATCTGGGTGACCTTGGACGAGTCACAGCTCTCTTCTGAGCTCTCACAGCCCCACCTACCTCATAGGGTGTCTGTTGTGGGGAGAAGAGTAGAAAGCTTTGTCTGCCACTTTGAGTCTCCTTAAATGGGTGAGAAAAGCGGAGTAGAAAAGCCAACTTCTTCTATCACTGGTCCTTAATTATTGGTGTAGATTAGGGTTCTTCTTCTTTTCCCCACTCATTGTGCTGTGAGTACTTAAGAGGATGGGATAAAACTCTTCTTGGATATTCTGTGCATGGATCATCTGAAGACTGATTTCAGCCTTATTCCCAAACCTGCTATAGCACTGGGCTGGCCATGCTACTGTCATGGAGTTGAAAACTAGGCTCTCCTTGCATCACAGGTGACTGGTAAAGATTTCTAACACACAGTGGGAAAGGAAGCTGGGTATAAATATAGTTGGATATTGAAAAAAACTGGAAAAATAAGATTTAGCTACTCACCAGTGGGTAAATTAAATACTGTACTGGAGAACGTTAGTGCTTAGTTTATTCAGCTATAAATGCAGTGTGAGATCTGAATCATTTGATAGAACAGTTTAAAAAAGCAACTGAATATTGAATTTGACAAACTGTCTAGGGACTGCAAATAGCACATCCTTTTCTAGATCTCTCTCCAGCATCACAGTTTCAACACTTAACACCATGCACAGTGACACACACAACACACAGACTATGAAAAAAAACCTTAAAAGGTGAGATATCTGCTCTCAGCTACAGTAGAAAACGACTCTTTTAATCCTGGATAAAGGGATGAATGTGAATGATAAAACCACAATGGATCTCTCCAATCACATTGTCAGATCAGTGAGGTGAAATACTTGAACTGGTGTGACTTAACATACCAGTGCTCTTTAATCTGACCCAGTTCTCAGTCAGTTAATTATAGTTTCCACTGAAGCAAATAATTCCATCTCTCGGTATACAATGAAAACAAATTGGAGGCAAGGAAAGGATAGAGCAAAAGGGAGGCCAATATCATCAGAAGTGACAGTTGCAATTATCTGCCAGTGTCAGCAACTTTAGGGAAATTAGTGCAGAAATGTAATCGCGATGGCGGTGCAGCTGTGAGTGACACAGTTTAGGGGGTAAGTTGTAAGAAAGGAGAGAGTGATTCAATGTGAACTGGAGAACAAAGAAAAGTGTGCACTGCCTGAGAATGGGGAATGTCGGGATCTCGACTCATATGTGACTGCCTGAGAACTACAGATAGCTTACAGTGGCTGCATCCAGAGTCAAAGCAGTGCAACTTTATACGCCCATAGCTGCAGTGCGGCATCCGACTGATGGATGTGAAGTAAAAAGATGTTGATCAATCAACATCTTTTTTTTTGCTTCTTCGGGGACATGCTGCGGACAATGGCGCATCCCGTCTGACCAACGGGCAGTCGCTTCGCCGGGACAGTGCAGCTCCTGATTGCCCTGTCAGGACGACCAAAAGTGACTGCGTTGTCCCTGCACAGCTTCCAATCGTTGGGTCTGACCGACGGGAAGCGGCTTCACAGGAATGGCGAAGTATATCACAAGTCTGGATGCAGCCAGTATCTAAAAGATGTTATTAAAGTGAACAATAATAAAACAGACTAAATCAAAATAATATTTACTAAGCTCTAGGACAGAACACATTTTTTGACACTGAAAATGTTTGAAGATACTTCTATCCTATGTGCTACAGTAATACAACAGTGTTTCTCTACCTAAAGTAAACTACTCAAAGTAAGTTACATTCTTTCTCTACCGAAAGTAAACTACTCAACGTAAATTACCAGCGATTCATCTTTAAAACACCAAGACACAGGTGCTGTAAGGTTGTAATCAAGACTTTCAGCCACATGCATCTGAGTGTTTACAGATAAATATTACTACTGTATACCAAGTGTCAGGAGGAAGGTATATGAAGGTTTCTTACTTTGAGGGCTGCTATCCTTCTGAAACAGGAAGTATGGAAACCATATTCCATGTGTAGCAGTACAACAAATGTTTTATGCAGCCACTCATAAGGAAAGAGGAAAAAGGACAGGAATCCCCTAAAAGCCTAGTTTCAGATTTTTGCCCTCTTTCACACTGCCATAATAAGTCCTCATCAATTTTGAAACCTCCAACCAGTGATATTCCCTATTTCTCAACATGAGACCCCATTGGAATGAAGAGTTATGGCCCAGCAACAGCCGCTTTGATCCATACCAATAAAATGATACATTGTTTTCCTTTTGCATTATCTAATCCATAAAACTGGACCTGTTAATAAACTACTACTCCCTTCATTCCTTGTCTAGGCTGCAGAGACTAGGGTTGCTGGAATCTATTAATCTATAACATCTGGGGGCCCCATTTTGAGAACCACTGGGTTAGATAACTGCAGAAAGAAAATGGCTAGTGGCTCGAATGTGGATTAATGTGCAGTGCTCCAATAAAATTTCTATTTTTAGTTCTCCACAGGTGCTGGTGATCAGGGAAAGCCCCACAGTCTTGGAACTACTCTGGAAGTGGCTTCATACTGTGTAGATGTTCTGAAGTGGAACATCCCAGGTTTCCCCAATTGCCTAAGTACAAAAAGGCCACGAGTTGATCTGCCGTTTCCCGCTGGATAGATAGGACTGTGAGAAGCCATGCAGGGATGGTGCAGCCACTTCCAGTCCATCTGATGGCCCAACAGGAAGCTGTGTCACCCCTTCCACTTGGCTTCCCATTCACCAGGTGGGACACTTGAATGCCTGCAGTGCCGCATCATGGCCTTGGCCAATCAGCATCTTATCACTCGATGAATGCTGTGTCGCTGCTGCAGTCTAAAAAAAGCTGCACAGTTTTGGAACAAGTCTGAACTGCATATATATAAACTCCATAGCTGTAAATGGGACATTTAATATGCTAAACTAATTTCTTAAGCATACCTTTTGGCCTCCTGGAGTTTCCACACCTTGACGATCTTTTAATTTCTGCTCCTGTTCCATTATGTCCTTCAAATGTTCATTTACCTAAATGAGAAAAAAAGACAATACCATTAAATAAATTTTGCTTGTCCCTGAACTAAACATGTCAGCCTACTTTGTTGTTGTTGTTATTTGTAAAGGCACACAACATTAATTTTATTATTTTCTTGTGAATAATTTCCATTTTGTGGAGCTAGCACATCCAACATACTGCATTACTCTTAAACCTTTACTGAAACACATTTTTTAAAAAAGCTTCAGAATTCAGAGTACTGTATTCACATGAATTTTATAAGCAGGTTTCAGGTTTAAATATTTAAAAGTCTTGGAACTGAGCATGTCCTAGAGGGATGCTGAAATCTTTTAGTTCATAACAGTCACCAGGATTTTCCAAAGTGTTTTATTTTACTATCTTTGTGCTGTAGAAAAAAAAAGGCCCAGGGCATTTCAGTGTTCGTGTATTATTTTCATTTGCATATCATTCAGTGGTTTACATAATGAACTATAGTTTTCACACATCAAAACCCATTCACCCCAGAGAAGGTGGGAGCTGATGTAGGATCTCCTGAGCTTGGTCTTTCTCCTCCACAAGGAGGAGGAGGAGGAGTTGGCTTTTCAACCCCGCTTTTCTCATCCAATTAAGGGGACTCAAAGTGGCTGACGAAGCTTCCTGTTCTTCTCCTCACAACAAACACCCTGTGAGGTGGATGGGGCTGTGAGAGCTCAGAAGAGAGCTGTGACAAGGCCAAGGTCACTCACCTGGCTTCATGGAGGAGTGCAGAATAAAACCTGGTATTCCCAGATAAGAGTCCAGCTCCTTAACCACTAGGCCAAACTGGTGACAACTGAAGGTGGGAAGGGGCACCACTGAGAGCTGATGGAGAATCTCCCCAATTCCCTTCATTCAAAGTGGTTGTTCTGGTTATAGTTGTTGGAGGGAGGAATGTTGGCACCTGAAGGAGGATCTTCCCAGCTTGCTATTTTTCCTCCCTTCCCCTCAGGAAAGCTGAGTCTTTTGATGACAGTTTACAGAGGGACCAAGGGCACAGAAGACAATTTCATATAGAGATGAAGAAAGCTCTAATATTAGCAAATTTCTTTCTAGGTAAAGAAATCTGATTATGGTTAACTGTAAATCGACAGCAAAACAGTTTATGAATCAATGGCTTGCTTATACCAGACTTGCTTATACCACGCAGCGGAATGTGCAGTTGCAATCCTTGCATCACACATGACAATCCATGGAGCGTCATTACAGCACATTATTGGATCACTACTGCGCACTTACCTTAATGCTGGTAAGACGGCACTCGCACAGTATGGCGAAAATTTGAATCTTCCTGCCAGTCCGCGCAGAACGGTGAGAAGAGACGAATGAGAGGCAGGAGGACAACTCAAATCTGATTGGCTACCTCAGCCCGCATGACCGTGCATGCCGACTCAGCTCTCGCAGCTTCCAATGGAAGCTATGGAGTTCCCTTTTGAGGTGGAACAGCTGGTCATCACTCCGCAGCAGATCAGCTGCGCTTTTTACTTTAACTGCGGATTTATTCCGCAAGCCTGGAGGCAGCCAATGTTTTTTCCTCACCAAAACTGGGTTATTAATTCCTCACTCAAACTGAACTGAGTAAAGTGCTACACTTACTCATTTGCAACCACCACCACAGGGGAAAGAGCGTTCTTGTAGCAAATGTTACCTTATTTATCCAGAACATGACAGCATCTTCTATGTCATAGGGCAGGTCCGTTGCTTGAAAGAAAGAGGAATACTGTTGCACACACGCCATCACCTTTTCCACACTGATCATCTCTACAGTGTATGCCATCATCAGGGTGTCGACCATTGCCAGGTGAGCACTCTAGAAAGAGAAGTCATCACAGATATTTTGAGCCCACAAAAATGAATGGACTTTTTTGTGTGTGTTCTTTAGATATTTGCAGATCTTTAGGTGTCTCTTTGCATCTATGCATAGAAACAAAGGTAAATTGTTTTTTGAAAGTCAAAAGATTTTAAACAGAAATCACATCTAAATAACACCAGAACAAAAGAACACATAATCTTCCCCAAACAATTTTGCAACATTGTGAATACTAGTAGGAAAACGTGAGTTACCATAATAATAAACATTTATTGATTAGTCCATATCAAAATACAGAGGTACAATACACAGCACAGGAACTTAAAAATCTAATAAAAATCTGCATGGATTTCCAACGCCAACAGGATGAAAAGTACAACTTCCTATCAGAGATCCCAAGCAGTACAGTGTCACCCAAAAGTTTATAGTTATCTAGAAGAGGGGCTATGTAGTGGTTCCTAATTTGCTTATATAGATGACAATTCAGAAATAGATGCATTAAGTCTTCAATAGTATTTTCTCCACATACACAGATTCTCCTATCATAGGGTAACCTCTGATAACAGCCCAATTTGGTCATAATGTCCAGCTGTTCAAATCTCACTCTAGTAAATAGCCTACGAAGATGGAATGCCATTGGGAAAGTGTGGTGTGCCTCTAAATTAACCGGCATTCATGTGTGGCCAAATAAGGTGTGGCTTTGGCCTGAGCAATGAGTTAACATATGAGCTTAACTCTGAAGATCTAAATATTAAAAAGATGAAGGTGGTAGTGATGTAGTTATGATACTCAACTGAAATTAAAATAAAAGTACAGCAACGGATACAACTTCTTAAAGCAACTACCTAATAATGTTTACAGCAAAAGTGAAATAAGAACCAGGAACACCTTATTTTATATGATATAAGAAGAAACGGAACTTGAAATGCGATGACAACAGCCCTACGTAAAGAAGGTGATACATAAGAATTCGTTTTTTATTCGAAAAATGTACAAAGCACCATATTAGCACCCATGACAATGTTTTCATTGAAAAAGGTGATGGGGACTGAGAGGGGAAGAGCAGGCTGGTGTGTGGCAATCCCACCCCAAAGCCATCAAAAATGCCTCAAAGATGCTATTCTTCTGCTGTGTCTGACCACAACCTGATAAGAGTTTATTAACATCTAATGAGCAGCAGGCTGAGAGAAGCAAGAGAGCAGTAAGTCCCATGAAGGAGGAGGAGGAGGAGCTGGCTTTTCTACCCCGCTTTTCTCACCCATTTAAGGGGACTCAAAGCGTCTGACAAAGCTTTCTGTTCTTCTCCCCACAATGGAACACTTTGTGAGGTAGGTGGGGCTATGAGAGCTCAGAAGAGAGCTGTAACTAGCCCAAGGTCACCCAGCTGGCTTCATGGAGGAGGGCGCAATCAAACCCGGTATTACCAGAGCCCAACTCCCTAACCGCTAGACTAAACCACAAAGACCCTTAAGCAGGAAAACCCTTCTACAAGCTTGCAAAATATTATCAGGGAAGTAAGTGCTCCTGCAGACATCATTTTTAGGAGAATGAGAACATAGAGCTGGGAATACAGAGTTCTCAACTCTCCAGGAACAGTGTTGCTAAGCACTTGAAAAAGGCTGCAGCCACAGTTCCAAGGTACCAATTTGTGTGCACTAATTTGTAGGCACAATGACCTTTATCATCACCATCATTCTTTTACTGATCTGTCTACTCGACCGTATCAAGTTTTCAATAAAAAGCAAGCAAAGGTGAGCATGGTAAAATTAAAATCAGACAGCAGGTAGGATGACACCATGTGCTTCTAGAAAAAATAAATAAATGAACTGAATATATGAAACCCTAAGGCTGCATCCAGACTCCCTTCAAAGCTGCACAGCTTTTTTCAAACAGCAGCAGCCGCAGAGCATTCATCGAAGTAAAAATATGCTAACTGATCAGCATCTTTTTACTTCACACTTTCTGGGACATGCCGCACCACTGCTGCAGGCAATGGAGCACCGAAGTGTCAGTGGAGGGACAGCGCAGCTTTCCTCAAGTCTGGAGGTAACCTAAAACATCAATGCATCAGGATACTTTACACCAATTTGGTCACGGAGCCTTAGACATTAACATAATGCCTTTACGGCGTAAAGATCCACTTCTCCTGGGACAAAATAATTAACACTTTAACGGAAAGTTAAGAGAGCACTCTTGTCATGGAGATCTTCAGAAAAGGCATTACATACATACTCCTCTCTAATACCATTATACCATTTATAATTAAGGATATAATTCCAATTCTCTACAGATATGCAATCTTTTCTGTCTTGGCATACATCCCAGTTTCACCATAGGTTTGAACTGTTCAGGGATTAGGGGAAAAAGTGAAGCTTCAAAAGATGGCAGATTGGGGGCTCAGGTTCTCATCGTATTTCTCATCCACCTTTTCTAGCCTAGAGGTGGGAAAGGCAGACTGGTGTGAGAGAAACCCCACCTGCAAACCACTACTAAGCTGCCTGCAAACACAGTCCAAATGTTAGTCTAGTAAAAGATATGCCATCTTGCATACGCATATTAAATGCATTTTGCCACAAAGGACTCTGCTTTCTTTCGAGCTAGCCAGTCAAAGCATGGATCTTAGTGAAGGAATATTAGCTAGATCTCAAACTTCTGCATCTAGCACTTTTTGAATAAATATTGCTTTGGCCCTGGGGCTAAAAGTGCTCAAGGACTGGAAGTCCAGCTACGCTTGTTAAACCCCTAAACCAGTTCTCGGTTCTTAAATATTTACTCTGTTCTTCTAATAAGAATCTGGAGACCTTATCCTGACCTATATTCCTATTGCCAATCCCCCAGTTAAGCATTCTAACCTGCAAATTTTAAATGCATTTATGTTTGATTACAGAATCTTAGTTCCAGAGACTCCCAATTTCCCTCCACCCAGCTGACCCACTTTCCATTCAGGTTTTTTTTTCAGAAGTCAGCCCAGTTCCACTGTTATCATACTGCTGCATGACAACATGAACAGTCTTTTTTTTTTTTTTTGAATTATGAATGATCATGTGTTTCTGTCTTTAAATATTAACTATGGACCCTGAAAAATTTACAAAGCTGCAACTGGATCTTTTGCACTTGGGCTTGACTTGATCTGCCAAATAATCTCCCAAATCTCCTGTAATTATTACTTGCTTTGTGTGAATTCCAGGAGCTTCTGCCATGCTGGAGATTTACCTCTCCGTGATAAGAAGCTTATTGAGTCTTGAAGTACAATTATTCTCAAGCAGGGCGGCTAATGCTTCCTCTGTTTGCCTCACACTATTTGCGAAATTACGGTAGATCATTTTGCACAGGCAAATCTTGCTGTAAACAGCTCAAAAATTAATTTGTCTGGATTTCTTTCCAAGGTTAAACTTGCATTAAAATATATTAAGATAGTGGTTTAAGATGTTAATAGTTCAGTTTAAGGCACTACTTATCTTCTAAGGACAATTCATATCTAGCTGCATAGGAGAGAAACACACCACCAGTCAATAATGTGCAGATTATCATTAACTGGTTTTGTCACGGTGCAAAATTCCCACAGAAACCAAATATTGAAAACAACGACTTCAGAGCAAAACATTTCTTGGATGATGGAGGCACAGAACTCTAAAATATTTTACTTTGAATTAAAAAAATGCAGTAAGAAATAATTATAACACTACGGTATTTCCAATCTCCATAAAAAAATCAGCAAATGCACCTTCTCCAATGGATAAAACTGGTGCCCCAACAGAAGGAATTCTCAGATGCTGGACATAAAAATGCCCCCTTTAAAGGAGAAAGCACACAAATTAAAAAAAGGGGAGGAAAGTCATAAAAGGCACACTTTGCTTTTGGACTTGAGATAAAATTCTGTAGAACCCATTATTTTTTTTTTCCTCACAAAAATCGGTTTACATTTACAAAACACAGACAAGGCAGCCAAAACTGTTAAGAAAGCACAAGATTATTCACTAATCTAAATGACAAATAATTTTAGATGAAAAAACATCCTTACAGCAAAAGAGCTATATAGATTAATGCCTATGATGAGTATTCTTGCACAAGATTTCCTCGAGGCAGTATTTGTTCCTGAAGGTCAACAGCAAGATAAGAAATTAAAAGATAATGGTGGAGGCTGGCTATATATGAATGCTAATCAAGCTCTGCTATTACAAAAGATGCACAAAAACATAATTTAACAAAATGAATGTCACTTTATTTTTTACATAATAAAGAGAGTGGAAATTTACAATACAAATAATTATTGTGAAATAGGGACAGGTTGATCAAAAATAAAAACTTGAGCCTCACTGACAGATCTTATGTTGGTGGATTTGGAGGACAAAAAACACCCTACAGCACCCTTGCTCTGCATTTGTGGAAGTGGCACACAGATCCACATCTCACAGGTAACTGTGTCCATAATTCTGTGTGTTCTCCCCCTCAACACATGTTGGGGTCGCAGGTAGCATTCAGCATAGTCATGCAAAAACTTCATAACCGATAACACCTGTAAGTATAGAGCAGAATCCAACAAAAGAACTTTTTTCAACAACTTCTGGAGCACAGTTAGAACAGAAGTGAGGTTCTGCCCATTATCATTCACTCAATGACGTTACACTGCTTTCCAGCCATTACATTTTTCTCACTGCTTTTTCGACAGTGTATGCATGCATGAATGGAGCAGAGTCAGCCTACTTTGCAATCTAATATTGTCACTATTACCTACAGCAGCGGTTCTCAACCTTCCTAATGCCGTGACCCCTTAATGGA
>MTQE01001134.1:14630929-14658791 GCA_014337955.1 Aspidoscelis marmoratus | reverse complement strand
GAGACCCCCAACCACAGGGGCGGAGCAGCTGGGAGGTGGGAGAGAAGGGCGGCGGCAGACTCGTCACGACCCCTCTGAAAGGGTAATTCGACCCCCAAAGGGGTCCCGACCCCCAGGTTGAGAACCACTGACCTACAGAGTTCTAAGGATACAGTAAAAGGTGTGTTGCATGTATATCTGACACACACCAAAGGGATCACTGAAAAATTACTTTTAAAAAAACCCAGCAGGCCTCCTTTTTACCTTGTAAACCTATCACTATGGAAACTAAATGGTTCCATAACATTTTTATCATAACCACTGTTCTTTCCACTTGGAGTGGGGGGACAATATTCCTTTATACGACCATCTGTAGCTAATATCCAGGAAAATCAAGGCTCAGTCCAGTAAAAGACAGCAGCTTTCTTTGAGACAAGAAGAAGACTGAAGTACTGACATTAAAAAAAAACCACAATAAATCCCTTGTAACTATAGAGGCTTATTTTACCAGCACAAGTGTGGGCACAACAGAAAGAAGAACCAACCTGCCATGTTAATTGTATAGCATAAAGGAGATCCAATCTACAGACGCCATACCATATTACTGCTAGTTTGCATTAAACATGGGAAAGTTTATTGGACCAAACATGTAAGAACAAATCTCTGCTGCACTTAACTGTGTTATAGATACTATGATTATGACATGTGTATTTTCATTTGAACAAATAATGTGGTGTAGCATTATGAGAACTGCCCTGACATGCGTACTGGGTCTTCTCACAAGCAGGATCTTTTAGAACTTAATGTTTGTCCTAAAAGGCACTTAACTGACAGTCAATCCTCAGGGAAGGGGAATAATCAGGGCAACTGAAATGTTATTGCATTAAGGTACAAAAAAGACAAATAATTCCCTATACTTAACAGTAACACAAAGTAAAAAATGGTACACAGGCAAAAATGACAAAACAACTTCAGCATCAAAATGAACAACTGATCAAGTGGAGATTCAGCAAAGTTTCAGTCCTGAGAGTGAGAGGTTTTTCATCAATTTGGAGAAAGGATGGTAATTTAGAGCCAAGCAGAGACTATTGGTTTGCAAATCTGAGAAGACTGAACTCTGAGGTTTAAGGCAAAGTTCAGATCACTTCAGCTTTTGGGTAAAGATGGCCCAGTGGGCTGCCTTGCCCCTTTTGGGATGAATTAAACATCATGATACACCAAAACCAAATCTGTTTCCTCCAATCTTTTTTTTTTTTTTTAAAGAGCTGCCTCAGCCATCAAATGACTCAGAGCTAAACCACCAATTCCTTGTTAGAAGAATGGTTTTTCCTTTTAAAAGTGTAAATAACAGAAGAAAGGGGAGAGAGGTAGGAATATAAAAGAGGATGAAGCTTCCCAACTCTCTGGGCAGCTCCACCCCGAGACCCATGAGTTAAGTATCTGCAGATCATTCTGACAACATTCTGTTATCAAACCATTCAACTGGAAGACTCCATTTTTATGCCTAGAGTAGAGAAATGGACCTGAGTCTGGGAAAATTTAGGTTATATAGCTGTTCAGTTGTGACTATTAGTGATCCTTGAACAAATAGGTAACTGGCAATCTAACCGAAAATAATCTCAAGTCAGTATTGGTGCAAGATTTGGAATGAAAAAAGTGTGCACACCCACATTCCACAAAATTTAGGGTATCTATGGGAAATTTATACCAATAGAATTTTTGGGAAAGTCAGAAACTCTTACTCTTAGCGAAATCTATGCACAGATATTAATTCTCTTCCATTAACAGCTTTGCATTTACAAATGCAATTTAATATTATTTTTCTGAGTGCAATATTTAATGGCAAACTCGTTAAGGTGGTGGTGGTGGTGGGTGCCTAACTAACATTTAAGTAGCAAAACTAATATTCCTCTTTTTTCTCCACTGTTCACAGTCAGCTATTTTGCTCACAATAAGGCCTTCAATGCAATTACATGTACAAAATCCAATACAAGTGAGTTTACCAGAACATCTGCCCTGATCTGAGCACAGTGCCCATCCAATATCTAGCCATTGCTTAGATAAGCTGTTCATTGGGAGAGCTGGGTCCAGTTTTGCTTCCTCGACCCAGCAGCTGATTGCCTTTATCATCAATTTCCTCATCAGGATTATGCACAGTCAATCTCATTAGCTAGACCAGGCAGAGGACCATGCTGTGAGTAGCTTGTGCTTTGATGAAACAGTTAATCATCCAGCAAAGTGTCTGCAATGAAATTTTCTTTTTGTATTTGTATAGTCCATGCAGGAGTCATCAAGGTTAGCAAAGATTTCACTGCACATGGCAACAAAACTATGAAGCAGATCAAGGTTTAAAATGCTGAGTGCCACCAGAAAGCACAGTTTAAGGATAGATCAAGAATGGAAATATATATAAGCTTCTTTATTGAAATGAGCCTTGCATGTGACATTGTTACAATACACTAGCTAGCCTGGCCAGCCTTCCTCTAGTTTTTCTCTAGATTGTTTGAAATAATGGTATTTGATTTTTTTAATATGCAGTGCAACACATATTTGACAACTTAGGTTGCATCGACATCAATTATTTATTCTGCTATATTTGGATATTCCAGAATAAAGCATAGATATTCCAGAATATCCATGTGTTTATTCTGCAATAATCATAGCAGAATAAGTAACCAAAGTCTGGATATAGCCTTAGTTCTACTCTATCTGTCTGACATGGCAGATGACTTAAAACTCTTCCCTCATTAAAAAGAGCTCTAACCTAATGGCACCTATTTCACCCAATTTAAGATGTTCAAAATTTCAGTGTCTTGGATTTTTATCATTCTAAGTCTCTTTCGGAAACAGACCCCAAGGACCCATGGAAGTATTATTAGAATAATACATAGAAATATCTATTTTATTCACACATACAAACTTCCATGCCTTCTAACTAAGGCAGCTTCCATATTAGCGGATTAAATCTGTAGATACTAAAAAATATACAGCTTACCTGCTGCAAGGCAATGACTCCTTGTCCCCACTTCCAACGGAGGTCTGCAGCTTTCACCTCGGTGGCTGCAAGATTTCCGTGGTGCGTGTGGTGAGGTGCATGCACATCACATGGGAAGGGACAACCAATGAGAGCTGAGCTACAGATTCAGCTCTCGTTCGCTGTTTGACAATGGAAAGAGATTAGGCATAAAGGTGTAGGAATCCTTGAGTTGCCCATGCACCAGAGTGTTACTCTCATTCTTGCCAACATGACCCAAATGTGTGTTAACATGATTTTTGGCTCTGGGTTGGCTACAGGAACTGCCAGAAGAGATAACCTGTGGTCCATTCAACTGTATGAGGGGTTCCATTCTGAATTTTCCTGTCCTGATTTACTCCCTTTGCCCTTCACAAGGCACTCACAAGTCAATGAGGTCATTTTACCCATAGCTGGGAAGACCCAATGAGCTTCCTAGGGATTCCAATTTAGGGAGTCCTCAGTATACAAATGCAATTTTTGGGATTCAATTTGATTTCATTTCATTTGATCTGAATACATTTGAATTTTTAATCCGTTTTTGCAAATATGAATATTGACATTTGTATGTGCCTATATGCATCCGTACACATTCTATATGTATCTATACGCACCCTGGACGTTGGAAAGATGTGTACAAGCAGGTATGCATCGTGTACGTATCTGTAAGCATATGAATGTCCAAATAATTCGTACAAATTTCAGAAATTCAAAATTCATTCAAATTTAAATCTGAATTTATGACATTCGATTTGAATTCAAATGTCCAAATTCGAATGAATTTGATTTTATTTCAGATGTTTGGATATTCATACACATCCCTAGTCCTGAGTTCTAACCCAGCACTCCCAACCACCATAGTCATTATGGTACTTTTAAAAGCTTTTATGTTCATATTCAAAAAGATGCGATAAAAAACCTTGATTTACTGTTTTCAAGAATTCAGCAACTGCCTGTCTAAATCACTTCGGAATATTTAGCTTTTGCAGAAATTCTGCTATCGATTTACTATTATTTTAATGAACGGTATACATAATATTCTAGACTGCACCTGGTTATAGCTTGTTTCAAGGAACAATGGACCCTGGCAAGGCACCAGGACAACTGCACAAAGGTATTTATTGCTTATGATCGGTTTAAGGGGGGGTAGAACACCAGCATGACACAACTGTTAGAGATGATGAGACGGATCCAGGTCACCAGATCTCAGCGGGATATTTCCCAGGCTCCTACTTAAAACATATGAATTGGTAACATGAAAGAAAAAAAGATACAGACACATGAACAAAAATACCTGTCACACAGCTGTGCTCATTTCAGTCATTACTGTTATCACAAATCCTTTGGACTGATAAGCTGCTGACTAACAGATTTACTAGAAAGCTGACCTGCACATTTCCCATCTAGTGAATGAGAGACACTGACAGGCTGAAAAGGAAATAATGGTCAGACAAAAATGTCTAGTGACTAGGAAAAAATTCAAACAGGATGTCATTATACCACCTGCCTGAAATTCTGCAGTTTTCAGTGCTACACAAAAAGCATCTGTACTGCAGCATTTCTTTGCAAATCAGAAATTCCTTTTCTGCTAATACAGATGACTTCTTCAGAGATTTAACTGAATTTTTATTTTCATTTTTTTCTCAATGACTACTAGAATGGATGCCTAGGTAGATCCACCAGGCTGGGGAGACAGGCAGGATGCCTCCAAAGGCCATTTGCAGGGATTCGAGAGCAGGTGAAGGTTTTGCCTTTGTCTTCTACTTGAGAATACCCAGAAGCAATTGGTGAGCCACTGTGTGGGACAGGATGCTGGACTAGATGGGCTGTGGCCTGATCCAGCAGGACTCCTCTTAGGTTCTTATGTTTTCTAGATGTTGGTCTCATATACAGCCTTGAGACCTTATGGTTGAAGGAGGTGTATAGCTCTAATTAACTGCATAAAATACATTGGACTTAACTATCCCTTCTGTACTCAATTCCTTTGCTTACTGAGGTTTGTAACCTAGATTGAGAAGTGGGTGGGGAGAAGGAAATCCCTCCTTGGGCATTAATCCTTATTAACACTGAACAATTTCTGTTCCATTTATTGCCACGCTCCCCTGGGATAAAGCAGTATCTGGGGCAGAACAGTAACCTAAATTCAACTGGTGCGTGTTTAACTTTCACATTCTAGAAATGTATTACAAGAAAAGATATTTTAAAAGCTGCATCAGGTGGACAAATACATGCAGGCTTCATGCCAAATTTGGATTTGGATCATCTCTTTCTTGTCCCCTGCATATTTACCTGTGAGATCAACAGCAGCCTTGAAAAAGTGCTTCACCATACAACAAGAGATTATTGATACAGTCTTGGCTGTTGATGGTTAAGTCCAATTTGTTACAAAATTCAAAGAGACTGGAATATTAAATATTCAATAGAATACTTAGGATATTTTGCCCACAGGAATAATAGGTGACCTGTTTCAAGGATTCTGTTCCCCTACTAGAAAGTTCTAGGGGGTGGAGGGTTGGATATTGTAGGTGCTTCGTACACCCCTCAGAACCAACAGATCAGTTCTTTGGTGGGCTGGGGGAATTCCTACTTTGCTGTTGCCTTCTGCCCACCAGAAAGCAGATTAACTTTTAAAATCTGGTAGCTATAGAAAAGAGAGAGAAAAGACTGTCCCCTTCTTTTTTTGCAGTGATCCTTTTTCACTATGATAAGTAAAGGAAGCTCTTTGGTCCCTTTATGATACCACTACTTAACTGGGGGTGAATTGGCTATTTTTCAAAGGCAAAGACAAAACACAGGTCTAGAATGGCCCTTCCCAATCAAACAGCTGAATTCTGCATTTTGAATGCCAAACAAGAGCCTGTCAGCCAGTCTCCTGGTCTGGTGGTGGTGCTTCTGGATGCCAGATTGGTCCACAATCCATGACTTGTTCCTAGATAAAGGCACAAACTTGGCATGTGCTACTGAGACCTGGACTGATGAGCTGCAGGATCCTTTGCTTACAGAGGAGAAATTCTACCTACCTTACTAGATACCCCAACCATTCTGTGTCTGAGTTTAAGAGATTTTCCTGATGCTGGACCTGTGTACAGCCACTGTGCTGCCCAGCTGACTAAGGTCAAAGTCAGCCAAAGCCATCCCAGATGAAGTGTTCGACATTCTTGGCACTAGTGCTGGGGTATTTCAACACCTTTGATGAGATAACTGTCAGTGGTCCTTGTTTTGGCAACCATGGGACTCTCTCAAAATGTCAGAGATGCAGCAGAGATAGCTGGGCACAACCTGGATTTGGTTTCTGCTTCAGAATGTGTTATTGAGAATTCATGGACCGGGAATTGGTAATAAGCCTGTCATCATGGATGGATCATCTGCTGGTAAGAGGTGAACTTGTAGAGATATTATTCCTGATTCGTGAATGGTCTAACAACATAAGCTTACCTTTTTGAGTTTCATCAAGTGCTTTTATGCTGTACTTTCAGGCAGCTGGTAAAGATGTATCTCTTTATCTGCACTTTAACATAAGAGACTGTTCTCCTTCTTCTCTGGGTACTGTAATATTTTTAATTGCTTTTAATTTTGTTTGTATGTACTTTAATTGTTGTGAACTCTCCCAAGACCTCAGGGTGTAGGGCAGGATAAAAATGTAAGGAGTAGGGGTCTGCACAAATATTCGAAAGTATTTGAAATTCGATCAAATTGGAATCGAAAGTCCATAAATTCAAATTTAAAAATTCAAACAAATTTTGAATTTCAGATTAATTTGTTTGAATTATCCGGACATTCATATGTGTATGGGTTTGTACACAATATGTATTTGCGGACAGGCACCTTTCCCATATCCATACGCATTTGTACAGATCTGTTTTAGATGAAAACGGGTTGCATACAAGATAACTACGGGATGCATACAGGATACTTAATGATGTGTATGGGCACATACTAATGTCGTCGACTTCCATAAGTGGAAGTCTGAATAAAAAATTCAAACGAATAGATTCAAACTTGCTAAATTCAATAGAATTTGGTTAACTTCGAACTTTTAAGGATTTGAATCAAATCAAATCCCGAAAATTGCATTCGTGCACACCCCTAGTAAGGAGTTGTTTTTGTTGTTAAATACCATTGAGTTCTGGCCAACTGCTGATTGACTGTGTGGACACCTCAATGGGCAATCCTATGTTGTTTCTTTTGCAGAGATATAGAAATGGTTTGCCATTCCTTGCATCCAGGGACAGGATGCAGAATGAACCGGTGACCCTCCGCTTTCTAGGCACTTTGCTCTATCACTGAGCTACAGCTACTCCCTTGTATCAAGTAGACGACATCAAATCAAAATCTGCCAAAGCAATGCCCTCAGGAAAGTACTTCTACATATAATAACTACAATATGCATCCAACCATAGCTAACAAAATTCCACTTATGTGGACAATTCAGTGCTTACAAATAATTAATCAGGCCTCAACAGACATAAAGATCAATCTTTCATGAACTATTTTAGCTTAAATCTTTAATCTACATCAGTATTTTCAGATTCAAAGCAATAGATGAATGTTCAGGCAACCATGTTTGTAACCAGTAAGTCATTCAAAGTCATTCAAAAGGTTAAATGCAATAGCTGCAAAGCGACAACTCATTGTCCCCACGTGAAACGCAGGTCTGCAGCTTCATCCTCGGCAGCTGTGAGACTTCCAGGCAGGCACGGTGAGACACATTTCATATGGGATGGAGCAGTCAACGGAAGCTGAGCTGCAGGCTCAGCTCTCGTTTACTGTTCTCGCCATCCTGTCCAGACTGGCGGGAAACTTCGAATTTACCTGATACTGAAGAGTGAGTGCTCATCATCCTGCAGTAGGTAAATTTGAAGTAGCAGCAGCATAATGCGCTGCCGCTACGAAGTATCGGGAATCAGGAGTGATGTCCACCCCGCAACGGCACATCAGAATGCACAGTGTTCCCAAGTCTGCACGCAGCCTGAGCCCCAGAGGTCTGCTGACTGACTTCTGTGCTTGCTGCTGCCTAACACAATGAGATCCCCTTCCCAAGGCAATGTGATGTGGGGCAGTTCCATGGTCAGCACAGAACACAGCCCGTAGTTGCTTGCTCTGGTCACCCCCTTCAGCTCCGGGTTCCAGCACTGCTGCATGCCCTCTGCACCACTGCTGAGCCAGGCACAGACCAGCTCCCCTTTGTTTGGGATTATCTGAATATAAGATAGTTTCAATCAAGGTGGGAAAGTCCCCAAAATGTATAGAAATGCACCTTGGTGTCTGATGTCTGAAGACTGAAGGTGGTCTCCATAATGCTTAAATGTAAGGTGTGACTGTGGCCAAGGGCTCAAGAGGCCACCTAATTACTCAAGGTTGCTCATCTTGTGGCATTCCACTCCCACTATTCTGTATCAGTCCCAGCTGCCACTATTCATACTCATACTTGCCTTACTCAACATTGCCTGAGATGTGATGCAAGCTATAGCATCTCTGGCTATAATGCTTGTTTTCATAGGCAGAAAGGCTTGAGGTAAAAAGTAACATTTAATTTATATTGCACATAAGAGTCCTGTAAGAAAGAAAGGGAAGGGTGTACTGGAGGAAGTGTCATCTTGTGCCCCCCCCAAAAAAAAAGTCTGGAAAACTGCAAAGCAAGTTTAAAACAGCTCAGTTTGACTCAAATTGCTAGGTGCTTATGGGTAAGTTGTTATGCATCCAGCATGGGGAGCAGGTTAGGTGCTGTCAGAACAAGGTGCTGGACTAGATAGGTCACGTGTCTTATGTAGCATGACATTTCTAACATCTAATGTTTCTTCTTTCGCTCACTCGCTCACTCTATTCATGTAATAGACATGGGAGGGGAACTATCCTGCACTTCAAGGGGTCAACCCAAGACATCAGGATTGTCTTTATTTCAACAGAACTCACCATGTTCTATTAAGTAAGGGGTTTAGGAAGTAGAAGTAGCAGGTGAGACACTATTAAGTTGTCTACAGCGGACAGCCTGACCTGCTTTGCCTCCTAGCTGAGACAGTTTCCAGAAGCTGTGCTGCAGAAGACGTGACCACCTTCACCCCAGACAGATCTTGCCAGGTTGAAAGTCTAGACTTGCCACCTGGTGCTGTGACAGTCCCTGTTAAGCTGAACTTGAGAAGCTACTACTAGCAGCTGCTATTTCTGCACTGTGCATAGGACTAGGGCCTGGATCTACTAGAAGCTATCCAGAACATCTGCTTTTTAAACCCTCTCCCCTTTTCTTGCACTTCCCTTTTCCTTAATATATTGGGCCTTCTTTAGATTGTAAGGATGTGTCTAAGGATACATGCTGTGAGCCTCTCCAGGAGAACTTGCACGTTTAATGGCAGCATATTAAGTGAACCAAATAAACAACATAAAATAATGAGATTATAAGCACATTAGCCAACCCTGAATTGAAATGAGCATGTATGAGAAAGAGACAATGGATTCAAGCTCTGCAGTACTTGGTGCAATGAGATGCTGTCCACTACCCCTGCTGAGTCTAATCATTCTTATTATGGGATAGTGAGAAGATCTTTTGAAATAATTTACCTATTAGGTAAGAATCACCATGTCATGGTCCCAGAAAAAACACACACACACAATCTCTGTGTGTGTGTTTCTCTCACACACACATACACACGGTGTTTTGGGTTTTTTATTTTACACAGGATATTGAAAAGGACCTTCAGGATATTACAAAGGGTTTATAATCTAAAATAAAGCTACATGATACAATTTAATCTATGCTCAGGCAGCCATCCTTAAACACAGTGCCTGCAAACAACAGGAAAAATGGAAAACATGAAAAAGAATACAGTGTGGTTCACAACCATGTAATTTACTAGCAGGAGCTCAGTCCAGCTTGCATTCCTTTATTGATCAAAGCCACAAAGACTGAACAGATAGAGGGACGTGCTGATTATGTTCTAAGTGAAACTCCCAAGAAAAAGCAAACAGAGAAACAAGGGTTGCCGTGACACAAATCCATTGTTGTTAAAGTAGCAAGACTTGAAACATTTTGCACTTTCAATAACTCAGAGAGAAGCTCCGCTAAATCAAGCCTCAGCCCATCTAAACTAGCATCCTGTCTCCCACTGTGACACACAAATTGATTATGGACATTCCCAGGCCGAAGACAAAGGTAAAACCTTCACCTACTCTTCACTCCCTGAAAATGGTCTTTAGAGGCATCCCTGTTTCTCTGTGGGCAGTACCTAGCCATTAAATCTAGTAGCCATTAATTCTTCTGTCCATCAGCTTCATAAAGTGCCCCATGGTTCTAGTGATGTGCAATAGAGAAATAATTTCTCTATCCACCTTTTCCAGACCATAGATAGTTTTATATACCAATCAGGTAATCCCTTAAATGCCACATTTGATGTCTAAAGAGGCCTAGACACTGCAGCCTGATTTCTTAAGTAATCCAGCCTTTAATCATTCTAGTTGCCCTTTTCTGCTCTTTTTCTAGTTCCACAATACCCTTTTCCGAGACTTGTTGAGCAGAATTGTACACTATATTCCAAATGTGACCTCACCACAGATTTATAAAGAGATATGATCATGCTTGCTGATTTATTTTCAAATTATTTCCTAATTACCTCTAGAAGTGAATTTACATTTTACGGTTGCAGCGCACTGGGTCAACATCTTCATTCAGCCTGGAAAGACCACATTTAAGAGGCATTTTAAGTGTATAAAATCATGCATGGTATAGAAAAGGTGGATAGGGAAAAATTTGTTTCTCTATCACACACTTGAATCAGGCACTCTACGCAAATGGCCGGTAGGAGAGTCAGATCAGACAAGGGGAAGTATTTCTTCACCCAAAGGATCATCAGTCTATGGAATTTGCTGCCAGAAGAGGTGTTAACAGCAACCAGTCTAGATGGCTTTAAGGAAGGGTTAGACAAATATATGGATGACAGATGTATCAATGGCTACTAGAATGGATGTCTAAGTACACTGTTCAGGCTGTGGGGACAAGCAGGAAGCTTCTAAGGCCATTTGCTGGGATTCAAGAGCAGGAGAAGGCTTGCCTTTATCTCTGTTTGAGATGCCCATGGGCAATTGGTGGGCCACGATGCTCAACTAGATGGGCTGTGGCCTGATCCAGCAGGGCTCCTTTTATGTTTTTGTGTTCTTATGAAACACATTTGCTACTTCTAATCCACTGTCAAGAGATTCCACTGGAGCTCTTCACGAACTCTTTCAACTTTTACTAACCTGAATAATTTAGTGTTATCAGCAAACTTTGCTATCTTATTACTTATCCGTACTTCTAGATCATTTATGAATATATTAAAATGCACAAGTCCCAATACTGAACCTTTGGGGGTTCCATTTGTTATTTCCCTCCACTCTGATAATGTCCATTTATTACTATTCGCTACTTCCAGGGCAAGACCTGTTCTCTTATTCCACAAACGATAAGTTTATTCAGTCTTTGATGAATGATTTTGTTAAAAAAATTCTGAAAGTCCATATAGACAGGGTCAACTGGATTGCCTCTATCCATGCGCTTATTAATACTCCTAAAGAATTCTAACAAGTTAGTAAGGCATGATTTATCTTTCCAAAAATGGTACTTATTTTCCTTCAGCAATGCTTGCTTTGTACGCACAAATTTTATCTTTAATGATGGTTTCTGTCACTTTACCTGGGGCTGACATTAAGCTGACTGCTCTGTAATTTCCTGATCCATCCTTGCATCAATTTTTGAAGACTATATCCAATTCAATTGTTCTGACTCTGCCGCTGTAAAGAAAGACTCAGCTGAAGCAAATGTCCTCTATCTTCCTCAGTAAAAATAGAGGGAAAGGATTCATTTATCCAATGTTCAATTCACACGCTCTCTTTAATTATTTCTTTCTGTCCATTGTTATCTAAGGTGTCCAACTGCTTTGCTGGGTGGACTCCTATATCTGATGTATTAGTTCTTATTATTTATTTCAATTTTTTTCTCCACTGTGTTCCTCAAAATCATCCTTAGGGTTCCTAACTGTCACCTTGCCTTTGTTCTGCAAGTATTATTTTCCTTCCTGTTCTAATTAGAACCCTACTGTAGTTCACATACAGTGAAGCGATGGTATCCCAAAGACAAACAAATAAAGTGTCTCTCAGATCCATAATTCTGAGTTAAAACATTTCCAGTAGATATAATAGAAGCTGTATTATTTGGACAACATGGTTACACAAAATGGATCCTGCAAGCTGAATAAATAATACTAATTCAACCACCTGTGTGATTTCATATTTTTTCAGGCAAACATAAACATATGAATGTCTATCCCAATCACTGGCGTATCTCTATGCATACATTTTAGAGTAAATAGCTTTGGGTTAACAAATCTTAATGAGAATGATAGCAGTAGTTATTCAGTTACCATTCTTTACATTACTGCTCATTTTCAAGCATATTTTCACAGTCACACCTCGACGTTCTTTTTTAAATTGAAAGATTTAGAATGAGAAACCATTCAGTGTTCTTTCAAAACTCACCTGCTTCATTTTTAATATCTTCTCCAATAGGATTACTGAAATTATTTTTGTCTTATGTGACTTTATTTTGAAACTGACTATCTCACCAAAGCCTTGCAATATATTCATAGGACAATCTATAGAATTCTGTGGTTCACAAGTGTCATTAATGTGTCATCAGCAAAGCATTTTATTTTTGTATGAAAACCCTAAAATTGCAATGTGGTATTTTTCTATCATACCTGATTAAATTAGCTAATGCCTCCAGAGAAAGTAAAAACATAAGACAACCTTGTCTTGTACATATCTATAAATATTTTTCCCCCTGTAACTGTCTCATTTATCAATAAACTAGGAAATTCTACAGAATAAAAAGTTTATATGACTTTTAAAAAATATCTCCATGTTCCATCTTATGCAACATCCCAAACCCTGGTTTTTAAAAAAATTCATTTCTCTATTCTCTATACTTTTATTATCTGATTTTTTTTAAAATAAAATCATCTGCTTGGTAAATGAACCTCACTCTCTTTATTTGAGGAATAAAGCTTTTATCTACTCTTTAAAATATAAACTTTTTAAAAGATGTCTCTTTCAGTCTTCTTTCCAGCAAGGCAGAGGACAAAATAAAGAAAAAACTCCAACCATCATCAATACTTGTCTTTTGCCTAGTTACAATGGCTGTATAATGACTATGAAAACAAAATAAACCAGAAAATTAGAGAACTGAAAGGGAACTAAGTGAGAAGAGTTGGTTTTTCTACCCCACTTTTCTCACCCATTTAAGGGGACTCAAAACAGCTGACAAAGCTTTTCTATTCTTCTCCCCACAACAGACCCCCTGTGAGATAGGTGGGGCTGTGAGAGCTCAGAAGAGAACTGTGACTAGCCCAAGGTCACCCAGCTAGCTTCATGTGGGAGGGCAGAATCAAACCAGATATTCCCAGATAAGAGTCTGGCTCCCTAACCACTAGATGAAATTGGTTCAACTATTACCAGATGCTTCAGACTGAATCTCATGGAACAGCTTAAAGCATGAGACATTACTATACAGAAAAGTATACTATAAACAAGAGGTTGACGTGTTAGAACAGGATCCTAGGGGCTACTCATTCATTTTCCACTCATTACATGTTTTATCTTCCACTCATCTCCCTATTATGGCCCCTTCTGGATAGAGATGATCCGGTCACAGTAATCCATGCTCTGGTAATTTCTAGATTGGAGTATTGTAATGCACTTTACAAAGACCTGTCCTTCAAGACAGTTTGGCAGCTGCAACTGGTGCAGAATGAAACAGACTGCTGAACAGAATGGCTGCCCAGATGCACTTCAGTTCACTGGCTGCCAATTCAAGATGCTAACTTTAACCTATCAGGCCTAAATGGCTTGGGCCCAAAATATCTAAAGGGGCACCTTTTCTCATATCGATCTGCGCAGACCTTCTGGTTGTACCATCATCTTCAGTAGTTAAAGGTATGGGGACATGGATAAGGCCTTCTCAGTGGTAGTCCCCAAACTACGGAATAGTCTCCCTTCTGAGATGTGTCAGACATTTTAATTTCACACGTTCAGGAAATCTGTGAAGACACACCTATTTACCCTGACCGTTGGCTGAGGAACACCTTGCCCTCCCTCTTTCAGGCACTGATATTGTTTTCAAGGTGCCCACTGTATTTATTGCTGTAACCTTCACCAAGACCTTCAGGACAAAAATGGAAATAAATAAAAAAGAAAAAGAAAACATTAACTATAACAGGTAAGAATAGAGGTAGCCATGCTATAAGCTGCGTTTCAGATAGGGCAAAAGAAAAACAAAAACCCACACACTATGCAGTCTACGTGAGTACAAAATTCCTAGATAATAACAGTGGCCATAACTGCCATAGAAGACTAACAAGAAGCTGATAAACAGAATTAAGCCATTTAATAACCACTTACTAAGAAAATGGTATACAATATTAGAAAGTAACAATATTGTTCCGTCTATATTCAGGATTGTAATATTGCAATTGCTTGACAAAGGCAGTTCTCACACACTATCCCCAAAATGAGAAGCAATCTGCAGGAAACACCCAGGCTGCATTGAGGGTTTAGAGATGAGTCTCAGGGTGGGGGTCATGAGTAAGACTCCCCCCCCCCCCGAACACGATGTATCACATGCTACTACCTCTAAGATGCTTTTGACTGTTTTGCTATGGGTGAGTACAGCCCCAGTTTAATATTATCATTCTTCCTAACACATAACATGGATTACCCAAAGAGCTTTAGCAGATGTTTGCCTTGCCTTACATTTAACAAGATAATTGGAAAAGGCATTTAGACCTTTTAGCCAATAGAGAGAGATTCCTACGAACCGCCAAGAGTGTGTTACATTCAGGAGCTGTTGAGTAACAAAAGTTACAAATCTGCACACTGTCACATATCTGACTCAACCACAGAAATCACTGGTTCTGAGAAGTATTTTATTGAGTCAACCATCTATCTAGCTTGGTTTCTTTGTACATGGTTTCATTTTGTTGTGTCTGACAAAGAGAAGCATGACTTACTGGTTTCCTTCTTTGGTACATTTGATGCAAAAAAAAGCACCAAATATATACATTGTGGGAACTGCCTGGGGCTTATGTCTCAACTAACCTCTTTTGCACAAGTAAGAACAAGAATAAATAATAAGACAGGAGTTCCCAGACTACACACAGAATCATACAAATAGGATATTCATTTCTGATGTCATTCTCAAAACATTACTGTATAGTAGCAATATTTGGCTTTTACTGTGCTAATAATGATGTTTGGACAACTGCTATGTGCTTGGAAATTTTACCCTGTCATTCAGATCTCTTAATTCAAGATTCCTGTCAACAGCAGCTGTTTGCAAGCTGTCAGTAGGCCTGGGCATCCCGCAAAATTGACGTTTTAGGTTTCTGTGCCCAGAATAAATCATGAAAATGAATGCTCTTTGCAAGTGTTTCCTGTATGCAGTTCTAGCATCAGATGCAAACCACCAAGAGGACTATTCATCTTTTGAGACAAGGCTGAAAAGTCATTAAAGACAGGAGAAACTTCTCTTAGCAGTAAAGTTCAGACAGCCACTGGATACTGTATTTACTAGCAAAGTGGTTGTTACTTGGAACAGCAGCTTTTCCTCCTAACAGAAATGGTTATGCGCAGATTTTCTAGAGTGATATGGGACCATAATATATACATTTCTGCCACAGTAAAGCAGTTTGAAGAAGAGAAAGGCAGCCATATTAAATGCTTAAGGATTACTATATTTATCATTCAGGCTGAAGCACTGCTTTTTTTAGTGGTACACTATTTTTCCCCTAATCTGGATTTTGCTAATCTGTACTGTCAAATTTGGCAGCTACTGCTGTATCCCAAACAAGGTTTATGTGGCAATGGCTAAGCATTCTCTAAGTTTTAAACAGTTTAACCTCTGGAAGAGATAGCAGGGCAACATAGGACTTAGTCCTCAGCTTCTCAGCATGCTATTCATACTATATATTTAAATTATACAATTATGGTAGATTAAAATCATCCAGTTATACACTGCCATGTGCCCTCTCTGTGTGCCCTTCACAGTACAGCTGAATCACATTGGTAACAAAACTACTGGCAGTCATCTGACTGATACATCGCCATCACATATTGTCCAAATATGGCAGCTCTCCTACTGAATGTGCTGTGGCCACATCTTCATGGCCAAATCTGCTTAACTCCAGAAGATCTCTGTGAAGGCTGTCCAGTTCCATCCTGTCAAATTTGAAGGTGAACTTTTGCACTGCATTTTCCCTTTAATATTTTAAACAAAATACTTGTAGCTATATAAGGACAAAAACAGCAGAGGCAGAAACTGCTTTATTCTGTTACCACTTTTCTTGAAATGAATATCAAGTCTCCGGGGAGACCCAATTCTGAATACATCAAATTGCTGCTAATTGATACCAATTCTGACCAGACCCTAGGGGTTGCAAAACTCTTGGCCATATCTATAAAAACAAGGGAGAACTTAGGAAATTAAACCCTGCAAGCAAGCAACCTTGACTAAAGATACTCTGATTCATTGGAAAATATACTTGATCATATATACGTTGATTTTATTGTCTCTTGTTGTAAAACATTTTACTTGTTTCTATGTATTATCTTTTAAGCCTATAGACTGAAATAAATTTGATCTGATTTGATCAATATCAATAAGTGTGAAGCACTTCAGAAATTTTTTTTTAAAGGCATGAAGTTGATCCAGACTAGTACTCTGACAGGGATAAAAGCCACTCCCTTTCTGATCATCTGATGAATCATTTAGTCAGGGAAAAAAAAGGAGTGTTGACCATGCAACTGGGCATAACACTGATCTGGACTATGTTTCATGAAAGAATGTGTGATGGTGAATATCCAATAAACAGTGACAGGTGGTTTCCATATGGCTGGTACAAAATGAATCTAGCCCACAAACTAAAACCATTTAGCCACTCCTAATACAAGAGGAACATTTTAATTGTAATGCTTTCTTATATTCTTCCTCATGTCCCAAACCATTCCCCTTGTAGCTATCATTAAAGAAACATACAAGCGGATGAATTTCTGGGAAGGAAAACTGAGTAACTGTTACACAGTACAGCACTATTATTCCAATGCTGGCAGTGTTTGATATTACAGTATTAAACAACTCACTGCATACTTTATACATTTGTAAGTCTGTGCATTTATAACAGAGAACTAAAAAAAAAATCACTTGTATTCAGTCATTTGTTGTAACCTGTGAAAAGCTCTCAACAATAGCTGATTTTTTTTCTTACTCCAAGCGAGTAAGTTTTCCAAACTTTGCTAACAGACAAAAAAATTGTATTCCAAACAGACCCTGCATGTCCACCCCACCCCACCCCACCCCACAAAAAGTCACACTGTAAAAATGAAGATGTAGCTGACAACTCTCCTTAGCTTATTCTAGGTTCTTCACCAAGCTTGCTGAGTGTAGGGCTGTCCTACATCCTAGATCCTGTCCAAAGTCCTTATGCCTTGTACTTCATACGGAAGATGAGAAATGCCTGTAGAATAATACACTGCAAACAGTTGGATTTTGTTGGTATTTCTCTAAAACTGTTCTCTTTTAGTCTTAAAAGGGCTATCCTGGCTGCCAATTCACTACAGAGCCCAATTCAAGGTGCTGACTTATAAGGCCCTAAATGACTTGGCCCCCAAATATCTAAAGGAACATCTTCTTCCATATCAAACTGCCCACGCTTTAAGATCTGCAGAAGAGGGACTCCTGGTTGTACTACCACCCTCAGTAGCAAAAACAGTGGGCACCAAGGATAGGACCTTTTCAGTGGTGGCTCCCAGTTTCTGTCTCAGTCTCCCCACTGAGGTGCATCAGGCGTTTTCACTTCATGGATTCAGGAGAGTGATGAAGACACATCTCTTTGCCACGGCCTTTGGCTAAACAAGGAAGTGGCTTTCCTCCCCACATTCAGGCACTGTTATAGTTGTAACATTCATTTTATACAATCACTGGTTATTAATGTTGTAACCAGCCCTGAGACCTTTGGGGATGGATGGATGGGTGCACCAATATTGGCCCTTTCTGCACTAAGCCTTATTCTGGATTATATCTTGGAATAGGGACCTGCCATCTGCCTGCTGATGGAGACTACAGCAGACGTCACCCAGGACCTGCCATAGTTTGCACCAGCTTGCAGGTGGCAGGTCCCTATTCTGCAACATAATTCAGAATAAGGCCCAGTGCAGAAAAGACTATTCATGAAGAGATATTAACTTTTAATAATACTCACATGAAATATAGTCCCTATTTCTTTATCTCTCACTTCAAAGGCTTCCGAGACAACAATCTAACAAAAATAAGGAACTACTAAGAGTTTTTACCCTTTAGGTAAGAGCTGCTTCATATTAATGTTATCTCAAACTCACACATACAAACATAAAAAAACCCATATCAATGTCTGATCTGATATTTCTGCATACTTCATTCCATTCATATGGCTGTCTATGATTATGGTTTCATGTTCATGTAGATCCTAAAAACAGAATTCATCCTGAAATTCATAAACCACATTTCCTCCAAGCAGCACAACTTCCATTCCTATTTTATCCTCAAAGCAACACTGTAAGACAGGATAAGCAGAGAAGCAGTGACAGAGGACCTAGACCATGGCCAATCCTACAGCCTAACACTAACTCTAACATCTGCCTGTCAACAGTGACTTAAAAATGTATGTCGACACAAACCAATATATGTTATTTCACAAGCTAATTACTGACGCATGTGAGTTTTAAATGAAATTAAGGAGACTATGTAGCTAGACAACAATACTGAAACATTTAGTAAAATAAAAGTCAGTGAGTTTTATCAGAGCAAGTCATATGTGAAGTGCATCCATTGAAATCCAACGGATCACAGTATTTAATAACAAGAGGATCCCTGCTGTATCAGGCTAGGGCCTATCTAATCCAACATCCCGCCTCACACAATAGCCCATCAATTGCTTCTGGTAAATACTCAAAACTCCTTACTCCCATGAAAGTGAGGCGAGGATTGTATTACCAAATAGTAAAAAAGAAGAAGAGTTCGCTTTTCTGTCCTGTTTTTCTCACCCATTTAAGGGGACTCAAAGCGGCTGACAAACCTTTCTCTTCTTCTCCCCACAACAGAACACCCTGTGGGGTAGGTGGGACTGTGAGAGTTCAGAAGCTGTGACTAGCCCAAGGTCATTCAGATGGCTTCATGGGGGAGAGTGAATCATGATCATTATTCCCAGATAAAGAGTCCAGCTCCCTAACCACTAGACCAAACTGGCTCTAGTGTGAAAGCATGAAAGAATTCCTATTGCCACCTTTTGAATTCCCACCACTGTGGCTTTAAATTTTGTAAATCAATACATACATGACAAGCAAAACATACAAGACAATCCACCCTCAAATATATAGTCACTATTTCCCTTAAAGTAAGATATGGTAATTTTAACTCCGGCAATTTGCAAAAATATAGTTGAAATTTAAACAAAGTAGCTATTCTGGTAATGCATTGAGGAACAACCAATACCTCTTTACAAACTTAGATGTAATGCCAAAACTCACCATCTGAATAGGTTTCTTGTGCAAGTCTCTCTCCGTTACCAACTTCTCTTGGTCAGTGACATAAAGACCTTTTTGTGCCAATGCTTGGATAACAGCATCATGGCCCAGGAGTGGTTTGGCAGCATCGCTCTTGAGAATAAGACTCCCAGCACGACAGTAGAGTTCAGCAGAGAGTAGCAAATTAACAACTGGAGGTTTAATATGTTCTTGGTCATACTGATCTGTGTAAAATGGTTCACGAAGCTCCTCTGGTACATTTTCTACAAAAGGAGAAGGAGGAGAAAATAATCTAATCAAGATAAGTACCTAAGGTATCAGAAATATGAAAATATATCCAATAATAAAGTCCAGATTTCTAAATCCCATTTTTTTAAAACATTTAAATAACTAATCTTGATTTGCAAAGCTGCAAAACCTGCCAAGACATGGAATCTAATGAGAAGAAAGAGCAGTCAAACCCAAACATCTGGGATCAAAGTTCAAATGAAGTACACAGAGGAAGACATCAAAAGAATATGACGCAGACAAGGGATGTCACGAGATGGCTATATTTGCCGCAGGAGACAGCAAATATAGCCACCATATCCGGAACATATTTATCATCTTAAGTACTGTAACAATAATTAAATAATTAAGCCAGATTTATTGCCAAAACCCATCACAGGCTGTATGAATTAAAACCCGACAAGAGAAAAAGAATCATCAACCTAATTGTAGACATAAAAAGAATATTTTCTAAACTTTCCAGCAGGTCAACTCTGAAAGTAACATGAGAGACTGGCATACAGAATTTCAATTACTGCTGTGTATGAACTGAATTTTGGCATTCATTTTGCTTATGAAGCTTAATAAATATATTAAAAAGTCAGCAGTTTTTAACAGGCAAGAAAGTCAGAAACATGAATAGCGTTAAAGGTCTTTAGCAACAAATTGTTCTGTATCTGTCTTCTATTCTTCTCTCAAGTCTTAAAATCTTGTTTGCTTTGATAAGAAAAACAAAAGTTTGGCAGGTACAGAACCCCCCAAAAAGAAGGGAAAAGCTACAAAAAAGGCCTTTCTGTCTACTTTCATTTTCTCTCCTCCAATTCACATCCCTACTAGATTTTCAAAGGCAACATGGGATTCTACTGTCTCCGCAAGATGTAACGCAGTATCTTATTTTACAGATTTTGGGGGCTTCAGTGAATGCCAACCCCTTCTAGGGATACAGGCTTGAAAGAGACCAGGTTGCAGAAATTTTAAATGTGTATCCTTGTTCATAAACTATCAAGTTAAAGGGAAAATTACTCCAGCTGAATTTAATTTTCTCTTCTGCAAATACATTCTGAACTAATCCAATTTCTGTGATTAATTTGCTAAACATCCCAAGGATTTAGCTGACACATATACCGATGAACTAACATAACTATTTGCTGTCCTTTAAAAATAGTTATATGTGAAAATTAATCAGCATAATATTAAACTATGCTTTCCTTTATACTTCAGAGGTTTAAAAATTATCTGCATTCATATCAGACAGATCAATTAAGACATTCTAAATGACTATAAATTCACATTAGGCCTGCATCCAGACAGGATGAAAACTTTGCAGAAGGGATGTGCATGAATATTCATAGGCATTTGAAAACCAATCGAATGTGCCAAATTTCGACATTTGAACTTGAATAGAATGTCCCAAAATTCGAATGTAAACATTCAAATCAAATTTCAGATCTATTGGTGCGAATTATCCAGACATTTATATGTGTACAGGTTCGTACCCGATGCATACTTGAAGATCTGCGTCTTTCCGCATCCGTAAGCTTTTGTACGGATCCATACGGGATGAAAATGGGATTACCTGATTGAAGTATATAAAATTATGCATGGTATAGAAAAGGTGGATAGAGAAAATTTCTTTTCTCTATCACACAACACTAGAACCAGGGGGCACTCTATGAAGCTGATGGGTAGGAGAGTCAGATCCGACAAAGGGAAGTATTTCTTCACCCAGAGGGTCATCGGCTTATGGAATGTGCTGCCGGAAGAGGTGGTGACAGCTACCAGTCTAGGTGGCTTTAAGGTAGGGTTAGACAAATTTATGGACAACAGATGTATCAATGGCTACTAGAACGAATGCCTAGGTGCATCTTTCAGGCTGGGGGGGGGAGGAACTGGGGAGCTTCTAAGGCCATCTGCTGGGACTCGAGAGCAGGAGGTTTGTCCTTGTCTCTGCTTGAGATGTCCATGAGCATTTGGTGGGCCACTGTGTGCGACAGGATGCTGGACTAGATGGGCTGCGGCCTAATCCAGCAAGGCTTCTCTTATGTTCTTATGTTCTTATGTTCTTATGTTCTTATGCACATAGGATAACTATGGGATGCATATAGATGTGTACAGATGCGTAAGAATGTTGGGAAGATGCATACATGCAGATACGAATGTTGTGGACATTTGTATGTGCAGATTCGAATAAAAAATTCAAACAAATAGAATCGAATTTGGTAAATATGAATCAAATCTTGTTAAATTTGAATTTAAAAGATTTGAATCGAATTGGATTTTGGGGTGTTCGATTCGAACAGAATGTCAATACGTAGGTACTGGGGAACATGGTAAAACCTGCTCTACACTACTGCAAAGTAGGGATTTTTTTTTTGACATTCTATTTGTAGTAAGGGCTCTCCGCAGGGAGAACAGATGGTCCCCGGGTTCTCCAATAATCCAAAGCTGCAGGGAAGTGAGCTCTTGTGAGTTCTTGCACAGTTCACCTAAACACTCAGGAAAATTCAAAGCAATGGAACATTTTGTAGCAAATGGTCATGTAAGTAGTATTTCGAGCTCAACTTTCACTTGAGAAGCAACAGACCTATCAGTGAGGAAGGGTGGTTGAGCATGTGGATAGAGGAGTCTTCCCTGCAGCTTTGGAGCATTGGAGAACCCGGGGACGATCTGTTCTCCCTGTGGAGAGCCCTTACTACGAAGTAAATATAAACTCCACATTTTTAACATCCTATCTGGAGGCACCCTCACACTAAATTTAAATTCATTTTAAATCTTAAATTAAAGGGTGGGAATTTTTTTTCTAATAAAAGTTTTTTCCCATTAATAACTATTAGGTGTAACTATCATCTACTTTAAACCATGGTCTCACGGCCTTAGTAAAGTCAGAGCTTGGTAAAGCAGCACCATACGCTTCTGCAACACCTGCTGTCCACACTCCACTGCAGAAAGAACCAGGAGGAACACGTATGGGATTTCACACTCTCTAAACGCTTCATGTGTGGATTAAAGATGCATCCAGACATTGGCTAGATATTTTATATTCTGATATCCCAAAATAAAGCACCCAGAAATTATTAATCTACGATAAGAGAGGAGAACCAAGAGCAATTTTTTGCTCATCTAGACAGCACTTACTTAATCCACGTTATATGGATAATCCGGAGGAAAGCACATCAAGACACATTTTGGATCATCCGTGCTTTATTCTGGATCACCAAAATAATGCAAATTAAGCTTCTGGGTGAAGCTTGTGTCAAGGACCTCTTGTCCCAGTATTTCCTAGCTCCATGAGGATCTTGAAATGATCGCTGGTTCTGGCTTAAGGCAGCTTTTCCTTCTTCCACTTTCTTTCTCCCTCCTCTCTCTCTCTCTTCCCCTTAACTAAAGTCTTAACATATTTAGCCTTTCTTTTTTATCAGCCATAGCTCACCTACTCCCCAGTTCTCTCATCTACTGCTATGTTAAATGTGCACCTTTCTTTTTCGCCAAAGATCACTTCAAAAGCATATTGTAATGCAGCATCAAGAAAGAGAGAAAGAACAAATGAGGATCCAATGGACATGTATCAAGTGGTTTTCTCAAGTATGCTGCAAAAGAGAAACTCTTCATTAACTATGGACACTTCGGTCCAATTGACTCATACAACATTTGCGTAAGAACAATGGGAAGCACTGTGCATGTTAAAATGTTGTTTAATATAAATAAATAAATAAAATCTGTGTGTAGCACTTGCAGCAAGAGTCTTTCATTAAAACTTCAAAAGCAGCTGCTAGGAATCCAAAACTAAATTTAGTAAATTAACGTCCTGCTGATTTCTCCTCTTCTCTAAGGCCTTTGAAGTTGGGCTGTAAAAGCTGATGAGCAGTTTTAAACCACCTATTTGTGTACTTGCCAGACTGCCCTAAGTATAATGTTGGTAAGATGATCAACTGAAGTTGGTAAGAAATTCTTTACGATGGGAACAGAGACCATCGGCAGTAATTTACGTTCCATATCTAGACAGCTTTGACCACACTGGGGCTCAAATGTGGATGACAAAAACACAGCCTGATCTTCTGCTGTCCTCCGTACCATGAGATACAAGTGGCGGTGCACTACCTCCAACAAGATCAGGCTGGACTGTTCTGCTGTTATTGCTTTAAGCAATCTGAACCTAAGAGCCTTAGAAAAAGACACAAACACTCCTAGCTACATCCAGTTTCCATTCTGGGAAAAACCAAACCCCCAAATTTGTCACTTTTTTCTTGAAATAGCAATATGAATAGGCTTTCTTGTGCTTCTACAGTACGTAGCACAAAATACAAGACAAAATAAGATTTAACCTACTTTTCTTGATCTATCAAGTTTCTGACACAGAAAACAAAGGGCTCTGGAGTACCTCTAGATCCCAAATTCAATAATAATTTATTTTCTGGTTTCTAACAAATGTATTTACAACTGTATTCAGCAGAATCCTACAATTCCTGAAATGACACTGCAGTAAAAGAAAACCAAAGAGCAGGAAAAGACATTTTAATTGGCAGCAGTAAAACTAGCTATTGTAAATTCATAGGACATTGGGGGGAAAAAGAATGCTTCAGATGTTGGGGGAAGAAAAAGTCTGAAGGTGAAGACTTTTACCAAACAGTATAGTCCATAACTATGACACCAAAGAAAAGGCTCTTGTGCTCCTCACAAAAAACACATGATGCCACTGAAAGCAGTAGAAAAGCATAGGTTTTCCAATTAAACCCATAAATGAAATATAGTTATCAAACACCCAAAGGATTCAGACAGACAGACAAAGCACAAAAGACTTATAGTCTCAAAGCATGCTTTTAAAACATAAGAGAACTTATGCTGACCATCTGAATGAAATGAATTGACTCTGCAACAAGCATGGTCTTCATCTAGCCAGCCTCTAAAACACAAGAATATCCCAGCACCATATTAGGATTGCTACACATATCCATAGCAATCCCAACATAATCCTGGGATGCAGAGGCAAAATCCTGGGATAACACTATATTGGAAAAAAGAACTCTAAAACTTGGGTTTTCCAAATCGTGATGTAATTTACAGAGTCTGGCACGTGATTCCAGATTTTTCCCCCTGTTAAAAATACCCACTGCACAAGCACTGGGTCAAAACCACTGTGCATGTGTGGTGATGGGTCTTTGCAGTTTGGGGTCTTTAGTTACCCGAAGCATTCTGGGAGCAAGCGCCTGAATAGTAATGGCCCAGATTTGCACCAGGATTTCACTCTGCTGACTGGCAGGGATGGTGAGAGCCAATTTCAGGATCTAAACAAGATCCCACATTTTCCTTTCCCCATCTGGCGACACAAATCACAATGACTAGGTTTGTTGGCTATTTTTAGCTCTGATAAAGTTGGTGCGTGCACAAAAAGCTCACTAATAGACCTCATTCAACAGTCATAATTCAAGTATACTAGATGAAAGCTACATAAATCTTTAAACAAATGATCACAAACTAAAAATCAGTAAGCAGTGGCCCACTCACAATATTTGAATCATATATTTGCCGAGGGTAATACAGTTCACTGAACTGCTATATTCTAGATGAACACAAAGTTGTCAAGCTATCCTTCCAGGGAGAACAGCAGTTCAATCAAGAAGATATCCGCAGAACACAAGTGACCTCTTTCTCTGAAAGAAGAACAGCCAATGTACCAGCTATAAGCAGTAAAACATATTCCTGCATAAGTTTCCAAATTCAAAGCCAGGAAAAAAAAATGCAGATCCAAAACCATAAAGAAGAATCTAATAATCTAACAGTCACTATGTTTCTGTTTATTATGATCTCCCTCACTGGCTACTACTGAAAAATAATGATAGTGGCAGTAAAACTCAAGGCAACTGTGTGAAATATTCTGAAGTCATTGTATAATAAAATTAACAGAGCTGAGTAGATTTCATCCGACCCAGAAAGCCCAGCTGGGACCAGGGCACAATTAGGGTGAAATGGGCTCCTGAGAAGAAAGCAAGAGGGGTCATCACAAGATGCAAAATGTGACCAAAAATACAAACAAAACACAATAATAAAACACCTAAGAACATAAAGGAGCCCTGCTGGATCAGGCCACAGCCCATCTAGTCCAGCATCCTGTCACACACAGTGACGCACCAATTGCCCATGGGCATCTCAAGCAGAGACAAGGGCAAACCTCCTGTTCTCGAATCTAGTAAAAGGCCTTAGAAATATCCTGCTTGTCCACATAGCCTAAAAGATGTACTTAAGCATCCAACACAAAGGCCTGTAGGCAGCCAAATGCTCAAAAAATGTCCCATGGTGTTTGCTTCTTGGCTTCTGGCGAACAGTCAGACTTGCTCAAAGACTGTTATGACCAACTAATATTCAGGAATAATTTATTAAAGGACAGACTTGCTCTGTGTTCACATGCAGGAAAAAAAAAGTACTGAAAGGTGTCTCAGAAATGATTCAGAGGCAATATCCATGAATCATTTTCAAAACACATTAGAAGTTGATTGGAGAGAGAATAAGAATAGAACACTAGTTCCACATGCTATCACTACCAAGATGCTTATTCCCCCTTTTTTGATAACTGCATGTGAATATACGCTTGGGCAGAATACCACTTCCTGACATTCATATTTTACAGGCAATGCCCCTTCAATATATCACAATCATGTTTTCTTTCCCTCAAAACACAGAAGCCATACTCTTGCCGCCAAACTTGGCCACTCCAATTTGTTTATCACGGAACTGAAGTTCTGTTTGGGTAAGCAGAACAGCTACCTACAATTTAAAACACAGCATGGGTGATTTCAGTGCACCATGCACAGTGAGGTACCCAGTTTTCTTTTTTACTGCCATTCATGGGTATGAACTAATGTCCATCTACAAAGAACCAAAAGCCCAGCAGGAAAGAAAGAAAAACACATCTGCCTCCTAGGGAAAAAGCAGGTGTTCATGCTTCTACCTGCTTCTTTGCCCTCTGCCCAGTGAGACCGTGATGATGATGCTCCCCTCTCCTCTGTGAGAAATGTGTGCAGAGCTGGGCTTCTGATCAGCCATACTTAAGGAGAGGCCCTCTGGGTAAATTTGAGGCTGCAGGGCAGACATAAAATACATATGGGAATGCCCACCCTTCCCTCATATGGACATAATAACACCAAGAACAACTCTTTCTTTTAGTCACACTGGGCAGGAACTTCATAAGCAGAGAGGACAGAAATGGAGTCAATCAAAGCATGGAAACAAATGCTGTCCATGAGCAACCAATCAAGGCCATGGAAAGTCAAGCAGGCAAGCAACCAATCAGTGGTGAGCTCATGTTGTCAGCCTTCAAGGTGAAAGAAGATCAGGATGTGGAAACATGAGCTAGGATTATTCTTTCTCCATCTACAGAAGAGATCTGCTTCCTAAAAGGAGAGATTAAAAAAGCACCTGAATAGTAATGGCCCAGATCATATCCTGATCATATCCTGAATCCTAGAAAAAGTTTGCATTAAAATAAAAACTGGCTAGGCGCCAGGCTTGAAGACTGCACAGCACAGTTTCGCCATTCTCTCTTTCCCCTCCCCACACTTTTGTATTATAATGAAGTTGATGTTGTTGTACTGAGTCTTTCATACTGCATTTCTATTTTTTATTTGTTTGTGCATTAAGGTTTCTCTGCTAGTCACCTTGAGCTTTCTATGGAAGAAAGAGAAGATAAATATAAAAAATTAAATTAAAACAAAACTTCACTGAGATCACAGATTACTATGCCACCATGGCACAAAAAGCATAAAGTTGTGCCTTAGAGCTCCTGCCCTTTTAGACTACGGAAACAGACATGCAGTGTGACTGAATGGTACTGTGAGGCAATCCTCCCTATAAGGATTTTGCTTATAGAATAATATGCTGTAGGCAACACACAGATGGGGTCCAAACAATCACACAAACTGGTTTTAAAAGAAAAAGCAGAAAGATTTGTTAAGAAAAATAACTTGAAATCAGCACCAACTCCTTAGGGCAGAGGTGTCAAACTCAATCCGGCCGAGGGCCGGATTCAAAAAA
>MTQE01001134.1:14615679-14629817 GCA_014337955.1 Aspidoscelis marmoratus | reverse complement strand
CGGGCCGGGTCCGGCCCGCGGGCCGTAAGTTTGACATGCCTGCCTTAGGGCAAACATTATTAGGAAATACATACTGCTCATTGTGGGGGAATAGCTTAAGAATGAGATCTGAGGCTTAGCAGCAAGTCTGCTCCATGACTAGCCAGCTCAACAACAATAGAGAACCCTATGGAATGACACTCCTGTTGGAAGGAAGAAAAGACAAGGTGGATATATAAAGCAGGTAAGCCTGACTTACTGCATTCAGGTATAGCTCGGTATGAACAGGACATTGGGCTTCTCATCTCTTTGTTACATGTCCTGTGCAATGTAGATTGCCACCTGCCTTCTAGCCAGAACCATGGGAATCTATGTAATCCACGAGGTATCACATATTCCAAAAAGAACAGCCTCACTGAACATAACAGATTACGCATGCAGCAGCAGTCTGTAAAAATAGCTTTCTGAGGATGGTGGGGCTCTGCCACCTTTGCCACAGATGCCAGCCACTCCTGCAAATACCCATTAAAGGTCAATACTATGGATCACCCTATCATACTCTTGAGTCTCTTGTGCAGATGATGAATTAGCAGAGGGGCTTGAGACATGAAAACTCAAGGTGTGTGCACGCTGAACAGCAAGAAGCAGGTGGATTTTTGCCCAGGTTGGCCCTGCACCTCTTCCCCATTCCACTCCTGCATTTGCCCTAGCCAGATATCAGGATGATGCACTACCCTCCTGTGGGACATGGAGCCTGACCTGGCAACGATTGCAACATGGTAGACTATCAACAGCTCAAGCACAGGCAATGACTCATTCCGGAGTGGACCTTGGTGTTCACCATGCAGCTGCTCCTCATTTCTAGGTGATTCCCAGAATCAATCCCTGATGATCCTGCCCCAGACACCTCCTCCATGCTTGGGACTACTGAATGCCTTGATTCAACACTGGATTAACACTTGCCTAATGCTCTGATTTGTTCTTATTCAAACAAACGAAAAGCAGGCAATCACTTCTCCCAATCACTTTACAAGGTTGCTTCCTTCCTTTTTGCTTCTGTTCTTGGCATCCCAGCAAAATATTTTGTTTAAAAGGGATGCTGAGGAACCAAAATTAATGCCTGTGAAATTGGTGTGTGTGTGTGTGTTTCCATTTCCTTTCAGGAATCTCCAGTTCTGAAACAATTAAGTGAATCCTTAACAGACTTCTGATCTAACATACAAACCTTCTGACTGATCCCTGAAGTCAAGACTGCAGGATTGCACCAAACCTATCTGACACATCTCAACCACATAGAGAAGTTATGGACTACTGGGTGCTTCCCACAACAGTGCTAGCCACTCTGTGACAGCTAAGTACAGGTAAAACACAAGTGAGCTCTGAGAAAATTAAGCAGGCAACTCACATGCACTTCCATAAACACACAGTGGCTGCCATTATTTGTCCCTTTGTGGGTGGAGCCATATCATCACACAGGCATAGAAAGCCTCAACATGCATGCTTACTGATGTCATGTGGAAACATGACAGAGTGTATATCCACAAAGGGCCAGTAATGGAAGCCCCTATGTGTATATGGTGCAGGTGGGTTATTTGCATTTCACCTGCATCTAGCCATCACAGAAAAAAAGGACTTCTTATAGAAAGCACCCAACAGTCCATAGCTTTTCTAGGTTCTGCATAAACTTAAGAGGATAAGCTTATTCAAACCTGCACCAGTTTTACTGTAAAGAGTCCAAGAGCCCAAGCCAAAATCAAACTTCATTAACTTTATTAATACTCCTGCACACTCCCACATAAACTTAACATCACATGAAGTTATTTCCTATCTCTCATGCACAGGCTTAGGATTAAAACTAACTGACATAGCTATCCCAGTGGAACTTGTGACGTTCTGTAACTACCACAGCAAGAAAGCTATTTGTTTCTGCAGGGTAGGGGCAGTTTTTTTAACACGTTAAATTTGCTAAAGATACTTGTATCTTTGAAATTTCTATATTTTCGCCCAATATCTTATCACACAACCAGATTTCAAGTAAATATAAATCCTGAAGTAAAATGACAAGCAGATGAGGAACATCTAATGAAACATAGAAGACCACCCAAACTTTAAAGACAGCAATTACTTTTCTAATCTCTTACAGGCAAACTAAACTTGCCCTCGCAACATGTAGAATTTCTCCTACAGGAATGTTATTGTTATTATTTGCATTTTTATCCAGCCCCTATACACAAAGATCTCAGGGTGGGTAACAACATTTAAAATCAAGCATACATTATATAAAAGCAATAACAGTGTCAGAAAGTAAGGTGAGAAAGTGTATCCCCATTTAACCAAAGGCCAGGGCAAAGAGGTGTGTCATCTCTGTCTTCCTAAACATGTACAGTGAAGGTGATAACAACAGCTTTCACAGGAAAAAGTATCTTGAAGAGTTGGCTTTTCTACCCCGCTTTTTTCACGTATTTAAGGGGACTCAAAGCGGCTGGCAAAGCTTTTCTATTCTTCTCTCCACAACAAAACACCCTGTGAGGTAGGTGGGCTGTTAGATCTCAGAAGAGAGTTGTGACTAGCCCAAGGCTACCCAGCCGGCTTTGTGGGGGAGGGTGGAATCGAACCCAGTATTCCCAAATAAGAGTCCAGCTCCCTAACCACTAGACCAAACTGGCTTAAAAGTTGTAAAGCACAAAACTGAAGGATTAAAAACACTCCTTTACTTCTCAAAGACCCAATCACATTACTAGAGGTATCAGGGACTTTGCGGCAAGTTTAGTTCTCAGCCTCTAAGTGTCTAACACTGTTATAGGGTCACTATCTGGGCAATCTTCATTTCACATTTGGCAGACATCAATCCACAGCATAAGACTTTGGCTGCATCCAGACTGTCAGTTATTTAATCATAGAATCATATCATAGAATGATAGAGTTGGAGGGGACCTCCTGGGTCATCGAGTCCAACCCCCTGCTCAAGGCAGGATCTCCTAAACCATCTCAGACAGATGGCTGTCCAGTCTCTGCTTGAAGACCACTGTGCACAGATATTCCAGAATAAAGCATTAATATAAGATACACCTGTTTACCTCGGCCTTTGGTTAAGAATTTATTTTCCCTCCCCAGCTATAAGGGTATCATTTTAGTGCACTACGGAGTACACGGTCTTAAATTTTGTTGAATCTTAAGATGTTTTAAAGACGTTTTTAAGTGTGCATCTTGTTTTATTTGTATTTCCTTTTAATCTGTATCTGCTCTTAATTTGTATCTTGTTTTAATTCATTTTAACCTGTTGTAACCCGCCCAGAGACCTTCGGGTATGGGCGGGATAGAAATGTAAATAAATAAATAAATAAATATCCATGCTTTAGTCTGAAATATCCAAATCCTGTATAGTAGAATAAGTAACCAACATCTGGATGCAGCTCCTCTTGGGTCTTGAACCATGTTCCTTCATTGCCTCTCCACCCACCAGCACTGGAGTCATCTTTTTATCCAAGCTGCATTGTCCTCACATTTGATGCGAAAAGGACCACAATGGCATGCCACACACTCCTATTCACCCTTTCAAATTTCTGAACTTTGATATTTCCAAAACAACAAATTTCCCCTTCTGCTAATGCAAGTTCAAAAAATGAATGTGGGTGGAGAGGCAATGAAGGAAGATGGTCCTAGAAAGCAAAATGGTAGCATCATGGAAATTAAGAAAAGAGCTATTGCAAAGACAGCTCCCTTCTGGAACTCTGCCATTCTGGAATTAAGGAAATAAAAACAAGCAGGAGGTGGAAAACATAACCAATTGCAGAAGAGAAACTGTTGCTAGGAGTATGATACCAACCACAGCAATGGAAGAGTGGTGGACATCGGTTAGATAGTAACCACTGTCATAGGAGGTGTGCCCGGATTTGGATTGAATGCTGCAGTGTGGAACACACTTTTATTGCATGTCTGATGACTAGATGTCTTTTCTTAAAAGAATGACATTATAAAAACCAAGCATGATCACACCCTAAATCCTACAGTTTAGCCAAAAAAACTAAAGAAGACTAGGTTGGATACTTAATTGAATGGTTTAAATTTGCTGTTTTGTATCTTTTAATTGTTTTTGCTATTTTATATTGTTAAACAAACAAAGAGACCCTTGAAGGGCAGGCTAGAAATCTACTAAGAAAGCAAATAAGACAAGTTGGGTTCTTGGTATAAACTAAAATGTAACTAAGAGTTTCTGAAGATTACATATTATAAACATATTAACTTACTAAGAATGATATATATGTTTAGTTTTGAATCTGATATATATAGATGGGGTGTCATTTCAAGAGAAATAAAAATACAGTATCAAAAGTGTTTTATATAGCCATGATGCACAATGTCAGCGATACAGCAAACAATTCAATATAGTTACCCTTTACCTGACAAATATAAAGATTGATATATATGCATTAGTGAAAAGTATCTGATTTGCATGCATCACAGGTTATTTTTCAGACTCTGTCAGGGTTCTTAACATGTACAACAGCACAGAATGGCTTAGACCAGCATTTTCTGAAGTATGGCAATTTACTGCTGTTGTATGTGAAATTATTTTAGGTAGAACAGACTTTTTTAACATACAGTTATGCAAGTTAAAAAAAAGAGTCAACTTTATTTACTTGTACTATTAATTGTACTTGTACTATTATTACAAGTAAGGAATCATGGGTTTTTTCCCCCACTAGCACTAGAGTACCCATTAAGGACCCATTAATACCCATTAAGGACCTATTAATACCCATTAAATACCCATTAAGGGTATTTTAGTGGCTAGTGGAAAAACACCCATACTTGTAATAACAGTACAAGTACAACTAATTGTTGTGTGCAACTATTGGAACGGAAAGCTTAGATATCTGTACCAGAGCTGTCCTAATTGCATACCAGAGGCCTAAGTGCAAATAGGCCCCTGGTTTCATGAGTGGTGGGATTCCATGAACAGAGTTGGAACATTCTGGAACACTTTCCACAAAAACGAAGGTACAGAAGGATAATTAGTGCACAGATTATTAACTCCTGTGGACTCAACTGGGACATTGGGACACTGCCAGAAAGTGAACTGGCTCAGGTGGCATTCCTATTCTATCTTTCACCAAAAGAAATTTCCAGTGGTTTTTCTCTCTTTGCTTTTGGCAGCAATCATGCTTTTGGCTTGGTAGAGGTCTGAGAGTGAGAAAGCATGCTCTTTGCTCCTACCACCAACTTTAGAATTGCACACAGTGCATTCCTAAGGTGAGATAAGGCTGGAAGAAGTTTCAAGAAAATGCAGTCACATTATTCATGGAGACCCAGCAGAGTTAAGTATACCATAGTTAAGAACTTACTTTTGGTTGGTTTCCCCTGCAAAACGGGCATTTCTACAGTGGGGACTAGAGCTGGCCAATGATATACTACCTTCTTTCATTCTGTGCCCAGAATCTGAGCTGCTGCCTAACTTCTACCATGATGTTAGGAGTTCATTTGTGGGTGTGAGGTTTCTAGCTTAAGAGTATCTTGTTTGTGCGCTTGCAGATGGCTTCATTGTTCTGCTGTAAGCCTTGCCTTTTTCCTCTTCAATAAATCTATTTACTGGATTCTGTTGTGAGAAGCCTGAATCAAGTGGTCTATGCTTGCCACTTTTTTTTTTAAGGATTTATTTTTCCTTCCACTGAATTTGGCTAAGATTGAGGTGGTAAGGGTGGGGTGATTTGGCCTTTGGTAACTTATTGGCATCTGGTTCATAGGATAGGTCAATATTTCCCCTCTGCAAAGAACCATCTTACCAAGAAGGTCCACTTGTGGTCCCAGCAGGAGGCATTACCTAAGTGTTGAGGCAACAACTACAGATCCATCAGTGTAGTGGAAGCCAGATCTCAGTTTGCCGTTTCAGTCAAAAGGGTTTAATTATTGCACCAATGGCCAATTGTGATCCTCCTAAATTTCAGTGTCCAATTACTCACTATTGAATTGTTCTGCCTCCTGATGCAGGATATGACCATAGCAAAAAGAGAGCAGGTGTCAGAGGCAGAGGCAACAGAAAAAGAGAGCTCAGCCGTTCACCAGAACTGTTGACTGGATGAGAGAAGCAAGGAGCCCCAGAGAGGTGCCTTAACAGTCCTTTACTTTTGGCTTGCTTATAATCAGCTCTATTCTATTGCTTCCTCCATCTCTCCCTTAGTCTGAAACTCAAACTGACAAGCAAAACACATTCCAAACATCACTGCATCCCTCTTCAGGCTCCTATGCCTCAGGTACATTCCCTGGACTTACATTTTAGATTGAATTCAACTGTTGCAGTTACAGCCTAGACAACATTTTTGGGAACCAAAAATATGCATAAAGTAAGATATTATTATAGTACCCAGAATGTTGGGTTAAGACCAAGGAAGCTAGTTCTGAATCCCTACCCAGCTGTGAAAGCTCATTTGGTAACCTTGGAGTCAGACGCTGCCTCTCTATTTAATTTACTTAAGTGGGTTGTTGTGATAAAATGGAAGAGCGCAGAATAATATATGATGCCTTGACTTGTTCAGAAATTGAACAGAGTAAGACTGTGTAGACCACGTCCCTGCAGACAAAGATATTCACTCTATCATATCTTAGCTCCTCTTAGGTGGTAAGCTGCCATCTCAAATTCTACTTAAAGCCTTTTTAGAAGCCTCCATTTCCTGTAACTCAAGGATGATCTTGAATAATTTGCTAGTTTAGCTAGATGGAACTTGCCACTTCCTATCTGAATCTTATCCTTTTCCCATATTGAAATAGAGATCTTTGTTAGTCTATTGTTTTCAGGGAGGGGGGGGGGTCCACTGACCTCTCTTAATCCAGATCTAAGATGATCTGGATCTAAGAAATGGGTCCTTCAAATAATTCAGATCTAGTAGACTTTTAATGGTCTCTTTCATTTTGTTCCTCTGAGCAATGCTGCTATGGTCACCACTAGATCACTTTTGACTTGCAGACATATGAAGAGGTTTGTAAATAGCAGGAGTTGGCACAACTTATGGACTGTTACAGTGTTACAGAGGTAGACAGTTCTGAAAGGGCACAGTTTCCATGGGCCTGAAAGCTTCTCTTGTCTTTGCCTGTCAAAGGGAGAAAATAACCACCTGCGGGAACCAGGAAAAAACTCAGGGTTCATCTGATATCACACTGGTGTCCTCTGACCAAAAAGCTATGTCAAGTTACTGTCTGGTCTGCCTTTTACTTTTCAACACATTGTTAACATAGCATACAAATAAATAAAGTGCAAAGAATTTCTACTAGGGATGTGCACGAATGCATTTTTTGTATTCAAATTCCAATGGATTTGAATATTTGAATATTCAATCCGATTTGAAATTCAAAAATCCGTACTTTCAAAAATCCAATTCGAATCCAGATTATCCAAATCTGTATTTTCAAAAATCCGATTCAAATCAAATGATACGGATGTCAGCAAGATTCATATCCGATTTTCAAATTCACGTGCATCCCGTTTTGTCCCGTTTGCATCCTGTTGTCATCCTGTTGTCATCCCGTGTCATAAGCGCAAATATTCAGATGTGATATACGGTGTTCTATTCAGCTGAATTATTTAAAAATCCGTATCGGATTTTCAGAAATTCAAAGTTTGATTGAATTTGGAAATTTCGATTTTCGAAAATCCAATTCAAATTTTAGTTATCGATATTTGTCGAATTCGAATCGGGTTTTTGAATTTCTGAATATCAGTGTACATCCCTAATTTCTACATATAAAAAACCCCAGAAAAGCCTTGTTTCTCCTAAAACACCACCTACTTATTTTCTCACGAATTTGTTACTGTGCCAGCAACTGGACATTAAATGGTTGTGTCTGCATAACATAGTAAGTGAATATTCCTGGCATGTAAAATATTGAGTAAAATAGTGTGCTAATGCACAACACCAAAGTTCCATTGGTTTGCTCTTCCAGTAACACAGCAAAGCAAAATGCAGTAATTAAATGCTGATCTCCCATGACATCCAAACCCAGAATCAAAGTGTGTTGCTTTCTAGCAAGTCCAGCTTCTATGTAAAAAATACCACATGTTGCAGCTAGTTAAAAATCCTGGCTTATTAACCACCAAGGTACTATTTCTGGCACTCACAGAATGGGAAGACAACCTCATCTGAAACTCCCTCAAGTTTTTCCCCCAGAGAGAAGCAAAGCAGGAGTAATTAAGCAGCAAGCATAGTAAAGATTGATAAACCAACAATCCCAATTCATCCTGACATGTGAACTAAGACAGAGATGGATAACGTATGACCCTCCTGGTGATGCTGATGTAACCATTACCATCACCCCCTGCTATTATCCAAGCTGAGTGGAGGTGATAATATGATTAACAGCATTTGAGGGGCGTACATTTCTTATTCTAGTACTAAGTATTATACTTACAGATGAATAACATTTCTGAACTCATAGGCTCTTTCTGCATTGGGCCTTATTCCAGAGGTCTTCTGTAGTCTACACTAGGATGTGGATGTCAGGCCCTATTCTGGGATACAATCTGGAATAAGGTCCAGTTCAGAAAGGGCCATAAAGAAACTGAGTTAACTTTGCAAAGATGTGCACTTGAGAAAAACAAGCTTTTTTTTTTAAGCTTTGAAATTTCCACTTCTACAACAAAGCATGATGCTTACAGGTCACCAGGTCTCCTGGTGGAGTTGAATAGGGAAGAAATAACAGTCCTGACTACCAACAAGTTGTTCTTTGATAAACGACTAATGCAACTTAGAGATAAGACAAAAGAATAACTTCCATCTTACAACCACCCTAGATATTCACTAGAAACAAATGAACAAGACTCAAATTCTCCATTTCTACTTCTATAACTGCCTGTTGCTTCTGAGTAGCAGGGACACAAGTTTGAAAGACAAACTATGGCTTTCTTCTTGTTTTTCCTGTCTGAGATATTTTCTCCAAATTCTATCTCCATGCACTAGGACTGCAGCAATGTAGTTTAGGGCCTTATACTGTATGGCTTCATTCCTATTTTCTATTTCCTCTTCAGAGCCACTTAAACGACTTGACTAGAATTCAGTCACAACTGTTCGCAACATAAAGAGAACACTTACACAGCCGTCTTTTATTATGGTCAGTATAGTAGCCTCTTAGGCCAAAGCAGATAGCATTTTCTCTCTCGTCACAAGTTTTGATCTTTCCTATGGCTGCAGATTTAGTAAGTATGATCCTAAAAAGCATGCATATTTTAAAAAAAAAAAGCCCTAAGCACTATGAAAGCTTAGTGCCATAAGTAACTAGACAGGACTGCAGCCACAGGACTCATTCATACTTGCATACAAATCACTTGATTCCTAGCCAGTCACATGCAGGAATGCTGCTTCACTTGTTTACCAGACATGAATGATTTCAACGTTACCACAATACATTAATTAAAGTATTTTCATGATTATACTTGCAGAGCCAAATTGTGCGTAGTGGGGTGGTGGAGGTGGGAAGAGAGATCTACAATTTCTATGGTTTCCCAGTTCCCCACCCCCACTCCAAGTTCCAGTGCATTAATATTTTCTCACAGTAACGTGCAATAGTTAAAGACTGTGCTTAAGAGTAAGAAAAGAAGGAATGTGCAACTTCTCTGATCAAAAGAAAAAAAGAACAGTTAGTTTTGTCCATTTCCCAAAACTGTCATTAGCCAACAGGGGTACCTCAGGGCCATTTATCATGCCAGACTTTCCTACCCAGCACATAACGTAAGAATAAAATACAATCCTATTTTCTGATCTTGTTGCAATAGGTGACAGTGCCCTGATTTTCATTCCAACAGTTGCGGAATTGCAAGGAAGAGGAGAAGCTCATTCCTGTGAAGAAGCTAAAAACTACTACTTTGTAAGGCCTCTTTTGGGACCACCCCTGCATCCTAACCTATTACCCAGGGTGCAAGCATCATTCCTTTTAAAAAGAAGCGATGTTGTAAACATGGCCTGAACCCTTTGGGTTGAAGAAGGCCAAAGACAGTGAGCAGAGTTTATATACCAGGCTGATTCTCCCACAAGGCCCAGGCTATGGGCCTTTCACCTTTTAGGGAGCATTCAAAGGATTCCCTTCAGACAATCCAAGGCTCCAGATAACCTCCTATGCCTGAATGCCTGCAAGCCACCCTCAGACGCCCAAAATGAGCAGCGCTGCCGATACATTTTCTGTGCCAGCGATGAAATGGAAAAACCGTGTCTATTTTATGACAAGAGGGGAGGGGAGGAGAAAAGGGTAGTCAACCCACACGCATCATCCTGAAAAGCTCCAGACTGGATTTTAAGGCTTAATAGAAAGACGTGCCCAGGTTACCGTTATTCGATTTTGCAACACTGTCTTACCCTCATCATCCTCCGCCCCCCCCAGCAAACAAAAAAAGCACACACACACACCATCACATTCCCCATCCACCTTCACAACGACCCAACCCTTTTCCTTGTGCGTTTCCCCTACAGATGGATGATTCAGCCCACAGCAGAGAACCAAGGGTGTTTTTCCACTTAGCACTGGAGAACCCATTAATGGGTCCTTAATAGGTACTCTAGTGCTAGGGTGTTTTTCCACTAGCACTAGAGTACCCATTAAGGACCCATTAAGGACCCTTATTGGGTCCTTTAGGGCTAAGTGGGAAAACACCCCAAGACCAGAGTCTCCATCCTGGAATAGAAGGCGCGGGTTCACCTACCTGCCCCGAAGGCCTTGGCCACCAGCCACGCTAGATTACAGGCGATCTTCGCTCGGGCGAAGTCGTAGTGATCGAAGGGCTTAATGGCAGGGACAATGAAGGTCTTCCTGGTTTCCTTGACGTCCGCAGGAGCAGCATCCCCCATCTTCTTCCCCTCGCCCTACCCCTCTTTTGATGCTTATCACAAACAAAAAGGAAAAAAAATCAGTTTACATGGTTTCTTCTTCCCGAAGGCTTCAAAACGAAGATAAAGCTCTTGACCACAAATAAAATAAAATAAAATAGCAGCAGCAGCAGCAAAGGACGGAGGCGGAGCAAGGAGGCGAACAGTTCTGTTTATGGGGAGATCATCTCCATCTCCTCCACCTTTTCCTCCCCTCTGTATGGGAATGTAGAACAAGGTGTCCTCTTTTCCTTCTCCCTCTTCTCTCTCTCTCTCTCCCACCCCCTGGGATGCTTTGTCTGGTCCCCCCCCCTTTCTTTGACTGCAATAGAAATATATTAAGAATGCGACGGATGGAGGGTTTGGAGACTCCCTTTCTGTCCCTCCTGGGCGCAGGATCAAAGAAGGGCGCTGCGAAGGCCTTACTCCGAATTGCAAAGGGGGGGGGGTGGAGGAAACGGAGGGAGGGAGGGTTTTTCCTGCAGTAGCTGGAGGAGGAGGAGGAGGAGGAGGCAGGCGCCCGGGGGATGTCCGTATCGTCCAGGCCGGCTCTCCAAGGAGGCTTCTGCTCTGCTCTGCTTGCTGGCGCACAGGCGCGCGTCCGAAGCTGGGCGCTGGGTGCGGCGGGCGTGCTGGGCTCCTCCGGCCGCTCCACGCACGACCGCAGGCTCGGCTTCTCCAGTGCAGGGGCGCTCCGGTTTGGCCCCTTTTTCCCCGCTTCGCCTCTTCCGCGGATCCCCTTGCCAGCGCCTCTTCTCCTCCTTCTCTTCCTGCTGCTGCTGCTGCTCCACAGCGGCGCTTGGAGAGAGAGAGAGAGAGAGAGAGAGAGAGAGAGAGAGTGGAACCGGGCGCAAAGACGCATGCGCGCTTCCCGGCGCTGGCCAGCGCCCCCTCCTCATCCCCGAAGGACTCCAGCGTTGGGCGGAGCTGCTGCCGGCCGCGCCGGAGGAGGACGGAATCATAGACCGAGGGGGAAGGGAGTGGGGCTTGGATAACGGAGAGCCAGTGTGGTCTAGTGGTTAGGGAGCCGGACTCTTATCAGGGAATACCGGGTTTGATTCCGCCCTCCCCCCCCCCATGAAGCCAGCTGGGCGACCTTGGGTGGGTCACGGCTTTCTTCTGAGCTCTCAAAGCCCCCCACCCACCTCACAGGGTGTTCTGTTGTGGGGAGAAGAATAGAAAAGCTTGGTCAGCCGCTTTGAGTCCCCTTAAGTGGGTGAGAAAAGCGGGGTAGAAACGCCAGCTCTTCTTCATCCTCCACGAAGCCAGCTGGGCGACCTTGGGCTGGTCACAGCTCTCTTCTGAGCTCTCACAGCCCCACCTACCTCACAGGGTGTTCTGTTGTGAGGAGAAGAATAGAAAAGCTTTGTCAGCTGCTTTGATTCCCCTTAAATAAGTGAGAAAAGCGGGGTAGAAAAGCCAACTCTTCTCTTCTTCCTGGGTCATGATGGGTCTGGGCGTCTACGAGGCAGGATAAAGGTAGTAGCCGCCGCCGCCAGGCGCACATCCCTGCCTGGCTCCATCTGCATGGCTACGAGGGAGGCTGGGAGAAGAGCCCGGGCGCTGGGCTGGGCTGGGTGTTATTTGGTGCCTTTGCCAGCCCTCTTGGTCCAGCCTGGTTTCTGTTTTGTTTTTTTAGTAAGACAAAATCTTGATCCAGGCAGCACTTGCTTAATCCGCATTATCCGGATGATTTGGGGCACATCCAGACTTCTTAATACTGCGCATCGGAATGCACATCCAAGATCGAGCAGTCACACGGGGGCCAATACCTCGTCGCGGCATCGCATTATAGCGATGCTACTGTGTATTTACTTAATGCTGATATAACAATAGTAAGACAGTTTGAATGTTCCCACCACTCCAGACAGGACGGCAAGAACAGCCAAGGATTGCTGGAAGGGCAGCTCAGTTCCAATTGGCTGCCCCATCCCATGGGGCACCAACACAAACCTGTGCAGCTTCCTATGGGGAAGCTGTCGGGAGGCCGCTTTAGTGAGGACGGTGGGATGTTGCTTCGCAGCAGGTAAGCTGAGGATTTTCCCCACGACTGTGGATTTATTCCACTAATCAGGAAGGGACCCTGGAGTAAGGCTGCACCCAGACTTACCTCAAAGCTGCACAGCTTTCTTCTGCCCACAGCAGTGGCACAGCATCCATCGTTCAGCATCTTTTTACTTTGCTTCTTTGGGGACATGCTGCAACCCCGCTGCAGGACATGACGCGTCCCGTCTGACCGACAGGAAGTCACTTCGGCAGGACAGCACAGCTTCCCATCACCCTGTTAGGATGACTGAAAGCGAATGCACTGTCCCTGCGCGGCTTCCGATCATCAGGTCTGACGGACAGGTAGCGGCTTCACAGGAATGGCGAAGTATATTGCAAGTCTGGGCACAGCCTAAAACGCATCCAGACACATTTTATTCCGGATTATCCGTGCTTCCTCCTTTTAATCCTCAGCAACTGCAGATTCGTCTGATCCTTTGGGAAAGTTCAATTTTGAAAACAAATTCAAAGTTCTTTAGATCTTAAAAGGTGATGCAGCCCCAGATTATCCAAGTAAAGTGGATCAAATAAGTGCTGTCTGGACGAACCCAAAAGAAAAGCTGCAATGGCATTGTGGCAATTGGGGCTAGGTCCAGATGATCAGATTAAGGGTGTTTTTCCACAGTCAAAAAGTACCCATTTTTGCACCCATTTAGGACCCATTTGGGTGTGAGCCAGATGATCCCATTTCCACCACAGCACCCATTTGGGACTCGATTGTTTCCACTGCCGTGGGGGAAATCCAGATCTAATGGGTACATTTTGGCCTTTCATCTGGATTTTCTGTAGACCCCATTAATGGGGTCTACAATGGGGTCTTCTGCCAGAAAATCCAGATTAAAGGGATCCTGTTTCCACTGGAAACAGGCAATGGGGTCCAAAGGAGGCTAAGGGGAGGGGATGCATCCATTCCCCCCCCCAAACCTAGGCTCCGAAGTCACTTTGAAGCCACTTTGAACTGACTTCGAAGTCATTCCGAAGTCATTTCGAAGTCTGTGCAAAATAGGTCAGGAGTGCCTTTGAAGTCTGTGCTTATCTTCAGAGTGAACTTCGGAGTGACTCCGAAGTCATTTCGAAGTTCACTGCGAAGATCAGCACAGCCTTCAAAGGCACTCCAGAGCTGTTTTGCACAGATTTAGAAATGTCTTCGAAGTCTATTCGAAGTGGCTTCGAAGACTGCACCCCCCCTGCCCCCCGAAACACCTGGGGTAACGGACCAACCCCTTGAGGGTCGATCCGGATTCCCCACATGGGTGCAAAGCTGTTTCC
>MTQE01001134.1:14599104-14615481 GCA_014337955.1 Aspidoscelis marmoratus | reverse complement strand
GTGGAAACACATTGGGTGCTTCCCTTAATCCGGATCTACTAGATCTGAATGTTCTTAGATCCAGATCTAATGGCTGCAGTGGAAAAGCACCCTAAATCTGCAGGTATAACAAAATAAACAGCATACCTGTCTGCAAAGCCATGATGGGCCGTCCGGACTCCAGCAGCCTCCCAGAGCTTTCTCACAGAAACATGTGATACTTCCACTGCATGTGGGATTAGGCATGCATCACATGGGATGGGGCAGCCAATAGAAGCTGAGATGAAGGCTCAGCTCTCATTGGCTGTTTCTCACCATCCTGTCAGGACGACGGGAAACTTCAAATTTACCTGACACTGCAGAGCAAGTGCGCATCATTCCGCAGTAGGTAAATTCGAAGTAACGGCAGCATAATGCGCTGCAGCTACGAAGTATCGGGCATCAGGTGTGATGCCCACACACCAACTGTGCGTTGGAATGCGCAGTATTCCCAAGTCTGGTCACAGATACGTTTCTACTTAGGTTCTGAGCTCATGTATGGTCTTACTGCCTCCTCAGCCTGCAGGCAAGAAAAGGCTCATTGTGTATTTGGGGTGTCTTTCTTGACAAATGTTGCTGCCCTTTCATGCCTACCTGAGAAGGCTCTCTTTGAAGCGGGGGGGGGGAAGTGTTGGCTACGGTCTGTATTGGTGGCTGGGTGTGGGTTCTAAGCTTGCCTAAAATTCCGTACCGTACATCTGTGTAGACACCTGCAAAGTAGTCAAGCCATCTGGATCCTAAACGGTTCATAACAGGGCTAGGATTTGTTATAGGAACACCCATGTAATTTTGTGCATAGAATCTTGCCTCTTATTCAGCAGTTCTTTGAAATTGGTGAGTGGGGTATACTTATGTGCTTTGAGGTTTTAACTGAATAGTAAGGTAGAATTGCCACCAAAGTAGATTTAGCTCTTGGTAGTTGTAATCAGTTTTCTTAGCAGCAAAACTAAAATGGTGTGCCATTTCCTTCAAATATGGTAAGCTTGTGCTGTAGGAGCAAGCAGGGAGGGCTATGAACACTTTCCTCAACTATGTTTTCCAATGGCACGGTCAATCATACATCTCCTGTTGCAGTTACTATGGTGTTGATTGCATCAGAAGCCCTATATTCTTAAAACAATAATACTTTAACGTTAAAGAAGAGTCAATCCAATGACAGCTGCTTAAATCAGATTTTTAAAATAATTATTGCCTATTAAATGCTATATTTCTCATTTAACAGTGACACAATTGCAATTAAAATCCTTTCACATAATACCAAACTTACATTTACAGTCTCATAAAAATGAATTAATGGTCCTGGCACATTCATGCACTTTTCTAGTACAACTCTAACCACCTCTAGCTGGTGATATCTTCTTGAAGGTAAGTAATTGTAATTCAGTCCCTCCGTGTGGAAGGTACATAGCGACTGTAACAAACGTGTTAACAGTCAGGTTCTTAAAGGGGTCTTCAGGGCCCTTGAGGAAATGCCCTATAACAGGGTTCAATGGGTGCAGATGCAGCATTCCAGGAAGGCTGGGACTTCTCCTTTTCCACACTAAAATGTGGAATGAAAAGGCCCTCCATGGGATGGGCCCATGTGGAAAGACACATTAGCCAAAGCACCACCACAACCACAACAACAAAAATCTGTTTTAGAAAACCGTGGCCGTTGAACTGATCTTGGTTTCTTCACACTCATCCATATTCATTCACTTTAATATGGACTCAGCATAAGTTACTTTGCCCACACTTTTCAGTCTTTCCAGTCTCAACCTGGGGCCTTTCTGCACTGGATTCTAGATTATATCTCAGAACAGGGGTCTGCCATCTTCATGCTATGGCAGATCCCAGGTAGGGTCTGTAGTAGTCTGCATCAGCATGCAGATGGCAGGTCCAAAATAAAGCCCAATACAGAAGGGCCTGGTGTCAGGGAACTATATACTCTACACTCCTTCACTTCCCCTTTCCTCTGTGATTGGATTCCATCCCTACAATCAAATTTTGACCTTTTAGGGAAACCTAAGACCACATCTCTCTCTTCTTTCTTTCTTTTTTGGATGCAGCTGGAGAAGATGAGCAGAAAGATGGATCAGGCAGAGAGAAGAACCCTGTGGGGGAATCCCCACAGCAAGCTTATTTCGCTTTCCCTAAACCAAAATAATAGAACCGGATGCAAATGCGAATTTGCCTGTTCCCATTACTTTTAACTTAATTGTGTTCGATCTGGACTCTGAGGCTCGTACGTGGCATACGTGACTCAAGGGGGGACTCAAGTGGCTACTTTTTAAAAGCTGCTTTGCAGGGCTGCCCTGCCCTCTTCCTCCTGGCATGGACGTGCCACCCATAACAGACCCCTTCACGGAGCCTAGCTGGGTGGCTGGGTGGGTGGCTGCCGCTTGCCTGGATGGATGAAAAACAGGCACCAGCAGCCAGCGATTCTTTGCCCTCCTCTCCCCATTTCCCAGGGCACACAGCAGCAGCAGCAGCAGCAACTCAAACCCCCTTCGCAGCCACAGCCTTTAAAACAGAACCTCCAGGGCTTTCCTTTCCTTTCCCTTTTTTAAAGGTCAGAACTTTCAAAGAGCTAGAATTGCGCAAAACTGCAACATTGTTATTAAGGTGTGAACTGGCTAGATCGCTACAGTGTAGCTTTAAGGACTGGATTTTTATAGTGGCTGTTTTGAGGGAGGATTTTTTCAAGCTATTGGGTGAGGGAAACCCTAAACATGGATTCTCATCCCTTAACACGGTACAGTCCCCACAGTAAAAAATGTAAAACGTTTCAAGCACACGATCCGGAGTGAGACCTGTTGAAATCAGGATTGAGATTCACCACGCTTTGGGGTGGTTTAACACGGAGAAAGTGTGTAAAGCCAAACTGCCATGCGGACTCTGAGGATTGAAAACGTTTTGAATCTGAGATAAGGTTGCCGTGAAGAATCGGCCTGTGTCTCTCTGGGTGGTTCTGCATTGGTCGCTGAAAAGTGGATTAAAGAAAATCCATTTCCCTACGATTCGTCCTCCGGAGGATCCGTCCAAAATAGGAACAGATCCGAAGATGCCTCACGTGTCTGCACATGCACGCGGAGGACGGATCCTGCAGGACAGATTCCCAAAGGCAGCCAGCCTCCCGTGCCGGCGCTTCCACCCCTGGAGCCATGGGACTGGAGCATTCAGCTGCCAGTCACCGCGTGTTTCCGCCAATGTGCAGCACGTGGGGGAGGGGCTCTGGAGGCAGACCAGCCTGCTTCTGCCCCTTCCAAGATGGCGGCTGGTGGCACATCCGTCCCCTCACTTCTCCATGTGTGGAAGTGGTCTGCTTCCACACGGATTGAGGCAAGGGGAGAGACTGAAGACCTGATTTTTCAGGTGTTCACAGAGGACGGATTTTTCAGCAGCGAGACCCTATTAAGGATGGATCTCGCGTCCTGCTGTGTGACTGCGGCTGCCTGAAAGGGTCCCTCATCTATCCTCCAGTGTGGAAGAGAAGTTTCTTGTATGTGTGTCTAATGTGTCTTTAATGTGGTTTCTGTGACCAGTGCGGAAACACCCTCTCTCTCTCTGGTTACAACCCATAATTGGTTTGTGTTTGGACATGCTGGCATGGCATAAACTAGTTTGGATGGGGTAATTCTGTTGACAGGAGGATTGCATGGGAGCCCCAGACCGCACCTGGAGGAGACCAGAGGGTATATGGCTGGGGCAGCCCACTGTGCAAGACAGCAAGACATGGGATCTGAGTTCAATGCTCTTTCTCAGTTGTGCCACTTCAAAGTAGTGCATTGAGAAGCCTGGCTCTGTGCATCCTCTCTTTTGTGACTCTTCATCACTCCCTTCCTCAAATACATCCCCACCTGAGTCCAAACCAGGCAGCTCCAAGACAGATGAAGATCAGTGGCTCTCAACCTTCCTAATGCCACAACCCATTAATACAGTTCCTCATGTTGTGGTGACCCTCAACCTAACCCTAACCCTAACCCCCAACCATAAAATTATTTTCGCTGCTACTTTAGACGACCCCCGTGAAAGAGTAGCTCAATCTCCAAAGGGGTCCCAACCCACAGGTTCAGAACCACTGGCCTAGATGATTGCCAGGAAAGAACATTGAGAGCTAGCTGGGGAGGAACTGAAATTATATTTCTAGCAGAAATGAGTAAGGCTATAGGGTAGGACTATAACATCAACACAGTTTCTATAAAGGAACTAGTGGAATGGGAAAACAGGTCAGAAGGACAGGAAACATCTTCCTGCTAAAAGGCCTGTAGGTCTAGTTCTGTAATACCACAGCTTAGCTGCAAAACAAGTATTGCAAACATCCTGAAATTGTTAAGCTTGTGCTTTTTTTTGAAACTAGTATATATTTGGTGTTTTAAACTGCATGCTCAAGGGTCCTATTGAAAAAACAGTATACCTTGTTTAATTTTTCTTTTTAAAAATCTTGCTTTTATTCTTTATAAAAATTTGTCAGATTGTGTGAACTATGGGTGTTTTTCCACTGTCACTAGAAGTACCCATTAAGTACCCAATCTGGTCAGATCACAGCCCTCCACTTCCTCCATGTCTCTTCTCCTCCTCCAAAAAATACATCTTACTCATAGCACATTTACATTGCAAAGTCCTTTTATTCATTACAACTTAGGTTTTAACCACTTTAATCATGCAAAATCCAGCTTTCCACTTTGGGTACCTTTTCTGAGGCTGCTTGTAAAAAAGAAAAGTGTGTTGTAGTTTTTTTCACTATATAAGTTCTCCTCCTTCTTCAATCACTCTGCATCTTTTTGTAAATTTATTTTTAAAAAAATATTTCTAGAAAAAAATAGATGTGTCTTCAGTGCATCATAGAAAGTATGAAATAAGTTAATTTCCTAGTCAAGAAAGGAAGGGTGAGAGAATAAATGTTTGCTACAGAGATAGTATTGAAAAAAAATAAATGGGTAGAAGATGCACATTTCTGTATTTCTCTTTGGTGGATGGGAAATATCTTTAAAACGAAGGGCATTGATGAGTTCACCCATAATAGAGGGATTTCAGTGAAGTTTGGAGTTTTTCATTGCTTAAACAACCAGTTTAATCCTTGCAGCATTGAATCTATTTAGTGCAAGTCCAACATAAATAATTTATGTTTTCAGCAGTGTGATTATTTTTCGCAAAACTTTGGAAGGATGCCAGCACTCTGAATTTAAGCACCTGATATAAAAATTTCAATGTATACTAAAGCCTTTAAAATACATTGAAAGAGTTTTTCATGAAGGTTTGGTCACCATTTATTTTAAATACTCCTAAAATCCCATCACGAAGATTACCATCATAATGTGCTATATAGATTTGGCTCTCAGAAACAAGGCTATTAGGGAATTTCTGTATGTAACGTTGTGGTAGATTAAAACGATTGCACACATAATATAAGAATGTATTTTTTAAAAAAAATTGGTTGTATAAATTCAAAGTGTATAAAAATGCCTATAATTCCTATAAAAAAGTTGTAATATGCAGACAAAGGACATTCTCACAAGGAGGGTTAAATTCAGTATTTCTTTTTTTTTTAAAATCCTACTGTACAGTTAAGCTTGCAAATGTTCGGTGTATCAAATATGATATTGGTATAATCTGAAGTCAGTGAGCTGAATCCTTTGCTATGCTTCTGGAAGCAACAATAAAATCCCAGACTGCAAATTGAGAACTCAAAGCATCCTTGATAAAAGTTATGGTTAACCATGCCCAGTATAAGCTTGCCATATAAGCTGACTGGAAAACATTTGGAACAGCATAATCTAAGGCAGTGATGGTGAACCTTTTGAGCTGGGTGTGTCAAAATTCGCAAGAAAACCTAGCTTAACTCAGGTGCTGTGTCACATCTAGCAATATCCATAATTTTGTGATATTTGTAGCTCTAGTAAAAAAGTTATATTTTTGATATATGTATTTTATTAAAAGCAAAAACAAATAATTCATTAGTGATTTTGTTGCTGAATTCATTTGCTAAATCTTCAATTGAAAGTTGGTATTTCATACACTTCAAGAACAAGCAAGCACTACACGCCCAGGCCAGGGTGACCATGTGTGTCACCCAAAAGGGCTTGGCATGTCACCTGTGACACGCATGTCATAGGTTGGCCATCACTGATCTAAGGGCTGACTGTCATTCTGAAAGGAGCATAACAAGTTGGTCTTGATTGTTGAGTGAGTGATAGAGAGAAATTAGGGGCATACAAAATGATCACATTTGCAAATTTGATTGAATATTTTGAATTTGTGAACATTCACATCAAATTGAAAGTCCAGCATTGCCACCAAGTCAGAACTTCCTGAAATCAAAATGGCAAAAGTATCCAGATGTCTTATCTACCATCTGAACAAGCTATAAAGGTGTGCCTTTCTTAAATTTTGGTATAAAGATGGTAAAGCTAAGCATTGCATATGCATATACTTAGAAATTAGAAAACTGTGCACGTTTGGTCTTAGTTTTCAGTTATTTATGCAAACAGCGAGAACAGTTTTCTTTTAAATAAAGAAAATAAGAATTTATTTTGCAATTGATAAATCTTGAAACAATATTTGCTGCACACACCATCAAAAGTACTAAAAACGGTGCAGTTTAAATAAAACTTCTCCCTTAGCAACAGTAAAAAAAAATAGCTTCATTAAATGTCAATCATTTTTAATAATGGGCATTACTGAGAAAAATGCAACCAGTATTATGGTTTGTAAATAGGGATATTTATTTCTGTTGTCCTGTGCATACTGAAATCTGCAAAGGGGACAAAGTGTTAGAGCATAGCAAGAAGTGATTTTTTTCTAAGTTGTCAGATATGTAATTTGTGAGGAAGGATGTCTAGCAATGAAATATTGTGGGATTTCAATACTGTAATACAATTATGCTTCCTGGTACTGAAAGCTTTGGAGCGTTCTAATTGTGGCTACTTCTGATATTCATGGGTCATTTGAAAATGACTGTTCTGCTCCTTTTGTCTTAGGTGTATCTTATCAAATGCTTCATGGGTAATGGGTTAAATCACGTGGAACAATTCTTCCAAATCAGTTCTTCAACCTTACATTCTTCGAAGATGGTGCAAAAATCCCAACACATTCCCCATATCATAACGTGTTTTCTTTCCATTTACCTCCCTTAATCCGGATCTAGGAATCATCCGGATCTAAGAAATGGGTCCTTCAACAAATCTCCATGAGCAGTGCACCACCCGATAATTATGAAAGGGAAGTTATGTATACAAGCAAAACTGTGCTCTAGAAAGTATGACTATATAGTAAGGCAAAATCTCAGATTTGTCCTGGTATTTTTAAAGCTGCCAAGTTAACAGATGCAGAAATGCTGGAATTCACCAATAACTCAGATTACAACATTCTTCATCTCTTGAAATAGATGCAGCTTGGTGTCAAAAATAGACATAATGTGCATTAGAAATGAGTCACTATTTGAGAATAGATTTTAAATGTCATTTTCCCATAATCTCAAGGGAAATAAATAAATAATAGGATATGTTTCCAAAAGACGTGTACAATTAACACTTTTCTCTGTAGGGGAACTATTAAACTTTTCCATATGTGACTTTAATTAACAAAAAAATCAATAAATTGGTCATATGGCTGCTAAATTTTTTCTTTCTTTTTTTTCATTTCTTCACTTTACTAAAATGTATTACAATTTTATTCTGGGTCACTTCAAGAAGGACCCATGGTTGCATTACTTAATTTCTTGCTTAGGACTTGTCTGCACTTTCTATTGTATCACTCCAATTAAAAGGTCCATAGGTTTCTTTTCTGCATGCTGGTGCTGTATAAGGGAGGCCATGCATTGGATGGCCCAAAATGGCTCCTAGTCCAGGATACTGGGAGATCTTTTTAATCCAGCCACTGAGTAAAGTAAGGGAGCTGTCATAGCCAGACAGTGTGGAAGAGAATGGCAGGGTCCATGCTACTTTCCCTCCCCTTAAATCCAGGGCTGTCCAATTCTTCATCCACTAAAATGCTGTAGGGATGCTACTAAAGTAGTACATAAACTGCAGTTGCTCTTCCTGGGGTAAGGAAGGACCAACTTAACAGGCTTCTCTTTTTGCAATGCGCAAAAGCTTCATCTCCCAGTGGTCAGTTTGGACAGACTATGGAGAAAAATCATGGGCTTGTCATGCACAGTGCTAGGTTCCTAGCCTTGTAATGATTTCAGCAGATCACAGAAAGCAGCAATTTCAGCAGATATTACTTTCTTCTTTGGTGAATATACAAACAGGTATATGCACACATCAGAGAATCTGTGCCCTTTTATACTGTTGTGCCAACTCTTGCCTAATGGGAAGCAAAGAGAAGATGTACCCATGGGGGGAAATCTGCATTTCCTTAACTTTGGACACTCTTCAGGAGGCCAGGATACAGATCTTTCACCTACAAATTTGCAAATATACATATTTTATAGTATCAGTACAAACTTGATATCCTGAACATTAGCTTGAGAGTTGATGTCGCAGAAACCTCAAAGCCAGTGAACTTTCACTCCCTGGCCCTGTCCCCAAGCAATTTAAGTTCTGCTAAAAATCTTATTTTGCCTATGAGCGCCCCCATGCCAGGGTTTTCAACGAGCTTCCAGTGCTATAAAAGCAGGAAAACCCGCGACAAAATACGTGCCCTTTAAAGAAGCGTTTCAGTGCTCTTTTTGGAAGTCGCAGGTTTTCCTCGCAGCATTTACCTTGGGGACGCTCTGTGGCAAAAGGGGCAGGGATTGCCACCTGCACACACAGCAGTAACACATTCACACATCGCCCAGAACTGCAGCAGCTTCCCTTCCCTTCCCTTTCTAAAGCTCAGAACTTGCGAAGAGCCAGGATAGTGCAGAATTGCAACATTGTTGCAATTGCTATCAGGTGTGAAGTGGGTGGATTATTGCTACAGTGTAACAGCTGCTGTACGGAGTGGATTTTGACAGAGGGAAAGTGTTGAGAGTGAAGTCTTGAGAGAAATTGCATGGCTGCAGCCACTGCCAGGGGGAATTTTGAAGTACTGAGAGTGAATGAGTGAGCGATCACTGCCTTTGCTGGGGTGGGAAGCCATTTCGGGGGCAGAGATCTGGGAGACAAACAGAACCGATGGCTATTCTTCCTTTGGACTTATAAGGGTTGTCTTCCTGGTTGTGGCCGCGCAGAGCGCAGTCCCTCCCATTCCTGCTGGCAGCCTATCAACCAGGGAGGGGGCGGGGAGAAAAAGATGCACACAAAGAAAACACGCTTCCATGGGGACGGAAGTTGTGTTTAAAATGCGCATTTTGCTGAGCCTCATGCGGACGATTATTCCGGAAGTGCACGGCACTTTTAAAGTCCGCTTGAATAGAGTGATGGCAGAGGAAACCCTGAGAGGCAAATAAGTCTTTTGGGCCCTGGCTTTGAGATTTGTGAAGAAGTGAGAAATATGCAGATATCAGGTGCCTCTTTCCCACTGTGGAGATGAAGCTTTTGAGTCACTCCTCAAAATCTTTCTCCTCAGACTGCTACTTTACATGGTTTCAATGAAAGGGTAATTCCGCCCTTATGACTTAAGTAGATCCAGCCAAGTATATGCATTGTTCTACTTGCACCATCTATACTAGTGGGTTCAATTAGCACAGGCATCATCCAAGCCTTATGTAAATAGCCTCATTACTTAAGTGGCTGCTCCGCTTTCCTTGGCACTACACTCTCAAGTTGCTTTGCATTGATAAAATGGCAAATGTGTCTTCAACTGGGCACGCAAGGATTCACCCTTGAGTATGATATGTACTCTACCATCCAGCATTGAGAATACCATCACCAAGAAATTTTTCATTGCCTGACCAACTATCACTGAGAACAAAATGGGAAATGATACATAGAGGTGCACATGTATAGACTGAAGTCACACATACAAAAAGTTTTTCAAAAGAAAGTGTCCTGGAAATACGATTTAATCAAAACAGATTGCGCCCACTGCTGGAATCTGTACCAATTTGAACACTTGCCTTATTACCGAAATACGTCTTGCAATTGTGGTGCTCCGGTAAAAACTAACTTTTCATCCTCAATCACCGAGAGAAGAGAATAAGCTAGTTGTGGTTGCTTTATTTAGAAATAAAGTCTAACATTTAAATAGGTCTGCCAAAGCTGATATTGTAATTAAACCGGGAACTAAAATGATTGGTTCTTTGGGTTTTGTTTTGTGTGTGTGTGTGTGTGTGTGTGTGTAAGACTGATTAATGTTATTATCTCTGTATTGAATTATTATGCTGGAAAAGACACAGTCTATCTAAATTCATATATGTAAAATAAATGTGTTTGAAAATAAACAAAACAAGAAAAAAAAAGCAAGTTGTGCTGTTTTTACATAAAGGCAAATTCAGTTCCGCCTATTTCCTTTGAAACTTGCTCCAGAGATACCTTTGACACACAGTGTGACTCTATGTAGTTAAGTGAAACCCTACACCTTTTCAAGAACGTTCAACCTTTCTCCATAAAGATAGTGCCTAAGTTCTATGCTTTTCTTGCTGGGGGCTGTTCTCCTGGAGGTTTTTATTTTTTTATTTATATTTCTACCTGCCCCATACCTGAGGGTTGAGCCTGTGATTCCAGGCAGATTGCTCTATCACTAGTTTGAAAAACACACACAGCATTTCCACTACTGAGACTACTAACAAATAATTCAAATTTCTGAAACTTGCAATTTATAGCTTTACATGCATACAGTGTATTATGTCTTTATTCACTACCCTATTTAACTCACAAGCCATTTTGATATGTGCCTATGCTTCTGAAGTATCAGTTTACTGTAGCTTCAACACATCCACCCCAGCCAACTTTCTGTTACAGAAGAGGGCATAATGACCTAACACTCAAGCTTGCATGATTCGGTAACTGCAATAATAAATGTAATAGGGTGACACATCACAGCTACTCATTAATGGCTAGCAGCTATACAGACAAATAATGTTAAAATTTAATAATATATGAATTAAAGACTGTTATTTCTTCTGCCATGAAAGATTAAAACTGCAGTAGAATGAGTAGAATTGCAAAGTGATTCCTGACATGTTCTCTTATGTCCTTTCTTCATTGTATTGTTATTATTACATTTACAAAGTATGACATTTCTTTAACAATTTCATAGAAAAAATATGCAACAAAATAAAAAACCTAAAATGTATTGTCATATATCTGTGAACAATCTTCAGATTTCTTGTTTACAAAGACTGTAATTAATCAGTACTAAATTTCCTCATATTAAATTATGGTAGCGCTGCAAATATTCTGGGTACCAAATTAGCCTTAATTAACCTTAATTTCTGGTGTTTTTCATCCTATTATACCTCACTTACAGAGCATATCCACATTTTGTTAGTGTATTCATCCATCTGTAGTTGCTGAATCTATAGTTGTCCTTTCAACATCTAGCCAATAGTTACCATACAATTAGTCATCCCAATGTTCTCATTCTTTCATTCACTCACTCATATTTGTATAGAATTGCATAAATAAAAGCACAGGAAATGCCTTGCTGGAATGGGCTAGACCTCCACCTAATCCAGCAGCCGTTTTCACAGTAATGCCAGTTTCACATGGAAGCCCACAAGCAGATGTATGTGTCTTGCTAGGCTCAGAAGTATCCCAACCTCTTCTTATGTGTGTACAGAATGAGTTGCTTGTGCCATGGCAAGGCTATGAGTTGCATCGGTATGTCACTCATTCACTCAGTGAATCAGGAAACGTTATCCCATTAGGCATGTGTTTTGGTAATGGCTATGTTCAATACTGAGGCTCCAACTTTACAAGGCACCTCTATATCAGGGGAATCTGGTAATTGTCAAAAAAGATAAGAGGGGTGTGTGACACCTGTCAAAAGGACAGAGGCATCATTTGACAAAAGCTATAAGGTATAAAAATTCCAAGATCCAATTCCCCAGCCTTACTATAATATATACCAGGTAGAAAGATACATTAAGCACATTACATGCATACTGATAATAATGAACTTCATTTACCATGTAAAGACTGAACAAATATCAGCGAGAGGGACAGACATACAAATAGAAATTAATGTGTTATCCAAATGTGTTGCTGTTGTGACTTAACATTTACAAAGCACTGATTGTAATACTCTGTGTATCAGCATACTCTTTGGGAAAGCTTCTCTTACCGTTATCCCTCCTGTCTGCACTTAAGAGAGGTACAAACACTGGGACATATGTTCTAGAGAGATAAAGAGTGGGTGGTGCAAAGTGAAGCCAGTTTACTGCTCAAGTTAATAATTCAAGAGAGATACTATGGGTGAAGAACACATACTTACAGTGCAGTAGCACCTTTAATTGATTCATTGCACCAAGTGTGAGTTTCCCAGGCAACAGCCAGCCTGAATAAGGTGACACATACATTTACAGGACTAGTTTTCCATTGATGGAAGAAGCTTCCAATCTATGTAGAAATTTGCTTCAGGTAAAAGAATTATGGGTAGCTTAAAAGTCGTGTGCTAGCAGAGTGTCCGCAGAAGAGCAACTGAGATCGTAAAACCTCATGCCATTCCACTGTTGTTTAGCTTGAGGGGTTTGAAACTTTGTAAAAACAAAGGGTGTTTTTCCACTGCGCTCCCTTAATCCGGATCTAAGAAGATCCGGATCTAAGGAATGGGTACATTCCTTAATCCAGATCTAGTAGATCCAGATTAAGGGAAGTACCCAATGTGTTTCCATGGGTGGTCTAGCACCCAATAGCAATGGGTGCTAGCCTCCCTGCCATGGAAACACCGGAGCACCCATTTGGAAATCTGGATCTATTCATGAGGGGTCTGCTTGTCACCCCAGGTGTTTGGGGGGACAGAGGGTGCAATCTCCGAAGTGGCTTCAAAGTCACTTTGAAGTAATTTTGAAGTCACTTTGAAATCTGTGCAAAACAGCTCCATTTAAGTCTGTGCTGATCTTCGGAGTGAACTTCAAAGTGACTTCAGAGTCACTTCAGAGTCACTTCGGAGTTCGCTCTGAAGATCAGCACAGACTTCAAAGACGCTCCGGAGCTATTTTGCACAGACTTCAAAGTCACTTCAAAATGACTTTGAAATGACTTCGAAGCTTAGGTTTTGGGGCTCTCCCCCTCCCATGGGTGCCCCCTCCTCCTAGCCTCCTCTAGACTCCATTGCCACACAAGCGTGGAAACAGGCTCCCTTTAATCTGGATTTTCTGCCTGAAGACCCCATTGTAGACCCCATTAATGGGGTCTACAGAAAATCTGGATTAAAGGCCAGAAAGTACCCATTTAATCCAGATTTCCCCAGCGGCAGTCAAAACAATCGGGTCCCAAATGGATGCTGTGGTGGAAATGGGATCATCCAGCTCACACCCAAATGCGTCCTTAATGGGTACAAAAATGGGTACTTTCTGACAGTGGAAAAACACCCATAGTCTCTTAAACCATTTTTTTTTTGGATTGCACAACACATCCCACTGGACACTCCTACAAATAAAACTAATAGTTTCACTAAGATTACAGTAGGTCAAGAAATATAGCACTTCTTAATATTTAAATTTTAGTCTACAAAACAACAGAATATTGTAACTTTTTAAAATAATAGGCATTTATTAGCAATAAATTAAATATTGGTCTGTCAACAGCAGTAGTAGCAGCAGTAGTAAAGAATCAACCCTCACTCTCTAATCTCCCAGGTCTCCCCAAAGTAGGGTCTAGGGCTGCACGGAATTCCCCCTAGCCATGAAATTCATGCCTACATGTCACCCACCTCTTGATTATTGGTTAGAATCAAAAGCGAAGAAGGGAAAAAGGAATCTTCTACTTCCAACCATCTACCAACCTTACATTTTAAGTCTGCTATTCACAGGGCTGCATCTGCTTGAGGGTTTGTGTTTCCTGCTAACAATAAGATGAATCTGTTGTTTATGTTTTGTCAGATAGTAGTTTTTAATCAGGACAGAAATAACATCGTTCACCCAATGATCTACCATATTTCCTCTATCCACCTTTTCTATATTGTGCATTGATTTTATGTCCTTCAGTCAGGTCCCCTCTTAAACGTCATCTTTCCAGGCTGAAGATGCCTAGATGTTGCAGTCTGATTTCATAAGGGAGGTGTTCCAGCCCCTTAATCATTCATGCGTGTTTCAATCTGGAATCAGCTGTTGTATGCTCAACTCACTATATAAAATGGAGTCAGTTTTCATGTGGCTTTTCACATACCTGTAGCTTTATGGTAGCCCTAACTATCACAAGTTTACAAATCGTGACTCTACAACTTCCTTTTCGCTCCTGTCCTGTGTTTGTTCCACAACCTACAGAAGGCCTTGACAACCACTGTAACTCACAATTCTTTGCTAAACAAAGGCAATAAATCACATCAGCATTAAGAGCCTGGCTGTCCTCTCATTGACAGCAACTGCTCAATTTCCTTTTTAATATGTCATCATTCTCTTTCACCAAAGGTGAGAAGAAGAGTTGGCTTCTTTACCCCGCTTTTCTCACCCATTTAAGGGGGCTCAAAGCGGCTGGCAAACCTTCTCCCCACAAGAGAACATCGTGTGAGGTATGTGGGGCTGTGAGAGGTCAGAAGAGAGCTGTGAGTAGCCCAAGGCCACCCAGCTGGCTTCATGGAGGAAGAAGAGTTGGCTTTTCTACCCTGCTTTTCTCACCCATTTTAGGGGACTCAAAAGCAGCTGACAAAACTTTCTGTTCTTCTCCCCACACCACACCACACACCCTGTGAGATGGGTGGGGCTGTGAGAGCTCAGAAGAGAGCTGTGATTAGCCCAAGGTCACCCAGCTGGGCTTCATGGAGGAGGAGGAAGAAGAAGAGTTGGCTTTTCTAACCCGCTTTTCTCACCCATTTAAGGGGACTCAGAGCGGCTGTCAAGCTTTTCTATACTCCCCACAACAGAACACCCTGTGAGGTGGGTGGGGCTGTGAGAGCAGTGGCTAGCCCAAGGTCACCCAGCTGGCTTCGTGGAGAAGCGAAGAATCAAACCCGGTATTCCAAGACAAGAGTCCGACTCCCCTAACCACAAGACCAGACAGCCTCCTCCAGTCAACGGAATCCACCAATAGCTATTAAAAGACAGCCCCTAACTGAACACAATCCCTTCCCTTATGAACATCCATTGCAGGTTTTCTTTCCATCACGACTGAACACGAACCGGAAGTTGAGCATCCTCCTATTTCCTCCTCTCTAGGAAACGGATTGGAAGCATCAGCGATCCGAGAGTCACTCGGTCCTAGAGCGGCATCGGGAAACACGGAGGTGGGTCCTCCATCGGAGGCTTTGGGAGAATCTGGGGTACGGTAAGAGTCATGTGTCAAGCCTGGAAACCAGGGAGCGATTGCAGCAGTTAAAAGAAAATCGTGCTATATATTCCACGTTCTTCTAGTTGCTGACATTCGGAATAATGATCATTTTACTCCTCAGCTTTGGATATAGTTATGATTGGCTGGAGTTTTCCTTGTGTCATTAGGAACAGCCATGAAAACAACCCGTTTTAAAGTAGTTCCAAGGCTTTTAAAGGTTTAGCTGCGGCAGAGCCCTATAAATCCGACTCCCGCCTGCTGAAAAGTTGTTACCTTTGAGCTGGGAATGCCGGGTCTGGTTCTGCACTCCTCCGCCAAGCCAGCTGGGTGACCTTGGACTAGTCACAGCTCTCCTCTGAGCTCTCACAGCCCCACCTATCTCACAGGGTGTTCTGTTGTGGAGAGAAGAATAGAAAAGCTTTGCCAGCCGCTTTGAGTCCCCTTGAATGGGCGAGAAAAGCAGAGTAGAAAAGCCAACTCCTTCTCCTCTTCTTCTTCCTCTTCGTCCATGAAGGCCGACTGGTTGACCTTGGGCTAGTCACAGCTATCTTCTGAGTTCTCACAGCCCCACCCACCTCACAGGGTGTCTGTTGTGGGGAGAAGAAAAGAAAAGCTTTGTCAGCGGCTTTGAGTCCCCAAAAATAGATGAGAAAAGCAGGGTAGAAAAGCCAGCTCTTCTTCCTCCATGAAGCCAGTTGAGTGGCCTTGGGCTAGCCACAGCTCTCTTCTGAGCTCTCACAGGCCCACCAACCTCATAGGGTGTTCTGTTGTGGGGAGAAGAATAGAAAAGCTTTGTCAGCTGCTTTGAGTCACCTTAAATGGGTGAGAAAAGCGGGGTGGAAAAGCCAACGCTGCTGCTCCGTCTTTGTAATTCTCAATACTTGGTATATTAAAATGTTATACATTGCAATGTCAGAATTGATATCCACCCAGTTCCAAAGGCTTTAGGGGAGGAAGGAAGAATACTCATTCTTAGAGGTTTGGTACCCTTTTTTGTCAAATATCAGTTTTATTGTTAGAAAATGTGCTCTTTCAGAAGAAGAGTTGGCTTTTCTATCCCGCTTTTCTCACCCATTTAAGGCGA
>MTQE01001134.1:14588230-14598646 GCA_014337955.1 Aspidoscelis marmoratus | reverse complement strand
AACAAATCCAAATGTATAACAAATTATTGCTCTCACTTTGTTTTAAGGTTCTTTTTATGAGTTTTTAGTAATGTTGTATTCTTATAAGTTATTCTGTACAATTAATTGCAATTGTTTTGTAAATGGTTATAATTTTTTTAAAAAAAATTCTTCCAATTATTGTGCAGAATAAAGCATATCAGCTTCTGCAGATCAAAAGGGTCCGAAAGGTGAATGCTTTTCACTTTTGGGGTTTTGGGGGGAGGTATCTGTTTTACTTTAGCAGAAAATCAGCTCAAGTATCGTATAATGTATTGGCTGGTAATTTGGTAAGGAGATGAACAGGAGACACCACAAAGCTAGTGCAAATAATTTCTCCTTTTCAAGAGGCACTGATGATCTCAGCACTCTGGATTTATATTATCCATATCTCATGCATTTGTGGTATATGAAATAGGGAATGGCCTGTTAATCTTGAGCATGGAACAAGGAACAAATGACAGTTTGTTATCTAAGGAGCTGTTATTTCGCCCTTTCTGCACTTACCTCAATTCATATTTAGTAGATCTGGATCTACCACAGGCAAAGGTATCTGCATCCAGCAGGCTTTAGAGAAACAAATGCGTGTTGAGGAGCAACACAATGCAGATGCCCTACCCCTGTTTCACATCTGTGGATGTGAACTAATGCCCTAAAAACTGCCAAAGCTGCAATGCAATTGGCCCTCCCCCGATGGAATTGGTCCATGAGCTCGTTGGTCAAACACCCCATCTGGCTAGCAGGGGACAATGTGAAGATACCTTTGCTGCAGCTGTGACACTGCCACTGTTGCAAAATCATTGTGAAGACATCTTCATAGTCACTTTGTAACTGTACAGTACATGTCACTCAAAAAACACACCCATGTTCTTCCTTGATTCGTTCTATGTGCAGATGGTTTGGATCAAATGGTGCTAGCAAAGATGTAGGGTGTTTTTCCACTGTCACTAGAAGTACCCATTAGTGGGTACTTAATGGGTACTTCTAGTGGCTGTGGAAAAACACCCGTAGGCTGCATTTATAAGGTCTGCAACTAAAACAAATTACTGAGCCCTTAGCATGGACCTGATCTGGATTAACAGTACACCCATAGATGACATGTACTAAGCATCTCCTTGACCCAGATTAGCAAATAAGTGCAGAAAGCACCCTTGGCTCTGTGAGACAATGATTTTATTGCATACGGCTGTAACAATAAATAACCCAGTATTATAGTCATGAAGGCTGCATCCAGACCTCACTTACTTATTCTGCTATATTTGGATATTCTGAATCAAGCACGGCTATTTCAGGTGTCCAAATATAGCAGAATTAATAAGCAATGTCTTGATGCAGCCAAAGAGGTAGGAGCACCTCATAGAAAGAGGGATATTATAGTCATGATGCCCCAAGGAATTCCTCTCCTCCCTACCAAGAAACGTACTCCTGATGGGATGCTAAGGGAGGGATGGGTGTGTGTATCCCTTCACGCATGAGCATCTGTCAAACCACGTGCAAAGCTGAAGCCCCCCACATTCACTGGGGGAAGGGATTCAAATTAAGCCAAATATCCCCCCTTTCGATTCACATAAAACTGAATGGGAGAATTTTCCTCCACCCACTGTTGATATACTTCATAGTAGTGTCTGAAAAACAAAGAAAAGGATCTACCATATTTTATATTTTTTCTGAAGGACATTAATATTGGAGTAGGATCTAGGAAATGTCATTAGTGAGCCAGTTTGGTCTAGTGGTTAGGGAGCCAGACTCTTATCTGGGGATACTGGGTTTGATTTTGGCCTCCCCCATGAAGCCAGTTGGGTGACCTTGGGCTAGTCACAGTTCTTGTCTGAGCTCTCACAGCCCCAACTACCTCACAGGGTGTCTGTTGTGGAAAGAAGAACAGAAGGCTTGTCAGCTGCTTTGAGTCCTCTTAAATGAGTGAGAAAAGCAGGGTTGAAAAGCCAACTCTTCTAGTGGATACTGAAAATAATTTCAATATAAAAATAATTTAATAATAGAAATAATTTTACTGGCAAGTTTATTTAAAAAAAAGGGAGGTCATCCATCAGTTTTGTTAATTAATTTTACATTTCTCTAGGAGATGCCAAATTTAAACATCTTGTGTATGAAGCTGAATTTGGGCTCAGACTACAACCTGTATTTCAAAATTTCCCTTAAAGTCAGTGAAAGTATTCCCATGAAAACAGATGCAAGAATAATCCTTAGCCTTTCTTCTGCATCCGCTTAAGTTAAACCAGAATATGGGGTGTTAAAGGCAAATGGCTCCAATTGTTTTATGTTCTTATGACAAACTGTTGAAGAATGTTTGTTCCAAGATCTCTTAAAGTAAAACGGAACCCTGGTGACGAGGAAGCACCTGTTGCTAAGAAAAACAAGCCCTCTTTTGAAAAGACTACAGAGGTCCAAGATGCTGACTTTAATGGAGAAGACACATCAGCCTCAGAGGGCAACGTGCCTGAACCAACAGGAGGATCAGTTAAGCTAGAAGCCTCCCAGAATGCACTTGATACCCTTTCTGAAGCACCCTTGGAAGACACAAACAATGAAGACTGTTCTCATTCAGAAGAGCCCATCAAATCTTTTAGTAAAACACAGCGTTGGCCACAGGCTGGGGAACCTGTTTGTGTTGTATGTGGTCGCTATGGAGAATACATCTGTGACAAAACGGATGAAGATATCTGTAGCTTGGAATGTAAAGCTAGACATCTTTTGCAAGTAGAAGAGAAGAAGGAAAGTGCAGACCCTGGTGGTGGTAAGGAGCAAACACAACATTGGCCTGGTTTTCTTGATGGTTCTTACGTCTACAAAGAGGATGCCTTCATGTTCAGCCTTCCCAATGAGAAGATTGAGAACTTAAAGCAACAACTTGGCATTGTTGTCCAAGGTGATGGAGTCTCAAGACCTATTGTAGAATTTGAGCACTGTGGTTTTCCTGAAATCCTTAACAACAATCTAAAACACTCAGGCTATGACGTTCCAACTCCTATTCAAATGCAGATGATTCCAGTTGGGTTACAAGGCAGAGATATTGTAGCCACTGCAGACACAGGCTCTGGAAAAACTGCTGCTTTCTTACTTCCTGTTATAATAAAAGCCATGGGAGAGGTAAGACTCAGACTCTTGTATTCCAAAAATTATAGGAATTACGCACTGTGTTCCTATGTATATTTAGGAGTCCTAATGTGTTTATAAGAGGAACCTGAAGGGGCTTTGCAGATAATTGCAAGTAATGTAACTAATTTGTTTCAGTTTTTTGAACTTAAAAGGACTTTCTCTGTATTTTGGGATGATCTCTCCCATGAGACACTGGGTATACCTGCAGCGGTGGTTTATCACTCTTAAGTAAAATATTTTTGTTTGCTAAAATGTTTGATGGTCTTTGGCACTTAATTGTTACTGTATCTTTCTGTTGCATTGGCAATAGGTTGTTCTCTTTGATACCTTGGGATTTTGCTGCTATACATGACTTTGGTGCTGTAAATAAAAACATGAAATTATTTTCAAAAGGTAGGAAGACAGTGCAGATTAAATTGTTTTGATATCTGAAGTAATTGGTTCAATTAAAAAAACTGCCAGCAATGAAGAAAAATCACATGTGACTAGTCAAAGAATTCCACATGTTTTCATGTAGTCTTTTGAAAAGGAGAAAAAAAAAACTAGTTGTACTCTGGAGTCCCTGTCAAGCAATATTTAGTTTGTTTCATTTTATGTTGCTGGTGTTGATATTTGTGGTGGTCTTTGCTGGATTATCATGATGGACTGTCTCTTTCCTCCCATTTGCAAATGGCACCCTTCCTGCATTACTTTATGCCTATATGCTTTTATGCTCGGGTCCAACAAATAGAATAGCAAGAGGAAGAGACATTTTTGTTTGCAGATCCAAAATATTAGAAGGGATCAATCTTAGCTTTGTGTTCTTAAAGGGGTAAGAGAAGTGAGCATAAGAAAAGGGATTTACTTGAGATAAAACTAGCTTCTCTCATTTTTCATTGCTGAGATGCTCTTTTGAGATTTATCCTTAGATAAACTCATCATATAAGTCTGAAGTGTCTTAAAATACTTTTAAAAAGTAGTGCCTGTATTAAAAGGCAAGAGATATAATTTGCACCAAGGTAAATTTCAATTGCAATGTTATGCAAATAATTTAAAATAAGTAATATTGTATTAGAGTAGGAGGCACAAAGGACCACCATGTTGCTAAAGCTAAGTGTATTTTAGTCTGTTCAGGGCTTGGAAACCAGTGATGACAAAAGTTTTTGCATTTTACTGTTCACTTTATAATGTATAAATATGCAGTATCAGTGAGAAATGGATTGGTCCCACATAGAGTACCTTTTTCTCTGTGTGGCAGCGCTTGATTACTGCACATTTGATGAGCTTATTCTGTAAACAGACACCATTAGAAAAATATTGTACTTGACGTGGTGTGGAGTGACAACCAAAACATAATTTGCTATATTAAATACTGTATATGAGGGCTTCTTTCATCTTCCTTTACGATATGCATGGACTAAACTCTTCTGTGTTGCTACATGAATATAGCAAATAAATACATATGCCTTGTCAGGCTAGAGATAGGTTTCTGTGCTTGATAGTGGCAGTGACGGGATTGGAAGAGTCTCGGCCAAATGGCCATAGCACTGATGTGATTCATTGTGCCACCCAGAATGTTTTCGTAGGCAGAATTTGTCTTTGGAGACTGAATTTTTTGAAGGTGCAGGAAATAGACCAGTGATTCTCAACCTTCCTAATGCTGCGACCCTTTAATACAGTTCCTCATGTTGTGGTGACCAGCCTCAACCTAACCCTAACCCTAATCCCCAACCATAAAATTATTTTTGTTGCTACTTCGTAAAGACCCCTGTGAAAGACTAGATTGACCCCCAAAGGGGCCGTGACCCACAGGTTGAGAATCACTGAAACAGACTGAAAAGATGGACCACATACACTGTATATGGCTTGGAACTTGTGCATTTGATTCAGGGTGCAGGTAATATGAAGGATACAAATTATAGTGGTACCAGAGGCTGTAATCAGACCCACACAAAAAAGTAATCTCTGATGTTCCTCCTAGGGTGTTTTTCCACTGTCACTAGAAGTACCCATTAAGTATCCATTAATGGGTACAAAAATGCCATTACGTACCCATTAATGGGTACTTAATAGGTACTTTTAGTGACAGTGGAAAAACACCCATAGTAAGCTTTGAGGTGGGATTGTTCACACACTGGTCTTCCTCTCCTGAACATTCTTTGCTAGAAAAGGTGGATCGGAAAAGGCTTGTGAAGGCCACACACTGTCTCTCTGAGGCATATGAGGAGACCCTTTTATGTCCCAATGTAGTCTTAGAGTCATGGTTTATGTGCACAGAATCTCCATCAGTACAAAAGACTCCTCATTACAGAAGCTTGTGAGCTCCTGACAGAAACAGTACAGTACTGAGGGTGGGATTAAAAGCTTTCTTCAGAAAGCAGCATCTGAACAGGGCTCTGATTTTTTGAAATTATTTGGAACAGTTATCTGTTTACTCTTATTTCTGTCTTCACTGGTTCAACTATGTGAAAAATAAAGTTGTCCAGTATCTAATGTTACACTGTGACCGTTTGCTGCCGTCTCTATTGACTCATGGATGAAAAGGATGTTGTTGAGCTGGTTTGCTATGAATTAATGGCTGTCTCAGATTTTCTTAATTAGACACTTGTAACTGAGAGTGCAGATTGGCAATTATTTCCCCCTTCTCTTTCAGGCAGAAACTCCATCTGCGCTTATTTTGACACCTACAAGAGAGTTAGCCATACAGATAGAGAAACAAGCTAAAGAACTCATGGTTGGTTTGCCAAATATGAGGACAGTTCTTCTCGTTGGGGGATTGCCGTTGCCGCCACAGCTTCATCGTCTGAAACAAAATGTTAAGGTAAAACCTCTGAGATGTATAAGAGCCACTGGGTACAATTCTAAATGCCTTGTATAGAGCAGCACGTAAAACTTTCTGTGATTATCCATTTTGAGAAAATCTCATTGTATAATCTCTTTTTTAATGCTGACGTTTTTTCTTCCACTCTTTCTGTTAGGTAATAATAGCTACACCAGGGAGGCTCCTAGAAATTCTAAAACAAAGCTCCATTCAGCTCCATAATGTCAAAGTTGTTGTAGTGGATGAAGTAAGTATAAATTGTGAGGCAAAATTAATCTGTGGGTAAATGTGGAAGCTTGTTTAAGTATGTATTATTTGTCTGTTGTACTGGAATGATTAATTCATTTAAAAAAAAAATTCGGCACATTTGAAAGCCAATTTCGACATTCAAATATAAACATTCTAATCGAATTTTGGATCTATTCATTTGAATTATCTGGACATTCGTGTGTGTACAGGTTCATACACGATGTGTACTTGAAGATCCGCATCTTTTCCACATCCGTACAGATTTTATACAGATCTGTATGGGACAAAAACAGGTTACATATGGACACATAGGGATGTGTACAGATATGGGGAAGATGCCTACGTGCACATACAAATGTCGAAATTTGAACAAATAGATTCAAATTTGGTAAATTTGAATCGAAACTCATTAAATTCAAATGTAAAAATTGGATTTTTGGGTATTCAATTTGAATAGAATGTCAAAAAAAATTCATGCACATCTGGAATGGCTCCATTTATTGACTTTAATAAGGAAGCATATGTACAAATTTTATTAAGCTCTTTGCATGAACCAGGTATGTTTAGAATGCAGCTAGCTTGTATTTTAGGGACCACTCATGCATTGACCTTATAGGCAGCAAATGTATGCTGCTTGTTATAACGTATACAGTAGATATTTATGATCTTTAAATCCATGGTTGTTTCAAAGTGATAGTGGGTGAGTACTGCATATATCTTTTCCCCAAAAGATTTGAGTCTTCTGTATCATCTCTAAAGTAGCCTTTTTTAACCTGATGATGTCAGGTTTCAGATTCTAACTTCCATTATTTGCCCCCGTTGGCTGTGTTGATGGGAAATGGAAACCGATACTTCTGGAAGTCATGCTATTGGGACAAGCTTTCTGTAATATTTTAACATCAGACGCATAATATAGTGATTGTAATCAACTTCTGTTAAAGAGCTTTAAAAAGAGTTGTATTCATTCAGTGGCTACTAGTCACAGCGATTACTTATTATTTCCAGGGTTAGGGGCAACAAACAACAGGAAAAGGCCGGGAAGTAAAGCCGATACAATATTGGACTAAGATTGCTAAGCATGTTGGCAGTGAATATAGAATCATCTTTTCTTAGCTTTGCTTCTGAAAGGGAAAATTAAGGTTATGTTGTTTTCTCTTTCTTTCTCTTTGCAAAATAGGCTGACACCATGTTAAAAATGGGCTTCCAGCAGCAAGTGTTAGATATTTTGGAAAATATTCCCAGTGATCACCAGACCATTTTGGTATCAGCCACAATGCCTTTAGGCATCGAGCAGCTGGCAAATCAACTTCTGCAAAATCCAGTGAAAATAAGCGTTGGAGAGAAGAACGTTCCATGCTCCAACGTCCGCCAGATTATCTTGTGGGTAGAAGAACCATCCAAAAAGAAAAAGCTTTTTGAAATTTTAAATGTTAGTATCCGTAGGAAGAGAAATCCTGTCTTTTATTTCAAAAATTGTGGTGAACAGGAGAAAATGGCTCTGATTAGGTTCTTTCATGAGAAAATCCCATAATTCCCTTTGGTAATTCACTCAGTTAATACTTTGTATTTGGATTATCCATACATTATTTCTAACATCAATTATCCTATTACTATGTTGAATCTTAAATTGTCAGTTTAATTAATTATTTTATTTAATAGGTTTATATCCTGCTCTTCACCAAATGGTCCCATGGTGGGTTACAATAAGTATAAAACATATCAAAAGAAAAAAAATTAAAAATATCATCCCCCTCCCTCCCTCCCTCCCTAACAGGACAGCACCCTGAGGAAGCTATTTAAATGGCAAAAGCCTAGTTGAAAAGATAGGTTTTCACCAGGCGGTGAAAAGTACACAATGTAGGCGCCTGACGAACCTCAAGAACAGGCTGTTCCAAAGTCTAGGGGCTACCACAGAGAAGGCCCTCTTGTATTTCCCTATGTCTTGTACCTCTGCAAGAGATGGAACTACAAGAAAGCCCTCTCCTTGAGATCTCAGTGTATGGACAGGTCTATATGGGAGAAGGCGTTCCTTCAGATTAAGGCATTTAATTTAGTTTAAGGCATTTAATTAACCCCAGCTCAGTTCCTTAGTATGATTAGCAAGAATGGCTGCACTTCAGATTAAGGCTACCTTGAAACAGATACTAAAAACTCATAGTCCTCTTGCCACTACTTTGGGAATTGCCGATGTACCTGAAGCATTCCCAGTGTAGCGCTGATTGCAACACACAATGCTTTATTTATTTATTTATTTAAAATGTGTATATCCTGCCCCATATCCTAATATCTCTGGGCAGCTTGCAATAAAAAACCCGTATACAAACAAAACATTAAATATATACCCCGTTAAAACAGTATTAAACAGCATAATAAGTTAAAAGTTAGAAGTTAAAATAGTGGTTGAGTGAATTAATGCCCAAAGGCTTTAATAAAGAGACAAGTCTTTACTTGGCACCTAAAAGTTAGAAGATTTGGTGCTAATCAGGCCTCCAAAGGAAGGGCGTTCCATAAGTGAGGTGCCAACGCTGAGAAGGCCCTCCCCCATGTCCCAGTACAGCAGATTTCTCTAACTGGTGGGACATGGAGGAGCCTCCCTCCAGCAGATCTTAAACCACAGGTATCAGATGAGCAGTATATGTGATTGGCCCAAGAGTGACTACTGCAAGCCAGCCAAGTATGTAAAAAGACAACCAAAGAAAGTGGGCAGGTGGTTGGCTGGCTTCTGGTTGTCCTTCTTGGGTCCATCACACAGGTCAGTAGAGGTTTGCTGCTCCTGTCTGAAGGCATGGCAGTAATTCTGAGATTTTATTCAAACCCTGAATTGCCCCTTGCTATTTGAAGGCCTGAGGTAGCTAAGATCCAAGAGAGTTCTAGGTATGTTTTGAGGTTGATATCATTCAAGCTTGTATGGCAAACTGTGTCAGTTAACATCTAGAGATCTGCATGAACTAAAATCTAGTGGTTTGGTTCAAACTGAACCAACCACCATTGGTTCGGGTTTGTGTTGACCCCTTTTTTGAACTATAGAGTAGTTTTGTTTGCAAGCAAATCACCCATTTTGCTGTGAACCACAAATTGACTTAACCAGTTTGGCACATCTCTGTTAAGATAGTTAATATCCCACATTAGTAAAGAAAATGTACCCATTTTGGATATTGATATTATCTGAATTCCTCAGTTGCCAAACCATCTTTTATTTTAGTAAAGTACAGAGAAAGCTGAAGTAATGAATAGCCATTTCTGTTTAGTATATTGGAAACATTTCCATGCTCTTTGATACTTATTGCTGTTTACAACCATGTCAAATATGGATGGACTACGTCAGCTTTTGTCCATCCGTGTCAAGACCACCATATACGGGCCCAAATACAAGGACCTGGAGATTTGCTTCTGTAGCAGCATTCAGAACCGGTAAAAGATCACTGAACTGAGCACCAGCAAGTATGTATAGTTGTAGTCCATACATTGTATAAATTCTTAAAGTGTATTGATTTAAGTGTATATTAAATTTATACTGCTTGAAATTATCACAAAGTTACATGAGTTTGGTGAGTATAATATTAGCGTTGGGAATGTCTCTGAATGTACTTTTGCTTAAGAGAAAAAAGAGTTTCAGTTGTTTTTAACAATGTAGTATCTTCCATTTTTCTGTCTTTTCTTTTAGGATAAGAAACTCTTCAAGCCTCCAGTTCTGGTGTTTGTAGAATGTAAACTGGGTGCAGATCTCCTGAGTGATGCTGTGCACAAAATCACAGGTTTAAAAACAGTGTCTATGCATGCTGATAAATCACAGACAGAAAGAACTTCCATAGTGCAGGTTTGTAGACTATCACCCACCAAATTTTCAAGAAGATCTAGATTCTTAGTCTTAACTTTTAACTTTTTTATTTCAGATAAGTTCCATTGAACCCAGGGCAACAGATTTCCCTACTATCTCCCTACATTTGCTACCTGCATCTGTGGTGGCATTGCCCTCCTATTAACAAGTTTTGGGAAATGATCAATAAAGCCATTTGTACTATCACCTCACAGAAATTTACCCTAACTCCAGAAACAGTTTTTCTGTCCTATAAGACTTAAGCATATTGAATTAGTTAGATCTCTAATAATCGTGGCCAAAGGTGAAATTGTACAACACTGGAAAAGTCCATTTAACCTCACTAGAAGTCAATGGCTTACTGGAACATGGAGCTTAATAATAAATGAACTAATAACAGCACAACAATTTAAGC
>MTQE01001134.1:14554253-14565899 GCA_014337955.1 Aspidoscelis marmoratus | reverse complement strand
CCCTTAAACGGGTGAGAAAAGTGGGGTAGAAAAGCCAACTCTTCTTCTTTCTCAATTGCTTATATCCTTTTTTCCCCCCTTTTCATTTCCAGAAGTGGCTCCAGTTAGGAAATAAACACAGAGCTACTGCTGCCACAGGAATGAATGACAAGAGTTCTCGCTCTCACTCTGTTTTCACTCTGGTCATGACACAAACAAAGGTATTACACAGTCTCTTTTTTATATATATATTTGTGGACCAAAATCAGAATAATCAATAAATTTAAACCAGGTTCTTTTAAAACACAGAGGACTTGACCTTTTACAAATTGCTTCCATGTTTCTAATGAACTAGAACAAAACTTATCAGTATTTTTATATAAAACAATGCAAATCAAAAGGAGATACAGAATGTTGCTGCTCTTCCAGGAAGTTCCTGAAGTATCAAAGAAACTGATTTGTGCAGATATTCTTGTAAAGGAAAAAGAACATAGCAGAATGTGCTCTATGGTTTCTACCTCACCTTCCTAGCATGGGCACAGGCACTCCCAGGATAATGTCAAAAGATAATTGTTTTGTTAAGCAGATCTTATGACAGATATGTCTAACCTGGACCCTTCAGATGCTGTTTAACACTATTCTTATCAGCCTCAGCCAGCGTGCCTGATATGTTCAGATGTGATGAGTGATGAAGTTGATGTTTAGTGAGCCACAAGCTGGCTGTTCCTGTAGTATTACATTCAAATTCTTAACAGATTTGCACCCCCTGCCCAGCATTTTGATTTTACATTATGTAGACTAAGTGCTTTTCCATTATAGAAGTAATATAGCATACAGTTGACTAGGAGGCTAATTTTACTACATTATGGCCTAAAATACCCACAAGTCTTGATCTGGTAGTGGTTCCTTGATTGACAGAAAGGCATTTCAATTTGTCCAAGGTGGTCCGCCCAAATACCACTTTCTGCTTGCAGCCTGCTCTGCCACCATCCACACTGATTTCCTTATTAGTCACAGTGGGTTGTGGGAAATGGGAAGGGCCTTTAAGCGAACCTTAATTTGGATTTTTCCAGATCTAACTCCATCAGTTAAAATGGGCAATGGGTGAAAGAAATTGTTCTATGAATAAGCTAAATAGTATCCTCTTGCTTCTAGACTGTACTGTTCTATTCGTTATTTGGTTGCCCGATTACTTGATTGATCTTCCAAAAAGAAAAGCTTGTTTATTTGGTTGAAAGGAAAGATGTCTGCTCAGTGTGTTTCTGGTAACATATTGGGTTTTTTTCTGTTCATTTCCCCATGCACCAGTGCATTTGCTACTTAGTAGCCTTATTGTTTGCTGAGTTTTAAGTATTATCAAATTCAGTAAGTCAAGGATACTTTTTTTAAAAAAAATTGTAGCTCTAGTGCAGGAGTTCTCAACCTTCCTAATGCCGAGACCCCTTAATGGAGTTCCTCATGTTGTGGGGACCCCCAACCAAGGGGGCAGAGCAGCTGGGAGGTGGAAGGGAAGGGTGGCGGGAGGCTTGTCGTGACCCCTCTGAAAGGGTAATTTGACCCCCAAAGGGGTCCCGACCCCCAGGTTGAGAACCACTGCTCTAGTGTAATGCAGTGACTAAGGTAGTATCCAAACATTGCTTATTTATTCCACTATATTTTGATATTCCAGAATAAAGCATGGATATTCCAGAATATCCAAATATAGCGGAATAAGTAAGCAATAGCTGGATACAAGTTTAACTCAGGAGTATTTCAGATCTTCACAAGGGATCTTGAGCCTGCTATTTCCTTTTCACTGAATCTGACTTCATAAGGATTCTGTGAGGATTAAATTAGGGCGGAAAGAAAAAAACACACCTGTATTTGCTGTCTTGGGCTTCTTGGGTTGTAGATGAAAAGAATTATTACTTGTATTTATTTTAGACAGAAACGGCGGAGAAAGAGGATCATGAACACAGAATTATCAGTCGTGTTAATCTTGTGGACTTAGCAGGTAGTGAACGTTGCTCTGCATCACAAACCACTGGAGAAAGACTGAAGGTAAAACGCATGTTTAGAATACTACTGCAGCATTCTGCTCTCAGAAATCTAACAGGCAGTTTCTCAGTGGAAGGAGCATCATTTGTGATGCCGAAATACCTAACTTGCAAGATCAGAAAACAGATATTGAATCCAAACAGACACTGTAGTTTTCTCTGTCTCTAGACTGTCGTGTGTCTTCTGAAGATCTCACTGGGGTTGTTCTTGGGTTGTTTAAAGATAGTTTGAAAATTGTCAGTCTGGCCTGCCTCTTGTATAGCCCCAAATTCCTTACCCTATTTATTTATTTAGCATATATAATCCCATCATATGGCAATTTGGTCTCAGGATGGGCCACAACAATTAAAATCTTAAAGAAGCTAAAGCCAAAGCTAAAACTTATTAAAATAAACTTAAAAAGACATTTAAAGTTTAAGTTACAACTATTGGATATATTTTCTGGTGTATAAGACTACTTTTTAACCCAGGAAGATCTTCTCAAAAGTTGGGGGTCGTCTTATACGCCGGAAAATACATTTCCAAGATGATTGTTTGAAAGTGTACGTAATTAGATAACTAGTGGAATGCTTTATTTGCATTACGGGAAATTTCTTGTAAGAAGTGGCTCAAAATTAAGTTTCAATAGAGAGCATGTCTTATATGTCTGAGCTGTATGGGAAGAGGTGTTGCATGGATTAGTTCAAAATGGCAGCTGTGTGTAGGTACTCCCCCTTTACTTGTCTGTGCTGTTGGAATGCATGGCTCTGAATCCTATTTTGAACCAGCTTGTTATTCCACTGCTCTTAGAATGCTGAAATTTTAATTTGTAATACTGTTCACAAATCTCAGGTAAATTAATTTCCATACGAAGACTAGAAATGAAGTAACAAAGTGGCATGTGACACAGCTTAATTTATCTAATCGTGGTTTAAGGCCAGCATTCTATGCAAACACAGCCATCCTGACCCTAATCCTGTGTAGGCTAATGGGATTAGTTAGGAAGAGTTATGTATTTTGTAGAAAAAACTTAAATCATATCAGCCTACTAATATGAAAATACTGCATTTTTCTTCTTGATTATAGGAAGGTGCCAGCATAAATAAATCCTTGTTTACTCTGGGGAAAGTTATTTCAGCACTGTCTGAGCAAAATCAGAGCAGCAAAAAGATGTTCATTCCATACCGTGAATCTGTCCTTACGTGGTATGTTGTTGTTATTATAATTATTAAGATGATACTTTTAATTGCTTGATTTGCACACAGTGGCAAGTATTGCATTCATTCTGGATAATTCTTGAATTATTATTAAATGAGATAATATGATTCTTACCAAGGAAGAAAGTAGATTTTTGTGCAAACTGATTTTTGTGGATTGGTTTGCATTCAAACAAGCAAGTACTTAGTTTGATTCATGCTGCATCCAGACATTTATCCCTTATATTTGGATAATCCGGTATAAAGCATGGATAAGCCGGAATATCCATTATTTATTCCAAATAATACAGCAGAATAAGTAACTAATGTCTGAATGCAGCCTCAGTTCAGCCTCAAGGGGCTCCGAAACAGCTTGATTCACATTTGAATCAGTGAATGTCAGTTTGCCAAACTGACTCCAAACCATCTTGGTTTCTATCTGAACCCAAGGTTTGGAATCAATGCAGTTTGGCCATAGGAAGCTTAAACTACCCAATTGTGCAAGCCTTAAACTTCCCAAACTAGATTGCAGATTAGAACACACTGGAAGCTCTTCAAAACCCCCAAAGAAGGGGGGGGGGGAAACCTGATCGTTTAAAAAGATTTCTTTAAAAATTGGCAGTTACCCACAGGGGACAATGGAAAATATTTAAAAAATATTTGCTGCCTGTTCTCGCTTCCCTTAAACTGAACTATTAATCAGCAGAATGGTTTCTGCTAACAAAAGAACATTCTGAACCAGCAAGACACCAACAGTGTGCATATTGTAGGTCCCAGAAAGGGCTTTCTTTCTTTATTAAGGGAAATGGAAGGGAAATGGAACAGTCCAACTGGATGGCGATCATTATCTGCGTCAGTTTTCTCTCATGTTTCTTGTGGGCCAAATGCTGGGGAGTGGAGGATTAACAGGAGGGAGATTGGGCCCATTCTTCTTGGAATTTCCCTCTATTAGAATCACAGGATTGTAGAGGAGAATGAATGTTTTAGGAAATAGCTCCTCAGCTCTTCCTAGAGTTTGGGCCTTTTTCCACTAGGGCTTAGAACCCTTCTAAGACCCCATTAGGAACCTGATTGGTACTAATTGGGAAGGCCCTGTCTTCACTTTGACCCTATTGAAGGGCCCCATCTGCAAGGCCCTGTTCCCACAAGGGCAGGGGAAATCTGGATTTAATGGGTCCTTCAGGCCCTTAAATCTGGATTTCGTGTGGACCTGATTAAAGGTGTCCACAATAGGGTCCTCAGGCATCTTCAAGATCTGGAATCTCCAGGAGGACCCCATCTCAAAAGATCTGGATCTTGAAGGTCCGGATCTTTGACTGTGCATGGAAAAAGGGGGATACTCATCTTTTATTTTCATACAAAAACGCTTCAGTTTTTCCATTGGCTTTCAGTGTGATATGTTTCAGGATGACATGTTGCACAGTTTTTTCTTGTTGCTACTGATTTTAATGCTTGTTCTTAGGAGTGCTGTTTTAATTATTTGTTTTAGGGTTTTTTTGTGTGTAAAAAGAAGTTGACAGCGTTATAAGCTTTAGTGCTATGATTATGCAACGTTTATACTTTTTGCATTTGTTCTATATTTTGGTATCCGTAAGTTGCTGAGAGGTTCTGTCATAGTCCATTACTATATGCAGGGTTGGGTTCTATTAAAATGTCTAAAATCTGTAGTTTGAAGCCTGTCTTTTAAAGTTATATCAAATAATTTCGCTGGGACAGTCACTGTATCTTTAATTTCTTTAAAGGTTGTTGAAGGAAAGCCTTGGAGGGAATTCAAAAACTGCCATGATTGCCACAATCAGCCCTGCTGCCCGCAATATAGAGGAAACACTTAGCACTCTTCGTTATGCTAAGCAAGCTTGTTTCATAGTTAACATTGCCAAAGTAAATGAAGACATCAATGCAAAGTTAATTCGAGGTAAGATTGAAGATGCTCATTTGTGGCACTTATGCTTTAAAATACTCCTTCCTCTGGCATTCGTAGGATGTCTGTAGTACCAAATTTCCAGGTGCCTATCGAGAACATTTTCCTTCACACAGAACTTCCCATTCTGAACAGCAGAAGGAAGATTAGGTCAGGTTTACATTGTCCTCCAACTGGCCAACTGTCCTCACATGGCACAGGCACATCTGGGCACAGAAGGTGTGAACCTGACCTAACGTTTCTTCTCCCTTTGGTTCATTAAATACAATAGAATCTGTGGGCACAAGTGAGCGTCAAGACTTCAGTGTTCTTTATGTTGCTGTGAAATGAATCAAGATAGTGCTATTCAGACTGTTTGAGCCTGTGCCCACGTTCATGCTTGTGCTGTGCATGGACAGTTTGTTGCCATAAGCTGTGATACCACTGCGGTGCCAGTATCATAATTGTAACAGTGTGCATTAGTATTCATTAAATACAACAACTATAGTTTCAGAAAACACCAGTGAGCGGTTAGCATTATGTAAGAACTAGATGAACTAGAAAACTAGTGGTTAGGGAGCCAGACTCTTATCTGGGAATACTGGGTGCGATTCCGCCCTCCCTCATGAAGCCAACTGGGTGACCTTGGGCTAGTCACAGCTCTCTTCTGAGCTCTCACAGCCCCACCTACCTCACATGGTGTCTGTTGTGGGGAGAAGAATAGAAAAGCTTTTTCGGCCGCTTTGAGTCCCCTTGAATGGGTGAGAAAAGTGGGGTAGAAAAGGGAACTCTTCTTCTTCTGTGCTCTTGATCCCTTTTGCTTAATTATGAGATGCTTCCAATGTTAAAAATATCTGTTGCAATGTTAGTTATTTTTTCTGAGGTAAAAGTTAGATGGCTTTGAATATAGTTTGAGTAGTGGTTTCCACAGGGGGGAAAGCATGTAGTGTTCTTCCAGAGCTGCTTTTTGACCATCTTTAGCCTACTTACCTCAGATTTTCTGGTTATCTCCCATCGAAGTACTATCTAGGTTTGGCTTGGCTATGCTTTTCCAGATCACAGACATTCGATTCAAATTCGAATATCCAAATTCAAACAAATTCAATCGAATTTCACATCCCTAGTGAAGACACACCTTTCAGGACCACCCAGCTGTTGTCAGCAGCCTGGTTTAGGCTAGGAGGCAGGGTCAATGGGGGCTGATTGAGGAAGTGATGGGAGAGGAGAAAAGCTGTGGGTATGAGGAGGTGGCTGTGGTAGAAGGCAAGAAGATGGGAATGAGGAATCTGAACCAGAACTGACCAGCTGGCTTGATAGGCCAGATGGTTGATATAAATTTGCCTGTGAACCTGCTGAGCTCTGAATATCCCAGGACCTGGTTCTGTACATTTCTAACGCCTCATCAAAAAACTGAAGCACCATCTTTCTGTCTTGTGCAGCAGATGAGCATTTCTTAAACTTGCACCTCCAGATGTTGTTAAAGAAGCTGCCATCATTCCTTGACTTTGGCCACTGGGACTGATGGAAGCCACGTCTAATAAGATATGGAGGCCTAAGTTTGGAATTTGCTGCAGTACCACATTTTGAGAGAAGCAACTGCTTTTCCTTCTTTGTGCAAAAGGACATCGCTTGAATCTAAGCCAGTGTTTGCTTTTTACCTGGTGTTCTATCTAAATTTCATTGTACTATTTGGTAGTAAAACTCTTGCTAGTGTCTGCTGACGAGCTCTCTGTTGCAAACCCAGAGCTAAAAGCTGAAATTGAGAAACTGAAATCTGCTCATAAGAAGATTCAGAATGGCAACCCTGAGAAACAAAGAGTTTACATGCAAGAAATAACGTCTTTAAGAGTGAAGTTGCATCAGCAGGAGAGGGAAATGGCAGAGATGCAAAGGTAATATACTCAAGGTCTTTTGAGCAGTAAGTGTGATCCCCTCACCCATGACTTTTTGGGTAATATTTATAATTAATTTTACATCAGTACCTAGAAATTATGTTTAACTGTTGGAAATCTGAAGATCTTGTACTTGTCTCATGCCACGTAGAGAGGGTACTCTTTGGTAGGCATGTGGATTGGATTAGGAGACCTGATCTAAACCATCTAGTTTGTATTACTTGACCACCACTGGCCCAGGCAGGACACAACCAGTCTCATCAGGTGCCCACAGCCTGTGTTCCAAGTTCTACTCGCATCTAGTCGTCTTTCTTGCTCCTCAACTGTGGGTTGCACCAGGGACCAGAGTGAAGGTTTGGCATAATCTACCCAGCCATCACCTGCCAGGTTTCTGTCTTCCTGTCTTGGCAGTTTGATTAGTTTGTTAGTCCAAACTTGATACTTCAACTAGCTGAACTGCCAAGCCGAGAAGACAAAGAGTTTTGGTTAGGCAAGTTTGAGGGATGATGGTGCCAAGACTTCATTCCAGTCCCTGATGCAGGGTAGCGTTGGGAACCCAAAAGTGGTTCTTGGGCGGTCAACCTGAGCCATTCCCACATGCCTTATGTCTGGTAATGCTGAACTACTTTTCTTCTGCTTCTGATAAAGAGCCTGGAAAGAAAAGCTTGAACAAGCAGAAAAAAGGAAATTTGAAGAAACAAAGGAGTTACAGGTATGCTGTTTCAAATAAATAATGGTTGTTGTTTTTTTGCAACTTTCATTTTTCTTTGCCTATTTGCACACGTAACCAGCTCAGTTTGCTACCTTATTAAAATACAGTTTTTAGATGAAGAACAAATCTCTCACTTTCCTAATCCTTCATTTTAGAAAGCTGGGATTACATTCAAGGTGGACAACAGTTTGCCTAACTTGGTCAATCTCAATGAAGATCCACAGTTGTCTGAAATGTTGCTATACATGATAAAGGAAGGGCAAACTACAGTTGGGAAATCGAAACCAGATTCATGCCACGATATTCAGTTATCCGGGGTCCTGATTGCTGATGACCACTGGTGGGCATTTTTATAATTGTATGACAAATAACTGTTTTTACATTCTTAACCGTAAGAATTGTGTGAACAATGTAAAAGCAATAGAACAAGTGTGCGTAATAGTGTGCATAACTCAGTTTATAATATATTTAATCAGAAGAAATGGAAAATGATTTCCCTTAAGTGTTTAGGCTGGTGGTTAATTAGATGAATTCATGGTAAGAAGCTTATGATTAGTGATTAGTTATTGGCTGTAGGATAACTAATTTTCCATGGTATGTAGTTCCCAGTGCCAATTAAGAGGCAGGATACCTCCAAAGGTCGTTTGCAGGGATTTGAGAGCGGGTGAAAGTTTTGCCTTTGTCTTCTGCTTGAGAATGCCCAAAAGCAATTGGTGGGTCAATATGTGAGACAGGGGCTGTGGTCACACTTAAGGTTTAATCCAGCTTCAGTCAGCTTTCAGAGTGAGAGAATACATCAGCAAAGTGACAAGCTGTTTTCTTTCAGTGTTAAATAACTCAGAAAATTCACCTTGGAGATAGGGTTAGGGTTCTCTTGTTCTGAAGGTAGTCTTTAGCTGGACCAAAACTAAGGTGTGACCACAGCCAGGATAATGGACTAGATGGGCTGTGGCCTTATTTTCTTATGATTGAGAACAATGAGAAGGGTTTGTGCTTTGAGCTCCTGTTTTCGTTAGCTAGGGAAGAAGACTTAAGTGAGCTTATAGTCAGACCAAGAAATGACAGTGCTTTTTACTATTATTACTATTTTACTATTATTATTGTATTTGATTTCATATAGGTAAACAAACAATAACATTGTGTAAACATTGCACTGATCTTTTGATGGCTAGGATAATACTTAATCAGTATGATCTGAAACAGTGTACTGTTGGTCCATAGCTGTATGTTAATGTGAAAATTTTCCCTTTTTATATATATTCAAGTTGCTTGCCAAACAGACCAGTCACAGGATGCACATTCAGGGGATGTCTGCTCTATTGGGTGCAGATGGAAGCAGTCCCTCTTTTCCAAATGAGTTTGATTTGCTAGTGCCGTTCTGGATTTCCATCAAAGCCCATGAACTGATCCATGATAGGGAGAGGAGCTTCCATTTGAAGTTGCTTATGCCACTTATGGTTCTGTGTATGAGGAATTTATTTATTATTGTAATAAATGTACATTCCCATTAATTCTGAACTGAACCATGAACATCTTGCATGAAATTAGTTCTACATGTCCAACAAGGCTAATGATTTTACTCACCATCTTGTATAGCAGATTTCCATATTACAAAGCCTTTTAAAATAAGTCAAATTTCAAATGTTTCATGATGGGATCTTTGTTGGGGTAGGAGTATAAGAATGTCCTTTCTGATGTACATCCAATATACACATCTTAAAAAAACCCAGAAAAAAAGCCTCAATGTTGTGATTGATTGATTGATTGATTGATTGATTGATTGATTGATTGATTGATTGATTGATTGATTGATTGATTGATTGATTGATTGATTGATTGATTGATTATTTATTTATTTATTTATAGTGTTATAAAACACAGTAATGGTGCTGTGAGTATTACCCCACAAGGAGAAGCCAAAACCTACGTCAATGGAAGATGTATCTCAGGACCTACATTTCTGCATCATGTAAGTTGACTAGATAAAACTAGATGAGAAATTCTGATATGGACATTGAATTTCAAGTGCTGTGTGCTGATAAAAAGACATAACTCCAGAACATGGAGCATCACTCTCATCATGCTCTGTGGAGGTTAAGGCTCTGCAGACCCTCAAAGGGTTCTCATGATACCAATGAAGTTTCAGGTGTTCTGTTATTTCAACGCTTGCCTTTTTAAAATCAGCTGTCAGAAACTGGGCTTGCTCAAATGTCTTTGTGCTTCCCCAGACAAGTTCCACACGTTTCTGGTTAGCTAAGGAAGCAGAAGGTCTTTAGAACAAGTCCTCTTCCCATTGGGTGTAGAACTGTGAGAACTAGCAATGGCAGTCCAGAAGGGCTGTGGAAGGGGTTAAATAGCCAGGGGCAGGAAGATGAGGGGAAAAGAAGAAAAGGATGACAAAGTAGTCATTGACATCAGTGAGATTTGTAGGTGTTTGCCAGTGGTGACCACGGGTGCCTCCAGTTGGGGGAAGCTGCTTAAGGACTTCTGAACGCAGTAGCAGTACAGCATTTAGCCCCCGAGTTAAAAGCTGCTGATTAATTGAAAGCAAATGGCTCTTTACTAGGTAAACAAACTTGGGACAACTTAGTTAATTTCCCCAACCTTTCCATGTTGTTTTGCTTTATACCACAGGCTGTAGAACAACTGCGACAGGGAAGGAGACTGGGCTATAAGTCCCTCTAAAACTAGGCCAGTAGGATCTGAACAAGTCTGGATTAGGCACAGTCTAATGTCCTATTTCCCAGACTTAACTAATTGTAACAAAGTGATCACCAAGATGCCTAGGGAGGCAAAAGGCTGCTGGTAAGCAAGGTGTTAATCAACCCAATTCCCTGAAAACATTGAAGTCCTACCTCTGGATTTTATAGGGTGATCGCATCATTCTTGGAGGAGACCACTATTTCCGGTTCAATCATCCAGTGGAAGTTGAGAAAATAAAAAGTAGATCTTGTGGTGCATCCCTTCCTGAGGATGGTCTGAAAGGCTTTGAATTTGCAAAAAATGAATGGCTGGCTGCACAGCGGGCTCAGTGAGTATGAAAGGTGGCTTAAACACAATTGAATATTCTGTTTTGTATTTTTCATGCATATTGCACACTTTTCTTGAGGACTCAAATTATTTGGGCATATAAATCTGGTATCTGTATATTTGAATAGTTTCTAAATCTTTGGGTTTTTTTTAAAAAATGTACAGTATTTTCATTTGATACCCGAAGAGCCCGGTTATCCTGAGAACTTAAGTAGTTCCCCAGTGGCATTACTTTCATTTGCTCCTGTGGGGCTTTGTTCCCACTGGGTATTTTAATCCAGTTTTAAAGCAGGTTTTTTAAATCAGCAGTGAGGCCTGGTTTTTAGCTTATAATGCAGACTAGTAGGAGACAAACTCCTCCCCTCACTCCTCCCCTCTCTCCTCCCCTCAGCAGAACCTCCTCCCCATGCAGTCAGCAATTGGGCACCATCATACCCTGACTTCATTGAGGTGGGAAGTTTGAACCGCATCCTCTGTATAAACTTGTGACTATAGCTTGCCCCCCCCCCCAAAAAAAAAATCTGGTATCCGCCATAGAACAACTTTTTTCTCTTGTTAACAAGGCAGTAGAACATTCAATGTAACTTTCCCTTTTGTCTTATAATGATCACGGTGGGGAAGGGATGAGGGAAAAACCAGACAAGCTTTTACAAAAGAGCCAACTTTGTGCTGGGTCTGTGAAGCAGTTCAGCATGAAATGGAGGCAGAAGGCATAGTTCTGATCTCTTTCATCTGATCTCTTTTTTGTTACATTGTTCATATCTCTTTTTTAGTTAACATTGTGGTCTGATCTCTCTCATTCCTCCTTGCCCCTATTCAGCCAAGCCCGATATCCTTAGGATGTAATGGCAAGATCCCAGGGAAAAGGGGATCACGTTTTATCATTGGATTAGAGGAAACTGAGAATACAAAAAAAAAAAA
>MTQE01001134.1:14535095-14551565 GCA_014337955.1 Aspidoscelis marmoratus | reverse complement strand
TTTTTTTTTTTTTTTTTTTTTTGTGTGTGTGTGTGTGTGTGTGTATTTCTTGAGTGTCTTAGGAAGAAGAATATCATAGGAAACAAATGCAGGAAAGGAATAATCAGGTGGCTGTGAACAAAATTCAAGAGCTGGAGGAAGCCAAGCGAGGCCTTGAGCTGGAGGTACACTTCAACAGGAAGCGCTTGGAGATGGAGACACTGACTGCCAGAGAGGTAATTTCCAAAACAAATATAACTTCTATTTCAAGAAAATGAAGCATATATTCTGATGTACTTTTTTTTTCTGAAGGCATATTCCATGTGGCACAAGTTCAGGAAAGCATGACTTTGGTTTCCTCTGTAGCTGTGTTCACACCTTAAGTTTTAATCCAGCTTCAGTCCACTTTCAGAATGAGAGAATCTATCTGTAAAGTGACAAATTGTTTTCCTTCATCATTATCGAGCTCGGAAAAACCATTTTTGGGCCAGATGATATCAGGGGGAAGTGACTGGTCAATTTGCTGATGTTTTATCTCACTCTGAAAGTGGACTGAAGCTGGATTAAAACTTAGGTGTGAACGCAGCCTACCTCTCTAATTTTGTAAAAGCGACTCTGGGTGCCTCTGGACACAAGGAAAAGCTTTGCAGCCGCTGCGATGCCACCAGTCACGTGATTAGTCACGTGTTGATTGGTCGGTAGCGGTGGCAGCCCAGCAGCCAAGCGAGTGTGAGGTAAAAAGCTGCTGTCGGGATGATGGGACGCAGCCGTGTGGGGACTCTGTAGCTCTACTTGTGTCTGGAGGCAGTCTGATATTTAGATGCCTCTGAGTTTGGACACTCTGTTGATGTGCCGTTTGGAACCAGGGCAAGGAATAGCATACACGAGGTCTGGTTGTATAAGCACTCTCAACAGATTATGATAGTTGTGGTTTAGGCATAAATATTCAGTTTCTTGATTGGTCAATTGCATTCAGGAATGCAAAGCAAGCATCACATAACTAACTGGGTACAGGAGGGCCTTAAAACAGCTCCTAGATCTGGATTAACAAGTGCTGAAACGCCCATAGCTGGAGTGCTGCTGGATAAGAAGAAGAAGAGTTGGCTTTCCTACCCCACTTTTCTCACCCATTTAAGGGGACTCAGAGCAGCTGACAAAGCTTTTCTATTCTTCTACCCGCAACAGAACACCGTGTGAGGTAGGTGGGGCTGTGATGGCTCAGAAGAGAGCTGTGACTAGCCCAAGGTCACCCAGCTGGCTTCATTGGGAAGGGCAGAATTGAACCTAGTATTCCCAGATAAGAGTCCGGCTCCCTAACCACTAGACCGGTGATGGCCAACCTATGACACGCGTGTCACAGGTGACACGCCACGCCCTTTTGGGTGACACATCTGGTCACCCTGGCACTTGGATGTGTAGTGCTTGCTTGTTCTTGAAGTGTATGAAATACCAACTTTCAATTGAAGATTTTGCAACAAATCACTAATGTAAAGAATTATTTGTTTTTGATTTTAATAAAATACATACATCAAAAATATAACTTTTTTACTAGAGCTACAAATATCACAGAATTATGGAGATTTCTAGAAGTGACACAGCACCCGAGTTAAACTAGGTTTTCTTGTGAATTTTGACACACCGAGATCAAAAGGTTCGCCATCACTGCACTAGACCAAACTAATAGTGGGCTTAATAAGAACATAAGAGAAGCCCTCCTGGGTCAGGCCATAGCCCATTTAGTCCAGCATCCTGTCCCACACGGTGGCCCACCAAATGCTCATGGGCATCTCAAGCAGAGACAAGGACGAGCCTTTGCCTGCTCTCGAATCCCAGCAAATGGCCTTAGAAGTGCCCCGCTTCCACCACCACCAGCCTGAAAGATGCACCTAGGCATTCATTCTAGTAGCCATTGATACATCTGTCATCCATCTTAATAAACTGGTTTTAAATCACTTCTCTACTCTAGTTATTGACGTAATCATTTTCTTACAAATTTGGAATCTGTTTAAATATTCTCAGAATGTGTCTAAATGGAATAGATGAATCATAGTAATTTAAGGGAGTTAAGAGTAATTTAAAAAGAATACACCAGAATATTGGAATGGAACTGTTAAGTAAGCACCCTCTCTTTATAGCGGCTGTCTAAAAAAAGTGTAATCCTTTATTTGTGTTTAGGTTTTAGAAGATCACACAATTCGTCATGCCAAGATCCTTGAAGCTCTGGAAGCTGAGAAGCAGAAAATCGCTCGGGAAGTAGAGGCCCTTCAGCAGAGTGTTGAAAGGAGAAATAAGGGTAGGCTTATAATTATAATGCTGATGCCTGCAAGATGGTGGTTTCTCATGGATTTATTAATGGAATTATTTGATGTAATGCATCTTCAGAAAGGATCTCTTCACAGGGTTTTAAAAAATAACTAGGAGGAGTTTGTGTATTGGTGTAGCATGAATTAATAATTTTTGCTTGGACAGTGTAAGTGTTGGAGAAGTGCATTTTCATCTGCTTTCCAAACTGGTTTGAGAATAGGCGTGCGAAAGGTGTAGTATTCTCTCTGAATTGTGGTAGGGATATGCATTCCCCCCCCCCCCCGGTTAACTTTGCATCAAAACGAATGGGACAGAACTTTGCATTCATGCGAAGGGAGCCACTCTGAATGTGCTAGACTTTGAATTTGCTTGAATTGAGACCACCAATTGTTCTGAAGCTTCAAATGAAGGTACGAAAGCTTTCACTTGGCACGCAAAGGTACATCTCCAAATATAGCCAATATTCAGTTTGTATGCAAAGTTTCAGACTTTTGCAAACATTTTTTGCCCATCCTTGTTTATGTGGCATGCAGCTGTTTTGAATGGGATCAAATGCCTTCTGCTTATAATCAATATCCTGTGGTTCACAGAACTCTGATCGTAGCCTTAGACTTTTTTGATTGTGCAAAAACTGACTTCCTGAACAAAGGAAGCTTCAAGAGCAGTATCTCTTTCAGAAAAGAGAAAAATCAAAACAGCTTTGGAGGAATCCTATAAGTAGAGGAACACCTAGGTACACTAATATACATGAAGAGCATCGCACTTTGTATCTAAACCAACAATGGCTACCAAATGTTGCTACCAGAGGAGAGGAAGCCCAGGGTTGGCCAGCAGAGTCGGAACTCCAGTCACATTACTGAAAATTTTCTGGGATGGTGTGATGCCTTGCGGCTATTTAATGTATTTAAAGTGGAATGTTTGCAAATGTGTTTAAAAGTATTTATTGTATTTAATGTTTACACTGTGAAACTATGGTAAGAACAGGTAAGCAGAAGGGTTAGACTTCCCTAATTAGCATATTAAAGGGGGGGGAGAGAGCCCACGGGCTCAGCCAATCCAGGGTTGGCTTATGCCAGGTGGGAGGTATATAGGCACCTTCTAAGAAGTGAGTTTGTTCTATGCTTGGGATTTTTCTGGGTGGTAGGTCTGGGTGAAACCACTCTACATCCTGAGGGGGAAATTGCCAAGATAGTTCCACAGCATTCCATAGGGTCTTAGGCTAGGAAGAGCCAGGGAAAGACCTATAGATAGCCTAGGTTAGAGGTTGTCTGAAGCGAAACCGTTTATCATTTCTCTTTTGTGCCTGCTGGACATTTTATTTATTTATCTCACTGGCTTATTTATTCATACCAATAAAGAACAGGTACTTTTGTTTGAGAAGACCTGAGCCTGAGGTGCTATTATTTCTTATAAGGGGGATTCCTAGGAAAAGGAATTCTGTGATTTCAAAACGAGTGAAAGCTAGTGGGAGAAAGTGAGCCGAGAGAGGCTGATAAGGACGCTTCTCCACTAGGGGGTTTACATGCTGAGGCAAGGGAAAGTGGTATGCTCTTTGACGCAGGACTGAAGACTGGCCAGCCGACACAACTTTAAAGGAAAGCCATTATTTTCAAAATTATATTTTTAAAGGCACCGAGCAGTGCAGTAAAGTGGGAGAGAGAGATCCACTTGGGCCAAAGGGCACACCACAAATGGCATTAAACAAGGGAAGTTACCACTTGTCTACCATGTAAAAGCAAATAGTGTTATACAAGGAATGGCTGTACTATATATATATGTATATTCTCCCCCTAACTCTGCAGCCTTTAACCACAGGATTCTCCCATCCTGAATATGTCTTTTTCTTAAACAATCTTTAGTGGAGCCAAACTGGAATACCTTGAAACTGTCCATGATGATCAAGGAGGCCAACACCATTAGTAGTAAATTAGAAAAACACACAGTCTTCTGCAGGTAGGTACTTGAACTAAAATATTGGAAGCCTCTGTATGCTTGCGCTTGTGTATTTCTGTAATTTAATTCAATGTAATGAATTCCTCTGCATTGTAAGTAGAAAAAAAATCTGTTTTGAATCTTTTGTTTTTGCTGTTTTCTTGGATTCTGTTAGTGTGCCTTGTAGTTTGTAATGACCCTATCAGTTACAGTTTTATAAGCTTTCTATCTGCTATAGGGAAACTATGCATGCACTGATACATGGAAACTGAATTTCAAAAGTTCACAAAGTATCCAATACATGCAAGCAAAAATAGGAGAAAAGCTCTAAACTGGAGAGAATTAAAACAAAACAAAACAAAATGCTGCAATATGTCTTGCCTAGCTGGAAGCCTTTCATTTCAAAATAAGCATCTCTTTGCTTTATTTTTTAAAAATTAATAGCTAATTTTAAAAAACAATTCTCTTTGCTTTGTGCATCAATACGTGTTTTTTCTCTACAGTTATTGATAATAAAGGGACACATCTAATGCTTATATCATTTATTTAAAGCACGTATAGTTATCTTTTTTAAAAAAACTTCTGTGTGGCTTCAAAAGTATAAAATCGTATTTCAAAATACTGCACTAAAGTAATAATAATAAAAGCCTAGTAAGGAATTCCACCGGCTAGGGATCAAAGGTTAACAATTGCTTGAGAATCTAAATGCAGTTACTGCTGCTTAATATCCTAGGTGTGAGTTTCTTTCTTACTTTTATCAGACACGATGTAATGGATAAAGGAAGTGGCAATGGCTCTTCTATACAAGTGCAAGTCCGAAACATCAGACTGGGTGTGGAAACTTTCTGGAACTTGGAGAAATTTGAAGATAAGCTGGCTGCAATGAAAGAAGCCTATGAGGTTTGTTTAGGAAACAATAGATCTTATTTCCTCAGATTATTCTTTTCCTGTGAATGAATGCGCCTCCAAATTTGTTAGTCAAATGTTACATTTAAGTAACTGTGTTAATGTTATACTGAAGTGCTATTGATGACTTTTGACATCTAACAGTAATTAAAATGTCAGACCTGTTGGTGGTCCTGGAAGTGAGGCAAAAGTTTTATCTAGACAGCTCTCAGGTAGGGGTTGTGAGCCAGGTAAGATATACTTACTGATGTTACCTTTGATTAAGACTTTATTCAAACAACAAAAAAGCTGAGGTGGCTTAGAGAAGGCTTTAAGGTGGGATAATTAACACACCAGTCTGCCCCTCCCCCCCCCTGAACATTATGTGCTAGAAGGGGTGGTTTAGAGAAGGCTTGGGAACATGGGTGCAACACACTGTCTCTCTGAGATGCTCCTTTTATTATCTCTCAACACAGCCTCAATGCTAACATAAGAAGAGTTCTGCTAGATTGGGGCACAACCCATCTACTCCAGCATCCTATCTCACACAGTGGCACACAAATTGCTTCTGGGCATTCTTAAGCAGAAAACAAAGGAAAAACCTTCACCTGCTCTCAAATCTCTGCAAATAACCTTTAGAGGCATCATGCCTGTCTTCCCAGCCTGGAGGCAATACCTAGGCATCCATTCTAGTAGCCATTGATGTACCTGTTATTCATGAATTTATCCTTTTTCCATCTATTCTATTGTAAATTCCGTATCACTCCTAACTCTCCTGCCCAGCAGCTCCATAGAGTACCCACTAGTTCTAGTGCTGTGTAATAGTGAAAAGATTTTTTTTTCTCTAACCAAGTTTTCCATACCTTGCATGACTTTTATTTACTTCAGTCAGGTGGAATTTTCGAGTCTTCTTGAATACCTTTTTCATGTGAAGGGCTGGACTAATTTTTTTTGTCATATTAGTTATTGCTAATGTCAACATCATAGAAAATGGTACATTTGGGTTAGGACCAGGTGGCTTCTTTAGAGATGTGTCAGAAAAAGAACTGTTGGCTGTTCTACCCTGCTTTTCTCACCCATTTAAGGGGACTCAAAGCAGCTGACAAACCTTCTGTTCTTCTCCCCGCAACAGAACACCCTGTGAGATAGGTGGGGCTGTGAGAGCTCAGAAGAAAGCTGTGACTAGCCCAAGGTCACCCAACTGGCTTTGTGAAGGAGAGAGAAATCTAATCTAGTATTCCCAGATAAGAGTCCAGCTCCCTAACCACCTCCAATCGCAATCATGCCCAGAAACTGGGTGGTATGGTTGCCACAAGGCACCTGTTGCCACTGCACTTGAAGATGCAGTTGCAAAGTCACTTTTTCCAGGTGCCCCTCAAAGTAAATGAAGATGCAGCCTTTCCTTTCGTTTAAAGAACCACGATCAAAGTTGTTCTTTTTTTTTCTGTTTTAATCTGACAGTCTTTTATTTCCAGATGAATGACACCAGCAAAGCTGATGCAGTTTTTTATGATCCTTCTGATGAATGGGAACCTGATTTTTCAAATGTTTCTGTTTCTTCCGTTTCTACAAGGAGGTAAATAATTTCTGTCTCTCTGGTAGAAGTGGAGAATAGAGAGTTCTAATAGAGAATAGAAAGAAGCTTAAAATGACATCAAGGAGTCTTATGGGAAGGTTGGATAAGCAGATAGGATCTGCTTATAGCAAAAAAGAGTTTTTACATTGATATTAAAAGGCAGTAAACAAGAAGACATGTGAAGATTGCAACACTCTTCATCTGGAAGCCAATACAACTGCTGTTTAATACACTTAGCAGAAGAGGTTTTTTAAAAGAAAACATTTAGAACGGTTGCCATGATTAACCAGCAGTATATATTGATATTATTTATTTTAAAAACGTATCCCGCCCTTCACCGAATGGTCCTGGCACAGGTTAGAATGAGATTAAAACCAGGCTTTTTCTATCTAAATAGCTTCCTCAGAGTGCTGTCCTGTTAGAGAGGGATGTGGGAGGGAGGGTGGGGATGATATTTTTAATAATTATTATTTCTTTTTATATGTTTTATTCTTACTGTAAGCTGCCCTGGGACCATTTGGTGAAGGGTAGGATATAAATTTATTAAATTAATTAAATAAATATCAAATGGTAAAAACATAATTAAACATAAAACCCCCTTCCTCTCACCCTCCCTCCCTAACAGGACAGCACCCTGAGTAAGCTATTTAAACAGTAAAAGCCTGGGTAAAAAGATACATTTTCACCAGGGGCTGAAAAGTATACAATGTAGGCAACTGGCAAATCTCAAGACGGAGGCTGTTCCAGAGTCTAGGGGCCACAACAGAAAAGACCCTCTTGCTAGTCCCTGTGCCTTGTACTTCTGAAAGAGAAGGAACTACAAGAAGGCCCTCTCCTTGAGATCTCAGTGCGTGGGCAGGTCTGTATGGGAGAAGACACTCCTTCAGATACCCAGGGCCAAGATTTATACCTAGATACCAAGATCATGCAATTTGAAATGGATTTTAGAAATGTATGTGCTAATGGTTCTGTTTTTCCTTCATCTTGACTCAATTTTGTTAGAAGTCTAAGGAAGAGCAAGCGCATTTCTGGATGCTTGTCTGAACTAAAGATGAATCTGCATAATTCATACTTGTCAGGTTGGTATGTGTGTGCTTATAACATTATAATAAAAGTATTGGAAGTTGCACGTTTGCTGTGGGAGCGGCTGTAGCTCAGTAGTTGAGCAAACTGCAGGGAAAACAGAGGTTGCAGGTTCAACCTCTAGACTTCCCCCCGGAAGTAGGCAGTGGCAAACCACTTCTGTGTGTTTGCCAAAAGAAGTACCCATGTAGTCAAGCAGCATCAGATCCAATCCAGTGGTACCTGACAACATTTGCTGTTGTTAAGACTGCATGCTTAGGGTGGCTAAAAGGCAGTTATTTACTCAGAAGTTTTATGAGCTCATGTAATCTCTGCCCTAAAATTTTGTGGTCATGGTGGAACTACCTAGTGCTACCCTCATTAATTAAAATTAGTTACTGAAGGAATAAGTACCAATTTCTTTATCCTTTGTTACTGACTGGTGATTCTGTGCAGTGGAAGCAGCTATTGGGTTTCAATAAATTAAAACAACAGAGTTCTAATTTCTCTCCATTTTTTGCTGGTGGTGATTTAGAATCAACTGGCTGCTGATTCCGTGATACCTCAGTTCACCATGTCCTTCTAACATGCCTCTACTTTGGTGTTAGTATTTGTTTTCCTAGCATGAGTTGATCTTTAGGAGCTTTGTCCTTAAAGAAAACAATTTAAGAAACATTTTGTACCTAGGAATTACTTAGTAGCCACTTAGCTTTGCAAGAGGAGGTTGCAATAGAGTTATAAACTATCCAAATACTTCCTAAATGTAACCCTAGGATGGCACAGTAAACCATTTAAAAAGGTGAGCATATACTGTAGAGCTATCACAGTATTATAAACGGCTTACATGTGATTACAGATTCAGCAGATAAACTGAGCAACCTCTGCTCAGATCCACCTGGATTATTTTTACCCAAACTCTGTAAAGAACTGATAGGTTCAGCCTTGGAAGTCTTGGTACAGACTCATGAAGGAGATGACGACAGCAACATGGCACAAAGTCTTTTAGAAACATTGTTCACCATTTACAGTGAAGTCTTTTCATTAGCCAAAGCTTATGAGCAAGCTGAAGAAAGTCAAGACAACTGTAAGTTCTACTGTTTATTGATCCTTAATTTATTAATTCCCTCCCTATGCAAAAAGCAGACCACCACCTTTCTGCCAAACATGGTGCCCAAGGCCACATACTTTTTTTTTTCAAAAAGGAAATATAAAAACAGTCTGAAAACCTGATTTAACTGAAATACCAGTAAAAAATACATGGAAGCCCTCTCATCATGGAAATACTTGCTTAGTTGTGAAAGTCCTGCCTAAATAAAAATAAAGACAGAAGAGAGGGTGCTGACCTTGTCATCCTTCGAAGACAATGTCAGATTCTAGGGGGTAGCTCTTATATTACCACCTTACCTTCCTGTTGTTGTGTCTGGAGTGGGCAGCAGCAGCAGGAAGCACGCACACACGCACACAGCAAGGTGCCAAGTCAATTTCCAGAGTTCTTGGGGATGTAGAGTATGTTTAGTCAAACAGGCCAAGAGTCGGGTTACCAAAGTCGTAAATCGGGAAGTCAGTCAGGAAGTTGAGGGTTGCTGAGAAGATTTTTTGTTTGTAATGGAGGTTGATGGTTTGGGCATTCCTTAAGTGGGACTCAGAGTTGCACACTCTGCCCCAGTGCAGCTGTTTGGCATGGAGGTGTGCTGAGTGCCTCGAGTGTTCCCGTTCTCTCTGGAGAGAACTTGGCTCTGGGTGGTGGCCAGCATCTGAGTCCGAATCTGTTTCCAAGCTTGGCCCCTGAGGTGTGCCTCCCTTGATTTGGCTAGCAGGGGCAAGGGCCTCCCCATCCAAGGAGTCAGATAGATCATGAGGCATGACACCTCTGATGCCTAACTAAGCACTGGGGAAGGCTCATATGGGAGGATGTGGTTCAGATGGTTACATAGGTATATATAGTTCATGGCCGGCACTTTGAGTTGTACTCTCCAGCTAATCAGTAGCTTTAACAAGGGAGTCACCTGAACCTTACAGTTCATTCCAGAAAACATTCTAGTCACAGTATATTTCGGATCAACTGGAGTTTCAAGACTCTTCAAATGTTTCTGCATGCAGAGTCTAAATAACATGAAACCAAGGATGTAACCAAGGCCCTTTCTGCTCTGTGCCTTATTATGTCAGTGGCATCTGCCATAGTCTGCCCCAGCATGTGGGTGGCAGATCCCTATTCCAAAATATATTCCAGAATAAGGTTCAGGAAATCGATCCTTGGTCGCTTCCTTATTTTTTATATGTACACACGTTAACAGCTGTAGGCCATGGGTCCAGAGAGTTTCTTTCTTGGATCCCTGAAATACTTAGCCAGATAAGTTGTTGTAGCAGCTGATGTGTATTGGGAGCTGGTGGGGAAGAGGATAAGGCAGCTAAAGCAAACTGAAAATCACTAAGCATGATTAGTTAACCCTCAATTGAAAGGTCCAGGTGAGCCCTGAGATGCTGTTTACCTGTTATTCTCCCCACCTTGCCTTTATGGTTCAACCTCCTTCTGATCTATTGGAAATGGACGTGAGATCTTTCTGTGCAAAGTCCATATTCTTTTTATTCACCTTGTTTACATCTACATTGGCAAACAACTGGAAATATATTTTTCATCATCTTCTTCTCCTCTGGCTTCAGTTTTTATTGCTGATCAAGCTGCACAATCCTACACCATCATAATGACTTCAGCTTTCAAACAACTTGTGATTCTGACCAAGCATTGGCTGACTGGTTTCCCAAAGAATGGTGAATCTGCAAAAATCCATGATGAACTAAGGGAAGACATAAAACATTTGGGAGGATTTCTGCAGTTACTTTTCCAGGTAAAGGATTTAGTTGTATCAGCTGAAGTATACATTGTTAACACTGTGATGCGATGGTGTTGAAACAGCAATACTGTTTGCCCCACACTGTCACAATATGAATACAAATGAAGGATACTCAAACAAACATTAAATGGTTCCTCACACTGTAAATTTTGTTTCAGGGTGGCTGTTCAGATTTGTCCTCAATAGTAGCCGAGGCACAGAAAAAAATAATGGAGATGTTAAAACATTTGGTAAAAAATATAGCATACTTGGCAGTACTTAATGGGTTGTGTCTACGTATTGGCGATGACAACAGAACTAATGCAAACCATATAAAGGTAAAATATGTTGTGCATATGCACGTCTTTATCTGTGTGTGAGAGAGAATATGAGTCTTTTAACCCAACCTAGATTCTGACATGACGAACTAGGGACCTTTCTGCAGTTTCCTTACATTATTAGATTGGCTGTTCCATACTGTGCCCCATACCACCCCAAAGTGGCAAAGCTATGTCTTTCAGCTTAATCGTTTCTTCTGGACTAAGTTCACATCAAGGATGAACTGGTGAATGCGTGCTAGAATTTGGCTGGAGTAGGAAGCATTCAAAGTCTCTACAGTTCCCTGATCTGCTTTCACCCTGGAAATGCATTTAGAAATACTCTCTTTGCATCTGCGTTCCACCTACTCTTTGGAAATGCTTTTTCTGACCTTTGATGTATGTTAGAGCTGGGATGAACACATTATTATGTGACAGTACAGCCGCTAAACTAGCTCTGAGCCACTTTTGAGGTTATTCTACCGTGTGCAAATGCAGCCCCTTTTTACTCCCAACTTCTTACATATTCCAGTGGAAAACATTTTTAATATATTTTCTGAAGGCCGTTGAGCCTCACTTCATACCTACTAGCAAGCATCTGGCAGAGTGTCTGATGAAACAATTAAACTATTTGTAAATCAGCAGTATTATTACCACCTTAGGGTTGTATCCTTTCTTAGTGTTGGGTAATAAATAAAATAGAAAGACAAACCCAGAATACAGAGTTGTGTTGGCTTGAAAAGTGCAGTTAGTAGCTTGATTTTTTTAAAAAGGTTGGCTTTTCTGTCAAAAACGTATAAGTTAACCTGGATTTTAATTAACATTCCTATTTTCTTTTTCTAGCCTGAAAAAAATCATGTGCTAAAATTTGGATAATGCTCATTTATTTTTACACAGCTGATTGATTATTGGTCTTAAATTAATCAGGGCTTAATATAAGACTCTTAATTGTCCTCACAAAATAAAATGTGTACAATCTATGTCTGTTTCATGTGCTTTTGAAAGTTTATTCTTGAACTCTAATTGTTCTCTCTTTTTTTTTTTAAAAAAGTGTCTTTCTTGTCAGAAGCAGTTCATGTCAGACATCTATAGTGGAATAGAAATGGGATTAGAACATCTTTTGGAATGTATACGGAAGAAGTCCAGGGTGATGCAGAAGGAGCTCTTAAAATGGTATCCACAAGATGAGGTGATGTGCAGATAATGACACCCTTATAATGAAACACACACAGTGAGCCAGTTTGGTCTAGTGGTTAGGGAGCCGGACTCTTATCTGGGAATACTGGGCTCGATTCCACCCTCCCCCATGAAGCCAGCTGGGTGTCCTTGGGCTAGTCACAGCTCTCTTCTGAGCTCTCACAGCTCCTCCTACCTCACAGGGTGTTCTGTTGTGGGGGGAAGAGCAGAAAGCTTCGTCAGCCACTTTGAGTCCATTTAAGTGGGTGAGAAAAGCAGGGCAGAAAAGCCAACTTTTCTTCTTCTGCCTCCTGAAGGGCTCCCAGATGTGGTCGAAACACAATTATCATACACCTCAGCCAGTTAGGCCACTGGCAAGGAATTGTGGGCACTGTTTTTCAGCAACATCTGGATGATCCTGCATTAGCTGTTCCTGCTCTCTAGTGGCATGTGCACAATATTACAGCATGTGATGCCTTCATTAAAACCAATGAGAGGTATCACGGTCAAATTACTTTTGATCAGAACTGGTGAGGGACCTGTCTAAGATTAAGAAAATCAGGTTCACAATTTGTTATATTTACTAAACTCCTATATCCTCGTCTATGTTAATACTGCTATGCTCACGTGCGTGATTTATTTCTATAGTCTACCTCCTTCCTTTCGTATATATATAAACTGTGGGATGGCATGTTCCCACTGTGCTACTATGTTTCACTAATGTTCATGAACATGGGTACAACCTATTTTTGAATACCTAAAATTTTCTTTTCAGATTCAGGAGCAACTGAGGAATAAAGCAGTTGATTTAGCTAAACTTCTTGAAAATGTCACAATGGATTGCAGAAAGGTAAGTAAAAACAACATGAAATTAAATTTCTCCCTTTTCCTTAGCAATATTCATGTTACATATTTCAGAGATGTTATTTTAGCTCTACTGTGGGAATTCAGCAGATTCCCAATATTTCTCTACCCCCAGATTTTATCAGAACAGAAATATAGATAGAAGATTACAACTGAAGAAAGTTTAAAATTATCACGTAAGGCAAATGTAATTTTCTTCTCATGACTTATGAAATTAAATAAAGAAGCCAGAAGAAAATAGTTGTAAGCCAGTACAAGAAACATAGATACAGTTCTATAACTAATGAAAACCTGTTGTGGATTTCTTGCAGAAAGGCATGACAAATCTGTCGAGGAGAGAAGACTCGGTTGATCAGGACTTAAGAAATGCAACAAACAAATCTATAGAATTCCTAGAACTCCATCATTGCCTGGACCAAGCTTACCAAGCTGTTACTTCTTCATTAGAAGGTATTTTAATATTTCCCACTGTGTGGGTCCATAAAACCAATATAAGAATTGGATTAAGACTGATGTGCTAGGATCTTCTATTTTCTGCATTTTATTTATTTTTCTGGCCTCCCTTACCCACATATTCACTGACATACAATAAACATCCTGTATCTTTGTATGTCAATTGCTCCCTCGATGGATGCCAAATGTACCTTACCTGTTGACCACTTTAGCTGATGTAAAGCCACTTTTGTGTAGGTATTTTTAGATTTCATTGGAAATGGATACACCAGTTATTTATGCGCTTTGGAAGGGGAAAAAGAAGAAGCAAAAGCTCAAACAGATATATCACAATAATGTGGGAGTGAAGAAGATACTGGTGTGGATTGAGTTCTGCTCAACACGTTTCAGTATAAGACTTCATGAGGGAATAAAAAACTTCACCACACGCAGCAGATTCACCTGCTTTGTGAAAAGAAAATAAGTTACTGTTGGGAACTATTTTATTCCCTGATGAGGGCTTAGTTTGAAATCTGTTGAGCAGAATAAAGTCAGTTTGAGCATCCTCTTCATTAAGACAGGGGATGAACCTTTATACTCCAGGTGATTGCTGTACCCTGAAAACACCTAGCCTGGTATGATAGTGTCTTCTATAAAGGTGTACTTCTTTACCAGACCTTTCTTTAAAGAAGCAGTCTATATTTCCTTTCTTGGCATTGTACTACCACATCTATGCCTATCATTTTTAATTGGTTTAAAACTCCATTTTTATGTATTTTAGGATTTGAGACAGAGTATAACTGGAACAAATAAAGATTTACAAATAAGAGTTGTGTACTGGCAACTCACTTTTAAAAAAATATTGACTACAAGTACTGCAACACAAAGTGTGTGTGTTATTTATATTTATAGGAATCATACAGAGGTGTGCATGGAACAGTTTTTCTATTTTGTTCTGCTGTCAGAGCAAAACACATAAAAAATTGAACTGTCTCAAGTGTTCTGGTCCCAGGGAACCGTCTGATTTTTCTGTTTTCTGGGGAAGGGGGGCATCCTATAGACCCCCCCCCACCCAAGGTATGATGGGTGTAGCAGGTGCCATCTCCTGCCCAACCCATGAAATTACTGAGAATTTAAAATGAATTAAAAAAAAATTCCTTACCCCATTCTTTATTAATTAATGCCTTTGTGTATGTTTATATACTGCTTTGCTCGAAAAAGCTGTCTAGGTAATTAAATACCAATCACTCCAAAATAAAATAAAAATCCCTAGTTTCCTTGACCTTTCTTAATAATTGTGCTTTGTTAACTCTCTAAAATCAGTTCTGATATGTTTTCCTGTTATTCTCTAAATGTTGTGTTCATTATCTCCTAGAACCTGAAGTTTAAAAACTAAGTTTAAAAGTAGTTAGGTACCTATATCTGAACCAAAAGGGCTCATGCTATGGCAGTTTTCAGTTTGCACCAGAAGGGGGCAGAGTTGGCACAAAATGGCTTGCGTAGTTGGGTAGTGTTATCAGAAGCCAGGAATATATATTTGCCTTGTGAAGCAAATAGTAGCAACTTGGCTATATTTCTGCGGTCGTTCATGAGACTTTCAAATATCTGGTGAAGAGAACAAAACAAAACAAAAAGGAACTAAAGACATAAATCCATTTTGCTATTTGGGGGACACTTCAGTTATTTCATAGTTTATTCAGCCATTTGGTTATATTCATGCAATTTACCGGATCTTTTCGATCTTTTGCTTTTCACAGGGTCCTACAGAACTAGAAGTCCGTTCAGGTATTTTATAGAAAAAATTTGTGTTTTAGCCAGGCACTTGGATTCTCTCAGCAATCCATCTGTTTCTTCCATTGATAAACCAGACTTTTCTCTCAGCAAAATTCCAGCGTCTCCTGTGAACCAAAGTGAACTGGACTTTGTAGCAAGATCACTCATTATCAGTTTTGAACTTGGACAGAACTCACTGAACCCTCAAAATGACTGTAAACAGAATGCACAGTCTGAAAGTAGGCATGATGACAGTGCTGAAAAAACACACATTAGGGATCCAAAAGGTACTCCAAGATGGAAATATAACCCTTGGTTGCTGTGTGAGAGATTAGGGGAATCTTCACCTAGTGAAATTCTTTGGGTATAAATTATTTCTTTTAGTCGTGGAGTAGTTTCAGAATGCGTGACATAATAAAGATAGTACTGGCTATGCTTTTCATAATGGCATTAGAAAAATGAAATTATAACAGTTTTGACCAGTTCTCAGTGTTTTTCTGTCCATTGTCCCCTAACATGAACAAAGCTTTGCAAGAATCATCTTCTGACATGTCTAGATGAAGCCCCACTCTACCTCCCTATAGTGTTCCTGTCAAGGTTTTCACTAATGTGTAAAACAGTTTTCAGCCTGCTGATTGAGAAATTATTTCTGGAAACGTATTAAATCTATCCCATAATGAAAGGTAGATTTAAAGTCACCAAAGGAAAACAGGAAAACCAAATTGTTTAAAAGATGGGTCCTTCCACATGACTCAGATGTCCTGATTTTAAAACCAGGAGTCAGCACTGAAGGCATGATATTAGCTTTACTGGTCAGAATGTTTAGCTAGCAGATCTATGAATGTTTAATGTTTTGCGGGCAATCTGAGCATTTATTGCTTGTAAGTAGGCCAATGTTTAAAAGGATATTCTTCCTCCCTCCCAGGTTTCCTGGAAAATACAAATATTGGTGCTTATTCTTCTAATATGTCATTGCACTCTAATGAAATAGGCTGTTTCTAGTCATACTTGACATGTAAGTTTAAGATAAGTTTGCAGTGTGGAAAAGCTTTCCACCACAACTGCCTGGTATTTTGCCTTCAAAAGGATTAGTTACTTAACGCATGCAAAAAGCTTGGGTGCATTTTACCCTTTCTGCATGTTTTAGGAAATAGTTCTTTACGCTTAGTGGAACCCCACCCCAGAAAGTTACATAAGCTGCAGTGATTAAAAATGCAGCAACTTCCTGGCAACATTTAATTTAACACAAAAAGGGGAACAGCTTCTGAATATGGTGAACCTTTTCACCTCAGATATTTAAAGGAAACAAACTTTAAAATATTTATATATATATATATAT
>MTQE01001134.1:14518739-14535027 GCA_014337955.1 Aspidoscelis marmoratus | reverse complement strand
ATATTTAAAGGAAACAAACTTTAAAATATTTATATATATATATATATATAGAGAGAGAGAAAGCGATAGAGATTTTTTTTTCCTTAAGAAAATACTGAATACTTTCTAACAGGATAAGACATAAGTCTGAAATATATCACCATTGTTGGGTTCCTTAAAACAGCCCTTGGCTCAGAAGAAACAAACAAGACAGTGTTCGCTTTCACATTTTTGCAACAATATCAAATTAGATTGAAGCCTGAATGTGAAACTGTGCTTATAATCATGTTTGGTCTAGATCTATTTACATGCTCATATATGTACATAAAATGTTTATGAAGACTACAATTAAATTGTCAAATGTATACCTTGTTTTAAGTGGCATGTTTAACATTTAAAATACTGTACTGGACTTATATTAAATATATGACTTGAAGCATCTAAATTTAGCTTAATTTTTAATTTATGCATTTTTAGAACCTATTATTATTAGCTATTAGTGCTGCAATCATAACTTACTGGGTCTTCCTGCTACATGGAATATAAAGAACAACAGGAGACTGGTGGTTTCCTCTACCAGCTAGAAGTATGCCCAAGGTTGCCACGATGTGTGAGGCCCAGAAGAAAGAAGGAGGCTCAAAATATGCTGATGGGATCAGAAGAAGTGCTGATGTTGATGAGGTTAGAAGATAAACTACTAAACACAATGTCAGAAGAAATCCCTAGGCTTGTGGATTTCCCCTTCACTTTTTTTTTTAGACTAAGGGTGTTTTTCCACTGTCACTAAAAGTACCCATTAAGTACCCATAAATGGGTACGTAATGGCATTTTTGTACCCATTAATGGGTACTTAATGGGTACTTCTAGTGACAGTGGAAAAACACCCTAAGTCAGTTGGGAATATCCTGCTTAGACTACTGTAATACGTCCTCACTCTTTGTAAAACCTGTGCTCTGGTATTCCATTGCAAATATAAAAAGAACTGAAGGTTGCATGTTTCTTGGGGTCCACGGCCTGAACCTTGGTTGGAAAGCCCTGTTTACCATGGCTTTTCTATGAGTGAAAACGATGAAATAATCCTCCCCATAATGGATACCACTTTGAGTAACAAGGAATGGTTACAGTGGCTCCCTTGTGAATATATGAAAATTAATACACTCTGAAGGTAAGTTTCAAGGGTTTGCTATAATTACTATGCTTCAGCACCATTTTTGTCTGGCTCCAGGCCTGGAAAGGAAAGGTAGGTTATGGTGAAAAGCTGCACAAGCACTCCTGGAGTCTGTCTGCAGGGCCACAGAGAAGTTGAAATCTCTGGTCTGTCACAAATGCTTTGCTTTATTTTATTATTTTATTATTTTTTAAAAAACATTTTCCAGAGCAGGTATAGGGAAATAAAGGAGTTAGCAGGAGGTCCCTCCCCCTCTGCCACTACAAGTATAAGAAGAGGAAGAAGAAGAATTGGCTTTTCTACCCTGCTCTTCTCACCCACTTAAGGGGACTCAAAGCAGCTAACAAAGCTTTCTGTTCTTCTCTGCCCAACAGAACACCCTGTGAGGTAGGTGGGGCTGTGAGAGCTGTGACTTGTCCAAGGTCACCCCAGCTGGCTTTGTCGGGGAGTCCGGAATCAAACCCAGTACTCCCAGATAAGAGTCCAGCTCCCTAACCACTAGACCAAAGGGCTCTTGTGGTGTCAATGCTACTACTTTTTCTCCATGGCTTTCTTAATTCTCCAGAGGGACACCGATACTATTTTCTGTATATTCTCCATTGCACGTGGAAATCTTAAACCTTTTTTTGGGAGAATAACAAAATGTCTTGAGATTTTTTAAAAATTCTTTTGGAATAACATTTTTGAGGCTTTTTAAGATTCTCTTTTTCTCTCTGTCTCTGTCTCTTGGTTCCTCCTACCTCATATCTTTTAACTACCTTTTAAGCATGTAGATAACAGTAGAACCAAAGAAGAATTGGACTCTTTTAATAAAGGCTTCCAAACAATGCTTGGTGAAAGCTTTTTTGCTCTTGCTGATATTCCTTACTAGCAAGTGCACTAAGGGTCTTCTATCCACATGTTAATGTAGAATCCAGGAGGTCCTGCCTCCACTACTGTGTTCCATCCACGCAGGACAGAATATGATTCAGATGAAGAGGCCCTTGACGTGGGTCACCAGTAGTCCTCAATATGAAGGTCTACCAGTATACTAGAGCACATCTCCGTTTCCAGGACTAGTGGGGGACCCATTGCAGTGTTGCACCAAAGTGTGCCACTAAAATGAGTTCTCGGGGGGCTTTCAAACTATGAACTTCAGAGCCAGTGTAAGGCCTGGTTTGGTCCTTCACCGTTGTGCAGACAATACTATTCCAGAGCACATGTTGTTCTGGTTCAAGCAGGTCTTGCTTATCTGGACCCACTGGCTTGGATCATGGTAAGGAAGGGCAAAACAGCCCATATACTGCATATTCTGGGAAACTATTGTTTGACTACAGCCTGTCTCTGTTGTCTTGTACGCCTAGTTACTGAGCAGCCATCTTCAACACTAAATCTATCAATGGGCATTTTGAAACTCAACTATGGGTGTTTTTCCACTGTCACTTAAAGTACCCATTAAGTACCCATAAATGGGTACGTAATGGCATTTTTGTACCCATTAATGGGTGCTTAATGGGTACTTCTAGCAACAGTGGAAAAACACCCTATATTTGTCTGATGTAACAACCTTTTTTTTCTTGAGCCAACTTCCATGCCAGTTTAACTAACTTTTGTTAAAAATCTTCCCAAAGCTCTCACTTTGCTTCTTTCTCTTTACTTTTACTATTTATGCCATGTATTGTAAGAAGATGTAAAACAGTTCTTTAAACCATTCTTCAGAATAGGTCTGGATGTAAAATAAAGCATTAATTAGTTATATATTTATCTAACTTTTATGAAGTTATTCTATAGCTGATTAAGGATTGGTTTTAACTGCATTTTGTGTTTTAAAGATGGTTTCTGGTACTGGTTTCTTTTTGTGTTGATTTTTAAAAACTTGGTTATTTTTATTTTTTTAAAAAATTATAATTACACAATAGAATTGTCTTAAACTGTATTAAGTTTATTATCCAATTATTCTTGGCATTTCTCTAACCTTATGATGTTAAGTGATTGCTCAATGTTAATTGGTAAGGTTCCTGGTTGGATTTGGATTTGAATTGATGTAGTACAGGTTTTCATTTACAGTATGGCGACCAAGCCACAATGACTGTCCATGCATTTAAAGTACTAAAATTGACTTTGATTTTTAGACTTTGATTCTAAACATCATGCTGTAGATCTGGTTACCGTATTTTCTGGCGTATAAGATGACTGGGCGTATAAGACGACCCCCAACTTTCCAGTTAAAATATAGAGTTTGGAATATACTCGCCATATAAGAAGACGACAGCCGGCGTATAATACGACCCCTGGCTTTTGAGAAGATTATCCTGGGTTAAAAAGTAGTCTCATACGCTAGAAAATACAGTATTTATGTTTCTGTGCCTAACTATGTTAAATCCATCAATAGGAGTTTCATAACACAGTATTTGACTTCCATTTCAGGTTCTTGGAACATCTAATATTACAGCCTTATTTGTTTACCTGCAATATTTATGTACTGCATTTTATAAAAATCTTAAAGTCATTTACAAATTAGTGTAAAAACAAAGTTGAAAATTATTGTTGTAATTAAATGGCTTTAAATAGCAGCTAAAAAACATCCAGCTTTGTAATATGTAAAATACCTACATTTTTTTAAAAAAATCAGAAATTTTAGGTTATAGTTCTAGAAAATATACCGTATTTATTTTCTTCAAAGAATATGAAATTCAGTAGGAATCTTGACATACGTTTTAATTTTTCACTTGGTTCAATAATGGCACCCACAGGTAGAAAAAGAGAATTACAGTTACTTAAAATATTTTGCAGATTGGAACTGGTAGCTATGTATACTATTCACTTATCTATTTACAGATACAATGATAAGATTTTGTTAAATAGAAAGGGAAGGACCTCAAAACTGCTGGACATTGGTAGTAGTTCATGTAAGTTCTTCTGTGAATGTCTTGGATTATCTCTCCAACTTTGCATTATTAACTTCTGCAGTTCTGAAGAAATCAAACTTAGGCACTGCTGTGTTATAAAACTATTTAAAAAGCAAATGCATTCTGATGACTGCCATTTTCCTCCTGGAACACTCCTTATAAATTGGAGAGCTGCAAGCAGAATTTCCAAATATTGTAAAATTGTTTTGCTGGTTCTATTCCACACAACCTGACACAGGTGAGATTCTTTGCATCTTTCCAGCCAGCATTTGTGTGAATTAACACAAAAAATGTCTTGCAAATATCTAAATATTTATATATTAAAGGTAATTATGCAGAGATTGTTATTCAGAAAATAAGACTTAAAAAAATAGAAATCACTGCATATTTTGAATTAGCCTTTTCTCTTTATTTTCCCCAAGAGAAGCAATGTATACTGAAGCATAAAATAAATGCAGTAGGGAAGAGATATTAATTCCTCTTTTTCTACACTGTTCTGTTGGGTCATTTCCTCTTGTATGTGAGTGCCTCTAAATGTTGAACCACTTAATTATTCTAGGTTTTGTTTATATTTCCAACAATGGGGTTTAGATTCAGAATGAATTTTGGGGTGTTTTTCCACTGTCACTAGCAGTACCCATTAAGTACCCATTAATGGGTACAAAAATGCCATTATGTACCCATTAATGGGTACTTAATGGGTACTTCTAGTGACAGTGGAAAAACACCCTTGGTTTACTTATAAAATGTACACTTAAGTCAGGTATTCTGAAGATTCCCTTCTTTGATAGCATCATTTAGATTTTTGCATTATTCTCTGCAGGAAAGTGTCTTTTGCTGAGGTAGATTCTTGATATAGTCACAAAGGAACACTAGCAAAATTTACTTTCGGTGCTTACAAGCCTGAGGGTGGCGAGTCAGTTATGTTTCTCTTAAAAATGCTGAGGCACAGCTGGTATTCCTTAAAAAATTAAGTTTGAAGTTGCAAAAGTTCAATGCTGGAAAAAATTACTGGGAAATGCAAGGCAAGTGATGTCATGTATTTGTTTTACTGCTTATACATTCAAGGGAAAAGCATTCATCTGCTTTTATTTCAAGTCATTTTGATGTAAAATCCATTTCCTTTTTGGCAAGTCTAGCATGAGCATTTTTAAACTTAAACTGGTACTTCTAATTAATGTAGAACCACTCGATGGTTATGTTTCTTTAATGGTAATTGCACGGTATTGACTGTAGCTTATAGCTATATCCACTAACATGAGCATCCTTTATAAAAGCCAAAAAGGGCCCCAAATCCAGGAACAGTGGACAATGTTGCGGTTTTATGGGACATAGGAAGGAGCTCTGTGTTGCAGGAAAAGCCTTAGGTATTTTAATTGTCTGGAACTGGAATCTTTCTGCAGTTAAATTGGGCTGCTAAACACGGTTATGTGTTGTGGGAGAAGGCCAATTCCTGTCCATGACCTCTTTTACAGTGGCTGAATAAACTGTTCGGTTGGCAGATGTGCAAACTGGGCATGCGCAAAATCTTTAAAAATCTAGTGTTTAAGATCAAAAAAGGGCAGCATTTTCTGATCAGTTCGATTGCAGAGATGGACTATGCCCTGTTACTGCATGGGTACTTAATGGGTACTTTTAGTGACACTGTAAAAACACCCAAGAATAGCAAAATTATTTGCTCCTTTTACAGATTTGGTTACTATTTAGAGAAAAACTGAGCAAATATAAAAAGACCAGGGCAGGAATGGAAGTGTATTTTACTCTTAAGGCCTTAGAAAAGACAGCAAACCTTTCTGAGAGTCATTTTACCAATCTGTGTGTGTGTGTGTGTGTGTCTATTCTCTTAATTACTCAACACATTAAAAGCTCTTTCTCTTACACACATCCATAAAAATCATATGTGAAGGATTCCAAGCCAGGTCTTTTAAGAATATAGAAGTGGAAGAACTGTCAGAATTTGGGCTGTATTTCATGGCATGCAGTTTCATATTGTTCCACTAGATGGAAATATTTCACAATGCTATCAACAATAAGGTATATTAATAGGATTAAAGATGTGAAAGTAATCCCTAATGGCTAAAAACAACTTTTGAAAAGCAGTACAGAGCCCAAAAAACACCCTAAGCAGCTCTCTAATAAATAAAACCCAGTAATTTCTAGGTTTAGTAGAATGACTATTTTCTCCTTAGTTAATGGTTGTTTTCTGAACACATGCTATAGCGCCATATAAAACCCTGCTTTGTAACAGCTGATGCTACTTGTCCATCACCTAACTACTGTCTGGCAGCAGCAGTTTTAAGATATCAGGCTGAAACATATAATATATATTTTATTTTAATATATAATGTTTATTTGATTAGTCCTCTGATCATATAGAGTAAAATATATTAAGAGTGAAATAAAATACAATAAAATGCAATACAGTAAAATGTAGTAAGATACAATAAAATTCTACGCAATACATCTTGTTATTTAAATTGTGACTCTAGGACAAAGCAGCCCGTATTCTAGCAGCCTCGGTAAGAAACAGCCACTCATCCAGTGGTAAATTTATCTGTTCCTCTGAGGAGCCTGTACACCTTATCTCTATTACCTAAGGATTGATAATTAGCATTCTCTAATATTATTATAAAAAGTACGTTCTAGAAGAACATGTGCTGTGTCTTCCACCTCCCTAATTTCAAAGGTATAAAGTTTCTCCTACACTGGGATTTTTCGATACTGTCCTTGGGTCATCCTGACATCAAGTAGGTCAACCTTGCCCTGGTAAAGGCAAATCTCAGTTGTAGTGGTAAGGGGTACCTCAGATAGCTTTCTAAATTGACTTGGTGTTTACAAGCCGTTAGGTAAAGAGTTGCTTTTGCTTGTGCTACGGAGCCTAGATTATTTTGTGCTTCAATTAATATTTCCTTTCACCTTTTGCCCAATTACTTTAACCGGGGCAGCCAAGAGTGGAATTTGCGCCATCTTATTTACATAGCCCGAAGCCTGTGAGTTAAAGGCTGGCACTGTGGTCCTGCACTTCAGGAAACAATGGATTACCCGTCATCTTCCCTAAGGCCAGCACAGATAATAAAACAGTGACCATAAAAACAACACTTCACCATCCACACCCTATTTTCTTCTCTGAGCTCATCAAGGACATATTGCAAAAGACCCAAGTAATATGAGCTTCACTTTCTTGTAGTTGACTTCCCTGTCTTTTATTCCTTATTCTCTTCCCTTTATTCTCTTCCAACCTTATGCGCTTGCTGCTCCTCTTGCCATTTTTTTTAAAAAACAAAACAAACCCCAAACTTTTTTCCTGTGTCCTTTTTCAGAGTGCTCTAAGGTTCATTTTAGTTTTGCTTTTCTTTCCCTCTCAACAATGGTTATGCCTGGAGCAAAGAAAATCCTAGCCAGGCATAGTAAGGGGTATAAGGAGAGTGATGCTGGTCATAACATTTTGGACTGTAGTGTCAGAGCCACAGGAGGGGAAAGTGTTGGAAAACTACACATCTGCTTTTTTTGGTTCAAGTGGCAGCTAATGACCCACACCAGTCTAGAACATGGATAGGAGGCATGGGGGAATTAAGATTATTCTATGGAGACCCTTTAACCTTTTTATTATTTATCCACCCACCCACCCACCCATCCCGCCCTATACCCGGGAGTCTCTGGGCAAGTAACAACATTTAAAATCAAGCATTATTAAAACAATAACAGTATGTATTAAAACCATAGCATCTGCAAGTGGGAAGGGAAAGTGTATCCCCATTTACCCAAAGATGAGGACAAAGAGGTGCGTCTTCACTGCCTTCACTGCCTTCCGAAATGTGTACAATGAAGGTGATTGACACACCTCAAGGGGGAGACTATTCCATAGCCATCAGTGAGAAGGCCCTCTCTGGGGTACCCACCCCTTTTGCTGCTGAGGGTGGTGGAGCAACCAGCAGGGACTCTTCTCCAGATTTTAAGGCACGGGCAGGTCGATATGGGGGTAGGTGTTCTTTTAGATACTTTACTGTCTAAGATCCTCAGTTCTTTGAACATACAGGAGAGGGCAAGCAGGACTGACTACAAGGACTTAGCAGAACTGAGGGTGCCTCTTACCTCTGCTGCTCAATGGCAGGAAGCAATCTGAGACTATCCTGGACTTTTCATCTGCTGGGTCTTTGCATTATTGTTCCTGTTCCAAAATACCCAGGTGGTAGCAAGCACCCACCAGTCTGTTTTGTTTTTCTTGCACTTGCTTGCATCCAGGTGTTTTGTAACTGCAACAATAATGCAAAGAGCTGGCAGAAAGAGGTAAGGAATCAGTATTATGAGAAATTCAGGAAATTGCTGGATTTCTTGAAATACCCGATAAATTGGGTATTTGATCAACTAGCTCGGGACCATGCCTCTGAGGACAGGATGGAGGCATTACTAGTTTACCCATTAATGAATGACCAGATTACCTCTTTGATAGATGGATCATTAATCTCTTTGATCAATGTGGAAACTAGTAATGAATAGAGTCCATGACTCCTCAACATGGTATTGGGAGTCGATCAGATTCAGCTTGCATGAAAAAATGTTGACATGAAAATCTTGGCATTTAAGGCAACAGCAGTTATGTCTGGCACGTTCCCACCCTCCTTATGTGCTGCAGCCCTCGTATGTATAGTAATGGCTAGAGAAGTACTGTGGTAGTGAACACCTACTAGAGATTTAAGTTCTGGAACTATACCCTCTTTCTCCTCCAGTTGCAAGGACGACACCTCCTTTAACAAAAATTCCAAGTCTTGTGATCTATGTTGAAACACTCTTTCAAGCCACAAGACTCTTTCCAGTTTTAAGCACAGCAACATCCTGCCTCCCAAATTAGGAAACAACTTGGACAATGTCTAAGGGGCCCCACAGGCCTATGATGCCTGTTTTTTAAAGGCAGCGAAAGATAAGAGGTGATGCTTATATATTTACATAACAAAGAGCTGGTTCCTTCCCTCATTCAACCCTTTTAGTGCCTTATTCTTGGTGAAGGCAGTTCACCAACTAAATTAGAACCACAGAACCAGTTTCCTTCTCCCAGCGGGGAAGTCCCAGAAACAGAGGCAGGAGATTTCCACACTAGAATTAAAAATATTGCGAACTTAAGATATTTGAACGCTTTTATCAGGCATTGTTAAAGACACTCTGAAGAAGTGAGGTGAAATGAGGTGGAAACTATAAGTTGACAAAATGCTCTTACTGTATCCATGGACTTTTGGAAGATTTCAATGGACCAACATGACAAGCTATTATTTTTGTTTGATGTGAAGATTTTCTACATTTATATTTATATTTTATTAATTTTTCTGTATCGGGATAAAAACCTGGGACTGCAGGAACCCTTTCTCAGAAAAATAAAGAATTTTGTATCTAAAGCCACAAAAAAGAATATACACAAAGAAACAGAAACTTCTTCTGACTAATGTACATTATGACTAGATTTCCGAGGGTCCTAAATTGGTGCGCATATATGGGAATGCCTAGTATGTTCACATTTCTATGCCATTTGGTGTAGCTTCAATTCTAATAGTCGAAGCTGTTTCTGCTTTTTAAAATCAACCTGTATGTACCTGTAAAGACTTCTGCGTTCCTTATCCTAAAACCATGCAGAAAAATATAACCTGAATATGAAGGAAAATATAACCTGAGTTTGAGCTTTCTATCCAAAGTCCAAATTATTATGTATGTTTAAGAAAAGCCTAAAAGGAAATTGTTTCCAGTGTGAACCAGCTTCAGGAAGTTAGGGTTAATGAGAGGCAGAAGATAGAGATGCCTTCAATGGAAGCTTTTAACAATTTTATCTCAGTCTACTGTGGAGACAGTTTTTGTACTCCTTGAACAAGTTTTGGTTTGAGCAAGTCGATGATTTGTTCAGAATTTATTACCGAAGTTCTGGGGGTGTTTCTTACCATTTTGATTAATCCTCCCAAATTGCAAACTGACTCATGTCCTAGAGAATGTCCTTCTGAGCACTAATTTTCAATGCCAAAATAGCTGAAGACAGCATGTCCTCTTCGTAAGCGAGCCATAAGCTTAGCTGACAAGTCTCATGACAAAATGTTCCCTGAAGTTTATATTGATGTGACTGTAAGCTTCCTCGTCTGGTTGAAAGTGTCATAAAAACCAAGCAATCTGTTGCACAGATCTGACAAGCCCATTCTCATCCAGAGCACCCCCATTTCTGCATCTTCAAGGAGTGGGATGATATCTGTGAGCTAGTTTGGTCTAGTGGTTAGGGAGCCGGACTCTTATTTGGGAATATCGGGTTTGATTCCGCCCTGCCCCATGAAGCCAGCTGGGTGACCTTGGGCTAGTCACAGCCCTCTTCTGAGCTCTCACAGCTCCTCCTACCTCACAGGGTGTTCTGTTGTGGGGGGAAGAGCAGAAAGCTTCGTCAGCCACTTTGAGTCCATTTAAGTGGGTGAGAAAAGCAGGGCAGAAAAGCCAACTTTTCTTCTTCTGCCTCCTGAAGGGCTCCCAGATGTGGTCGAAACACAATTATCATACACCTCAGCCAGTTAGGCCACTGGCAAGGAATTGTGGGCACTGTTTTTCAGCAACATCTGGATGATCCTGCATTAGCTGTTCCTGCTCTCTAGTGGCATGTGCACAATATTACAGCATGTGATGCCTTCATTAAAACCAATGAGAGATATCACGGTCAAATTACTTTTGATCAGAACTGGTGAGGGGCCTGTCTACGATTAAGAAAATCAGGTTCACAATTTGTTATCTTTACTAAACTCCTATAGCCTCTTCTATGGGCAAAGTAACCTGTTCATTCTGATTTTTTCAAACTACCTTAGCTACACATCTTGACCTTCAGTTTTCAGGAGACTCATATTCAATTATTTCCAGGTGTGCACACAAATGCAATGTTTGGGATACAATTTGAATTGAATATCCGAAGATTCTAATCGATTTTAATGTTTAAAATTCAAATGTTTTCACATTCGATTAGAATCGAATACATTCGTATGTATTCATAAAGTCCATATGCATCCATACTCATCTGTATCCATTTGTACGCATCCTGTTTTTATCCCATATGCATCCCATTTTCGTCCCGTATGTATCCGTACAAATGCGTACAGGTACGAATAAGATGTGTACGTATCCGTACACATACAAATCCAAATAATTCGTACAAATGATTTGAAAGATTCGAAAATCCATTCAAATGTTACATTTGAATGTATAGACACTCAATTTGAATTTAAATGTATTGACGTTTGATTTGAATTAGAACGTATAGACATCTGATTCGAATTTGAAGGTCCGAATTCAATTGAATTTCGAATGTTTTGAATATTCATGAACATCCCTAATTATTACCAGCATGCCATTAGGGTGAGACTTGTAACAAGTAAGCTAAGTTCAGAAATACCACGAGATAAGAAGGCTTGGCTAAAATGCTTTCAATCTGACACATTTTTATTATTGTGCATTTCCCATGAAAACTTTCTGTCAGTTTGCAGTTAACCCAGCTACATTAGTCATGTGTGAAAACTTCAGAGTTACATGAGAGTCAAATAGTATTGAATACCCATAAGCATATTAAGAGCTTCCCCACAGGTCCCTCCTGGCAGACATTGCTTCAAGATTTCTTTCCTCGCCTTCTTTAAGGCTTTGTGTACTCTATCTGTTGCAGCATCTTAAGGTCTCTTGGAATGCTCTGACTGCCACTGGAGTTACATCTGAAAAGTTCTGAGACAAATAAACTTTAAGGTTATATCCATAATTGAAGTTGAAGCCCAGCCTAGCCCCCTGAGGGTTGGAAGAATGCTAACCTGACAGCAGAGCAAGACTGTGATTTTATACTTGGAAAAAAACTAATTTAAGTTGAAGACGGCTTCCAGCTAAAGCAGTTGAACAAAACTACTGGCTTAATTGCAATAGGAGCTTCATTTAGACAGCACTTAATTATCCTGCATTATTTGGATAATCCAGAATAAAATGTATCTGGATGTGTTTTTACTTTGGATTATCCAAATAATGCAAGAATAGGTAAGTGTTATCTGGATGAAGCTATAAGAGACACCTTTATGACATTCTTCATATAGTGAGCCCCCGTTCTCATTGGAAGCATTCCTAAAATAATGGATGAAAAAAGAGTTTCAGTTATGCAACCATAAAAGACATCTGCAGGAGTTGTTTATTGTTTAAGGTTGTAATGTAATGGTTAGACAAATGTATGGATGACAGATGTATCAATGGCTACTTGAATGGATGCCTAAGTACATCTTTTAGGCTGGGAGGACAAGCAGGATGCTTCTAAGGCCATTTGCTGGGATTCGAGTGCAGGAGAAGGATTGCCCTTGTCTCTGCTTGAGATGCCCATGGGCCACTGTGTACAACAGGATGCTAGACTAGATGGTCTGTGGCCTGATCCAGCAGGGCTCCTCTTATGTTCTAAAGTAGAAGTGAGATGTAATAGGATTCCCAGTCACACAGGCTGTATTCAGACATAACAATAGGGGCACCTCAGAGGGACCTGAGAGACAGTAATGTGTGGCCCTTGTATTCCCAAGCCTTCTCTAATCCATCTTTTCTATGGTTGTTCATGAGAGGGAAGAAGAGCAGACTGGTGCGTGAACAATCCCACTTTGAAGTCTGCTCTGAGATGCCTCAGAGGGGCTACTTTTTGTTGCTGTGTTTGCTTCTCCACAGACTATCCTGTGTCTTCTGTTTAAGTTGGACAGCACTTTATAAATAAACTATAATAATAATAATAAAATAAACTATAATAAGTTGGAGCTTCTGTTGTCGCAACTGCAGAGCAGTTCAAGTGAGGTTCATTCTTCACTAGCAATGAGGTAGCTTAAAACTGGAGGCAAACTAGCAAGATGGCGAAGTGCATGGGGGGAACGTGGTGGAGAAAGAAAAATGGCCTTTGCTTTTGCTTTAGTTTGGAAGCACTTTTTATGCCACTCTAATGCAGCCTCTTTTCTCATGAACTGAATGGAGAAAGTTACCAAAAGATGCAGAGTTAGTCACAATACCTTATAGGAAAGAAGCCACATCCTTGCTGAGTTATACCTGTAAGCCAAAAGTTCCCAGTCATTTGATGCTGTTGTAAGAATATGGATTTTCAAAGGCTTATATGTTACACTCCATCCCAATCCCAGTAGCTTCACGTCCCTGGGAAGTAAGTCTAGGTTCTGTGGAAGCCTTTGGATGCACCATTTCAACTTTGAGGATTCTATTCACACTCCCTATTGTCCCAATGTTCACAGTCTCAGAAAGTAACAAAGCAAGGCTTTTAGGAGGAAATTCAGTCATTGAGAGTGAAAAGGAACAGTGGTATTCTTCTCATCCAGAAGCATTTCTATGGACCTTTGAAACTCAAACTCAAAGGGTGAATTCCCACTTAGCTCCGTCAAAGTGGGATTTAAAAAATAGATGCAAACACACATTATTTGCATCCCCATTTATTTTTCTTAATTCTGCTTTAAAACAGAGTATGTTGGCGGTGCAGCAGCAGCAGCAGCAACACCCGGAAGGGAGGGGGAGCTCAGTCGCTCACCATCCGCTTTCTGTTCCTCCTCCCTACACCTCAGGAGCACCAGGGCTGCTTGGCGGGAAGCCGAGCGAGCAGGGCGGTGGCAGTGGCCGGTGGCCAGTGGCAGCCACAGTGGCAGGGACGAAGCAGCAGACGAAATAGCAGGCAAGCAGGCGGACAGGCAAGCACCTGAGCAAGCAAGGCAGCATTGGGCAGGCAGGTGTGTGGGCCAGCGGGTGGGCAGGTGGGCTTCTGCTTCAAAATGGTTTCAAAACACTGGTCCAAGTGGGAATGCCCCATAAACCATTTCAGTAAAAAAAGGGAGAGTTGTTTTAACCAGAGGTTTTTTTTTAAATTCATTTTATCACTTTTACTCCTCTTTTTAATGTGAAAAGCCACTTTTCAATGCAGACAGAGTGTTCTGAAACCATTTTGATCACTCAAAAAAGTCCGAGTGGGAACAGGGCCAAAGTAAATCATACATTTCCCTCCAGTCCCTGTGCCTCTTTAATCTGGCCTTTCCCCCTTGTTGTTCTGCAAATAAATATCCATCTCTGAAAGAACTCATAACCTTTATACTTATTGCTGAAAGCATAAGAAGCATAACAAGATCACCTAAACAGGAAATACAATGGAGAAGGTTTGGAGTGATCTGTCCTGCGTTGAAGGGCATAGCCTCTAAGATTTATCTTAAAAGGGAAAAAATGCAGCTACGTAAAAAGGACTGGGATAGGTAGGGAAACTGTGGGTTTAAAATGATTTCATAAACTCCCTCAAATGATTGTAATTAGCATTAAATGCCATGGCTCTGTCAACCTGTATATTTGAACAAGCCATGTGCTGGAATTGGAAATGTTACCTCATTCTTGTTTGGTAGGTTCAGTTGTATCCATACTCCACTAATGTTGCTTCTGGATATCAGCCACTTATTCCAGTATATTTGGATTTTCTGGAATAAAACATGACTATTCTGGAATATCCATACATTATTTGGAATATCCAAATAAAGCAGAATACGTAACCAACATCTGGATGCAGTCTTAATCAGGAATCATGGTGCCCGTCCAAATAATTTTTAGCTACACCAGTTGTGTGGATAACATGGCTTTTGCCAGGGACTGGTGCAAAGTGTCATGTCAAGACCCCACCATCACCTTAACGGGTCCAGCAACAACTTACCTGCCTCCCTGTCCCTGGATCTAGAGTCCGATTTGCTCTGTGATAAGCCGAAAAGCAAAGAAAACACAGACTTTCTTTGTCAATGGAACTAGAAGCCTAGATGTGATCTGAATAGACACTAGAGCCCTAAAGTAAAATCCACCAAGATACATATAACCTATAGGTCTCCTATGGATTTTATGTGGAATGTCATATCAGCAAAAGTGACACCATTGCCATTGACTGAATACTGTGTTGGAGCACTTGCTCATTTTTCTCTGAGTTGGTGTATTAAGCAAAAGTCAAGTGCATAATTTACCTTGTAAAGCTTCTTTAGTGCTTTGTAACAAGCTTTATGAGATAATTGCATGCAATTTGCAAAACGATCCTTATAAAGTTCTTGGGCAACTCTAGATGAATCCATTTCATGAAAATGGATAAGAATGCCCCCCAAAGCCATTTGCTTTTCCCCAGATTCTCACCTGAAACAGATAGCCACAAATAAATACCAAAATGACTGTGACAGTAAGCAGGCAGGTAAACAGATAAATGTTTTGCAAGGTTCTGAACATAACCAATATTATGAATTATATGGTTTTTAATAAAATAGAATAGTGCTGGTCTCTATCTTTTGGGGTTTTACAGTGAAAAATACCAAGTTTTTGCTTTCACTGTAGTACAAGAGTAGCAAAAAGGCTAGAAAGAGGGGTTTTCTGGAATTGGCCTTCAGAACAAGAGGGAAAAGGCAGGAAACCTGAGGATGTTTGTGGACAGTAGGTCTGGAGAAGTAAGATAAGCAGCATGAATGTGGCAGAAAATATCATAGACTTAAGGGGGTGAATAAAAGAATGGAAGGAGTTTATACTGAACTTCTAACCAGACACAGTTCACACATTCAGCTGAGGATAATCAATGTGCTACATAATTATATATGCATGTCTGATCTAAATAATTTAAGGTTGACATAAATAATTTTATTTTCTACTTTAAGGATACATGACCTAAATCAAACTGGAGCAATATGGTGGAAAGTAGGGTATACACTGCCCATCGTAGCTTGTAGTTAGAACTGTTGTCAATGTGACAATAATAAAATATGATTTTTAGTTACCTGAAAATCTTTTTGTGAATTGTTTTCATAGCCATTGACTTTTCTGGGACTAGAACATTACTAATATTAATATTTTTTGCTTGAAGGATTTATATCACCTTTTTCAGCTAGAAGAAACTTGCAGACCGACTTTTCATATCAATGCAATACTTGCTGGCTTGTTTACAGTGTAAATTGGTAGAGAACAATTTGCCTGTCACTTTGCTGATGTATTCTCTCACTCTGAAAATGGACTGAAGCTGGATTAAACCTTAGGTGTAACCACAGCTCTAGTGGCTACTACCTCTCAGAATATTGAAAGATGGGCATTCTTGTTGGCATCCATCTATTATGATCCTGTAGGTTTCAGGATCCTGCCTATGCTTCTAGTATTAAAAGTGGCTCCAAATAAATCCTGACATTAAGACTGAGTTGCAAAACAGAAATGTATTATTATTATTATTATTATTATTATTATTATTATTATTATT
>MTQE01001134.1:14507312-14518464 GCA_014337955.1 Aspidoscelis marmoratus | reverse complement strand
TTATTATTATTATTATTATTATTATTATTATTATTATTAATTATTATTATACATATGTCATATAGAGATGAGAAATAATAAAATAATAAAAATACATCTGTCTTGGCGGTAAGTGACTTGGTTTATGACAGTGTTGGCACATCTAGGTGCTACTAGTCCTTTGCAGTGAAAAGCGTGTTACATGCCCAAAAAACAAAACAAAACAAAAACATGCCAAAAGCCACATCACCAGTACAAATGAAATCCCTTCTTTGAATCACTGGTAAGAACAGGCCTCTCCAGATGTGCTTGAAAATGAGATACATATATGGAAGCATGGGTGGTCAACCACGTCCAACCACGTGTCTCAGTGCTGCCGTCCCAGGATGACACCAGTTAACATAAGTGGGGCACAATGCGTGCTGACCTTGCTTTCTCCCCACTTTGTTCAGACAGGAACTTGGTTCAGATGAGCCTTATAGTACAGCACTGCTCAATAGGCCATGTTTGCAACTATAAAGGACAGTGCATGCTTATAGAAAGATGCAAAGCTCCAGGAGTCCTCTACAGGGCAGATCCATACATACTACCTTCAACACTTTGACATCAAGACTATTGTCTGGTTCATTATGCAGTGTATTCACTTGCAGCTGGATTAATAATGCTTGGTGTGTAAATCACCAGCATATTTTTGTGATATCATTTTCATAGCTGCCAGAGTCTTAATTAATTTCCTTACATACCCCTAGGATATATTTTTAATGACTCTCTTCATTCAGGCTGGGGTAAAGGTTAGCTTGTAATTTAGTCACAGTAAACAGATGGGATTTAGGCCGCCTACAGTGAAAAGTCTGCAGCAACACGTACGAGAAAGTCAGACAAGTACCACTTGTGTGCAAATTAAACAAGACATTTTGGAGAGAAAAGATGAGTGCAGCAAAAGAGTCCTGCACGTTAAGAGACTCGTAAATATATAGATATCTATTTTGTCTTGAAAGAACCCCCCACCCCACCCCCATCCCAGCATTATATTAATACTTTCCACTATTAGCGGGTAACAGTTCCTTTGCTGTTTCCTCAGATGAACAGTTTTTCAAGTGGATTACAAGGCTGAGTAGTCAGTTTTTTGAGAGTTGGAGTGTGGTTGTCTTGGTGGACCTGCTGAGATTGGAATTGATTAATGGGTGTTGTGATAAGCAGGGAAACAGATCAGTGGCGGCTTATCCTGCTTTCAGCTGTCACAGCTGTGCCTCTTCACTCTTCTTCTAACCCTATCACACTCCCCGGCAGTCTTTAAAGTACCTCTTCCCCTCTGGAATTTTTTTCACAATCATTTAATCGGATGCCAAGATACCCCAGAAACAGCTGGTTCTTCGGAAATTTGCTTCAGGCGTACATATTTGCTCGGAGAAAGAATATCGCTTGTGGCAGTTTCTCCCTGTAGAAGCAGGAGCAGCGGGCATGAAACCCTGAGGATAAAGTTGTATCTGAGAAGTTTAGTTGCGGACTAAAAGACAGGGCTTAGACCTTTGTATTGTTTATAATATAATCTAAGTTTTAAGACAATCTCAGCCAGTCGTTGGCCCATAACTGAACCCTCAAATTGGCCTTCCAGATTTTCTCTGAAACAACCTTTCACAATTTGACTTACCTGGTGTTTGCATTATCCCAACACTAAAAACATTTCTGTTCTTTAGTCCTTTTAAGTGTTCAGGGTGTGATCTTGCAAGACTTTTTGGGGATGATTCACTATACTTTCTTGGGGGGGGGCAGAGGAAGGGTTTCTTTTTCCGCTTTGGCTAGTGCCTCACTTTTATGTTACAGAGAAACAAAAGATTGTGTGAGAAGAATGTGTGTGCGCGCGTGCGCGTGCACATGTGGGTGTATCTTTGTAGTTTCCTACACGGTTGCAATTCAGAATTAAAAGGGGGGCAGAGAGGGAGAGAGAGGATACCCTGTGCGTTCTGCTCTCCTCCCACTCCTTCCAAGACCGTCTGCAGACCTTCTTTGCTTCTAATGGGAAGGAAGGAAAAGCCTTCCCTTCCACCCAGTCTTTTACCCCCCCCCTGTTTATCAGGGAAGCCAGAGTCATTGATCAGCTTGAAGATTTTCCTTCTTCATCCCATTCCTCTCTATCAGTAGACCTCAATAATGATGTCTACTAGCATGTTAGCAGCCCTACTAGGGATTGTTTTTGGAGGCACACCATGAGAATGGCTCACCACTGAAAACGGTGCACCACCAGAGAGGGCCCTCCTGGGAACTCTGAAGGGTGGGTTCTGAGGGCTGGGATAGCACAGGCTATCTGAAATAAGAATGGGTTGTGTATCCTACATGGGATTGAGAATCCTGGGGCAGGGCTTCCATCTGGGATACAGAAGGTGAATGCAGAAACAATTATTTGACAGTTGGGCATGCAGCTCGTCTGTTGCAGGTCTAAGATGATCCGGATCTAAGGAATGGGCCCTTCAACTAATCTGGATCTAGTAGATCTGGATTAAGAAAGGTATGCGATGCGTCCCCACAGGCGGTGCAGCACCCAATAGGAATGGGTGCTAGCCTGCCCGCAGTGGAAACGCCGGAGCACCCATGTGGGGTATCCGGATCGACCCATGTGGGCCCCGCCCATCACCCCAGGTTTTTGGGGGGACAGGAGGTGCAGTCTCCATAGATGCTCCAGAGATTCCTTCAAAGATTCTCTGGAGGGGCTCTGGAGAATCTCTGGAGCTTTGTGATAAGCTCCGGAGATTCTCCGGAGCAATTTGCTGCAAACGTTGAAGATTCTCCGGAGCTTTAACAAAGGTTTGTACGATTGGCATTGCTCTTGTGTGGAGTCCTCTTCAGAGCCTGTGTTATTCTTCAGAGCTGGCTTCAGAGCTTTGGGTTTCGGGACACCTCTCATGGGTGCCCCCCCCTGAGCCCCCCCAGACCTCACTGCCCAATTGCAGTGGAAATGTGCTCCATATAATCCAGATTTTATGCCTGAAGACCCCATTGTAGATCCCTTTAATGGGTTCTACAGGAAATCTGGATTATAAGTCCTGAAGGACCCATTCAGTCTGGATTTACCTAGAACTGGTGGAAACAAATGTGGCTCTAATGGGGTCTGCAGTGGAAATGGGGTCTTCCTGCTCTGAGCCTAATGGGTCCTCAATGGGTCTCTAATGGGTACTTAGTGTTAGTGGAAAAAAACCCTTAGTGTACTCTTGAAGCTAAGTTGATGCTATAGCACCTATATGGCAGACTAGGTCCAAAGGTAATATTTAAGCCACTCTAGACACCTGGAAAGATGAGTGAACACTTTTAAAAATAATGGTCAGGATCCAAAAGTATGTTGATAGCTTACTACAAAGAGGTTGTATTTCCCCCCCCCTGAATATCAAACCTATCTTCTTTATTTTAAGGCTGCTGCTGAAATATTTTTACTGAAACTCTTTGGGAACCTCTCAGAGCAACCTGGGGAGAGCTTGGCTGTTTAAAAGAAAGCTAGAGTCTCACCACAGTGGCAAAAATGAGACCACCAAAGTGACAGCCCAATAAGAGTGTATGGAGTGCCTTCCTGTGGTGTGAAAATGGAGGGGAAGGGGATTGTGCTTTTTGCTGTTCTCTGATGGCTCCAGCAGAATACTGTGGATAATCCTCCTTGCAGCTAGTCACGTCGACTGCTCGAGGGCGCAATTCAAAATTCTGTAAATTGTCCAGCATCACTCCCCTATGCCTCAGTAGCTCCTCTGTCGCAGTAACAACCACACTTTGAGAGAGCTTCTCCTTATGGCTTTTGCTGTGAAGTCCCAGTTTTCTGAAGCTGGCAAAGCTTCTAAGAAGGGTGAGATAGGTACCCTTGGGTTTTGTTATGTGTGTTAGGCTGATTTTTTATTAGCCTTCAGGGAGGTTACCTTTAGGGTTTTTCCCCCTGTCTAAACTTCCATTATTTCTACATCCCTTTATTATGATGAATGCTGTTGGTGCATATTCGGAAAGTCCAGGAACTCCCAGATTTTCTTTGGAATGATGTTTCTGGGGTAAGTGTCAGGAGAGGCCTAGCATAGCATCAGGGCTGCCTACCATCCCTTCTAGGAGCTTGATCATCAATGGCCATGCTTAGTGAACACCTGCTGCATACCTGGGTCTGCAATCTGAGGTGGATTTTGAGAAGCATGTAAAATGAAAACCTCAGACTTAAACACATTAAAGTAATAAATCACTTCCGTCTCAAAACTTCTATAGCTCCGAACTTCATTCAGTTCTCTGTAAACGTTTGATGTGTATTTATTGAAGAGCAATATTATAGCAAACATAGATTTTGTAATATATTATGGGGGGTGAATTTGTTTGAACATGTAGGCTGTGTTGCTTACTTATTCCACTATTTTTGGATATTCCAGAATAGAACGTGGATATCCTGGAATATACAAATATAATGGAATAAGTAGGGCCCTGGTCACATAAGGAGTTTTGGACGACCTCAGATCATTATTTAATTCATTTTCTAAACCGGTCTACCCCTGTTAAACCATTTTAACTGGAGTCCTCATTTTTAGAGGACTCAGCCCGTTCCGGCATTCCTGGCCATCTTTGCTTCCCCAGTGTGAGCAGGGGGACAGGCTAAAGGAGGATGAACTGTGCTGTGTTGGGTGGGTCCAGTCCTTCCTTTCAACCAATGTGCGCACATGGACTTTGTGAGGCACCTCCCCTTCTCTCCTTAGTTTATGTGTATGATTCCTCTATCTAACATTTTCCCATAAATTTATTATTATTTTTAAAAAATATTGCATAGAAAAGAAAAGCACCTTAAAAAGGCATGGAGGTGGCTTTAAAAAGAACCGCAAACACACACCCTCACCTTCCTTGACTGACAGAACAGCATCCAATAAGAAAGGAGATAGATTTGATGCAGCAAAAGGGGTGGAGAACCAAGAGTTCTGTGTATGAGGCTCAGGTCAATTGCGGAGAAAGGTGTGACTGATATGCCCCAAGAGAGGATGGCCTGAGGACAATCTAGGCATGACAAAGACTGGTACAACCTCAGTTCAAATTAATGAATAGGACTTCCTATCTTACACTTGTGTGAACAGGGCCTAAGTGACTTCTGAATGTAGCCATAGATGAGTATTTTTTAATTGTAATGTCCTTTAAGTGGGGAAGACATTCCATCAGGGCTAACAGAACAAGGACACATAGATTTTTTTTACGTAAAGGATTAAAAGTACCAAACAACTAGTCTTTCTACCAGTGACTCTGGACATTTTACAAACTACAGGTGAGTAGAAGGTTTAATTTACTCAAACAAAGAAGCAAACAATAGGAAGTCAACAGTGTTAGTAAATGTGGCAAACGTTGTAGGGAATAGCATGTAGCTTGATAGAAATTACTCTTTAGAGTGACTTCAGTGGATTGTTGCACAATTAGCCATTATAAAGTTCAATTGATTTCAGTGGAAAAGTTAAGAACCTCCTTATGTGTATTGTATTAAGGTTAATTATACCTGTTGGAACGAACTTAATTTTGGCTAGATTTTAATTAAAGTGTACAAGGAGCACCTGCTGAAATGACTTCAGAGTTAGCAAAGTTCGATACCCCAGTTTGTCACTATGAAGTTTTGCGGATGCTTAAAGAGTAGAAACCAGCATGCATGGGCGTGCACATGGACGGATACGCATGCGTGTGCCTTCCTAGAAGATTGCTTGTTAGTTTTTCCATAGCGTATGCTAACACTTAGATATGACAAATCCTTCTTTCATTATTTGTAGCCGAGCAAGACACGTTTGACGGAAAACTATTTCTGCATCAAACAAGAGAATAAATCTTGGGCTTTAAAGAATAGAAAAAAGAACACTGCTCTACAAAACGTATCTAAGGATCTTTGTGCTTCAAAATCAAGCTATTTATTTATTCAACTATAATACCATGTGTCAGCCATGTCTTGTAATGTCTTCTGTCATATCAAAGCAAACAAAGTCATGTTACATTAATGACTTGTCTGAGATCATATGACTGACTGGCTATAACTCCATGCCCCTTTGCTATTATAAACATGACCCTGAATCTTAAATAGCATTTAAATAAAAGCACCTACACTTTGGACATGGTTAAGAAAGCTCATGATATTATTTATGCTTTTGTTGTTTCTCCCTGTGTGTTGTTTATTTGAATATTATATCATGCTTCCTGCGAATGTTGTTGAAACGGGATGGAAATAACATTCTTTTCTTTAACAGGCGTACAGGAAAATTGTATGTGTGTTTACACAGAATTAAGCCCATATAGTTCAAGAGAGACTCGAGATCAGTGTGTCTTCAAGCCTGAGTCAATGTGCAGAAGACTGCAGGCTCTGGATTTTAAAATATGAGACCAGATGACTTTGCTTGTTACAGTCAAAAGTATAATGAGTAGGGAGGGGGCTTGCTTTCGAATTGTCTTTGAAAAGAAGGGACACTACACACTGTGTGGAAATTTTTTTCTCTCTGTTTTATGTAGCGAGAAAAGCTGGTCTCTGAGCCGACGACGATTTGGGGAGGTGAATCTATGACCCCTTTCTACTGGCTGTTATTCTGGATTATATCCCGGGATAGGGGCCTGTCATGTAGATGCTGGCACAATCTGCACCATCATGTGGGTAGTGGGCCTCTATTCTGGGATATAATATAGAAAAAGGCCCAGTGAGCATGGAACAGGTTAAGATACTACTATCTTTCCTTGACAGATAGTTTTTGGGAAGTAAAACAAACAAGAAGTACGGTAACTCCACCTAGGTAGCGCAAGGCTGCATCCAGACAGGATGTAAACGTCAAGATTGTTCGGGGTTAATGTTGGGATTGCCACATGTCTCTGTGGCAACCCGAACATAGCTGTGGGATATTGGAGTGATATCCCACAATAATGTCACTGCAGGAAAATCCATTCCCAAGCCAGGTTTCACATAGAAAGCAAGAACACTTACCTTATCTGAAGGCCTGTTCATGTGATCCGCCATCATGAGAAAGGCCACTGGGCACATGCAAGGCCAAACCCAGCTGAAAACGATGGCCTCAGGGATTGCACACTTCTGGGCATTTTCTGTCACTGAAGTACGTGTTGGGTCATTTCAAGAGCCAGTGTCCAGTCCTGTTCTCCCACACTGTCACCCTGCCATCTGGGCAACAAGCAATAACTCCAGAGGCATTTTACTCTGGAATACTGCCAAAAAGCGGATAAAGACGCTAACATCTGGAGGCAGTCCAAATTATTGTTGTTTCCTCTCCTTCTGAGCTTTCTCAGGCTCCCTTAGAGCCATTTCTTAACCTGAAGAATTGCAATGGTTTAGGTATACAAAAAGCTCACTTTTAGATTAATTAAAAAAGGATTTCAGTTTAGAATAAGAGCAAAGAATTTCAGGCTTGAGCATCTGAAGTGTAGCTAGTAACTTTTTAGTATTTAGGTTTCTTGTTAGGAAAAATGTACTCCCTGTTAAGTTTCACTCATGGATTTTTGCACTTTGTCTCACTTTCCCCATAGTGCCCCAAGAGAAAATGTCCACTTTGAGATAATTTCCTTCAGCGCGAACAGCTTTTATTCTCTTCCACAAGTGTTTATAGAAAAGTGTTGATGCTTATTAATCTGTTTCTTGTCTTACAAGTGTGCTTGTGCCTGATTTGTGGCAAAACTGGCATTTCTGATAGCTCTCAATGTATTTCACATGGTTTTACAAGACGGTTACATTGAACAGATGTGGTTTGGAATTGTTGTTCTTTGTAATTACCCTCATTAAGTGAAAGTGTGTGTCAATCAAATTCGTATTTTATGCACACCAATGACTTGCAAGAGAGTTGCATTTATATTTTCATTTTCTTATGTAAACGTATGAAACTAGCATCTAAAGAGTTAAAATATTTTTTAAAATTTAATAGTTTGGTTAGTATACAAAAATGCAGGCAAAAACTGGGAGTTTCTTGACATTTGTTCATGATTTAAAAATAAAATCAAATAATATACGGTAATATAAAGACATGCACTTGCTGTTAATATGGACTGTAGCCTTCCTCTCTAGATCCCCAGGAAATTTTGAGTGGTTTTCTAGAAGAAAATACAGCACCTGGACTTTGTCCAGACTTGCCTAAAATGTGGGATTATCCCAGCAGTATCTTGGGATTGCCCCATGTATTTGTGGCAATGGGTGTTTTTCCACTGTCACTAGAAGTACCCATTGAATACCCATTAATGGGTACTTAATGGCATTTTTGTACCCATTAATGGGTACAAAAATGGGTACTTCTAGTGACAATAGGAAAACACCCAATATGAACATAGCCCTGGGATATAGGGTTGAAATCCTGAGTTTTACTATTCTGGAAAAATTAATTCCTAACCTGGCTTTTCCCAAAATAGTGATATGACTTAGTTATCTGGAAACTTTCTCAGCATACATTTTGTAGAAAATGGCCACCAGGCAAATGTAGGAGCCAGTATTTCCACACTTCCATATGTTGAAGTATCCAGAAGTACCCACTGCATCACTGGTGGAACAAGCATCCAGATAAGTAACGTCCCAGGCTTGCCACACAATGTTGCCCTAACATCTGGCAGGGATGGTGAGAACCAGCTGCAGGATCTCAACATCTGCCGACAGCCTATGAATACAATTCTATATACTAGGAATGTGCAAGAATATTCAAAATGTTCAAGATTGAATCAAATTTGTTCAAATTCAGACATTCAAATTTGAATTGAATGTTTATACATCCGTTTTGTAACATTTGAATGAATTTGAATGTTTTGAATCATTTGTATAAATTATTTGGACATTTGTACGTGTATGGATACGTACACATGACACACGTATCTGTATGCATCTTATTCGTATCTATACGTATTTGTATGGATACATATGAGATGAAAATGGGATGCATATGGGATAAAAATGGGATGCGTACAGATGCGTACAAATTCAGACATTCGGATATTATATCTGAATTAAATGTCAAATTTTGCATTTGTGCACACCCCTACTATATACTTTTGGCCTAGCAATATCCAGCAAAATCACAGTAACATATAGGTACACACAAACATCTCATTTCCAAACTAATTGTAGCCCAATTTGTTGTCAGTTCAAGTTCAATAATTCTTGCTGGTTTGTCTTCTCTCTGGTAGTATAGTTCTTCCATGATGGGCTATGTGGGCATAATTATAAAACATTCTGTGCACTTATTGTACAGAGAATTACAATTTGGTTAATGTGTCTCACTTCCTGTGAAAAGGAATATAAACTCTGGGTTTGTTTTAGGACAGGAAGAGTGTCATAATTTGTGTGGAGCTGAGGGAAATCAGCAGACCCAAACTTGTAAGGTGAATGAAGTGTAAATGATGCTTTCAGGTTTATGTCATATTAGTCCACAAGACGACAATGAATGAAGGGAAATAATCAAGTAAGTGTTATCAAGTAGATACTTGATACTGCACCCCACCCCGCAAGATGTGGAAGTTGGTTTACTCTGAAAATCCCATTTCCAATGGCTTCATAGAGAACTGGTCTAGCTTATGGTGCTTGGGCTGCATCCAGAGAGTATTAGGAATGGGTGAAAAATGTCTGTGAATGTTTGAAACTTTGCATTTGAATATCCAAAGACTAACGTTTGCCTGTGAACTGAAGCAAAAGCTTTTGTGCTTTCACTTGAAGCTTTGCTACATTCATAAAGGTGAATTCAGAGATTCAGAGCACATTCAGAGGCACAACTTGTGGTGGCAGGGATCAGGCAGGAATGCTGCTGTCAATAAACATTTGATAAAAATTTGAAGCAAATTCAAACCTAGCACATTTTGAGTGGCTCCATTTGCACGAATGCAAATTTCCATCCAATTTGCTTTGTTGTGAAGCAAACGGGGGAAAAATTGTGCACATTCCTAGACAGGATGAAGGTTTTCCAAACACTATGGAACAGCTTTCAACTAGACACACTTGTTTTATGATGCTCCACACAGTACCTGCACATTAAAGCCTGATACTCCGGAATGAAAAAAACCCAACTAGTTACATGAACATTGGTTGCAGAATATTCAAGTCTTCTGCATTTTCCTGGATGTTTGGGTGAATCACATGAGAATACGGAAGAGTGTGTCTTCACCTGAGAAGCAGCAGACCTATCAGAGAGGGAGGGACTGAGCACATTGATGGGAAAAGCCTCCCAACTGCTTTAGAGTATTGGAGAATGTTGGAACAATCAGTTTTCTCTGCACAGTGGCTTTGTAGCAAAAGCACCCTTGAGGTTCCCAAGAGCTCTTTTGCACACATACTAAACTTCTTAGTTCTTGAGCTCACTGCAAGGAAGGGGAAAATTTTAAATTGTCTACACTCTACTGGGGCTAATCCAATGAAATCTGGTGTGCTTCAGCAATTGATTTAAAATTTGTTTGTTTTAAGTAATTAAATGTGGAGGCTTCCTATCACATCTCATCTGTTTAGATTTGTTAGTGAATCATAGCACTGCAAAGGTTTCTTTGAAATACCATTTAATTTTTTTTTTTTGCATTGTTTAAATTATTTCTGATATTGGGTGTCTTTCTACTGAGCTCCTTTAATCCGGATCTAAGAAGATCCAGATCTAAGGAATGGGTACTTCCCTTAATCCGGATCTAGTACAGGATTAAGGGAAATACCCAATGTGTTTCCATGGGTGGTCTAACACCTAATAGCAATGGGTGCTAGCCTGCCTGCTGTGGAAACGCCAGAGCACTCATGTGCAAATCCGTATCTACCCACGAGGGGTCCGCCTTTCAACCCAGGTGTTTTGGGGGACGGGCTGCAATCTCCGTAGATGCTCCAGAGAATCTTCGAAGATCCTCCAGAGCAGCTCCATAGAATCCCTGCAGTGATTTGCCGCTAACTTCGAAGATCCTATTGAACCTTTGAAGCAGCATTGCTCTCGGAAGGGGTTCTCTTCGGAAACTGTGCTAATCTCCGAAGGCAACTTCAGAGGGACTTCAGAGGGACTTCAAAGTTTTGAGTTTGGGGCACCCCCCATGAGTGCCCCCCCAAGCTTCCTCTAGACCCCATTGCCCAATTGTACTGGAAACAGGTTCCCTATAATCCGGATTTGATAGCTGAAGACCCCATTGTAGACCCCTTTAATGGGGTCTACAAGAAATCCGAATTATAGGTCCTGAAGGACCCATATGATCCAGATTTCCCTAGCTGTGG
>MTQE01001134.1:14477766-14507134 GCA_014337955.1 Aspidoscelis marmoratus | reverse complement strand
GTCCTTAATGGGTACTTCAATGGGTACGTAGTGCTAGTGGAAAAACACCCATTGAGAGGAAGATTGTTATATGCGAAAATGCAAGTTTTAGATTTATTATCATTATTATTATTATATTTAAGAAGAGCAACTTTGCCAGAAAGAAGTAAATAACTCTTTTCATGTTCACTCTGTCTTCACTTCTTTCCCATAATATATGAAATCTGAAGTGCGTTTTTCTGTGTAACCTTAGAAAAACATTATTTCCATACATTTCTATGAAGCCTTGGCAAACATCTTATCTAAAAACATGGAAAACTGCTAGCAGTCAACCCAGAGTGTAGGAGCAGTGGCAGCCTTATGTGGAACAGGGTAGGGTCTAAGTGACAATTCATCACAGATTGTTGTTATTAAGAAATTAGACTTTAATGATAAGCTAATTCCAAATAACTGCTTATACCTCCAGTGGATCCTGCATACAAGCTGTTGTTGCTAGATAAACCGAAGGTCTGACTTAGGACTCATTCACATATGCAAACTGTGCCTGATGTTTGGATGACGTTAGTTCATGAAATGTATTATCTCAGATCTCTTAGGAGTGGACATAGCTCAGTTGTAGTGTGTCTGCTTTGTATGCTTTAGTTCTTTTTATTTCTTTGGAAGAAGAAAATGGCAAGCCATTTCCTTATTTTTGCCAATTAAATGTCATGGATTTGTCCATGTAGTCTCCTGGAGTTTAATTCAGCTTGAGGGTATCTTCATCTTTTTCAGACATGTTTGTGAGCAAATGTGAACAGGCTGTTGGCACAAGTCACTTTTTCTGGGAAAAGCACATTTGCTTTCACTTGAATTATGCAAAAACATTCCCCTTTCCTACTTTACAATTTATTTTATACAAGGTATGCTATCTATGCAAGTGGTAAAGAACTCATTTATCTGCAGGCAACAAAATTCTAAGATTGTGAAACTTAAGCTGTGTCCAGACAAGAGGCATTTTCGCACTACATGCATTCCATTCGGAACGGGTGTAGGACGGGAAGCCTAAGACACTGCAGGACGCTTTGACCATTCACACATAGGAGCGCAGGAACGCATGTAAACACGTCCCGGCACGCCTGTGTGTGAATTCTCAAAGCATTCTGAAGTGCCTTAGCCGGCAAATGCCGGCAAGGGGTGGGGAGACGGCTGCGGAGGCTCCCGCAGCTTGCAAGGCAGGCAATCAGCTGATTGTCAGCCAGCGCCGGCGGGGGAGGCGAGCCCGCGGCTGTCAGGGAGAGAGAAACATGAGCGAATGCTTCTCTCCCCGAACGGCTGCGGGCGCTTCGTCCATGCCGGAACGGATGTAGAGCACTTTAAAGTGCTCTACATCTCGAACGCGCGCAAGACAGCTCTGGACACGTCGGAGCGCAAGCCCCACTGCGGCAATGCGTATGCCGCGTTCGAGGCTGTCTTGCACGCGTTCGAAAACCCCGTGTGCGAAAACGCCTCTGGTTAAAACTCCACAGGGAATGCACATCAGCTTTCAACCTGCCAGACCATTTTACAATACTCTGCAGTACATGTGCATTATAACCCCATAGTATGGAGTAAAAAACCAGCAGCACTTACATGGACATTCACTGCGGAGTTTTAGGTTCCTCTGCATTTTTTCAGGGTATTTGGGCAAACTGTGTGAGTACTTGTGAGGACTTCTCCCAAAAGCAGCAGATCTGTCAGAAGGAGAAACTGAAAACATGGATGGAAGAATCTTTCTTGCTCTTCAGAGTATTGAAGAATGTGGAGATGAACAATTCGAACCATTTTCCCTGTGGAAGGACTTTCACAGTAAAGGTGAACTCTGCATTTTTACTGTATTGTTTGAAGGCACCCTCACCCTTATGCAACATTCACCTTTAAACTTCCTTGGGGCTGGATGGAACTGAAGGGAAAAGAAGCAAGCCTGGGGGCTTCTGTACCCCAAGTTCTGTACTCCGTCTGCAGCTAGAATCTGCCTGCAGAAACAGAATTACCTGGATGGACACTCTGGACAAGGACAGGAATAAGACCTGGCCTGGTCTGGGTTGGGATGACCAGCAAATGGTTATCCCATGTCAGACAGGCCATTAGGGTTCCCTCAGAGTAGTTTATCACATTCCAGTGGTTAGGTTGCTCTGGTGGCCATTGGGCTAGGAGCCTGGTGCATTGAGTATATGGGCATTTGCTTGCCCCACTGTTTTGCTGATGAGAGGTCAGCCAAAGAATGCCGTGTGACTAGAACCTTAAAGACCTTGCATCCAGAAGATGAAGAAGAAGAAACAAGAATGAACATCAGTGGTTATTAAAATTCTTGCCCTGATACCTTCTGGTGATCTGCATAGTAGAAATATTTACGGAAAAGTAAGATTACTGTTTCTTGTATGATACTGTCTTTGTGGGAGCTATAGATATTACACATACAGCTTTAAAAAATGAAAATCCAGTCTATATTTTTTTTCTCTCTCTGTGATTGGTCCATTTTCAGTGGCAAAATAATCAGCTGTTGGAGAAAGATGCTAGCAGTGCAAATTAAGCAATATAAATGTAAAAATGTAAACTTAACCTATATCTGTATGGCCACACAGAACATATCTATATGCACGGCCACACAGAACAGGCGCTCAAAAACTTGCTGTTAATTCCGTCAAATATTTCTGAATGTTATATGATAATATTTTATACCCTTCAGATCAGTGGAAATCTCCGATATACTACTAGAAACTCATAACATGCTCATGTTTGACTGAAGGAGTTATGTTTGTAAGCTAAATAATGGAGGAGAGGTAGCCTTTATGTCCAATAACTTAGCGCATGGGAAATTCTCTCTAATAAAGGATTAAAAAGTACTGAAAATTATCATTTTGTATATTTTGGGCCTCCATTTGCTTGGCTTTCTTTTTCTTTAAATTGTATGGGGCTATGGTTATCTGTCACAGACATTCATCAATAGCATTGCAAGTGCCTAGAGTCTGCATGTTTCTATAGTTTGCTCAGGTAACTCACTTATGCAATGATGGGACACAACTTATGAACCAGAAATAAAATCCTTATTGACTTGTTTTCTGCCATTTTTTCCCTGAAGCTCTGTCTCTGTTTGCAAAATGAGGTGCCCGCCACCACTGGAGAATATGACTGCAGCTGCCAAGTTTCCAAGCTTCTTCAGACCAAATTCAACACAATCACACTGGCTCTCTAATAATTATAATTTTATTTCACATATTCCAATCCTAGTGTCTAGTGTACTTCAAAAAAAAAAAAAGTGCTTCCAGTCTTTAAATTTGTTGACAATGCATTTGTTTCAAAAAGCCTGATTATTTTTAATTTTTAAAATAAAATAGACGGAAGAATTAAAAGGAAATACAGCAATATTAATGCCATCACTCTCACAAACTGATACCTAGTAAACACATAGCAGAGGATGTTAATGCTAAATCCTGTTGCTACCCTTAGGCCCTTCCACAAGGAAAACTCAAATAGTAATTAGATATGATAGCCACAGTGATTAGTATCTATTATTTCCTGAACCTTTTCCTTCTCATTCTGCTTCTCTAACACAGAGCCACAGATAAATTCACTTCTAATGTTTCATCTAGTCAAACAGGATCATCTCCAAATGTGTACCGGATACATTGTGTTGAGAATAGCAAATAAGTTGTAAAAATCAACACAGTGGGACCCCTGTCCCCCTCCTGGGGTGCATATATAATTCCCATTAATGTTAATGAGAATTATGGAAATACAGCCAAAGGGGAATGTGGCCCAATATATGTTTTATGTACTGGATATTAAAATCTTTACCAGACGTATATGTGCTCTTGGACATGGTATAGAATATGAAAAAGATGCACAGAGGACTTATTGGGGCCAGTGGCATTTCTTTTGTTGTATGTCAAATTATTCTCCTTGGAGTATAATTAGTTCCGTATGTCAATCCTTTGTCTCCTTCGTTTGTAGCATTTAAACGTGTATTGGCATATAAACACTAGCGGCTAAAAAAAATTAGAGATCCATAGGAAAACAATAATAGTAGCTGTTGTTATTGCTCTATTGCTATTGCTGTTATTTTATTCTTTGTGCATTAAACAAAAACCTTCATAAGCATTTTTATATATTCCGGAAATGGATGTCTTCCTCTTTCCTAAAACAGAAGATAATCACATTGTATCACACACACACACACTTCTTCTTGTTCTGTAATTCTCTTCTGGGATCAGTCAAGAACTGGGCTATTGTTTTACATTTTGAGTCTGGAAAGGTGGTAACACAGTTTTAGCATGTGTTTCAAAATTAGAAAGCTGCTTTTTTCCTGCTTCCCTTACCTAATTCCCCTCCCATTTCAAAGGATAATATTACAATAACAGGGCCACAGGAAGAGATGAAATCCTATATTTAGAATATATATTTAACGTGAACTCTTTAAATGTGTGCACAGCCTCCTGGCTGGAACATCTGTTTCTAACTCGTTGTTCCTCTTGGCTGCTTTTCAATTGGATTTCCTCGAGCAGGTCCAAAGCTTGTCACCTTAGCCAGGGTCTGTTAGCCATCACTACTGGTCCTACATTAAGTAGGAGGTTCAGGGCTAAGCTAATAACTCTTCTGCCTTTCTGACTGATCACAGCATTTCTCGCTGTGGCTACTTATCATGCTAGCCTCCTCAGGGAGGTTATCTTCGTCTAACCCTCCAGCTAGAAATCGTCCCTCCATCATTCCGAAGATTGTATGTAGAAAATACAGAGAGTATTGCTTTTTTGTGTGTATGAAGCCACTGTTTGATGCTGTCTTCTCTTTGCATGCCACAGAAATCCAAACAGTATTTCCTTTTACATCTAAATTGCTGGTGTACTTTTTTTCTTTCTCTCCACTCTGTTCTTCTCTTATGAGGCGAGAACATGGTGCATCTGAACAAAATGGAGCGGCTTTGCAAACAGTGCATTGCTTTCAGTTCACACAAGTTGTTTGTGTACTGCTGACTGCAGCTTAAATAGTTTGACTGACTGATTTACTGAACTGTTAAATTTGGTAAGGATTCCTTTCCTTTCCTTTCCTTTCCTTTCCTTTCCTTTCCTTTCCTTTCCTTTCCTTTCCTTTCCTTTCCTTTCCTTTCCTTTCCTTTCTTCTGTTCTCTTCTCTTGCTTTCTTTCAGAATATCAGAGCAAATGCAGCTATGAAGTGAATTTTGGCTTCTGAGACTTGTCTTCTCTCCCCTGAAAAAAGCCAGTGGGAGAAAGTCACAGCACAATCCTACGGATGATGGCTATACCGTTAGGTACAGTGCTACCTTAAATACTTGATTATTATAAAAGACAAAAGGACCATTGTTAACGTATTTGCATTGCCAACGTGAGGAAAGAAACACATGAGATTCTCTGCGCAAAGTGCCAAAATAACTTGGCAGGCCTTAAGGATTGTACATAGATAAGGGGGTGGGAACTCATGAGAGGGCATTTTCAGCTATCCATCTATGCATTCAGACTACTGGTGAGGATGCACCTCTTTGCCCTAGCCTTTGGCTGAGAGAACAGCAGCCCCTCTCCATGCTTTTTATCTTTTATTATGATTTAATTGTGTCCCACCCTGAGACCTTTGGATATAGAAGGCATAGAAGTAGAAACCAATAAATAAATATTGGGCAAGAGGGCATTTTTTACTCGACCTCGGACCGCATTTGCACAGTGAAGTAGTTGCTCCCACCAAAATACCCTGGACATCATCCCAATCTTTATGAAGCTGATAACTCAGCTGCAAAGAGAAGGTGTCCATTGTGGCAAAAATGGCCTGGGAAATGGGCCTTTTTTTGGCATGATGTCTGTGCAGAGAGGGCATGGCCAGTGTATCTCACCACCACTGTATGTTTACATTGTGATAGTAAAAGGACCTGAGAGTGCTTCCCCAACCTGACTTTGCAGAAGTGCTTATAGGTCCCCCAACATTCTTGTTGGAGTGCTTTATGGTGGCAGGTGCATTCAGCATTTGGACATTGTGTTTATCTATCTATCTATTGTCTGTCTCTCTATCTCTCTCTCTTTGCCTAATAATCTGTCTGTCTAACTAATCATCTCTGTCTGTCTGTGTCTGTCTGTTCATCTACCTATCTATCATCTTTATCTAGTGTCAGGGTTAGGGCAATTCCACTACCACCACATGCAAGAGAAGAAGCAATTTGAAGGACTCTCTGAGCTATTCAAGCTGCTCTGCTGGTACAGCACCATAGCAGCACTTCCCATCTAATTGGACACCTCACGCTTCTTCTGTGATTCAAAGATAGCATAGAGATAGTAGCTGTCACATGCTAATGTTCTGGTCCTGCCACTCATTGGCATTTTCAAAATATATTAGGGATGGGATGAGAACAATAGCTGCTAGACACTGCAACCTCTTAACAAACCTTTAAGCTGTTTTTGTTTTGTTTTTGCCACCACGTGTGAACAGCCTTAATGATTTTCAGCCAGCATTGCAAAATGCTTGTCCTTCTAAATGCTCACAAGCTCTAGCATTGGTTTGCCCTCTCAGGAAAGTTTTGACACACCTCCAATAGGCCTCTTTCACACCCTGAAAATGTAGGGAGACTATGGAACCGAAATGATCTGAGATAATCCAGTTACCGGATAGCTTGAATTTCAGGTTGTGGTCACACCTTCACTTTAAACCTTCTTCAGTTCATCTTTCTATAAAATGGATAGAAATGGCTCAGATAAAGATCAGAAGGGCATTTTGGGCAGTGAAACTTGGGCATGAGGATCTTCTTGAGGCTGTTTGAAACCTTGACTGTGATTGTGGCCTGAGTTTTGTTTTCTCCTACATGTCTGCACACTATTGTTTAACTATCTAATAGTCAGCAGTCATGACAAGAATCAATGCTCATTTAAGGGACACATCTTCTTGCTATCAGTGTGCATTACAGAAACACCAGAGCCCATTAAAGGGCATTATTTCTGTGCTAATCAAACTGCTAGATAAAGAGCCTTTTTAAAGTCTGACACAATAGCCATTCCGTTTGCTTTTGACAGAAGGACTTTTCCAAGGATTTTATTGCACATTCTTAAATGTTAAATCACCTTTTTTTAAAAAAAGAGAGAATAGAAATATTCTCTTTGTTGAAAATTCTTGCATACACCAGATCCCACACTGCTAGCAAGAATGCTAGTACAATATGGCATTTTATTTGTTTTTTATATGCTTATACTTTTCTTCCTTCATGGATACGAAGAAGGCATGTTGTCATGTATTTCACCAAGGTATTTTCCTTATGCACGTCCAGAGCATACACTCAATGTTCCTCTGTGTCCATTGTCTTTGGCCCCATCCCCATGAGGAGAACACAGTGCCATTATGTTGCTGCTATGGTTGGACTGCCGCAGGTGACAACCCCACCATAGCTTTGTTACATCCGCCTAAACTCTACAAAAAACTACTGTGGGAAAACCCAGCACTGGTGGCAGGTTTTACAGCAATAGTGTTTATTCACCTTCTGGAGGTAGCCTTTCATCATTGCTCACTCCACCATGCATGTACGGAAGCTGAAATAGGGTGTTTTCCCACTGTCACTAGAAGTACCCATTAAGTACCCATTAATGGGTACAAAAATGCCATTAAGTACCCATTAATGGGTATTTAATGGGAATTTCTAGTGACAATGGAAAAACACCCCAAGTCCAATAATCTGGGGAGTCCCTGTTCAGGTTTTAACAGGACTTATTGCAGAATCCCATTAAAATCTAAATATTTATTAACGGGAATGCTGCCTGCGTCGATCACCTCTGCCCACCATTTACCTTCCCCTTGCCACTTTCCTCATCACGCCCGGTGCTTACTCTTCCCCCTGCCACTTTCCTCGGTCTGTTGGAGAGCAGTGGGGAAGGCAACCAGTGGGATGACAAAGAAAGACAGGGTGGGGGCGGGGGATGGCACCCCAATGCAGTCAGGACAGCTGGAGGGAGCCCTCGGTGCTGGTTTAAAAAAAAAATCTGGGTTAAAACCTGGATTTTTTTGACTAGTGGAAATGTTGCCAAAATTAACTATTTAATGAAAATGATAAATCTTGGCAACAGGCTTTCACTGTAATGAACACCAAAATGGATTTTAGTGTGTGGCATGTTGCATTATTGGCCACCCTGTTGTGAATGAGGTAAAACACCCTTTCTGAACAGTGCTCAAAGGAGGCTTTGCTTAATAGAATGACTCTTTGGGTGTTTTTCCACTGTCAGAAAGTACCCATTTTTGCACCCATTAAGCACCCATTTGGGTGTGAGCTGGATGATCCCATTTCCACCACGGCACCCATTGGGGACCTGATTGTTTTGACTGCCACTGGGGAAATCTGGATCAAATGGGTACTTTCTGGCCTTTAGTCTGGATTTTCTGTAGAGCCCATTAATGGGGTCTACAATGGGGTCTTCAGGCAGAAAATCCAGATTAAAGGGAGCCTGTTTCCACGCTTGTGTGGCAATGGGGTCTAGAGGAGGCTAGGGAGAGGGGGCACCCATGGGGGAGGAGCCCCAAAACCTAAGCTTCGAAGTCATTTCGAAGTGACTTCGAAGTCTGTGCAAAATAGCTCCAAAGCATCTTTGAAGTCTGTGCTGATCTTCAGAGTGAACTTCGAAGTGACTCCTTAGTGACTCCGAAGTCACTTCAAAGTTCACTCCGAAGTTCACTCCAAAGATCAGCACAGACTTCAACAGAGCTGTTTTGCACAGACTTCAAAGTAACTTTGAAATGATTTCGAAATTACTTCAAAAGCCACTTCGGAGATTGCAATCCCTGTGTTAATCTTTGATTTAATCTTGATACAGAGTTGATTACCTTGTTATCTGGTTCCGGCGTTTTGCTCCTGCTTAGCAACAGCTTCCCAGCTCCTGTATCAGGAGTTCAGCTTCCTTAGCTCATAAAACAGACACAGTCTTCCAAGTTATCTCTAATGAGGCTACGATTTATTGCTTGAAGGTTACATGCTATGTACAAATCAAGTTACAGTCCTTTTAGCCCGGCGAGGTTACATTCCGGTCCATGTTAGCATGGCTTTCCCCTCCCAGACTACATTCTTGGAGAGATCATCACAACAACGACCACGAGAACCTTATACAGAATCAGTAACCGGACGTTGCTGCTGACAACTTCCTGTAGCTGTGTGTGAGCTGCCTCCCCCTCCCATTTGAGGTTACGTGCTTAGGAACACATCTCCTGACCTTGTAGCATATCAGTTTACTGCCTTTCCCAGGAGACAGGACACACTATCTTTTGGTTGTTTTCAAATGCACATCCGAACGTTTTTTTTTTCTCTTACTCTTCCCCAGACTAACACCCTGTCCCCACAAACACCTGGGATGACAAGCAGACCCCTCATGGGTAGATCCAGATTTCCAAATGGGTGCTTTGGTGTTTCCATGGCAGGGAGGCTAGCACCCATTGGTATTGGGTGCTAGACCACCCATGGAAACACATTGGGTACTTCTCTTAATCCGGATCCATTCCTTCGATCCGGATCTTCTTAGATCTGGATTAAAGGAGCACGGTGGAAAAACACCCTTTGTAGCATAGATATAGATACTTCTCAATATTATATTATTTCACCAATTGTATAGAGGCTGTGCAGTTGTGAACTCTGTGGCAGTGGCAGCAATAACATATATGATTCCCGTAAGTTCTGCCCATTCTTCAATTTTGGGCTGGAAAACCAGGCAGCCACTACTGGGGGGGAAAGGGAAATAGATTGAATTGTCTTTGATGGGCAACTTTCCCCTGTCTGGACAACTCCATCTCTTCCTGATGTTCCCTTGAAGAGTCACTCAAACCTCATGGTTAGAATTGGCTGCCAGTCAGGACACCAGCTGAAGGACTCTCAGGTGGAGGTTGGTCAGCCAGGTACATCTGATCTCAGGAAGACACTATTAATATAATTATTTGTACAGTGAAAGCAAACATACGTAACACTTGCAAATATATAGCCCCAGTCAGAAATTTGTTCCCTCTAGTTGCTTGACGCATGTTTTTCTTCTACATCTGAGTCTTTGAGTTCAGGCTCATGTCCCATCTTAGCTGTATTATCTAAGGGAGAAGTCACAAGATGGTTTGGTGCCTTGCAGGAGTGAGTTCTAGCCCTTAGAGCAGGAAGTATATTATGTGCACTCCTCTTCCTCCCAGCATGGAAAGCCAGGGGACTCCCTTTTGGCAGCTTTGATGTTGCCAGCCAGGAGACATAGAAAATGGTCCAGAAGAGCGCCATGTTGTATGTTTTCCAAAATAGAGTTTCAACTAAGTATAGACTTTGTGGCTGCAATAGCAGAGTGGAAGAGCATGAGAAGGCATTGTGAGTGTTGTTTTCTCCTACTCTATTGTTAAAATGCTGTTAACAACATTTAAACTGAGATGTTTGCTTGACAGCATCCTCCAAGTGCTTGCATGGTATCATTACAGGCCATAGGATTCTGCTGAAAAGTTTTTGCTGTGTGAATTGAAACTATTACATTATGAATCTCTACGACTTCACCTCAGCAGCCACAGGGGCCAATGTGACAATCCAAGTGGGGAATGCTTGTAGGAGCTACAAATACAAATGATTGATAACCTCTAACTGGCTGGGGTGTTAAAATTATTTGTCATGGGGAATCAGTCTTAATAACTTCCATATGGTGACTTTGATGTATCTTCTGGCTTAAGTTCTTTATACTGTGGCCTCTGCTGCTTCAGTTTCATTTCCTGACAAACCTTGATCCACGTTATTATTGTGCACCTGTTGATGGCAATACGAATTGACTATGGATGCTGCTGCGGATCTCAGGAAGGTGCTGACAAACCTCTGGACAGTGACCCATCCTATTTTATATACCACATCATCTTGCTTTCACTAATACTACCTGTGAAGGCATGTTTGTGTAGAAACAATGGGCTGAGGGAGGAAGATAGAACTGAAAAAGTATTAATAGGCCAATAATGATATGAAGTTTATTTTGGGGGAGGGGGTTGAAGTAAAACTTAATGGTTCATGAACAGTGAATCCATTATGTTTTTAATACTCGGTTTATATTAACACTATATAACAACTTTATAGTACCATTAGTACCTCTTAATTCTGGGCTCATGTTAGAAATAAACATTCTAAAATTAAATGGGCAAATATATTTGTTAAGAAAAAAGTAAATATTACCATGTCTATTCTTGCATTGCTGTTTGGACATAAACAATCTTCTTTTTTAGATTGGTCTGTTAACATAACAGTTCTTGAATATTAATAAAAGTATTAATTTATCCAAAGACTACTACAAGGTAAAAAAAAATCAGATCCTGAAACAACTCATCATTGTCATTGTTTATTTAGTTCTTCTAGTGACAGAAGATAAATAAAGTCATAGATGTGTGGTATGGTTTGTTAAGTATTCTTTGTTAATGTGAATTCATCATTACCAAATTCTGTGTTTCTGTGTATTTAAATGAACTAGAAATAGGAATACTACTAGGCAGGATGAAGATAAAGTAAATGGAACTAGAACAGAACCTGAAAAATAGCAAAAATTTGAGTGAATTGTCTAGCCGGACATGGATAGAATTTGAAACAAGCTAGAAAGTAAAAACAGGAATAGAATACAGTCTGATATATTAACTTTAGCTTTTGCAGATTACATTGAGAAGACTGGGATAATGTAGAATTTAGTGTCTTTTCAAATTCAGTGATTATCTGACAAAAAAACCTCTGCTTCTGTGAATAGGCCACTAAAGCACAGGTGAAATATTAGCCAAGTATTACAGTTTATTTGAAATATACACAAGATAATAATTAATAATTGGTGCTTTCCATCTTGTAGAAGGTTAAGTAGACTACACCAACATGCTTGCCATTAATGTGCTTTAATTATTCTAAAGAGATGTGCATTGATATTAATTTTCAATAATTCATTTATGCCTTTGGCTCATTATAACATAAATACCTGATTGGGGAGACTTTTCAATGATAATTAATGATAACTTAGCTCTCCAGCATGCCAAAATGCCAGTCACTGTGTGATAGAGCACCAACAATACTAAAACAATGCAATTATTTGGTGATATGAAACCATTTATACTCCCTTAAACCAGACAGAGCCAGCCTTTTCAGCCTATCTGGCTCCAAAATTCATTTTGGATTATAGTCTGATTATTTTAAAATAATTTCCCTCTTCATTTTATTGTTATATTTAATCACCCTTCACTTTATCCTTGCTCTTCATGGAAGCAAGAGGCAATAGAAAATCTCAGAGGAGAGAGAAGTACAGGGTCTGCCCGAGATATGGTAGTGACACTGTTCACATGCCCCATCTTGCCCAAGTTTCTCCAAAGCTGAGGAATGAAAGTGGTCCGAACACATGACATCAAAGTGGAGGGAAGAAGGTGGCAAGCAGCTTCAGAGTTGTTTTTCATGCCCTGTGCAAAAGGCTCCTCTGAAGGTGTATGAGATGGGATGGAGGACTGATGAGTGTGATGAAGAATGGTCGCTGTGCTCCTTGAACTTCTCCCAGTCATTGAATCCTGTCAATGACTGATCCAAAGTTGCTTATTCAGGTTCCATGGCCAAATGATGACTTAAAACACACTCTCCCCAACCAATGCTGCGATCACATCTAGGGTTTAATCCAGCTTCAGTCCACCTTCAGCGCAAGAGAACACATCACCAAAGTGACCAGTAATTTTCTTTCCACAATATTTATCTGAAGGGTGAATTTTCTGAGTTATTTAACATTGAAAGAAAACAGCTTGTCACTTTGCTGATGTATTCTCTCACTCCAAAAATAGACTGAAGCTGGAATAAACCTTAAGGCCACGTCCGCATGCAAGCCAGCTGATGCGATTTGGACACATGTGATAAAAATCTGCACTGTAAAGCAGAATAAAGCATCCTCGTGGTTTGGGGCAACGCGGATCCAAACCATAACTGCCTGTCTCCATGGAACGGCGGGAACAGCGGCCGTAGCAACGGCGGCGAGAGGAGCGTTGCAGCATCCCCTCATTTGCCCACCGGCAGAGTGAGCGAGTGAGGTTATTTTCCCTTTCATCCACTCCTCCCCTGCCAGCCATGGACAAGGAGGGGATGAATGGGAAAATAACCTTGTTTGCTTGCTCGCTCTGCCAGTAAAATTACCTTGATTCACATTGCTGGGAAGGCAACAAGTTTGCGCTGAAGCAGATGAGCTGTCAAGCAAATGTGTGCACATCTGCCCACCCACTTCACATGACAGCTCATCTACTTCTTCTTCCCTCAATTTGTGTGAAAAAAACCTCAAGTGGCTGCTGACTGCAGCATGCACGGCAGGAACATGGATCACAGTCGAAAACCCTGCCTGCTAATACTGCGGCCACCAAGCTCTGCCCCAAGTAACCCGGGAGCATCCCCATGACCCCCGTGACAATACGTGTTAGCCCCTTATTTCGAATGCAGTACACTTGTTAAGTGGTTTTTTTTAACACGTATTGACTCAGATGTAGAGCGAATTAGGGGCTTGTATGCATACGCTCCCGAGGCGGACACAGAATCCTTTTGGATTCTTTTGAGCATGAGGATGCGCCCTAAGTGTGACCACAGCCTTTGTTTCCTAGTATAAAGAGTGACAGGCCATTTCGAAGAACCCTGCAATGGTGTACCCAGAAATTTCCTGTTGTTGTTGCCTTCTGTGAGAGAAGTTACTTGAAGATCTGCAATGATGCAGCTAGCACCTACAAACTTGAGATCATCTGACAGCACAGTGGTTAAGAGCACTGGGCTAGATAGAGCCCAGGAGTCCACAGGTTTGAATCCCTACTCTACCATGGAAACTCATTGGGTCTTAACAGCTATGAGTAAAATAACCTTATTGCTTTCTGAGTCCTTCAGGAAATTGAAAAGCTAAGGAAACAAACCCTGACAGAAAATCCAGAGTGGAGCCCTAAGGTAGTATGATGGACTACATGTCATCCTTCTAGCAATTGCACCTCACGAAGACCAGGCTATAAAAGCAAATAACATATGTACGAGAAAATGACATGATATGCCATGAAAAAGCAAAATGGATGGAATCTTGAGAGTAGCCATTTGACAATCCTTGCAGGAAACTAGTAGGGATCTGAGCAAAGGAGGAGGTGAGGTTTTGGTTTTGGTTTTTTGCTTCTTATGAACTCTTTTATATTCTGAACTTTGCTTGTGCTGTTGTTTAATTAGCCGTTTTGGAAACTGAAATGTAAGCACCCTGTGAGAGGAGTAAGTGTGACAGAGAAGTGATTTGTATTATAGGAGACTGGAAGCTTTTCAATGATCCGTGAAAAAACAGTTCATTAAAATGTTTATGTGCTTGGATACTTAATGCAAAGAAAGCTTTATTGCCACCTTATAAAAACCTTGGCAGCTTTTGGGTAGCAGTTAGATTTGTGCATAGCAAATCTACACTAGAGGAAAAGTGTAAGTCTCTAAACAATATTACCAGGTTTGTATCAACCACCACTATCACCACAGTATTATTAGTGGGAGTCTATTGGAATGGGCTGATGATCTTGGAGAGGAAGCCTCCTTTTGATCTTCCTGAACTGCATTTTAATCCTCATAGAACAAAAATAGGGTCCTGAAAGATCAAAGGAAGGCTTCTAGTTGGACTCTTCCTTCCCTCCCCCACCTCAAGCCCTCAAAGTTTGAATCCTTGGGCTGCCTCTGGTTGTTAATATGCATTTTAAAGTTAGTAATTTCCCCTTTTTTTTTAAGGACTATCATAGGCCGTAGCTCCACAGCAATGATAGGAAATGCCTGGTGACAAAACCATTCTGCTTCATGTTCCAGGTACTTCATGGCATGCATGTCAAGTGACATGGGCATCTAGTATAGTGGGAGGGGAGATTACTTTCTCTGAAGAGTGTAATTTTGTGCCCTCCACATGGGTTGGTGCCACGTTCCTCAGCAGACATGTTGTGCTGTCCAGCATGGAAACATGATAATCACACTGTTGAATGACTTATTGTACCTACCTAACTCAAATGTGGCAGCATTAGGAAGCATAACTTATTCCATTGTCATTGGGAAAAGCCACAAGTTGAAACCTATTCAGCTGAGTGCTATGAGCTCACTGAAACCAACGGACCACTGATTGTCCATACTTCCATTTGGTTAAGTTGGGGACTCTTTTTTACTAGAGTAACAACAACACTACCACATCCAGATGGCAGCAGACGGGAGGTAGCAGTGGCTGATAATGAACTTCATTCTGGGATTTTCATTTGTACATTTTCTAGTTGAATATTATTCCCAAGTATTATCAATTCATTCCTTGTCATATGTATACATCAGTGCAGTTATTTATTGCTTTTAAACTTTGATATATTTTGTATATTGGTTGTTCTTTATTATTTTATATACTTAATTTGGGTAATCAGTCCTGGAACTTTCTTTCTGGCATTTGGCAAGAGACAAGCCTTTCTGGAAAGGTGCGTAACAGTTCTACTAAGGTATCTCACATCAGCAGTCTTCTGGAGAGAAATGCTGAGGAGCCGGGTGGCACCTCATTTACTGGATCAATATCCCTGTTCTTTCTGCTGGTCTCCATACTTGAGATGTTGTCTGAAGTGAGACAAGGTAACTTGCTCAAAACTGGTAAGGCCACGGAAGGCACCTTTACTTTTCTCCCTCGCACACATGAGAGGAAATGCCTGAAAATTCCCCAGGGTCAGAATCTGCTCTCATGTGCATCCTGCCTCATAATCTGTTATCAGTTGAGGTGGATTCCTGTTTAGCAGCCAAGAGTAATAGGTGTGTGGAAGGCATGACAATTCCTTGTTAAGTGTGGATTTCAGAAACTCCTCACGGTAGATTGTCATGGGCAGATGGGGCGGTGTAGATGAATCAATTGTCTTCTGATCTGGTTAGTTGGCTGCACATGTTTACTTGATATGCCCGAATGAGTCTTACAACAGGGAGACTGCACTGGTTGGTATACCGGACCAGCAACCATGCTCTTTTCCACACTATGGCTTTCCTTAAACCTTACCAGCCAATGGGAAATGCCTAGTATGTTCACAGGTCCAGTATCGCTGCTAGTGAAAAATTGCATATATTTCTAAATTGCATATATTTGCCCTTGCAGTACTGAAACCAGTGCATAGATTTGTGGAGGGGCACAAAGAAATCAAAACACCATCTCACACCTTCAAATTGTGTAGGGTAGCCTGTGTTACCATGCAAGGCCAAACTGTTTCCATTTGCAACAGTTGTGTAGCTGCTGAATTATAACTGCACGTGAGGTGCTGGCTGGACTGCTGAGCTCTTTGGGGGGAAGAAATGATGGTTGTGCCCTGTGAAGCTCACCCATTTGGAGCCACCTCGACTTTCGACATTGTGGTGATGCAACTTTTTTCTTTAGTTAGAGGAAAGTGGATTTTATGTAGCGTTTCACTCAACAATGCAGTTATCTATCACTCTGCTGAGCAGTTTAGATGGACACAGATAAAGACATGCCCTGAATCTGCTGTCAGTCGATTTAATTGAGAGATTTGGGGTTTATCAGTATGGAGAAAAGGCTAAACTTTCCACATCATTCATAATTTATACATATTCTACCATGTCCTGTGAGAGTTTTAAACTTGTTGGGAATATGCTCCAGTTTAGAACATTTCTGGTTGTCATTTCCCACAGCTTTTATTTTTAACATCTTTCTTGAGTGAAGGGTAGGTGGGAAGGAATCCAGTTCTATCAGGTATGCAGTGCTTTTTCCCCACCTAGATCCAGAGGTGAACGCATGATTTATATTTTTCTAATTTCAGCTTCTGAGAATATCTGCACTTACTAGTTAATCCAGGCGGAGTTGCTAAGAACGCATCTGCACTTGAGTAGAGTAGAACCAGGTCAGATAAATGTGGTCTTTGGGGGGGCTTCCACTTACCTCCCTTAATCCGGATCTAAGATGATCTGGATCTAAGGAACGGGTCCTTTAACTAATCCACATTTAGTAGATCTGGATCCAAGGAGGTACCCGATGCGTCTCCACGGACAGTGTAGCACCCAATAGCAAGGGGTGCTAGGTGTGCTCTGATGAGTCATCTTTGAAGCCTCTGCCATTCTCCAGTGTTTCCTTTGGAGCTGTCTTTGGAGATTATACACAGGCTTCGAAGTGTCAAGTTTTGAAGCCCCTCTGGAGCCCCCCCCCCGAACCCATTGCCCGATCGAGGTGGAAACACACTCCGTATAATCCGGATTTGATCCCTGAAGACACCATTGTAGACCCCTTTAATGGGGTCTACAGGAAATCCGGATTATAGGTCCTGAAGGACCCATTTAATCTGGATTTCCCTAGAACAGGTGAAAACAAATGTGGGCTCTAATGGGGTCAGCAGTGGAAATGGGGTCTTTCTGCTCTGAGCCTAATGGGCCCTTAATGGGTCCCTAATGGGTACTTAGTGCTAGTGGAAAAAAACCCTATATCCATGCTAGCACTTTTTAGCACACATTTGCTGTTCTAAAGCCCACTTAGTGCAGATGCCTCTGTCTGTGGTGATCAAGATTAATGGAGTGAAGTGCAGTGACTGGACCACAAATATCTGGTAAGGATAGCAAGGAATCCCTGTGCTGTACACATTGCAAAGTCAAGAAATCTCAGAAACTGCAGAATTTAATGGGCGTGTCAGTGGAAATAATAGGAACCTGTTGTATGGCTGTGGTATCTCTGGAACATATTGGAAGAAGCAATGCTGCAATAAACTGATGTGTCAACATCTCAGGAAAATTGGGAGACTAAGTGGTGAATAATAATTATATTATTATTGTGATTTTACCAGAAATTTATTTAATTAAGTTCTCACACTGAGTCTTACATTTCTGTCTGTTTCCTAAGAATTCCTAACGTGCAATCAGCTCCTTCTTCCCCTACCCCCACTGCTGTGGCACACTGAATTTTATGTTTTCCTTGAGCAATCCAACATAATTCCACTCTATTTTCTGGTACATCACAGCAGTTGTAAGACTATTAACTGGTGGTCTGGGAAAGTGTTTGTGCATTTTTTTTTCTCAGTAGTGGATACTGAACCTCAAGAAGTGAAATAGACAGTTTTGTTTGCTTGTTTGTTTATGTATGTCTCTTCAAATTGTGCTGAACTTGCCATGAAATCTGTTGGACCTATTCCTCTCCACACTCTGGTGGTAGAACACAGGTAGAGTTAAAAATACTAAAAACCCTACTTATCTATTTCAATTATAAAATTTATATCCTACCCCTTTTGTATTGGCCTTAAATTGGGAATGCATCCATACCTCTGGTGTTCCCCACATAGGTACAGCTTTAAGGAGCCAAAAACTCAACACAGTGCAACCATGTTGAGTTTTCCATAACAGTAATGCTTCCATTTGATAACTGGTGAGCTCCTTCTGGAACCAGCTCAGCTGGAGCTACTAGAAGCCAGCTAAGTAAATGAAAACAAGAAGGAGAAGACCAAGTGTTTCGCTTGCTTCCGGTAGTCAGGGTGTCTAGGGTCCCTTTCAGACTAGTGGATTAAATTTGCAGTTAGAATAAAAATCCACAGTTTACCTGCTGTGAATTGACGACTCACTGTCCTCACTAAAAGGAGCCTCTGTAGCTTCCTGCTCAGAGGCTGCGAGAACTGAGACCGGTGCGCATGGGGTGAGGTGCGGGTTATGTGGGATGAGGGACCCAGCGGGAGCTGAGCTACAGAGTCGGCTGTTTCTCACCACCCTGTCAGGATGGCAGGAAACTTCAAATGCACCTGACACTGCAGAGTGAATGCTCATTGTTCTGCAGTAGGTAAATTCACAGTAGCAGCAGCAGCATAATGCGCTGATGCTACGAAATATCGGGCGTCAGCTGTGACACACACACCCTGACTGTGCATAGGAATGCACAGTATTCCCAAGTCTGGACACACTTTAGAAGGTAAACCTGAGACAGTTCCTTGTGTCTGGGGGTTTGGTAAGAGACAGTTGTCTTTTGTTATCTGGAGGCAGCTTGCTTAAAACAACATGACCAGGTGGCTAAAAGTGCTGTGCCAGATTATTAAAGTGTTATTCACCTTGCAGCAGGCAAATTTTGGTATTTGGATGGTAGAGTTTTCTTCTTGTATTTTGGTCCACCAAAAGTAGTGACCGGTAACTTAATCACAAGCCCAGAATAACTTGAAATAAAAGCTTTAAAAGTGCCTGTTGCCAGGCCAAGCATCAAGTTTCTAAATGACCACTCTCTTCCTATCCTCCTTGAATGAACATGGACCATCAATTTCCTCAGAAGGTGAAGGGAATGTAAAGCAGTGGTTTAGCATCCTATACATTATCTTGCTTTTATGGTTACAAATAGAGCACTTATGTGCACTGACCCATGTCTCATACCAGTTATTCGTAGCCAGAGTCAGGTCATTGTTCCAACAGTGTATTAGGGCCTTAGAATGAAATCTGGCCCCAAATTTATCTAATCCAATATGATCGGGACAATCATGTTGTTATTGGCTGTTGTAGGAATATATATTATAGCAGAGATTTGATATATTAGAACATAACACCTTGTTTATGAAATTCAAATGCCTCTTCCAAGACAATCCAGATTCCTGAAATAATTGTTTGAATTGCTTTTATGTAATTAATATCTATCCTTTCTTCTTGTGCACATCAAAACATGTTACACATGAGAGAAAACCTAGTCTTTATTCTCTCTGGGTTTCCCTAACCCTTCTCAGCTTTAATTGCAAACTTAAATGGCCCTTGGTCCTGGAGCATATCAACTTGATGTCTGTAATTGACGGCCAAACATTTTTTACAGGCTGCTAAATAGTGAGACTAAAATATTATATATATAATGTTGATTAAAGTACTTTTGTACAAAGGGGTCAGAGACATTAGGAAGTTAAAAGAAAGTGTGAGCTCTGTTGCTGCACTTTTAACCTATGTGCTTACTGCGTTCCCAAAATTGGTCCCACATGCTGGCTTTTTAAACGTTTCTTGTCAAATTTCAAACTACAGAAATCAAATTTATTTGGAAAGCAACACACTTTTGGGTTAGGACACTACACAGAATGCCCAGCAATGTAGATTGCTGGTATTATAATAGCAATGATTGCGAAGAAAGCAATTCAAAGGGCCACAGTAGCCTATAATTGCCTGACCTGATATCAGATCTGTAGGTGTAAGAAAACAACTCTGTAGTAAGTTAACAGTAAATCTGAAATGGATTAAAATAGACTCCCAAATGATAATTGCTACATAATTTCATTTAGGTTGTAATTTGTGGTGTTATTTTTATAGCTGACATGAGACATAATATGTTTTTAGGTTTTGCAATTGCCAGCCAACAAATGGAATATGTCACAAAGTATTTGCAGCTTCCCCCTTTGTGAAGGCTGCAATGTTCATGGAGTACCAGTACACTGCAAATTATTTAGTGTAGAGATCAGTGAAATATTTCCCTAACAAGGTAATAATAACTAGGGTCATTCATAGTGTAGAAAAGCTCATTCCTGCTTCTTGTCACTATCCAACAGCAGAAGCTATATTCTGCAAGATTTGTTACGGGTACTTCTTTGCGTCTGGAACAGAAGAGTTCCTGAGATATGCTGAAGGTGATGTCAACCCTGAGTAAGAAAATAAATAACTGAGAACTATTAAAATAAAGGATAATGTTATTGAAATCGGAGACTTTTAGATCACACAAAATATTGGGAGCAGAAGCTTCATAGTGCAAAGATGAGCTAACAGTTCTTCACAAGGCAGGGATACCTTGAAGATTGGTTCAAATCCAGCAGTGGGACTAGATGTTTTGGCTACTGATTTTGGCAGCTGGAACCAAGCCCTAAATAATTTATACTGTTGCCTTGCCTTCCACCCCTCCTAATTCTGTGTGCAAGCTATGCTTGGATGAATTCTGCTCTAAACTCAAAAGGCCTTTATAGCAATGGCTTTTATAGCTCTTCTTATAGTCAGTTCCATGAATGGGTGTGTGTCCATTAGGCCGTCGGAGCTGGTGCTTACTCCGGTTAGTAAGGCAGAAAGCAAAGCAGCTAAAAGGAATTACTATTGGGGTACTAGTAAAGATAGAACTAATGGTTGGTGAGACACCATAAGGTTCTAGTTCTATACAAACTCACATGGAAACTGACTTCACTGAACAGAATGGATTATGTAGATACTGAGTAACATTGAAGTGAAACATTAGTAAGATCTGTATGGTACCTTTATGGTCCCAACTCCCTTTGAGCACTCATTCTCCCACAAGCACTTATTCAAGCACAATAATGCAGAGCAGTAAGTAGAACCCTGAGACCTCTTTCTACCATTCATAGCTTCCCACCATGTGGACTTGAATCACCTCCTGTCGCGTAATTTCTGTGGCCATTTCCTGAGTTTCTGACAACATTTAAAGTTCTCAGAGTGTGATGTGTTTGCAGCCAGAATAGCGGCATGCTTGCAAGCAGCATGCTGCCATTTTTTTTTTTTTAAACAGCGTTACTGGCTGTAGGCTGTTTTTGCACTTACTTCCATTAATCTGGATTTGGCCCATATACTAGAATGGACACTGGGAGGCACTATGTCTGCAAGAGACCAACTTTTGGAGTGGCCTTGGCACAAAAATTGCTCTAGAGCAGTGGTTCTCAACCTAGGGGTCGGGACCCCTTTGGGGGTTGAATTACCCTTTCAGAGGGGTCACGATGAGTCTCCCGGTGCCCTTCCCTCCCACCTCCCAGCAGCTCTGCCCCTGTGGCTGGGGGTCTCCACAACATGAGGAACTCCATTAAGGGCTCACGGCACTAGGAAGGTTGAGAACCGCTGCCCTAGAGTGTGTTTCAATGGGAGATCATTTAAAAGTGTTCTCCCCAGTGTTCCTGGCAATGAACTGGACCAACTGTCAAACATGTGAATAACTAGATTAGCCCAGCTGACATGCAGAACCTCATGACTGTTCTATGTTCCTGGGCTGGCACTTTGGCTACAGCAGAGGGGATGGCTCCTAGCATGTGCTACTGGCGGCTACTCAAGGCTTAGTTGTCATCCTTGGTGCATGCTAATGCATGCTATACAGAAACTGTTAGTGTACCAGATTTTATTCATTAGAGGAAGCTTCTTGGTAGTCCTCTGGTAACCATGCATTTCTGTGAAGGCTGATTGCTATAGTGATAGCAAAATTTTATATTGAACCCTTTATTTCCAACTTCTTGTTCAGAGAAAAATGACCTTCCGTCTCCTTTTCCCACATGGCAGGATATGCAGTGCTTGGTTCCTGATAAACACATTAGTGTATATGTGGTATGTAGCTGCCAGTCAGTATCTGAGAGGTAATTCCAGAGCAGCGATTCTCAAACTGTTGTCCTTCAGATGTTCCTGAGCAAGCACACGGACAACATTCTGGGCCAGCCCCATTGGGACTGGTGGAAATCATTTTAAGGAAAGTCTGGAGGACCATAAGCAGGATACCCATGTGTGAGGATCACACACCCCTAGGGCCAACATTCTTCCAGTATAGGGGCTAAAATTCTGTCAAAGGTGTTTTTTTGAAGAATGTGAAAAGCACTTCAATGGCATTGTGTACTGCTCTCCCACCTGCTGCCACTGTACAGATGGATGATGAAGAGTTGGCTTTTCTACCCGGCTTTTCTCAGCCTTTTAAGGGGACTCAAAGTAGCTGACAAAGCTTTCTGTTCTTCGCCCTACAACAGAACACCCTGTGAGGTAGGTGGGGCTGTGAGAGCTCAGAAGAGAGCTGTGACTAGCCCAAGGTCACCCAGCTGGCTTCATGGAGGAGTGAGGGATCAAACCTAGTACTCCCAGATAAGAGTCTGGCTCTCCAACCACTAGACCAAATTGGCTCACTAGTCCAAACTGGCTGACAGTGGTTGCAGCAACATACCTACACTTCTCTCCATCTGTCATCTGGGGCCATTTCCCGAACTTCATTAATTGTTCCCAGTTGAAAAATTCAAAGCAAGGGAACCTTTGCTCATTTCCCTGCGAGGTAGAGGGTTTCAATCCTTAAAGTGGTAGAATCTGCCCTCATGTTGATCCTACTGCAGTTTGAGAACCACTGTTCTTAACAATTTCATGTGTGTGGACATCTGTTTGTCCATTTCTGTCCTCTTCCTTTACTTTTCTTTAAATTTCTATCTCCCTTTACTTAAAAGATATGTGTTTATTCAGTATTTATTATTCATTATTATGTGTTTGTTTATTCATGCTATGGTTAAATGTAATGGTTCCTATTTTTATTATTAAGTATTAATTTTATTTACCTTGTCTTGAGTTGCTTTAGAGACAGACCTGTAAAGAAATGATAAAAGATAAATGGATAATGATCCTTGATTATTCTTTGGATGTTTTTCCACTTAGCACTAAAGGACCCATTAGGGGTCCTTAATGGGTCCTTAATGGGCACTCTAGTGCTAGTGGAAAAAAAACCCTTTGTCTGCTAATGGCTCCTCACAAAAAAAAATCTTAATATAAACTTGGGTGTCATCCTCCTCTCTCTGCTGTATCCTACATCTATTTATCCTTGGCTGAAGGACAGGATTTTGTCTTCTAGCTAGCCTCCCTTCCCTCCTTTTGGAATATAACCTTTCCTGTCCTTCCTGTTTTCTCTCTTGCCCAATTCTGCTGCCCCCTTTCCAGACATCTGCTTCCATGTGAAATTTTAATCCTAGCCAAACTGATAACTTTCTTATTTTCTCACAACCAGTGAATTGTTACCCACCTTTAAGCTCTTCCTGTATTGAATAAATTCTTCTAATCAGAGCCAGAACAATACAATACAGTATTCATTTCTGTTACTGGAAAAAGCTAAAGCAGATTCATTTGTACATGAATGGCATGGAGAATCAGACATAGATGTCCCAATATTAGATACAATATCTGCAAAAACAGTGAACTAGAAAGAGATAATTTTGATAAATTTGAGAGTAATCCAAGTATTAGAATTAAGGAATTTTAGCTAATTGTATTTGTTTTTATTCCTTTATTTCCTTATAAGTAAGTATAAATTTAAAAAGTAATTAAAAATAATGTTGTGTAACCAGTGTAATCTTATTTTCTCCTTCTTCTTCATGCTTTATTAATTTTAAGTTCATATCTCCTTTTTTAAAGATGGAATTTATGGTCTGCTACAAATTTGAGATCCCACTGTAATGAGAAATAGTAATAAATAAATACAATAATAAATAAGATGTAAAGTATTAAATTATGTACGTATTAGGAGGACAAAACAGAAATTGACCTTTTAAAAACTCCATTAGTTGTCAATAGCAAATAGGAAAAAAAGAATTGGCATGTGTAGTGTAGTTTTCTTTAAAAAAATATATTGATCATAGTAATTGTTTAAGAACGTAAACAAGGATGAACAAGACAAAAAAGAATAACATTTCAAATTATTTTTCAGAACACTGTGTGGGTTTTCCTTCCTCATTTTTCATTGCTTTTCCATTCATACTTATTAAAAATTAGTTGTGATTGTGAGGGAGCAATTCCTAGTCATGATGTGCTTTGTCAGAAGTTTCATTTAGGGACAAGAGTGCTGAAGTTAGAAACATGTTTGTGTCTTTTTTTTCTTTCTTTCATGAATAGCCCATGTCTATTCTCTATGAAATTGATGTCAAAAAAGTATTATATATTTTCTGTGGGAAATAGAAGGCTGCCCTCTACTATCCTTGTCAGGCCGTCGTATCCTTTTAATCATACTTTTCATTTCAGTACATTGAAATTTCCGTTACCAAGGACAACATCATAAATAAAAGTGTTTGTGAAATTTTTACCTGCAGCTTCCTAACTTTGTGCATTAAGCATGAGACTAGAAGAGAGGTGGTCAAATGTGAAAATTTATAATCATTTATTACGTACGGCTGAAGCGAGAAGGGAATAAAAGCGTGAAGGCATACATCTATAAACTGGAGCAGAAAAGCTTAAATGAAAAGTAAAGTGAATTTCTGTGTCTTGTCATAAAGTAATGAGAAGCTAGAGCTTTTATTCATAGCAACCCAAGATGCATTTACTCTCAATCTAGCTTTAGCAGTAAATGCTCCCCTGATGTATAGCTTTGGACTTACAAAGAAATATTTGTGCTCTACATAATCGTATAGTTAGGAGAATTACTGCACGGTTGAGAAGATTCTATAAAGGTTTATAGCTGGTGATGTTACTGTAATTTAATCGCGATGTAGCTAATGTAGTACTTTAATATCACAGGTTACTTTTTTTTATTTACCATTTATTAGTAACTGACAGAGTCAATCATCACTACATCATAAACAAATCACAGAGAATTCTGCCGGAACCCTACAATCCAGAATAGATGCACTGTAGCGTTTTTATAGACGGCGTTCTATAATGAGTTAACCATCAAATTATTATTTAACTTAGTAACCATATAAGTCAGAGTTCTTGTTCTCAGTCCATTGGCCAAAGAAAACCCTGATGTGTATTTTACTTTATGAATACAATTAGTATTGCATGTGGTCCAAACATAGCAGAACATGTTGTCAATCCATTATCAGTTATGCTGAGATATGTCATCTCAGGAATATTAAGTGTGCTCCAGTGAAGAGGATTTGGAGAGGGTTTATCTATTATTATTATTATTATTATTATTATTTTAGCATTTTGATAGGTTCTGCTGACATGACCAGTATGAGGGAATGTAGAATTTCATAGGACACTGTCTGTGACCCAGCCAACCTAAGGAGAGAGCACGTGACCTGGATACCTATTGAATCACACGTTGTGAAATATTAGTGATATTCCAAACATTTTTCATTTTCTATGAATACATTTGAGTGAATGACTGATGACTGGGAAAGATGCTGAGATAGTCTATTTTTCATATAAGAGGCAGGGTCAAAGGACAGGTCCCGGAAGATGGGGGAACTGGCATGAATCATTAGAATCATAGAATTGTAGAGTTGGAAGGGACCTCTAGGGTCATCAAGTCCAACCCCCTGCTCAATGCAGGATTTCCTAAACCATCCCAGACAGCTGTAAGTCCAGCCTCTCCTTGAAGACCTCGAGGGAAGGAGAACTCACTACCTTCTGTGGCAACCTATTCCATTGACCGGTTGCCCCCACTGTCAGGAAGTTTCTCCTAATATCTAATCTGTATCGACTCCCTTGAAGTTTCATACCATTGTTTCTAGTCCTCCCATCTTGTGTGAGTGAGAATAGGGACAATCCCTGTGCACTGTGACAGCCCTTCAGATACTTGAAGCTCGTGATCATGTCTCCTCTCAGTCTTCTCTTCTGCAGGCTAAACATTCCTCTCAACCGTTCCTTGTAGGACATCCTTTCAAGATCACTAACTATTTTGGTAGCCCTCCTTTGGACTTGCTCTAGTTTGTCAATGTCTTTTTAAATTGGGGTGTCCAGAATTGGACACAGTACTCTAGATGAGGTCTGACCAAGGTAGAGTAAAGAGGAATAATTACTTCTTGTGATCTAGACTCAATGCTCCTCTTGATGCATCCTAGGATGGTGAAAGGGAATGCATGTTCTTGGAAGAACTTTGAGGCAGAGAGCGAGGTGAAATGCCATCTTATTAAATAATATTCTTATTTTCCACAGTGCCGGACTGAACTCCAGGGACTTTGACGCATCTGCCTCTTTTCTTTGCTTCTTTTTGTGTGTGTGCACAGGGAACTTCTAGAAGTTCAATCTAGTACTGTGTCAGCAGAGCACAAACTTTGGCAGCGTTCAAGCGAATAACAATGTGGTACCCTTGAGCTACCATTAATTAGGATTTTGGAGGCAATATTCTAGTCATAAAAAGAGAGGCTATTTTATTTTATTGCTTGTTTATTTATTTGAAGATTTGTATCCATTCACCTGAAGATCCCAGGTAAGTCACACACGCAAAAAAAAAGAAAACAATAAACATTCTACAACATATTTACAATATAGCTCACTTCTCTCCCATCCTAACAGGACAGCACACAGAGGAAGATAAGCACCAAAAGGCCCAGGTAAAGGTATATTTTAACCAGATGCTGAAATCCGTATAAAGTAGGTGTGTGGCATACCTCCACAGAGAGCCTGTTCCAGACCCTGGGGGCTGCCACAGAAAAGGCCTTCTCGTGTGCTACTAATCCTCACCCTTTCTATTGTAGTAGACTTAGAAGAAGAGTCTATTCTCTTAATTTTTGGAGCCAAGCAGGTCTGTTTGAGAGATGGTGCTCCTTCAGATATTTTGGGCCTGAGCCATTTAGTGTACCTTGAATTGTATCTGTTTGTTTATTTCTTAAAAATTAAAATTTTGCTCAGGAAAAAATGGGGGAAGGAAACAAAGTGCAGATTTATGATATGAGAACAGTGATGGTTTAGGTTGGAATTGTGAAAGGCAGGGCTATCCCATGCCACACTTATCCATTTCAGTTATCCACTGGCTCCCTCTAAGGGCTGGCTACATTATGGGCAGCCCATCCCATCCCATCTCTGGAGGCCATCAACACTGCTGCTATGTACCTGGTGAAATGGGGTTGGGTGTGGTATACCAATCCATGCCCCACATGCTGTCTGCACGTGGGTTGTGGACAGGTATACTAGCTAGACTGCTGTGTGAACTGCTGACAAGCAATCTATACTTAGAACAGGCTAAGATGCCATTTTGGTGCCAGAGCTTACTCTAAAGCTCTGTCCTATGTGGATGAAGCAGTCTTGCAGGAGGCGTGGCTTCCCAATAGACTTCTCTACTAACTCTGTGCATATTCAGCTCCGGAGTCTGAGGCTGATGCCATAAACGAGCAGTGTAATCTCTGAGTGGGTTGCTGAATGTGGATCATTCTCTCACATATTTCATCCCTCATCCACAAACGTGTCTCTGATGTGCAGTGAGACCTCCCATTACTTCTGGCAGCAGTGGTCACATCTTACTAACCGCATGCCAGGTCAAACACTGATATCTGGCTAACAGCATTGTTACGATGTGCTGTCTAATAGCCTTGTCATCTTGGCAGTGCACAAAGGGTATGCAAGGGTAGGCACCAGGAAACTAGTGTCATATTATTATGTAGACAATCCTTGAGTGTGCAAAAAGTTTTATCCTTCACTTTTTGTTGGTTACTTTTTTGGTTTTTGCTGCATCAACATTATCTAGCATTTTGCTGTTAGCTGGGCTTGCATAAAAGTTTATCTGTTGTTCATTTAATAGTTTCAGACATTTTTGCTCTTAAAAAAGCATTTTCTGATGTGTGATCAGGATCCAAATGAAGCGGAGCTATTCCTTATAAGTTTTTGTTTTAGTGGTCCACAGCTGCAAGTGTTCAGCTAAGGTATGCATAACTATGACAAAAGCTTCTGCAGGGTCCCTTTGCTCTTAGCACCTCCTGTTAAATTTTGCTCTTTCATAAATTGCATTATGTCTTCCTATAAAATGATTTACAAAGGTCTCTTTCATTTTCTTATAAGCCTTTTGTTCTTCTGCAGTAAGATGTAGGCCACAAGGAATATCATCGGCAGTGTCGCCCATAGCAAAAATTAGATAATTCACTTGCTGCTCTTCTGGGTGTTTTTATCAACCTAGAAACTACCTTATCTCTCGCAAAGCTGCTAATCCAGGTGGGCCAGCTACATGATTTTGAAAATCAAATTTCTAAAGTTGAAACATTTCTCTTGCAGAAACGTGTCTTCTTGCTCTCATCAGTATGGGTGAAAACCTATGTACTGTAATTTGTGGAGGCTGGACCAGTCCTGTAACCCAGCTGTTTTATATCTCTGCAGCCAAAACAGGTATGGGGTCAGGTATGGGGTTCCTAACTTTGTAACACTGCATTACGTAGTCATATTTTTACATTGCACACACAAAAGAAATCTATCTACACTTCACTTAGCTGGAATACAGAGTTACCCAACCTGTATTGAGGCACATTAACGCTCAGTTGCTCACTGTATTTTTCTTTAGAAATGTTTTAATTTCCTTTTCTCTAACACTTTGGCTGCATTCCCACTGGGAAATTTAATCAGGATTTAAATCAGGGTTGTTTTTTAATCAGCAGTGAATTCAGATTTTTTTTTTAGTTTGTTAACTTATAATGTGGATTCACTCTCCATTCTTCAGTGACTTGCAGGGGAGAAACCAACTCCCCTATCCTTTCCATCAGCAGACATCCCTCTCTATGCAGTCAACAATTGGACACCATCATGCCCTGACTTCATTGGGGGGTGGGAAATTCAACCCACTCCCCCCTTGCTAACAGCTGCCTCCTTCTGATCTCCAAGCTTCCCCCCCCATTTGCTTCCTTAAGGCAGAACCCACCATGATTTTAAAAATTAAATTAAAGGGGAAATGTCTCTCCGTCTCTGCCTTTTTCACACATAGACACACAGAGTTATCTGAAGAGGAGGGAGGAGGGATGGGAGAAGAACTAGCTCTTTCTCTTTAATCAGTGAGTTTCTGGGCGCGTCTTCATGGCATGTGTTATTTCAGTTTAAAGAATTCGA
>MTQE01001134.1:14465991-14476335 GCA_014337955.1 Aspidoscelis marmoratus | reverse complement strand
TCAAAACGTTTTGAATTCGAGATAACTATGCCATGAAGACGCACCCTCCGAAAAAGCTGGGCAGCAGCAATTTAAAGAGGAAGTAACAGTTTACAAAGTTGCTAGAGTGGATTCCCTCTTTCTAAATCAGACACTTTGTAAAATTACAACCTTGATACATTTGATCTTTTGTTACAACTGCTGTTCATTCTTCTCTTCCCCTCTCTTCACTCCCATTTCAGCCAGCGGAGGATTCCTTTAGCCGATAATCATGGCTTCCTATTAGCTCAAAGAAACTGAGGAAAACCATGTTTGCTACCGTTCCCGAAGCACAAAAGATAAAGCTTTTGGCCAGCCCTTACTTTTTCTTAATGTATTGAAGATTTCTTCTTGCCACAAGTGATCTGGTAAGTGAAAATGGCCTGCTTCTCAGCCACGCTTTCATCCTGCCCATAAGTTCAAAATATTCAAAATATGTATAATTTGTTCCTCACTTCCTCAAAAGCAAAAACATGCTGTTCAGGAGGGAATGTAATCCAGCATCCGGAACCTTTCTCCCAGCTAAAGCATAATTTAGGATAGTGGACAAAGTGAAGTGCTGTTTGCATTTCTTGAAGAGCGATCATCTGATATCTCCACACCACTCTCAGAAATCAAACAGCAGTTAAACCTTTTATTGATCCCGACGTCACCACAAAGCAAAGCACTATCCTTTTCTTTTTTTTTTTCATTTCCAAAAATTTACTACATCAATGCAGGAAATGTGGTAAAAGAACAAAAACTAGCAGTTGTAGATGTGCTGGTCGTGTTGTTGTTAATGAAAATAAGTGATATCAACACTAGAACTGAGTTCATCTATAGCCCTTAGATCTTCTGAGAAACTTAAATAGAGTAAAATCAATACCAGGCTACTGTACTATTTAGTTGGATGAAAAGTAGGTACAGCAAGTAGATTGAAGCAAAACCATTATTCAACAAAGAAAACCAAATATTGGATACGAGAGAAGATTTCATATATTATAACCCTAAAAGAATTGCTATTTTTAATTGAACTTGCTTGTCTAAGTCATAGAGGGATATTCCCAGAGTCAAAAGCCAGGGTGCACCCAGATTTTTAGCATACTCACTTTTTCCTTTATATTTGGATATTCCAGAATAATGAATGCTTTGTTCTGCAATGTACAAATACAGTGGAAAAATAACTGATGTTTGGAGGTAGTCCCAGTCTTAAGAAGAAGGATTGGTAGGATGCCCTCAGTGGTGAGCATAACTTATTCTAGCTGTAGAGATTATTGTGAATTTTTTTCTATTTACAAACAATTCCCAGCCTTCCAGTAAATATTTCCAGTATTACTTATAGCAGAATAGGGAATGAACGCATGGATTCTCTAGTACTCACCATCTCTAAAGCACTAGGGCAGTTGCTCTTATCTTCTACTGAGATTCCTATATTGCTTTTAATTTTAATAATGAACAGAGGGCAATCGGAAATAAAATTGTCTGTCTTTACTTAGCTTTGGGCTCCAAGGCTGTGTTCACACCTAAGTTTGAATCCAGGTTCAGTCCACTTTCAGACTGAGAGAACACATCAGCAAAGTGACCAGCTGTTTTCTTTTGGCCTTATCTAACTCAGAAAATGAGTTAGTATCTTTGGCTTAGATACTGTGAAAAGAAAATAACTAGTCACTTTGCTGGTGTGTTCTTTCACTCTGAAAGTGGACTCCATCTGGATTAAAACAGGTGTGAATGCAGCCCAAATGTATTATCGATTGCATTTCTGTGCTGCCATTTCCCCTCAAACAGCTCAGAGCATCATACAGAGGCCACTTCCTGTTTTATCCTCACAGCAACCCTGTGAGGTGAGACACTGACAGAGGGCTTATTCACACTGAATGCAAATTGAATAAACAATGTAAGCAAGCAGGGTGCCTTGTCACATTTCATCACTTGTTACTAATTAATCACAATTTGGACAAGGCGCATAGTTCTTGTGCATCACATTTACCTATCCTATGTGAAATTCTCCAGAGTTTAACATTCTGACTTGACTGGGGACACTGTGAAAGAGGCTGCTCCAGAATGGATCCTGGTAAATTTGAACAAGGTCATAGTATTATCAGTCATGGTCTCAGTGTAAGCGTTAAGGCTGAATAAGGGTTTAAAGGCTGTTTTCCTTTCCCAATCGAGGCCTTGTATCTACTTACCCCTCCACTACACCCTCAGTGCTTTCTAAGAGGCACCTCCTTGCCACCATAGTCAAAATACTCCAAGGCGAACCTGAGTTCGCCTCAGAGCGTCCACATGGAAAGCCTCTAATCCGGGCTACAGGCAGGGCAAATGTCACAAATCCATGGCAAAACACACACACCCCTTTCCAACTGTTCTCGCTCCGAATTAGGAAGGCAAGCATGTATTATCTTGAGTCATGGGGATGCTCCTGGGTTATTGGAGGAGGAGTTTGACAATCGGAGCATTAGCAGGCAGGGTTTCACTGTCCCTGCCATGCATGCAGTGTTCACAACTTCTTGGGGAAGGCAGCAAAGAAATTCTGCTGAAAGACAAGTGATGAGCTCTCATTTTCCCTGCAAGTGCCTCTTCGGCTACAAGCATGACATGCACACCCTTGCCTGATTGCCCAATTGGCAAGGCATACATGGGTAAAGGGCTTGATTTAGTGCATGTGGCACATGTGGCTTCCCTGCACTCAGCTGAGCAAGGTAAGAAGCTTCTGTCAGGTGGAGGTAAGCCCGCTGTCAAGCAGAGGTGCGCTCCTCCGCTAAAATGATTGAAGCACACCTGCGGCTTCAAGCAATGAGCCACTTGAAGCCACAGGGGTTTACCACAGTTTTCATGGGGACAGGTGGATGTGGTTTGAACTCGCACTGTCCTCAATCACATTGGGACATCTTAATTCGAGCTATGATTCATATTGGGGCTGCCCTGAGTCCACCCTGAAGTAAATGGAGCCCATGGGGATGCAGCCTAAATGACACTTCTTCACTCCAAAATGGAGAAAAAGAGCGCACTGTGGATGGGGTCCCTCCGCTTCCCATCTGCCTGAAACGAAGTTACCACCAGTGGAAGTGGAGACAGATGCATAAATTAACTGAGTCTGCCAACAATTAAGTAGACTACTCAACTTTGGAGTTGTAAAAACACAGCAACCTTAAAAACATGTGTAGTAATTGTATGATGAAGGTTTCTAACATGTATCTTAGATTTATATGAATGGAGAGCCTTCCAGTCCTGAGTAAACTGAGGATGTGATCACATAAAGTAAAAGGACTGACCTTGGGAAAAACTTGAGGATTAAGGGCCAAATGGAACATTTTTTAAAAAAATGCTCTATCTCATTCCAAAGATGAAGTTTGTGCACCCCTTCAAGATGGAAATTAATAACTCTCAGAGCAACTTGAAGTTTAGGTCAGATAGGTGCAAGAAGCTGCAGGGGCTCCCGGAGCCAATAGCACCCTGGAAACCTCTGCTAGGAATGGGTGATTGGCTGGGGCCATAGAAATGGCAACGACCAATGTGAGGTGAGCAAGGAAGGTGACATGACAAGGAGAAGCGAGTTAGGAGGCTTTTAGTCATTCACTTATAGTGAGCCAGTTTGGTCTAGTAGTCAGGGAGCCAGATTCTTATCTGGGAATACTGGGTTTGATTCCACACTCCTCCACAAAGCCAGATGGGTGGCCTTGGGGTAGTCACAACTCTCTTTCTGAGCCCCCACCTACCTCACAGGGTGTTCTGTTGTGGGGAGAACAGAAAGCTTCCTCAGCCTCTTTGAGTCCCCTTAAATGGATGAGAAAAGCTGGGTAGAAAAGCCAGCTCTGCTTCTTCCTGCCCCATGAAGCCAGCTGGGAGACCTTGGGCTAGTCACAGCTCTCTTCTGAGCTCTCACAGCCCCCCACCCACCTCACAGGGTGTTCTGTTGTGGGGAGAAGAATAGAAAGCTTTATCAGTCGCTTTGAGTCCCCTTAAATGGGTGAGAAAAGTGGGGTAGAAAAGCCAACTTTCTTCTTCTTCTTCTTCTTCTTCTTCTTCTTCTTCTTCTTGTACCACTTTTTAAAAATGTGTGAAAAGATTTTGTGTGTGAGTCCACATTTGGGGCAATCCTTTGTAAATGGTCACTGCAAAGAAGTTCAGTGTGATCACACCCTAAAACACTACAATTAATGCAGTTGTTATGTACACAGAAATGGCCACATCTGTTCACAGTATCACATTTAGCCTATCTAGTACAATGTAGTTTGACTCACATTCTTAACAACCAAGTACGGAAGGAAGTAAAGAAATAGTGTATCATATTTGAGTTACCTTGTTTCTATGAAGATGTGAAATTATATTTTTGGACTCATGTAGGGTCCTGTATTGCTCTGAGACAAACAGAATGTTGTTAATGGCTCCCAATCCATCATTTTTTAGTCTGCAGAGCTATGTGCTTTTTCTAGACTGGGACATTTAGTTTTAATGTTGCACAGTGTATTATGACCTTCAGTGATAGCTGAGAAAAAACTTTGAGCTCCAATACGAAAGACTTGTGTAATTGACATTTTAAGTGTGGAAAATATTAATGGTCAAAACTGAAATAGCTCTGATTTTCCTTTTGCTTGGATAGTATGCAAGGGTAAAGGCACTGTATCCATTGCTGCAGAGAGAGATTATCTAGGAATCTGATGAGAGGAGCGGAAATGGTAAAATGTTTTATATCATAATCAAAAGCAGCATTTTTGATATAATTCTCAATGTTCTCTATTGTATTATTTGTATAAATAATGTGACAAATATTTTCCTGATCTATGCAAATTTTTTAATTTTTAATTTTTTTTAAAGAAGATGTCATTTGACAAACACTAAGCCAGAGGAAGCCCTCACACTTCAGGGAATAAATGAGCATAATTAATTCAACGTGTCTGCATATGAACAATTGTCTTTCTTTGTCTATCTCCCCATGCTGTAGGTATATAACTGTAAGTATCTTTCAGCTTAGGAACTTATTCCTCTAATAAAGAGTTTTATTAGGTTGTTAATATTAGATGCATATGTTAAAGTGGTATTTATTTGTTCATATCACTGGTTTATTTGCTATGGGTGAGATCTCGATTTTGTATATTTCCTTCCTGTTTTATTTTACTAATTGAAAAATGCAAGCATTAAAGTTAAAGCTGTGAAGTGCTAAGAGGCTTTCAAGTGTCTTTACTGTTATATTTTTAATTGATTGGTCAATTAAATACAGCATTTAAAATAAATATTGCTGCAATGAGTGAGCTCAAGTTAACATTTTGAGGAGATCTAATAAACTGAATAATTTCTTTAGACAAGCAAATAATTTCTTCTTTGGGATGATATTTTAAAGGATATCTCAAAAAAGAGAATCATTTTTGGTGCAGACTGTTACAGTTAATGAGATTCTTTCTTGAGCAATTCAATCTCAAGGGCCACCCATACAGGGAAGGCATGCCTTGTATTATCACCAGTAGTTGGTTGCAGTTTGGGAGTGCAAAAATGCCAAAGGAGGAGGAAGGTCTGATGAGAAATTTCCCTTTGATCACTCCTAATAGTGGACTGAAAGACGATTCAAGAAGATCAGACCTTCTTCTCTCCTATCAGCCTTGTGGAAATACTGATAACATTGTATCCCTTGTCTTCCTGTGACTCATTTTTTTAAAGCATCCTTTGGCTATTATGAGACCTTCTAAATCAACACAACACTCAGAGATTGCAGTAAGAAATCCAAAAAGGGCTGGTTGCAGCAGGGATCTTCTTCTATCCCTAGCTGTTAGGTCAAGGCAAATAAAAGAACCAATTTTTAATTATTCATTAAAGCATTGATCATTTCAACTGATAAATACTGTAATGTAAAATGTATACCAGGACATAAACACAGGATATTTATTACCTTGCTTCCATTTTTTGCCCACTTTTTGGTAGTTATGTATTGCCTTTCCTACTGATAGGTTATGGGCAGTTGAGGGTGTTTGTTTTAATTCTAACATATTGGTCTTCATTCCTGAGTGCCTGAATGTACTTCATCCTCAAAAATCTTACTTGGTGGGGGATGTTAAAATATTTAAAAACATACCAGCAAAGAACATGTACATTTGTACAGCTATTACTAATCGGCATTTCTTTTTATATACTTATGTTTCAATATGCTTGTACAAACATGTATATACATATATATACATGTATATACAAGTATATACATCCACACATATACCAACAGATACATACATATATATTTCTGTAAGAATACTTCTACATATTTTTATAATCATACAAGTACACATGTAATATAAACATCCTTATAATAAACATACCTATGTGATTTATTTTTTATATTAAAATATTGTATGATATGACTAAAGTCTAGCATGCATAACATACTTTACCTAAAGAAATAATGTTCTAGGAAATTTTTTATATGTATAAATATATATAATATATATTCTTTTTTTTATTTCCACCTAAAGATTCAGTGATGATTTCTTTTTAGCTTCCATTTAACTATTTGCTTTGCTTCTTCTTTTTGGCAAGGAATCCCAGGAGGAATTAGAGATTTGAGATAACTTTTCCATTTGTACTTGAACTTTTATAGGCCATGGATCTGGAGGTTTTAGAGTTTTAAGCAGATTTTTAGTTTCTTCCTGGGTTGTATCTTGAAGGGTTTCCCCCCCTTCTTTAATGACTAAAATTGTTGCTGGGTAGATCCATTTAATTTTTATAGAAGACTGTAATTTACTTGAAGAAGTTATTTCATCTGTAGTTCTAATGTTATTGACTATTAATAAGGCTATTTTTTGCAGAAGAAAGGATAAAATAATAATTACTAATAATTTACTGTCATTACAAGAGGATCACAGAAATGGGCCAGACAAAGAGGAAGCTGACAATGTATGGGTTATAGGGTGTCTCCAGATTGCAGGATCCCTTTTAGATCCCACAATAGCTTCTCACTTCTCCTGCCAGTCACCTGGAAGCAATCCCTGGTTGTTACTTCTTCTGCTAGTTCTTTCCATTATTGGCCAGCTCCAGATGCCAGCTGAATATCCCACTAAGGCCCCGTTTCCACTGTGTGTCAAAAATGTTTTGAAAATTGTTTGTCCGTATTGAAAATTGGCTTCCCGCACTTTCAGAGGTGTAAATCGAAAAAAAAAATGCATTAAAAAAACCCTTGTTAAAGGACTCTTGCTCCAGTTTTTCTTTTTAACACGCTTTATTTTCCCTTTGGGAACGGTCCACTCTCAGTTTCCTTTCAACGTCGTCGCCTTGCCCGCCTTACCTTTCGAACTTCGTCTCCTTCTTGCCGTGCTGCTCCCACCTTGCTCTCCCACCTGCTTGCCTGCCCACCTGGCTGCCTGCTATTTTGGCCTCTGCCTTGGCTGCCCGCCATTTCGCCTGCCGCCCACACCTGCCATTTCAGCCGCCACCGACCTTTCAGGCTGAGGCACGCTCTGCCACCTCTGAGCAGCCGTGGCACTCCCGAGGCATGGGGAGGAGGAACACCGGGCGGCGAGTGAGCAAGTGAGCGAGCCCTGACCTCCTTCCCCTTCGGCTGCTGCCGCACCGCTGCCATGCTCCACTTTTTAAAGCGGAATTAACAAAAAATGGGAACACACATAATGCGCATTCACATCCATTTTTGTTAATTCCATAAGAACATAAGAGAAGCCCTGCTGGATCAGGCCACAGCCCATCTAGTCTAGCATCCCACCGCACACAATAGCCCACCAAATGCTCATGGGCGTCTCAAGCAGAGACAAGGACAAACCTATTCCTGCTCTTGAATCCCAGCAAAATGGTCCTAGAAGCGTCCTGCTATCCCCCCTTATTCCGTTTCAAATAACCCAAGTGGGATCACGGCCTAACAGGTGATAATCCAGAGTATTCCCCTCTGTCATTATTGCTCACTAACGACAACATGGGAGGCGGTGCTGGCTTTGTATGTTTTAATGACACATGCATTGGGGTATTTGGGGAGCATGAATATTTGGATGTGTGTGTCACCACAACAGTGCATGTGTGACCACCTATTTCAGCCCCTGTGCATGTACAGTAGACAGAATTTTATGCCATCTATCTGAACTTCTATCCCAAATCCCCTACATGTCTCCCAGGGTGAGAACCAACTGCTCCTAGTTAGGTTAGAGCTCTGGGTAGTGTAGAGTATTTTTTAGGATAGTTCCTTTTCCTTCTCCCCTCTTTGAACTTTCACTGCACCAGAAATTACCTCTTCATTCATAATTTCCTGAGTGCTGAAGTATCGCTCATTATTTGTGCAGCCTTTGCCTATATCATCATTGGAAGTCCCTTCTGTTTGTATCCATTTGACAGCAGTCTGTGCAGCACACACTTGAAAGTGCTTTCTTTTGCTGCTGCTTACTTAATAAAATCTTTTATTTAGTTGAAGAAGCTGACTTTTGGAAGCTCTTTGCCTGCGTGATTTTAATGGAGTACTTGCCAATTTATCATTTTTAAAGCGATAAGGTGCTAAAAGGTCTTTGTGGAGTTTGTGGCTAAACTAAGTTAATTCTCTCACTTAATAGAAGTGTCTAGACCAGTGATGGTGAACCTTTTGAGCTCGGTATGTCAAAATTCACAAGAAAACCTAGCTTAACTTGGGTGCTGTGTCACATCTAGAAATATCCATGATTTTGTGATGTTTGTAGCTCTAGTAAAAAAGTTATATTTTTGATATATGTATTAAAAGAAAAAACAAATAATTCTTTACATTAGTGACTTTTGTTGCTGAATTTCGTTTGCTAAATCTTCAATTGAAAGTTGGTATTTCGTACACTTCAAATACAAGCAAGCACTACACACCCAGGTGCCACGGTGACCAGGTGTGTCACCCAAAAGGGCTTGGCATGTCACCTGTGACACGCGTGTCATAGGTTGGCCATCAGTGGTCTAGACCATGATCTGTAACAATGGATATGGGTGGCATGCTCAGCATAGTCCCAGGAGAATTACAGATTTTAATCCATGTCTGAAAGCACTCTTAGATATGACAGATGTTAGATAGGACATGGTACACAGGTGAAGGGCACAGAGCAACTTCACCTCACAACACACTAAAAAAGCTCCATGCCACCATTCTTTGATGTGTGGTGACCATATGTCACCTGCCCCTGATATGCTCCTGGGAGCAGAAATCCAGTTTAGCTGCTGCCATGCAGAAATGTGAGAGCTGCAGGAGTTGCCTATGGCCCTTTCCAAATCCTGGTGACATTTTGCATGCTCCAAAAATGACCCACTTCTGGGACCATTTCTGGAGTCTGGTGAAATGTCACTGATGCAGAGCGTTCAGTGGTAGGAAACCATAGTTCCTTATCCTTAGTCTGGGCTTGGCCATTCCTCTAAGCAGATGGCTGTCCAGTCCAGTCCTGGCTTGAAGAAAGTGCTCTGGTCTAGGAGCAGAGAACCTTGCATACAGAAATTGTCCTAGTCTACCAGACAACTGCAGACAGGAGATCCAGTTTAACAAAGTTGGGTAAAGTCATCACGGAGGAGATGTTGTAAGTCATTGTAAGATATTGGAATCTAAATCACATTATGGTTATTAAATGGGAAACTGCATTTTATTGACAATACAAGAGCAAAATGGTGCTGTACAAAACTCTGTTATATGAGCGACGACTGGAATGGTTTTCTTAAATAGCCGCATTCATTTTTTTAAAAAGTAGAGCAATTGCTATGAAGCTCATCAAAACATATGTTAAAATATGTCACAAAATCATTGTCTTCCTCAAAGATATTAAGAGATGTAAAACAAGGAAGAACAATTGCTTGAAGTATCACTTAAATATTATTGAAACATTAGGTATAGTAAGATGCTTTGGTTCTTGTTTGTAAAAAATAAGAAAAATAAGCTAGTTAAATAACAATATACTATACTTGGTTTATTCTGCTTCAAAGCTCCAGCTGAAAACAGATGTTGACATACCTAGAGCTGTTGTATAGTGTTTATAACTGCAGCTGATAAACTTTCAGGTATTTTAGCCTAATGTTAACCTAATGAAGATGCAGGTCTTTCAAAGTTTGCCATGTCATTTTGTTGTTTTCTAAGATGGTTGTTCTGAGATGTCCAGTGTGTCTCGAGTCACAATATCAACAGGATTCAGACGATGTCATATCATAACAGATCAGGAAATTATTCTGATTATTTCTATGGGTGGGAAAATCCTGACACTCAGCTGTATGAAAGTCTAGTGAATGTGCATGCATGAAGAACAGTTGCCCCCTTTTTCCACACACCATCAAAGATCCGGATCTTCAAGATCCAGATCTTTGAGACGGGGTCCTCCTGGACATGTGGATCTTGAAGATGCCTGAAGACTCCACTGTGGACACCTTTAATCAGGT
>MTQE01001134.1:14420777-14465901 GCA_014337955.1 Aspidoscelis marmoratus | reverse complement strand
TTTAAGGGCCTGAAGGACCCATTAAATCCAGATTTCCCCTGCCCTCATGTGGACAAGTCCTTGCAGATTGGGCCTTTAGTTGGGTCCAGGTGGGGACAGAGCCTTCCCAATTGGTACCAATCAGGTACTGATCGGGTTCCTAATAGGGTCTTAGAAGCGTTCTAAGCCCTAGTGGAAAAAGGCCCAGAGTTACTTCACTTGCTGTCACGTGAGTCCAAATGGGTTGTGAAGACTGAATAGGGCCCTTAGGCAAAAAGCTTAGCCATGAGTGATGCAAATAATATTTGGCCAATGATCTAGTCAGGCCAGGTTTAAATTACTGGTGCATTTACTAAGAATGGTTTGGGTTTAATTGCTTGGGCTAAACAGCCCCTTTTGGAAAGGTTCTTTTGCAGCAGGTAAAATCCTTCAAAGACAGCATCTCCCTATCCTTCTCTTTTTTGTACAAATTAATGACCACCAATTGTTCTGCTTCTGGAAATAGGTCAAAAAATATTTTAAGGACTATGCTCAATATTCTTTTCTTTCCAGTCTGCATCTAGAGCTACTACTGACAACTTTTGCAAATACGGCACAACAAAGGCAAGGATTACATGGCAGGGGTGGTGGGACCAGTACACTATGTATGAAAAGTATTGCTACATTCATGGTGTCCCCCTTAAAGCATTCCTTTTCACAGATACCCAGTGCCCCAGCAGAGTTAACATCATAGCTGCAGAACTTGTGTCCCCTGGTTATGATGTTGATGGCCATGGCAGGTTATCAAAGATGTTCATTGATGAGCTGGTTCTGCCAACAGTGGACCAGGTAGATGTGTCCAAGTGTTGGTGGAATGCTGGTGGCAGGGCTGCCAAAATGAAACAGTTGGAAGAGCTGTGAGAACTCTTCCTACCACTCTACCACTCAAGTGGCCAAATGAGCTATTGAGGTGGCATAGCGGCTCAACAGGTATGGCCACACTGGTGCAGAGCACTCATTGCGCCAGTAGGTACTTTTGAATTGTGTGGGCTGTTTTCCTGCTTGATTACACAGAGGGGGGCTTCTGTTGCACGTGCTTTCCTTCTGTCCTGCACAGAGGTGCCATGGGAAATGGTGCCTCCTCTCTTTGAAGTGGCTAAGAATGGCACTGCAGAATCTCCCTGCGCAGTGTAACTTCTACTAAACTCAATGGCTTAATACAAAATCATGACTCATTGGTTTCATGAAAGCTGTGTTCGCAGAAAGCAAAGAAAATTGCTCAGATGCCATTCTCTAAGTCTCCTTAGTGGTATTTTTTCCATATTGTGTGGGAGTCCAGCTTGAGTTAGATAATATCGCATTAGTGTCTTTGGTTTTCATTGACTGCAACAGAATTAAGTTTTCCACACGTTATCCTTATTAAGCCATATTGACAGCTTTATGTAGTGTGTTAGATACTCTGTTTTTAATACTTAATCAAAGCGAGGTCTCAGAGCTTGATACCAAGCAAAACCTCTGTGCATTTAATGTCTAGGGGGCAAAATTACAATCAAAAACTGAAAGCTGATTGATGTTTCAAAATAGAAAACTTGGGCAATCCTATATGTGTGTTTTAGTGTGTGAGACAGAGCTTATTCCTTAGTAAGTGTGCTGAACACTGCAGTGGAAGCACTTGCCATTTTGACAGGAAAATATTGATGGTCAGAACAATTAATGGTTACAGTTGCACTCCAATATGCACTTACTTGGTAGGAAGCTTCATTGAACTCAGTAGATACTCAAATGAATTTGCTCTAAGTTTTTAAAAACCTCCATACACTAATAAAAGCAATCAATGTACAGTAATTTGTTACAGGACTGGACTGTAACTATAACAAATGAACAATGCACAGCAATATCATACAGATGAATTCCATTGTAAGGATATGCTTTTGCAATAGTAATAATAGTTCTTCAGCAATTGCAAAACAAATGTTTCCTGGGCTTAAACTTCTTGTTGCCTTGTTTTCTGTAGGACCTTCAACAGATTACTACTTCCTGTTTTTTATGGAAATGTGAAATTTAGACAAACGTAAAAGCAGTAATTTTATTTTTTAAAATCATCATGCAGATTTTTAAAGGTATATTACTGCTTTTTTTTCTCTTTATGAACCATGTCTATATTGCTATTACAAGCTTCATACATAGATATGCCACAAAAAAGGAGAACCAATTGTTTACCAAGATGTAACAAATGATGTTCTTTAGTAGATTATCTTTATTTTTATTTTATCTTAAGGAAATGAGTTTTCTGAAAAGAAAATGAAATTGTGAACTATTTTGCCTTTGTGAAATGACTGAGTCTGGAAAATATGTTTTACTTGAATGTCTGCCGTTAAATAAAAACTGATTTATCAGTTCTCAAGTCCAGAATTTATTAACTACTTTTCATTCCCCCCCCAAACTGCAAGTTTTTAAGGTATAATATATATTTCCATACTATAGAATGTACACCTATGCAATAATGATGAATTTACAGATTCTGTAATAATAATAAAAATAACAATAATAAATCTGATACTTTATAATCCATATTTTCTAGATGATTAGATTTTAGATTTTTCAATTAATAATGTACATTTTAGATGTTTTTATGCAAAATTGTTCAGCAGCACACATACAAGCTGGGCACTCCCACGTTATCAAATAAATGCTCAAGGTACAGCTTATAATGTTGAAAAATAGAAAAATAAATTGACCTTGATGAAGTGTGTCTTCTTTTGTCTGTTCCCAGGAAAGTTTATTTCAGGTATTTCTACTGCTGAAATGATTAGAGTTAACAGCTTTTTCCCTCCATTTTATTTTACAGGGTCTCTCCATCTTCCTGATATATGGGGTGTACAACACAGAGGTAAGTCTGCTTAGAGTATCTCAAGGCTGACAGAGTGAATGAGAGAAATGACAGGTTTCTTATCTTGATAACTGAGGGACAAAGTTGGCTTTTCATATGAGTGTCCTACTGCCCTTCATGCTTGGACTAGCTTATATGCATCCCAGCTTACCATTAAACACACACACCCTGAATAAAGGGACAGACTCATTTCTCATAGACATTGACTAATATTTTACTGCTGCTCTTAAGTTTTTGAATTCCGAGCCTTTCCTTTTTAACACATGGCTACACTTTACAGCCTTAAAAGTTCCCAAAATCAGGCTACAGTTTATAAGCAGTTAAAAAGGGAGAGGGAGGACTTTTTTCATATTGGCATTTATAATTTCGGGATGTAATACAAGTCATAAGTATCGATCAATATGCAAATTTGGCTAGGGTGTTCCACACTAGGCTACGACTTCACATCAGGTACTTTCTTTATTAAATTCAGAGTTTTGTGAGTGTGACAGATAGCCTTGGGTAAGTTAATTTCATCATGTATGTTTGAAGAGAAGGGATTTAAGCTAGGAATAGCTTATCTAATTAGTCAAAGAAACACAATCACTCTCAAGATAGCTAAGACTGCATGGATTCAGGCTCACACATTCTAATTTTTTAATGTGCTTTTATAATCAAACATTCAATCCACTGACAATTGTGTTTATGTAAACTTGTTTGCTTCTTCAGATGCAAAACACAAAGATGAATGGAGGAAGGGCAGATACAAACTTCTGTTTAAGTTAGATCCTATGCATGAGGAGACATACAGTATGGTAATTCCAATAAGTTCAACAAGGCATATTTTCAGGCAGATATGCAGAGAACATACGCAACTGCAAATTTACTTTTAGAACTCAGATGTTAGAAAATATAATAAACTATTAGGAAACTATAAGAAATTATAAAGAAAATAATGAGGTTGCTCCTTGGTGTTTTCATGCATTATTTAGATGCTAAACCATTATGAATTTGAACTTCATTCACCCTAAACTTTATTCATGCAGCAATTTGTTTTTGTAAACCACAAAGGAAATTTTTATGGGGAGGGTTATAGAGAAATATTTAAATACACAGTATTTAAGATCTCTACAGATCTATTATAGTTTTGAAAGAGGCATTAAGAGTTAATTTATCATGTGACACACACACATATTACACAGTTTTTACCATGAAGTGACTTTTTTAAAACTAGTGTTGGATAATCATATCTCTGGACTAGATTCTGGAACCATAAGTAGTTCAAAAACAGAACCACTTATTTATTTCAGCTACTTATAGGCTGCTTCTCAGAAAAAAAATGTTATATAGAGTATTATCATAAAATTATTAAAATAAACATGAAGAACATAATAATATGATGAGTTTCCATTTTGAAAACCTTTTCCTTTCTATTCATGCAAATTCTATTGGCAGGGGAAGAAGAAAAATCACACCAGCAATAGGGGGCCAAGTCACTAAATTGTCTCTTCCCTTTTTCTCTTTTCAAGGCAAGCTTTGGTGTGGGGATATTTTTGTACAAGGAAGAAGACTGAACACATAGATTCATAGGCAGAATTGTGGCAATAAGCTTTGTAATGGGAGGTGGATTTAAGATATATCTGATATTAATATAGAACAGCCAGAATCCGGTAGCCCAGTATCTATGTTAACAATATGGTATTCAATTTTATAATAAAAATGTGTCATGCATATGCCATTTATCTCAGTGCCTTTTCAGTGATTTGTTAGAACACAGGAAAGTACTGTCTCCATATTCTGCAAGTGAAAATCCAGAAACTTACTTTTAAATGAATATTAAATTCAAGGTAATGTTCTGAAGGGAACACTTTCTCCCAATGTCTCTGGTGCATTCTGATTAAACAAATGGATGCTTTAAGATATTAACTGAGCTTGAGAATATTATATTCCTGAAGTTTGAATGAACAGATTTAATGCAGTTTACACTTAACAATATGGAAAATATATGCTACTGTCATCCAATGTTTTAAACAAAATGCTTTCATCTCTAAGTTTCAAGATTTTTTTAAAATACCCCATGTCAGGTGTGTCTGCAGTTAGCTGGAACAAGAAAAAAAACCTAACATTCCAAGCAGCAACTGAGTTTTTAAAAGTACTAAAAAATTAGTTAAGTGACATCCCCTCGTTCAAGTTTTATTAGGAATAATTCTAGATACAGTTGTTTGCAGGTGTGATTAGTTTCTCATAGTTTTGCAAAGACAGCTACTTCTCAGCCAACAAAGATTTATGTCAAAATTGTTCTTAATACTCCTTTCATGACAAGTGGTGGAGTGCTTTCATTAAAAGAGTGTTGATACGCATTGTCCAGTACAAACCTTGCTTGTCACTTTGTGGTCAGTACAAAACATAGCAATGTTTATTACTGACACAACTTGGCTTTTCTGTATTAACCATAAAGGAAGAGAATACTGTTGTGAACCTCTGCTTCCAGTCAATGTGTAAAGGATATAGTGCATATAGTGCAGTATATTATTATTGTGAACAATCCTATCCATAAGGAAGACCCATTTAATTTTATGGGACTTTCTAGCCAATAAATAATAATAAGATTGTAGCCTTGTTCTAAAATTATAGAGAAGGTTGAAATGCAGTGCATGCTGGAAGTATTTCCATTCTCATTTTACAGTGATATGCACTATGGAGGCTTTAGTGTCTTGTGCTACAGGGTTTTAAATTCCAAAATGTGCCAGGTGTGCTACCTTAAAAATGTTTAGTTGAATGTAGAATTAACTTTTAGATACTTGTATTTTACAATCAGATATCATAACAAAGTCCCTCTGGTTCAACCAATGACAGAGCTCATTAGATTCAAAATACGTCAACAGTTATGGAGTTTTTTAATTAAAAAAAATTCTTAGGCTTGATGAGATTGGTAATTTGGTCAATTGCTCTGTTGGCCTTGCAGTCAGGAAGCATTTCCTGGGCTGTGGTTGCACTTGTGAGCCAGTTTTGTCTAGTGGTTAGGGAGCCGGACTTTTATCTGGGAATACCAGGTTCAATTCCGCACTTTCCTCCATAAAGCCAACTGGGTGACCTTGGGCTAGTCACAGCTCTCTTCTGAGCTATCACGGCCCCATCCACCTCACAGGGTGTCTGTTGTTCGGAGAACAGAAAGCTTTGTCAGCCGCTTTGAGTCCCTTTAAAATCGGTGAGAAAAGCTCAGGTTTAATCCAGCTTCAGTCCACTTTCAGAGCGAGAGAATACCTCATCAAAGTGACAAGCTGTTTTCTTCCAAAAAATCCACCTTTTGGGATAGATAATGTAGAAAAGAAAGACTGGTCACCTTTCTGATCTGTTCTCTCGCTCCGAAGCTGGATTAAACGTTGGGTGTGACCACAGACATGGTTTAATTCAGCTTCAGTCCACTTTCAGAGTGAGAGCACACCTCATCAAAGTGACAAGCTGTTTTCTTTCAGAAAATCCACCGTTTGGGATAATGTAGAAAAGAAAATGACTGGTCACCTTGCTGATGTGTTCTCTTGCTCTGAAGGTGGACTGAATCTGGATTAAACCTTGGGTGTGACCACAGCCATGGTTTAATCCAGTTTCGGAGCGAGAGAACAGATCAGCAAGGCGACCCATCCTTTTTTTTCTACATTATCTCTCCCAAAGGTGGGTTTTCTGAAAGAAAACAGCTTGCCACTTTGATGAGGTCTTCTCCCGCTCTCAAAGTGTACTGAAGCTGGATGAAACCCCAGGTGGGGCCGCAGCCCTGGTTCTGCTTGCCCCTTTGGCCACTGAGGCCATCATCTGGGAATCCGGGCTGCTTTGTGCCTCCTGTCCATGCGCCCCTTAATCCTTTGGACTCTGAACCTTCCTGTGACTAAAGGTAAGGGGACCGGCAGGCTTTGCCCTCAGGATCGTGCCAGTCAGGCCGCCCTGCCTTCGGCCGGACCTCCCCGCTGCCAGCCTCGCCCATGCCCGCCCGCAGGAACGGCTCTTATTCCCGGCCGCGGCAGCGCTGTGTCCCCGTCGAGGACACCCATCGCATCCCTCTTTTGAATACGGCGCCAGGAGCACGGAACTGCCCCGCGGGCGGCGGCGGCGACGGCAGCGCGGGCCGCCCTGAGGTAACGGGCACGCCGCCACGACTCCAGGGGCCGGCGGGCCACCCTGGCCTGGCCTGGCCTGGCCTGGCGGAGGCGGGGGGGGGGAGCCTTACGAAGGGGTCCTCCGCGCACGCGCCTGCGCCCTTCTCTTCTTCCCCCCAATGCCGCCGCCGCCGCCGCCGCTGCTGCCCTCCTGGCTGGGCAATCCTTCCCAGCATGCCGCGCGTGGCGCATGTGCAGTGCGGGCCTTGCGAGGGGGGCCCTCTGCTACTAATTCCATTGTGGAGCCACAGCGGAGGCGGCGGCGATATTTTTAAGCCGAGGCGGCGGCGGCGGCCGTAGGGCGAAAACAGGAGAGGCGGCGAGGCGAGGCCGGGTGGGGCCGAGCGGCGGCGGCGGCGAAGGATGCGCTCGGCTGGCGGCGGCAGCGGTGGCGGCGGCGGCGGCGGTGGTGACTGTCAGGCGAGCGGGCGCTGAGGACCGGAGCGGGCAACCGGGTGGGCCGACCGGCCAGGCAGCGAGGCAGCGGGTGAGCGAGCGAGGGAGCGGGTGAGCGGCGGCGCTGGGTCCCGCAGCAGCCCCTCAAGGCCGATCCTCCTCCGCCGCCGTTCCGCCGCCGCCGCCGCCGCCTTCCCCTCCTCGCCTCCCTCCGCCTCCCGCTCGCGGCTCTCCGGCTTCGACGCCCCCTTTCCCTGCTGCTGCTGGTGGTGGTGCTGCCGCCGAGGGGAGCATGAAACTGGGCAGCGGCTTCCTGGGCGGCGGCGGCGGCGGCTCTTCCTCCTCCAAGAGGGCGGCGATGGAGCCCGCCTTCCCCCCCAGCATGGTCATGTTCAACCACCGGCTGCCGCCCGTCACCAGCTTCACCCGGCCGGCCCCCGCCGCCGCCGCGCCCCCGCCGCAGCACTGTGGGCTGCCCTCGGCCTCCTCCTCCTCTGCCGCCGCCGCCTCTTCCTCCACCGCATCGTCGTCGTCTTCCTCCTCCTCCTCTTCCTCCTCCTCCACTGCCACCACCGCAACGGCCGCCGAGAACCCCCCTCCTCACCCTCAGGGCATGACTTTCAAGAAGGAGCCGGCCGGGGGCTTCCCCCTCACGACACCCCCCTCGGCCCAGAGGGGCTCCTGGGGCTTCTTCCATTCCCTCATGAATATCAAGCAGGAGAAGCCCAGCGACCAAGAGGAAGAGGAGCATCAGCATCAGCAGCATCACCACCACCACCACCACCACCACTATGGGGGCCTCTTTGGGATAGCCGGGGAGGAGAGGCACCCAAGCCTGGGTGGAGGAGGAGGAGGAGGAGTTGAAGGAGGCGGCAGCCCCAGTGTGATCCAGGACCTTAGCCTCTTCCACCACCTTCACCACCATCCCCACAGAGGGGACCTGCTTCTGGGCATCAGAGGCGGCGCTGGCGGCGCCGAGGGAGGGCCGGCTGTTCTGGATGAGTCCAAGCACGACACCCAGGCCAGGAAGACAAAGAGGCCAAAGTCAGAATCTCAGGGAATCAAAGCCAAGAGGAAGCCGAGCGCTTCGTCCAAGCCCCTTCTGGCAGGAGATGGAGAAGCTGCCATGCTGTCCCCTAGTCAGAAACCTCATGTCTGTGAACATTGCAGCGCCGCCTTCAGGAGCTCCTATCACCTGCGGAGGCACGTGCTCATCCACACCGGCGAGAGGCCTTTCCAGTGTAGCCAGTGCAACATGGGTTTTATTCAGAAATACTTGTTACAGAGGCACGAGAAGATTCACAGCAGGGAGAAGCCGTTTGGGTGCGACCAGTGCAGTATGAAGTTCATCCAAAAATACCACATGGAGAGACACAAGAGGACGCACAGCGGAGAAAAGCCATACAAATGTGAAACCTGTCAGCAGTATTTTTCAAGGACTGATAGACTATTGAAGCACAGACGTACGTGTGGAGAAGCCATAGGGAAAGCAGGCGCTGGAATGGATCCTGGGCCATCAAACCATAGCATGGGCAACCTGTCTATGTTGTCTCAGGGAAATACAGGTTCATCGAGGAGAAAAAGCAAAGCAAAATGTGTATCCACTGAAAACAAAGATCATAAACCTAGTCACAAAGGAGCTGAATCTCAAATTGCATCTAATATGGCCTTGCAAAATTATGCGGTGGAGATCCCTATAGTGTCTTCCAGTGGAGGTTTAATTGGCACTGGGATAGAAGAACTGCAAAAAAAGGTGCCAAAATTAGTATTTAAAAAAGGAAACAGAAAAGGTACAGACAAGAGTTTTCTTAACTTCGTGTCACCATTACCAGATCTTCTTGGTCAGAAACAATTGCCTGGAAAACCAAGTGGCTCTCTTGGCATAGTCACAAATACCGGTGTAGATGCTATTGGCCTTCTTCAAGCTGCAGGTGGTAAACCAGGTCAAATAAATAGCAATTATGACGATGCCATGCAGTTTTCAAAGAAAAGAAGATATTTGCAAACTGCCAGCAGTAACAGTGCCTTCTCTATAAATGTTGGGCATATGGCCTCACAACCGTCTGTTATTCAGTCTGCAGGTGTAAGTGTTATGGACAGTGAGACTCCATTGTCTCTTATTGACTCATCATCTCTAAATGCTGATATCAAATCATGTCATGACAAGTCTGGCATTCCCGATGAAGTCTTGCAAAGTCTTTTAGAGCAGTATTCTCACAAATCTGAAGGCCAGAAGGAAGACCCCTTCAGCATCACTGAACAGCGTGTGGACTTGCATACCTCAGGAGAACATACAGAGATGGTTCAAGAAGAGAATCTGAGCCCCAACTCCCAAGCTGCTTCAAATGACAAAGCAAGCATGTTGCAAGAATATTCTAAATACCTCCAACATGCTTTTGAAAGAACAACCAACAGCACTGGTTTTGCTTTTGGACCCAGTTTCCAGTTTGTAAGTTTGTCTTCAAGCCTTCATAACCATACTCTGTTTCAAGACAAACAAATATACACTACATCTCCACTTGAGTGTGGTTTCAGCCAATCTGTTACCTCAGTGTTGCCATCTGCATTGTCAAAACCTCCTTTTGGGATGTTGCTTGGATCTCAACCAGGTTTTTATTTATCTGCTTTGGAGGCAACCCATCAGCAGTTGACTCCTTCGCAAGAACTAGATGATTTGATAGACTCTCAGAAAAACATAGATACTTCATCAGGCTATCAGTCTACACCACAAAAATTGAATAGCCAGAAGGAACAAAAAAATCTTGAATCTTCAACAAGCTTTCCGGTTCCATCTCAGGAACTAGCTAGCCAGATTGATCCTCAGAAGGACCTAGAGCATCGAGCAACTTACCAGATAGAGACCTTTGCTCAAGCATTTGGCTCTCAGTTTAAGACGGGCAGCAGGGTGCCAATGACTTTTATCGCTAACTCTAATGGGGAAGTGGACCATAGAGTAAGGACTTCAGTGTCAGATTTCTCAGGGTATACAAATATAATGTCTGATGTAAGTGAGCCATGTAGTACAAGAGTTAAGACCCCAACTAGCCAAAGTTATAGGTAAAGTTTCAAGTATGACAAGGCTATGGAATGGTCTTAATGTATTAATTTTATTTTGATAACACTGCCATTGGAATGTTTCTACACGACCCTAATACAAATAATGTAACACGCCCTTTCAATGCAACTTTTCATATTTAGTTTTTGCTATGTAATTTTAGATCAGTTTGTATTATGGTTTTTAATTGGATCTGTAGACATAATAGTTTGCATTTTTATTTGTGTTCATGTGACAGTGTTTAGCAATCAAACTTACATATTTAGATTGTCAGGGAATAGCCCAAATGTTGAAAATGCAAAAAAGGAAAAAAAAGAAAAAAGAAAGAAAGAAAAAAAAAGAAAAGAAAAACCTTTGTTCCTAGGATTAAGGTTTATTTTAATTGCTTTACTCTCAGGAAAATATGATGAAGCAAGGAATTCTTTGCACTATTGTGTATTAGAGTTTCCAATTTACAAATAAGTGGCAAATCTACTTCATTATATAACAAAGGGATCTAAGGTAGTACAAATTGCTGTCTCAAATCTGGGTGATAAAACTTCTGAGAACCTAGCTACCTACAGCTTGTTATAGTTAATGTACTTTTTAATTTCTTCTAGATGAAGATGCTCATTCCAGACTGGTGGGGTAGATACACTCAAATCCTTGGTGTAAGCCTGGAGTGATAGCTTTAATAAATAAATAAATAAAACTTTAATGTTCACCCCATTTTTTTCTTGAAGGCTATAATTCTGTTAGGAGATTTTAGCAGCATAATCCAGAAAAGGAAGTATAAAGTGGCAGTTAGTCACTGGAACCCCAAACTAAAAATACAGTAATAATTTATATATGCTTTGGGATGTATTATTTATTATATTCAGTTTTTAAAAATTGCCCCGAATTGGCTTCCAGTCCTCTTTTTCATACATAAATATATCCCTGCTTTAGTGACTTGGATCTCCTTCATTTAGCAACTTTTATTATTTTTTTTGCTTCAACCTTCAGCCCATACTTTTTGATTTTTTTACTCTTACCAGATGAAATTTTCTTAGAGAATTTACATTCCAGATGATAACATAACTTTTGTATTTTCTGATGTCTTTTGACACCATAGTTGAACAGTTCAAAAGGTTGAATGCCCCTTTCATTTTAAAAGACCAGAAAGGTTACCATACAAGAAACAGTGGGAAGAATAATTGTTCAGTTGTACATAGAGAGGCCCCCAAAGTGCACTGGTATCCGCTAGTTTAGTCATCTGTATCCACATGCAGTCTTGAGTAAAGTGGGTGGGATGGGAAAGGGTTAAGATGACATGTGGTTGCAAAGATGTGTAGAGCGTTGGCCTAAATATTTGAGCCATGTGACTAATATCTACATGGTTTATTGTAACCAGAATCTCCAAGAAATTGTTGCTCCAATTCATGTATATTTTGTGGTACATTATTTATGATATGTGAATCTTGATTAGAACCTGTGGAGCCACAGAAACTGATTAGAAAACTAGTGGCTATCTTAAAACTGTTGAGAAACAGTTTTGCACTGCCCAGAACCACTTTTTTTTGCGGATGTATTTTTGTTTCCTAATTAGTTTTTTTTTAAAGTGTAATTTTGGTGATGTTTTTGCGGATTTTTAAAAATGTACTTTTGGTGATGTTTCTGTCTCGTGTACTTTCTGAAGGCAGAAAAGTACCAGTGGTTGTTTGCAGTCTTATTGTGTAATTGGTCTTTTGCAGGCATCCATGTATAATAAAGTAATTGACATTGTACAAGTGTAAAACACTTCTGTTATGAAGATGGTGTTATAAGAACTATGAAATTAATAAATTGACACAATGTTAAACATACACATTTTTTTCTTATCCCTGCCCACCAAATCAACCTAAAAACTTTCACCAAATGAGCCACTACCTTACTACTAATCCATAACTAAGTAAATCCCATTAAGTACAGTATATATATTTGATTATGTTTTCCCATTGTTCAAATTAGTGCTGTTAATACCCCTGCCGCCTAGGCGTAGAGCACAATTTACCATCGAGAGATGGAATGTACCTTAACCACTGTGTTATTCTATGTTTTTCCCTCTTTGGTTTTGAGTATTTTGTTTCAAAGCAGTTATGATTTATTTTCTTCTGTATTGTATGTACTGGATAGTGTGTATGTTCTGGGATTGTTTGCTTTAGACTGTGACCAATTAAAATGCTATTCACAAAAATCGTAAGAAAAAAAAGATGATGTTGTATTATCTATCCAGTTACATCACTGGCTTTGTTAAGAAAATTCCGTAAAAATGTTTCAAACTAAATTGCTGGAACAATAGAAGAATAACTTGCTTGCTTTTAAAGGTATTTTTATTGTAAAACTTCTTTAGGTGAACAATAAAAACACTCTTTTCCTTACTTTGGGATTTAAATAATTTCTATTTTCCTAAGATACTCAAGCTGAATGTCATTTGCAGGCAGTATTTCAAATAAATGAAGTGTTCAACTGACAGAATTTGACACATGATTTGCTTGCTTCTGTGGGTGGCATTTAACATGCCAGACAGAATGTGCAATGGATTTCTTCATATACAGTGGCATCTCCCTTTTTCTGTCCCACCTGTAGACCCTATCAGCTCTGGAAGACTAGGGTGTCTTCTGGAGCTTGTTGGGTGGAATGTGGAAGAGACAAGGAGAGACAGGAGCATTCCTATATGATGTTGGCTGTTTCCTTTCTCTCCCCCAACTTTTTTGTAATCATTCATGTATAGGTTTTACATGACATCTTTGCAATGCTGTGCTGCCTCCATCCTGATCTACGAATTAGGTAAAGTGGATGTATTTTCCATCTTCAGACTTGGCAGCCCAGAAATCTTTTAAAATTAAAATCTTAGAGGTGGGCTATTGAGGGGGAAGCAGGGACCAGGGATAGTTTTACTCGCTTTCCTGGCCCTCAGGAAACCTATTTGAGATTTTGGCTCTTAAAAATAAGATTTCGTGTCTGTAGACTTTACTGTTTGGTACATATTTTAACTGAATTCAGGGGCGTGTTTTGATAGCAAGCACGATAAAACTAGTTATGCATACAAAGACCTTGGACGTATTTCTCAAACATGCTTGGAATTTCCAAAGCAATTAACTGTTCATGCCGAGGAGAAGGACCTCTTGTAAAATATCATTATCATCATATGGGCCTTTTGGCACGCTGAAAATTGTACTTAGCTGACATTCAGGTTGTTGCTGTTTGGTACGTTAGAAAGAATTTAGAAATGTGGAGGTAGTTAGAGCAAACTCCATGTAGCCAGTGATCCATTCTCAAATGGTTGGCTACAAACATATGTCACAGGGATGGCACAAGCACACCGATATTCAAAGACAACAGTTCTGATACAGGAGCCTAGTAGATTGATAGCCAATCTTAAAAGAGTGGCATGATACCTGAGCAGCCGTATGTTCTAAGCCCTGTTTAGGCCTAGGAAGAGAAGCAGCTGCTGCCAAAAAAATACACTAATCTGTATCGCTTTGAATTATCCACCCCTGCACATTTGCTAGGACAAGTGCTTTGGTGGGACAACTGTTCCCTTTTAATCTGAATGGGAGTAGACTGGGGAATCTCTGTGACTACTCTTCTGCCTGCCAGCCTCTGATTTGCCTCATTTGTGGATAGCTGCAGGTGGGAATGAAGTTTGGCTCCCTTGTGCAGCATTTATATAATGTAGAACTCCTGACTAGGGATTTGGTCATATTGACACAGGAAAATGTAGATTTGCATGGTTAGGTCTTGAAGAACATATATATTTATTTTACAGAATTAATACTTTCTGTTAAAAGTGTTTTGAAGGTGTTCTGTTGCAAACAATAAAGCAATAATCTATTTAAAATAGAAGTAACAGGTAAAAGTAAATACTTTCACATCTCTAAAGCTTTTTTTAAAGTTCCCCATCAATAGAAGAGATGTTTAAATGAAGATTTCAAAGAGAAGTGATTTTCCATGTGTCAGTCATATACTGTTACTTACTGTTAAAGAAGGTGGGAGGGAAACAAAGACAAAGGAGTGATACGGAAGAAAATGGGAGCTGGTAAAGGCATAAAGATACCTTTCTTAACACAGCCTTTTTTTGGGGGGGCGGGCGGGGTTGAGTTGACTTAGCCCCTGGAATACTAGATGCTAAAATGATTTGCATCTGGAAACCAAATAGGCTTGTTGTCCGGGCATGCACTTTGTTAACCTCCAAATTTCTAATGCTATCTTGGGATTAGGAGAACTCCTGATGCAGACTTCTTTAAGGACCTACTCCCCAAGACAGATTATCTCCAAGACTCTCCTGTTCTGTGGCTGCTGAGGGAAGAGGTTGGGCTATTTCACAGGGAGTGACTGTTGCCATCCTGCAACTTTGGTTGCACAAATGCTTCTCATGGGAGATTGGGAAGAATACCCGCCACTCAATATCAGTACTCAAGTTCAACAGAGGGATTTCATTTGGGATTCCTTCTAGGTTAGCCTCATCTCCAGCAAGGTGCTCTCTTCTCTCAAGCTTAGGACCTGTGGCCCATCTAGTCCAGCTGCTTGTTCCCTAAGTGGCAGCCAGTGGTACATGGAATCCATGTATGCCACTTCTGTGCAGCAAAATACACAGACTTCTGGAACAGAGGACACTTGCAGATAACTTCTGCCAGTGCAAAAGGACTGGAGGAAGGTTTTTCTTTCATTAGAGAAGCATGATCAATTCCAGCCGGCTCTAGCTTTATAAGCAACAAGATTGGACTTAGGGTATCGCTATACTGAAGCCTTACCGTGGGCATTTATAAAAGCATGAGTCAAACTCAGATCATATTGCTCTGCTTCCACCCCTTCCTGTTATAAATTCCTTCCAAGCACTGTGAATTAATTGTCCGCACAATCTCCTAGTTTTGCTGCTACACAGAAAATAATGCTCCCCCCCACGAAAATCCAGATGTGTAGCTTCCCTAGGATCCTTATTAGCACTTTTGCTCAGGAAAGCAAAAAGGCTTTTAGATTTTTTGTGTGTGCAAAAGTTCAGCTCTCTATGAGTATTCCTGCAGAAAAGTAAAAGGAAATAAAAAGTGGTAGCAACTGGAACAATGCACCTCTGCATGTTATTAGTTAATGTGATGGTGGGGAAAAAAGAGGATTCTTCTGGATTGTCCACACAAGCCTCTACAAATCTGCTGAACATGAAATTTTAGGTCCATGGCCACCTTAAAGCCTGTGTGTAGTGAGCTCTTTACTGGATGATAAGAATAGTTAAGCTGGTTCTGATAAATAGGCAAACTAGATATCTTCATGAGATCTTTACCTAGGAGGACAGACACCCATTTTCTTTTGGTTAAGCTTCTGTGGTCCTTTTTAGGAGATCTTTGTGCTAGCTGGCATTAGACGTTTGATGACAGTTCCTTAGTAGTCCTATCATTTTCATCTAGTGCCATTTTACTCTAGAGACCCTGTGTGTAATTCTGCTTTTGTCACTGTTGCTTTGCAGTTATCATACTCCATCTTGTTTTTCTTTCTTTAAACAGCAGATATTCCATCACTGGAGTAAGGCTGCCTCCAGCCAACAAGAGGCAATCACGGGATACAAAGGAGCTTCACAGGGCTTTACCTGCATCTGCCAGTACCTGTTGTTATCATTGGTCTTGCAGTTAACTGGAAGCCAGCCAAGCAACACCTTCGCACCCTCTGCTTGACCAGCTTCCAGATAGCTGTCAGGGGAAAGATAAGAAAAGGAGCGGCAGACAGGTAAGCAGCATTGTTATTATGGAGAACCTTGAATCATTGTCAGATTTCCCATAACAGTGATATTACAGGATATAAACTTGATATCCTGAGACTTTGTTGGGAATGCCACAATTATAGTATGTAGAGAAGTGCACGGATATTCAAAAATCCGATTCGAATTTGACGAACATTGACATTCAAATTCAAATCAGATTTTTGAAAATCCGAATTTTCAAATTCGAACGGTTTTTGGATTTTCAGCTGAATAGAACATCAGATATCACATCCAAATATTGTGTTTATTTGCGCTTATAATGCGGGATGCAAACGTGAGAAAAATGGGATGCACACAAATTAGAAAGTTGGATACAAATGTTCCCGACATTCGTATTTCTGAGTTTGAACCAAATTTTTGAAAATATGGATTTTCAAATCGAATCGGATTTTCAAAATTTTGAATCGAATATTCGACTATTCAAATCAACACAAATTCAAATGCAAAGAATGCATTCATGCACACCCTAATAGTTTGTGTGACGTTCCAAATACAGTCCCAGGAGAATATAGTGGGTGGAGGCACCCTATGTTTATTTGCTTATGAGCAACTATGCAATTTCTTGATGGATTATTCTTAATGTTGATATACAATAAATTGCTAATTACTTTAATTTGTGTATTTACATATTCTAATCTGGGCAGCAAAAAAAAAAAAGACTAGTTTTGTGCCTGTTCGTGCAAATCTTCCAAATTTTAACTTGCAGTTTTTAGTGAATGATATGGTTTCTTCCGTCTGCTTCTTCCCCTTCTTCTACCCATCTTCCTTTATTTATTGCTATATAAAATGCTTCATCTGAGTATTCTTAATTAAAAATGTGGCTTTAATATCCATTCTACATGATACTAGTCTAGGGGGATTTTAACCCAGTTACTCATCCTTCAAAAGATTAGGATCTCTCACTTTTATGAGACTGCAATCAATTTCTTGAGCAGATGAGTTCAAATTTGACTTTTGCAGAGACTGGGGATGTCTTTGTGCCTTGGAGAATGTATTTATATTTTATTTCTGCCTGCACCTCTATTCAAATCAATTTATTTTTAATAGTACATGCTAAGCTCAATAAGAGTGTTAAAGGCCAAAATAGCATTATTCAGGTTCAGGTAACATTTGTTCAGGAGACAGAAAGAGCTGGAATTCATACTTAATATTTGCAATTCATACTTAATGAAAAAATATTTGGTGGAGTCCCTACAATTTTGGCTTGCATAGGGAAAGCAGAAACTCATGTCTTACTAGAAGGTACATCAAGGTATATGAGATAATTTTTTTTCCTGGTAACATAGTGAAGATTCATAGGTTCTCAACTGGAAGATTATTTAATCCACAAGTTAGGAGTTTTAGTTGTTACAGATCAACAAACCAAAGAAGGCGCAAAAGGGAGAGGGGCCTTAGTTTTTTGATCTTTCTCTGGAGTAGGGAGGGCTACACTTTTAAATGTTTTAATATTTCATATATTTTATTCTTTCCTATTGTGACCTGCCCTGACACCTTTTGGAGAAGGGCAGAATATAAATTCCTTAAATAAATAAAATAAATTAAGATGTGAATACACTTCTTGGCATGGGATAGCTGAAATGGCTGAGAGGGAATGGCAGAACGTTGATTCCAACACAGCCACAGGGAGACCTTGCCTTTTGAAGGTAAAGCGATTTTTAGATTATCACAGCTCAGGGATCCTTTAAGATGTTGCAAATAGAGGAGCGCCAAATGTCTATATATAAATATCTGTATCTATATTTATATATTTTATATCTATGATGAGGAACTGAACAAGGTCCAGGGTTAATTACTTCTATTTATTAGGCCTTTTTAGTGCACCCAGGGTGGAGGAGGATGCTGTGCAGTTGCCTGAGAAGAATGCTGCTACCATAGTGCTCTTTGTAAAGCGGTGGTATGCCTGTTGCTGTCTTAGCTGTGCAGACCTTAGTGACAAATAACCTTTTCCCTTGGCTGCAGTGGCATGCTTTGGGCTTGTGGTTAGAGTACTGATCCTGTAGTCACCGAGTTTGATTCTTCACTCCTCCATGAAGAAAAAGGAGGAGGAGAAGAAGGAGGAGAAGAAGAAGAGTTGACTTTTCTACCCCACTTTTCTCACCCATTTAAGGGGACTCAAAGTGGCCCACAAAGCTTTCTATTCTTCTCCCCACAACAGAACACCCTGTGAGGTAGGTGGGGCTGTGAGAATTCGGCAGAGAGCTGTGACTAGCCCATGCTCACCCAGCTGGCTTTGTGGAGGAGGGTGGAATCAAACCTGGTATTCCCGGATCGCAGCTCCCTAGCCCCTAGACCAAACTGGCTCACTAACTGAAGCCAGCTGGGTGACCTTGGGCTAGTCACAGCTCTCTTTCTGAGCTCTCACACCTCACCTACCTCACAGGGTGTCTGTTGTGGGGAGAAGAACATAAAGCTTTGTCAGCCACTTTGAATTTTATTCTTTTGAGAAACACTAGAGATGTGCTATAGAGGCCGTGGTCACACCTTCACTTTAAACCTCTTTCAGTCTATCTTCTGAGGTCAACACTCCCATCTTTTCATTTCTATGCATATGAAGTTGGGAAAGTCCACAAAATGTTGTTTGCAGGCCTTGCAGGCTTTAAAGCTGTGGAATACAAGTTCTTTACCTTGGCTGCATCTGGATGTTGGTTACTTTTTTTTTGCTATATTTGAATATTTCGGAACAAAACATGGCTATTCCAGAACAACCATGCTTTATTGCCAAATATCCAATTGTAATGGAATAAGTAACTAACATCTGCATATAGTCTTAGATGCTTCTGCCCATTTTTGTTTACTGCTAGGCAGATGCCTTTTTTCTGTCTGGGGCTAAATCATGCAGGGTGGAAATTGATCCAAGTGAGTCATCCTCGTTGCTGCCATTTCTTTTGTCAGGCGGCAATGGTGGTGCAAGAAGAAAAAAAGCTCGCTTGGAGGTTTTGTGTGTGTGACCTGCTCCTAGATCACCTGTGATGGATGTCTCTGCACCTCAGAGGAGTTTTGAAGGCCTGATGTGGTCGGTGACATTCAGTACATGTGCCCCAGGGCTCTTATCAAGTGGCCTTTTCTCGTTGTGTGGATGTTGTCATAACCCACTGACATTTTCCTCTCATGCATCCAAAGGCAGCCAAATAGCTCTCCCAGGCTGATCCCTTTCAGTCAGTCATTAAAATAAAGAGGCAATCGTAGACAATTGGGCAATTTGAAGACTTCATTGCTATTCATAAGCAAAGAAAGCAGAATAAAGTACAGTTGTGCCCCTGTATCCGCTGAATAATTTATCTGCTGATTCACTCAACCAAGGTTGACTGCAGGGGGAATATAAAAGGAGCATGTCCCTGTATCCATTGATTCACTATCCACTGATGCACTCAACCACGGCCACCAAAAAATGTATACGGTATAGTAACTGTGTTCAAATTATCTGCAGTTTTCATTATCCGCCATAGGAGCTGGACTGGAACAAACCCCCTGCGAATACAGGAACATGTCTATATGCCTTGCCTCTGCCATGAAGCTGAGTCAACTGAGAATGGGAAAAGATACATGCAGGATCTGAGGCAGGTGAATGGATTTTGTATTTGCTGACTGCCAGTGCCCAAGTACAGTATAGATCTTATGTTCTATAGTGAGCATTGATTTTGCCCAATAGTGCCAATTCGGATGTAAGAACTCTTTTTATCCATTAATGGAATAGGCTTGATTGAGGCATCAGTGATTTGTGTGTGCGTATGTGCTAATATTAAGCCCTTCAAATAGGAAAGCTTGGGATTTAGAAAGTCCTGAGCAATGTGTTGCTGGAAAAATCTTCATTTTAATGTGTTCCCAACTGGATTCACCAGGGAACTCAAGGAGGCACCAATGAACAGTCGTGTTCTAAGCAACACTGTAGTACTTGCTTTGTGGCATATTAAAATGGTGACTAGATCAAAGTAACGGTGGAGTAGACCACTGGATATATCATGCAGAAGATAACTTTGTTAAACTCTGGCCCCTTCTGCACAAGAGACTGAATGTGAAATCATTTTGGTTTGTAGCCAGTCATATGCCAAGAACTGTGGTAGAGCAGGCATCAGGAAATTTAAAGTCTCATTGCACCCTGGGCCTGTGCATACCCTCGTCTATGAGTGAGTTGGCCCATTGTCATCTTGGTGGCAACACATTGACCTCAATTTCAAATCCTCAGCCATATAAATTCTGTTGTTGTGGAAGAGACCTCTGCTAACGTATACTAGAATGCCCAATGGAAGCCACATGCTGATTCCAGATCAGTTAAAAAAAGACTATAGGTTATTTGCAAGAATTGCTCCAATCCAATAAGAAAAATGCATATTTACTTCATATTTTAGAATGGATACTACCTGAAATTACGTAAGTTTCAGGAACAGACCAACCTGAGTAGTTAAAGCACTTCTAGTGTGCTTGCTGCCACTCTAGAACAAATGAATTACTGTTGTTTACTTTATTTTTTATTTATTTACATTTTTCCCGCCTTATACTTGGAGGTCTCCGGGCGAGTAACAACGTCTAAAATCAAACATCATTTAACATCATGAAAACATGAAAACAATAACAGCATCTGCCAATGGGAAGAGAAATATATATCCCCATTTAACCAAAGGACAGGGTAAAGAGGTGCATCTTTACTGCCTTCCTAAACGTAAACAGTGAAGGTGATAGGCGCTTCTCAAGGGTGAGCCTATTCCATAGCCAATGGGCCATCACTGAGAAGGCCCTCTCCCGGGTGCCCACTCCTTTTGTTGCTGAAGGTGGTGAGACAACCAGGAGGGCCTCCCCTCCAGATCTTAAGGCAAGGGCAGGTTGATATGGGAGTAGATGTGCTAGGGATGTTCTGTCCCCCACCAAACCCTGTTTGAAACTCCTCAGCACTGTAATGGATTTCTCCATGCAATCTGTCAGTCATTGGCATTTCTTCTCCACTCTTTCAGTGCACAAGAACATCAGCCTCAAATGAATGCATAAGTGCCCTGCAGTGGAACCCTGTAAATAAAACAGCGGCAACAATAAAAGTGGAACTAAAGGGCTTGATCAAGCTGGGTCACTTCAGCAGCAGCCCTGTGCTCTTTCTTCTTTAGCAGGCTTCACAGCTGCAGGTGCCACCCCAGCTATCTAATATTTTTTGTGCCAGAGCTTCCAGCCAAAGCGCTGAGGACAGGTGCGAATTGGTTGCCTTAAAGACCTCTGATGCCCTAAATGACTGGTTCATTCCACATGGGAAAAACTGAGTCAAGTTCTTTTGCCCTTCCCTGGAATGCTAATATTCAGCCTCTGCAGATTTTTAATATTGCCCACCTTTACTGAAGTGTTTGACAAAGCAATATCCTTGGAAAAAGCCCTTCGGGAAAAAAAAATATGGGTTCAGCTGAAAAGATTGTGCATTTGACATGCAAACTCACAATTTGGTGTGATTTCACTGCAGCTAAATTTGATTCTACAATAAAACCTGTGTGTAGCTCCCCTTTGCTGCTGGATTTTATCTGTACATTATTGAACTAGTTGAATATATTTTTCCCCCTGATGGAGTGCAGTGACATCTTGAATCACAGCTTATTAATAGAGACTGAATGTCCACAACTAAAGCCACCGAATCTGGACTGTTGTTAACAACAAAAAAGATATTTGCTATTTTGATTTCAGTATTATTTACCTTATATTTGCATATCTGATTAGTATGTAATAAAGAAAATGTTGGAGGATTTTATTTTCTTCACAAGTGGAGTAAATGTAAAAATCTTCCTTTAAACAAGTAGATGACAGGAATAATTTGTAGCGTGATTTTTGTAATTTTAATTTCACCTCCCTTGAATATAATTTAACTTTTTATATCCACAACTGTTTTGCTCATTAGTATTCTTTTCTTTGAACCTAAAGTGCAACAGTCTTTCTGTGAATGATTGGGCAGTCATACCACAGCTGAGGTGAAGATTTAGCTTCAAATAAATCATTTCCACATTCTTGCTTAAGTGGCTATTTTAGAGTAGGGAAACACATTTTCTATTGGGATGTAATACAGTGATTTCCTTGACCTGAGGTCTGAACAGTTTTTGAGCGATGTGAGTTTAATAGGTAAAGGAGGGGAAAAAAAGAGATTAAATAAAAATAAAAATCCCATAAACTTTAGAATTAAACATTTTAAATTGTATTTTGTTTTTTGTCTATACTGAATTCCATTCTTAAGCTTCATGAAAATAGGATGTCCTGAGGGTCCCTTCTCATCTTATATATTAATTTCATGTTGTCAAGGGGTTTTAGGTAAAACATGAAAAATGAAATTGTAGATGCAGCCCAACTGTTTGCAAACACATGTACCATATGTCCCTGACAGGTTCTTCTTTTCATGACTATAGCTATCTGAAAAAAGAAGTATACTGAAACCTGCGCATGAACTCATATGCATATAATCTCAAACAAGTGACTTTCAGCCTTTCATTGATGGTAGGATGAAAAATGTAGGGGATGGGAGTAACATGTGGTCTTCAGCTCAAAGCAGGATCGCTGGAGTGTGATTAAAATACACACTACAACATCCCAATGACAGGCATTGTGGTTGCAGGCTCCAAAGCACAGACAAGGAAAGTATAAACCCAGCTGCACACTATCTCAAGTTTGGTGAAGTTGGGTGGGTTCTCTATTTTGCTTCCTTAACTCTACCTTTCTGATTAAAAATAAATAAAATTGCATCTTTTGTTGCAGACATAGTTATACGTCATCCGGCTTGATTCATTCCCCCAACTCTGAAAGGGAATTATTGTTGCCCCTTGCTTTTGTTATTGAAGTTTGCTGTGTAATAAAGTTATTTCCTGTTTGTCTTTTAATCCTTAATAAAGATACTTTGAGATTAGCCAACTGCTTTCTTGAGATTGGCTTCCATCTGTTATCAGTCAAACCAAATAGACCTAAAAATCCTGAGTGTGAAAATGCTCCTAAAACATGTGTCTAGAGTAGTTCCCATAACACCTACCGGCTAACTGAGACGTATACAAGGCTCAGCGTATACAAACCTTAATACAAACCTCCAGAAGTTACAAGCATATGGGCTAGATAATCAAGGCAAAATTCAAAGTAGCCTCACATCGTGCTATTTTTGGGACCTTAATCATTCTGGTTGCTCTTTTCTGCACCTTTTCCAGTTTCACAATATCCTTTCTGTGGTGTGGTGACTAGAATTGTACACAATATTCCAAATGTGGCTTCACCATAGATTTATAAAGATGCAAAATGACACTTGGGAACTTGTTTTCTATTCCCTTCCTAATTATTCCTAGCATCGAATGAGCTTTTTTGGCCCCTGCTGCCTACTGGACTAACATCTTCATTGAGCTGTCCAGCAGAACCCCAAGATCCCTTTCCTGGCGTGATGCAGAAAGCTCAGCCCACATCAGTGTATAGATATAATTAGGATTCTTTGCTCTGATGTGCATTACTTTGCACTCATGAAGATTAAAGCACATTTGCCACCTCTAGCTCTAACTGATACAAGTTATATTGTGCCCCTGTACACTTTACAACTCTTCACTGAACTTGCATATTTACACTTATTTAATTGCTACAGAAATGTTGGAAAGAGATGTTGCAGAAATATGACAAGCCACGCATTTCCTTCAGAAGAAAGTTGTCCCTGTGAAAGCTGCTGCCCATGTAATTGTGTTGTTTGAGGAAGGGAGGGAGACTCTTACCAAAATTAAATGGAGAAAAATTCCATGTATGTTTTTACTTGTGAAAAATGGTGAGTGACAATTGGAGTTGATTAACTTTTTTCATTCTTTGTTTAGTTGCATTTAGTGGGGAAGCTTTTCAGGGCATCCATTTGTCCTAGCTATACAACTTTTAAAAATGTCTTGGCCTTGAAAGGCTCAGATACAGACTTGAGGATGGAAATAGATGCAGAGATACCTTTAAAAATGTGTCAACATAAAGGGTAGGTTGTAATCTGTTCATCTTTTTACAAACTAATACATTATTGTTTGGGGCTCTCTATTTAATTTCACATCACAAAAGTGTGTGTGTGAGAGAGAGATATGTCTTAACAACCAAAGAAGAAAGAATCCATGCTTAAAGATTCATTTTTACTAGATTTTCCTGTTGAAGAACAATGCATTCTGATGATGTTATAATTACCTTTTACATTTTCTGAGCTTAGTTATGTGGCTTTCCTGGATCATAAATAGACTGACATTACTTTTGAAACGCAGCTGGAACAAATTAAAATTGGGTTGCTTTTTTTGCTGCTCTTTTCACAAATGTCTTTATAAAATGACTTCCTGATCCTATGTGTGTTTACATTGAGCACAATGGAACTTACTCCCAATTAAGTGTGCCTCTGCAGCCTTCTCTGCTGTGATATTCTATTTAATTATGGCTTTTCTTTTTTTCTGTCTTTCTGAAAAACTCAGGACAGGACACACTGTTCTCCTCTCCTCCATTTTACATTCAGAACAGCTCTGTGATGTAGGTTAAACTGTGAGACAGGGACTGGGCCAAAAGCCAAGCTGTATGCTCCCATTGGTCAATAGGAATTTGAGCTCTTGTTCATCCTGTGTGTCTGGAATTAGAAATTGCCATTCATTCTTTGAATTTTTTGAATTTGTGCTGCAGACATATTTGGAATTTTGCTTGACTGCTGTCCCTATTTGTGGACAGAAAAATCTCAAAATCGAGCTGGTGTGCCATCTGTGGTAACCTACTCTGAGACTGTATTTTATAGGGCAAGATATTAATGTAAATGAATAATAAATTTCAGTTCAAGTGAAGTATCAGGCAGAGATTCCAGTGGAGGCTAAGGGAGATCCAACTGCTTGCTTTTGAATATATTTGGAGATTAAATAGCCAAACAAAAATTAAATAAAAAGAGAACTTCCCTGTTTAAGATCACTTCAGCAAGTGTAATAAGGGTTGCAGTGCTATCAGCACAGAGCGAACAAGTGTCTTATCTTTTCCCCAAGAAAAGGAACTAAAGTCTCTAGTGAAGGATTCTGTCAAGTCTTGCAAGTAGCTAAAAAAGTGAGTCATATTGAGACAAAATCAGAGATACTGAGAAAGACATAGAAAGCAGCATATTAACTCACAGTCAATAATGCTTTTTACAGATATATCAATGACATCCTCTTCTGTGGTTAGTTAATAGTTTCCTGCATACACAAGGGGTTGGGACCTGATGTCCTAACTGACCCTTTCAACTGGTTATATGTCTGTTCCTCAAACCATAGTTCCCTTCTGATCCAACATTTGTGTATCACTTCTGATATTCTCATACATTGCAGTAGCCAACAATTCGATCTCTAGTTCTCAGTTTCCCTTCTTTAACAAATTTGGATCTGCATACGGCATGTATCCCATGATGGTCTGGTCTGGGTCCTGCCCAGGTTCCCAGCCTCCAAAATTGTGGGCTGAAGCTGTTTTATCCAAGAGACCAGAAGGCTTCTGGTTCTGGGTGAAATGGTGCTGGGCTTCTCATACTCACAGAATAAATATGATGGGAAACTAAAATATCCACTATTAAAACATTTGCTTTTCCTAAGAATTTTTTTCAAATTTTGTTTAATGCTGACATGACTTTGTAAATGAGGTGCCATTGGCATGGAATTCTCTCTTCTCTGTTAGTGGTGTTTGGGTCATAAGAACATAAGAGGAACTCAGCTGGATCAGCCAACAGCCCATCTAGTCCAGTATCCTGTCTCGCACAGTGGTCCTGCACACGTTTCTGGGCATCCTCAAGCAGAAAACAAATGCAAAACTTTCATCTGCTCATGAATCCCTGCAGATGGCCTTCAGAGGCATCCTGCCTGTCTCTTCCCACTGTGATTGGTGGGCTGAAGGGCAAGACAGATGAAAAGAAGTGGTAGCAAGAGTCAGTAGAGGTAGAAATAGATGGTAATGAGACAATAGGGTTGCTTCCAGATTACAGAGACCTTTCTCTGCCATGAATCAGTGAAAAGCTCATTGGCATCTGTCCTCAAGAATTCTGCCTGTCATAACCTATCTTTGGAAGCCCAAATGCAAACGTTCTCTGGCCTGTGAAGTTGCAGACCAAGAAGATTTTAACAGTGGGTCTTTCCGCACATGCCACCGGAACATTTTTTAAAAGAATCTGTCCCAAAGAGGGACAGATTCTCTGAGGCCCCGCGCATCCGCACATGTGTGGGGCAGCAGCAGGGCTGGATTGGAGAGGGTGCTGGTGTGGATGAAACAGCACTCATCCCAATCCGGCCTCAGGAGGCCCTGCCCTGTCAAAGAGGGAGAGCGCATGCACTCCCTGTTTGACAGCTGGGCACTCCTCCAGGCCTCCGCCATTGGCTCCTTTGGAGCTGGCATGGCGAGGCCGGCAGCTGGCTTCGCTGGGTTCCCGTTTGCCTGAGAAGGTGCGATGGTGCCTTCTCGAGTGACAGGGAAGCCGCAGACGCCATCCCCCACCCTGGCCAGGGTCACGCATTCACAATCACCATCTTACCTCCTCGCTGCTGGGCTGCTTCTCATGAGGGCGGCTGGCCAATGGGAAGCCACGGTGCAAGAGTGAGGAGGTAAGATGGTGATCGCAATCGTACGACCCCGGCCGGGGTGGGGGGTGGCGGCTGCAGCTTCCCTCTTGCTCGAGAAGGCACCATCACGCCTTCTCGTGCGAAGGGGAACCCGGCGAAGCCACCTGCCGGCTTTGCCATGCTGGCTCCAAAGGAGCCAGTGGCGGAGGCTGGTGGGCAGGCCCAGCTGTCAAAGAGGGAGAGCATGTGCTCTCCCTCTTTGACAGTTGGACATGCGCCGGCAATCAGGCTTTTCCCCTGCCATTGTGGGAGCATTTGCTTCCGAAATGGTTTCAGGAGAAAAGGATTTTGGTGGTAAAACAGGCTTAAGAAACCAGTCTTGCTTTGCCAAAATGCAGATGTGGTTTCCTCAAAGAGGCTCCAATGTGGGCTCCACTGCGGAAGCCACATCTTAATCCCTCCCCGAACTGGCTCTAATTCCATGTTTAGAGCCTGTGCGGAAAGGCCCAGTGTGTTCAGAAATGGCCTGGAAGTAGCCTGTTACTGGACCCATCAATTGCTTCCATGTCCCATGTGGGCCATTCCAGCCACTGACGCCTGCCTACATGGTAGCAGCTGTAAGAAATTCTAAGGGATGCAAAGCAGTCTACTTTAAAGTGGTCTTTTGGGATTGGGAGTGCTTCAACTGCTGTGGTTGTGCAGCCAGTGTGGCTACTAGAAGGCCATGTGTCCTGGTTCCATTCTGGCAAATGGATTCTGCAGCCCAAGGAGACAGCTGGCACAATACAATGAACTAAGTGGAAGCTCTCCATAAGTACAATCCCATGGGAAAATTGGGTCCATAAAATATATTCAGTTCTACACACATTCGTCAAGCTTTTAGCTACTGGGTGTAGTGGCACATTCCCTCTGAAAGGTGTTAAACACCATATAGTCATACAGGCTTTTTTAAAGAGTAGAGTCTCCCATGTCACCTGGAAAACCTGTTGTTGTTGTTGTTGTTGGGCACTATTAAATCATGGTCAGATCCTGGCTGACTGCCTGGGCACCTCCTGTATCTTGGTTTTGTCTTTGCCTATTACTGGGAAGTGGCTCTGCTTTTAAGACAGTTTGCTCTACCACTGAGCATTATCTGTTTACATTATCTGTTTAAATTACCTGCTTCCTGAAGAGGAAGTAACTTCAGGTGACAGAAGAAGAGGGGTTGGCTTTTCTACCCCTCTCTTCTCACCCATTTAAGGGGACTCAAAGCAGCTGACAAAGTTTTCTATTCTTCTCCCTATAACAAAACACCCTGTGAGGTAAGTGGGGCTGTGAGAGCTCAGAAGAGAGCTGTGACTAGTCCAAGGTCACCCACCTGGCTTCATGGGGGAAGGTGGAATCAAACCCGGTATCCCTAGAGAAGAGTCCAGCTCCCTAACCACTAGACCAAACTGGTTCACAAGTTCTTTGAGTAGGAGAGGACAGAGGATGCTGCTGGAGAACTGACAGTACAGCCAACAACTGAGGTCAAACAGCATTTTGAATCATTTTGTTTCCTGGAGGCAGATGTAGCTTCTCCAATTGTCTGTGTCTTTCCTGAAGCAACCTGCTCTAAAGGGAAACAGGTAACAACACAAAAAACTTTTTAGTTACTAAGATCTGTTCATTCTTTTTCTGTAGAATTACTTTCTTCTGCTGTGAGCTAATACGTTCTTACTTCTTTTTAATGTTTCTCTGACATAGATTGAACATGAACATTTTCAGTTATGCTGGCTTTTCCTTGTCTTTTGTTTACTTTGATGAGATTTAAATTCATTACGTTTCTACCCCAATAACCCTAACAAAGAGGGATTATTTGGTGAATGGCTGAAGTCCCTAAGGGAGGTTGCATTTAAGTGGCAGAACTTCCATTTAAACTGAGTATAGATACTTCGCTCTCACTCTGGCTGTTTTTGACAAAACCGTGAAGGCATGCAGGCGTCTTCCTCTGGAAATTTAGTCTGCTGATAAATTCCCTTTACTGTATTGTAGGAGTTCTCGAAGCTGAATTTTACCATCAGGCTAGGTAGCTTTGTTAGTGTGAAAGGAGAATGGAGATTCAGCTTAGAGAATTTTTATGATGCAGCACTCTAACCCTATTCACTGCTGTAGTAAGTTTATTCTGATACAAGTATTGCATTTTTTTGTGTTGTTATAGAAAGAGGATGATTGATTTCAATTGTTGATATTACAATTGGAAATCTATAGCATAATACCTTTTTAAAGGTACTATGGAGCCACCTACAAATCTATTTTTGGTCAAGATGCAGTGCATGCAATTCATACAGCACACACTAGGATCAGGTCCTGTAAGAAAGTTGTCTATCTTGATTCTTCTCAAATCTTTAATTTCAAAATGCTTTCCTGGAAAGGAGCATTTTGGGTAGATAGTTTATCACTATATGCAGCACTAGATACTTATTGCCAAAGTCCTGTCAATTCCTGTCCTCGATTCTTCCACCCCCCCTCCTGCCCCTCTATCCCTATCTGTCTGTCTGTCTGTCCATCTGTCCGTCCGCCCGCCCTTCCCTTCCCTTGATTAGGAGGCTTTTATGCCCACCCATTTTTTTCCATCCTGCAAGGCGTGAGATGGAGAGGTGTGTTTTCCTTTCCACGATCTTGCCTGTGAAGTCATCTCACTCTAACAGGCAAAAGGTAAATCTCAAGTTCTCTTCTTCTGCTATCTTTGGCAATGGATTGGTGACATTTGTGGATTGGATCTCTTGCACTGTTTTTTTTTTAAATATTATTTATGTATGGAAAAGTCCAGGGGAGGGTCCAGTATAAGCTCTGACAATATGGTGGTGGTTTTTGTTTTTAGCTTCTTTCACCCCCAGTCTACAGTGCAGGTATGCTCATTCTGTCTGGTCCCTCTTATCTCTGCATGAAGAGATAATGGAGGAGGAGAAGGAGGACCTTGCTGCATCTTCTTTGCCACAAAGTTTCCTTTCCATATAGGGAACCAAAAAGTGCCAGAGTGTGTTTCTCTGAGCTGAGGTTGGGAGTAGAAGTGGTGCTGCTGGGGAGCATGTGTGCTTGTCACCCAAGAGACGTCATGCTTGTAGCAGATGCTCAGAAAACATACATTTCCATTTGTTTCCTCAAGAGGCTTCTGTTTGCTGATGGATATTTTTTTCCCCTGAAGTTCCTGGGGCTCACATTGCATCTCCACAATGCACTTGGCGCTTCCTAGGCTGGAATACTTGTCCCAGCCTTGAGGTGGGAAGCATAGCATTTGTATGTCCTGTGCCTCCCCACACTTGAAACTGGGGAACAGCCCTACGTCAGGATGTCCTGGAAGTGGCCTCAGAAGTTGCTCATCTTCTGTGCATCAGAGAAAAGGGCCATGCAGGGCACAGGGCAGGTAGGTTCCTCACAATGCCATTGTCCATCTTCACGGCAGTGGCACAAAAGCCTGAAAGCAGCAAGCACACTCAAGCTGCGTTCACACCTAAATTTTAATCCACCTTCAGTCCAACTTCTGTCCACCTTCAGAGCAGAAAAACACATCAGCAATGTGATTAGTGGACTGAAGCTAGATTAAAATTTAGCTGCGAATGTAGCCTCAGAGCCGTTCTTTCTGACTTGTGGGAAGTACGCTTCTCATGCCATGACATATACTCAGTGGTTGTCTGTTAACAGCAGCGTTGCCTGCAGCAGCCCCAAAGACTCCTTTCTCCCTTTTTCTTCCAAGAAAAAGAAACAATTGGCTGTGGCCAGACAGGGCCTAAAACCCGGGATTATTCTGGCACTTTATTAGGATTGTCACATGTATTTGTGTCATTCCCAACACAACCCAGGAAAGGATTATTCTGGGAAAATCAATTCCTAATCCACATTTTTTCAAAGTACTGAAGTGGCTTACCTTGCCTGGATGTTTGCTGCTGGGATTCAACCTGAAAAAAATGGCCATTGTGCATGTGCAGAGGTGAAACTGAGCTGAAAATACCCGCTGTGCAAATGCAGGGACTGGTGCATGGGTACCTCTGGGCATTTCGTGGCATCAGAATACATGGAAGTACTCACCACACCGTCATGGGAAGATATGGCAGGTCAAATTAGGGTCTGACTCTGGGCACCCTGTGTGATTTTGCCTTGCTGTCTGGCAGAGATGGCGAGATGCAATTGTGAGATGTAAACAAGATCCCACATTTTTATCTTGCCGTCTGGAGGCAGCCGCTGACTTGGAGCACTACCAACCTAAGTAACACTTCATGCTGTAACTCACCTTTGATATAGGGTGGGATATAAATGTAAACAGACAACCAGACTATCCACCATCTGTACGGCTTACTTAACACTGTTTAAGGCTATCATTTGATTCTAAATAGTTTCTAGGTTTGCTGTTACTTAGAATGGAATGTGGATAACATGCCTTTTCAGAAACCATGTCCTTCCTGTGTCCATTTCAGCATTTCACAGGGTCTCCAGTTCCAAGGGTTTTGCTACATTTTTCTTCAGTTTGCCTCTTCCCAGTTAAATTACTGCTATGCTGGATACTGTAGATGAGGTGAATCCCCATTATCTCAGGCAGCATGAGCAGTAATTGGAAATAATGGGAGTTATGCCTTCATAGACATTATTTGTGGCATAATTTAATGTAGTCAGTTTAGGAAGCAAAAAGATATGATGTCTGTGTGCTCCCAAAAAGGGTTAAAGGTTCATGTAGGATTACTGGAAACCACTGCAGCTGAAATTTTGAGAATGTTACCTTAAAAAAAGAGTTGCTTTTGTCCAGCCTGTCCATTTTATAGCTAGATCCATTCTTATGCTACCATTTGGATTTATCTGCTCAGGTATCTTGCTTGTTTATCTCCTGATTGCTTTAGTGAATTCTGGGATTAAGCTGCTGGCATAAAATGGGGGTTGAGGAATAACTTAATCATCAGATCCAAAACAATACGGTAGTTTGTTTTTCCATTCAACTGCTGTGTTAATTACTAACCTGTGTGGCTACTATTCATAGAAGAGTCCATGAGGACACTGTGTGTAAACAGTTGAGAAATTTGGGCTGAGTTGCAGAAGCCATCCAATGGTTCAGATTTTTCATTTTTGAAGAAATTCCAAGCAGTAAAACCTTTATGCTTGAAGGTGGTAGTTTTCAAACATCATTATATGTGTCTGTGTGTGATATTTTTAGCATAAACTAAGCCAAATGAAGAAGAGGAGTTGGCTTTTCTACCCTGCTTTTCTCACCCATTTAAGAAGATGACAAAGCTTTCTGTTCTTCTCCCCACAACAGAATATCCTGTAAGGTAGGTGAGGCTATGAGAGCACAGAAGAGAGCTGTGACTTGCCCAGGGTCACCCAACTGGCTTTGAAGAGGAGGGCAGAATCAAACCTGATATTCCCAGATAAGAATCCGGATCCCAAACCACTAGACCAGCGGTTCTCAACCTTCCTAATGCCGTGACCCCTTAATGGAGTTTCTCATGTTGTGGAGACTCCCCCAACCACGAGGGCAAACAGCTGGGAAGTGGGAGGGAAGGGCTGCAGGAGACTCGTCGCGACCTCTCAAAGGGTAATTCGACCCCCAAAGGGGTCCCGACCCCCAGGTTGAGAACCACTGCACTAGACCAAACTGGAGTAAACGAAGCTTTACACCATACAATCGGGCTAAATAAAAAGAAGAGGAATGATTTATTTTTTTATTTAATTAAAAATACTTGACAGTGCTATTTTTTTAAAAAAGTCTGATAGAAACAAGTAACTTTCACTTATTCTAAAGGCTACAGTATAGATTTGTCAGTTAAAAAGGTTCATTAATACTTACCTGTGAATATTGGTAATAATAGCCATAGGCTGTTCATTCTTGTTGCCAACTCCTCTCATATCTCCACCCTTTTGGACTGTCTTGTTGAGCTGGCCATTATGATTTCGTAAGGAGCATGACCAAGATCAGGCGATCCTTGGAAAAGGTAAAAACACATTACTAAAGCAGATGAACATTGGGCTCCCTCACCCCTTATCACCAAACATTAAGATTCATGTTGATGTATGCTACTGGAATACCCCCCCCCAAAAAAAAACCCTTCTTGCAGTTTTGTTTCCCCTAGAACAGTAAAGGAAAATGGAGTAAGTTTGCTGTAAGAAGTGCCTTACTCAATCAGGGTAATAAAGAACAATGCTATAATTGTTTTATAATAGGTATCTGATGGAACTTTCTTCAGGTGAGACACGTAGGAGTGTAATCTGGTGGCTGCATTGTTTTTAACAATGATGTGTCAAGAGGTGTCTTAGAAGGACTCAAACATTGTGGTGATGGCTGTTACAAGTTATTGTATCCCAAGCATATCTGAGGCATGACTGTGGGTCATCTAGGAACAAAGAGATGCACTCACTAGGCTGGAATGTTGATTGACTTATAAGCTGTGTGCTTTGAATCTCAAGAGACACTGGAATTTTGGAATCCATGGAAGTAAATGGAAAGAGTTGCCTAAATTGTAGATTGTGACAATTGTGGTGTCTCTGTATGCGAACCCCATGCTGAAGTTCTGATTCATATAATTGTCATTACTGTATAATTCCCATTGGATTACCAACTGAAAAAGTAGCTCTGGATACTTCCTGGGCCTGGTCGCATGCGAGTTGTAGAATGACTTGAGTCATCCTGCAGGACGTGTGATTAAGTCAATGTTAAGTTAATACAAATTAACTTGAGGTAATAGGAGATAGGAAATGGTTTACTAATTGCCTTGCAGAAAATGTAAAAGGAATACGCAAATACTTCAATATATATGTAATACGCAACGAGATATGAGATATCATAGACAAATAAGATAGTTAAAGGTTAATATCACTATAAAAATTCTGTTTTATTAAGAAAGAAAAAGAAAGTCTAAATGCTGTGAAGACATTAATTCAAACCAAAAAATAACTATTTTAAGGGCCAGCTAGTTCTTTCAATTACTAAATCCTCCTTCATCCTCACTAAGAGCCACACACCATTTTTGCACTTACCTTTAAATCTGATCAAGAGTCTTCATAGGCCATGTTCACACCTAAGTTTTAATCCATCTTCAGTCCACTTTCAGAATGGGAGAACACATCAGTTAAGTGACCAGCTAATATTTTTTTTTTGACATTATCTAACTTAGAAAATCTACCTTTGGGTTAGATAAAGTGGACAGAAAAAGACTAGTCAGTTTGCTGGTGTGTTCTTTCACTCTGAAAATGGACTGAAAACGGATTAAAACTTAGGTGTGAACACACCCATAGTCGACCTTTGGACCTTCACGTTAGTATGGATCTGGTATGATATAGACAAAGTGTGATCTAGATCAGAGGTCCTGACTGGGATCATTTAGAGTCCACTGGTGGACCAGTGGTCCCAGGACCAGAACATGGGAAGCATGCAGAAGGGGACTAGCAGGGATGCAGTTCAGTGGCACTCCAAAGTGTGCTACAGAAATGCATCCCCCAGAGTCTCCATGGTGAAGAACGTTTGTTCCTAGCCCTCAGAGAGTTTATAGCCTGGCCTTAAAGCTCTCAGACAATGTTTGATCCATAATAGGCAACTTCAATATTAGCGGATTAAATCCGCAGTATTTTTTTTTTTAAAAAAATGCAGCTTAACTGCCATGAAGTGGTGGTCCAGCATCCAAACTGCAGCAGCCCCCCATAGCTTTCTGCTAGGGGAGCTGTGAGACTTCCATGTGGTGTGCATGGTCACATGGGGTGAGGCGCGCATCACATGGGATGGGACAGCCAATGGGAGCTGAGCTGCAGTCTCGGCTCTCTTTGGCTTTTCTTGCCGTCCTGTCCAGACTCTGGCAGGAAGCTTCACATTTGCTTAATGCTGCACAGCGAGTGCTGCTATTAAGTAAATTCGCCACTGCGAAGTATTCGCCGTCATGTGTGACGGCTCGATATTGGCCACATATTCCGGTGTGCGGCATCAAGAAGTCTGGATGCGGCCACTGTCAAGCAGACAGTGCTGGTACAGAACGCACCTTTCCATGATCCAAACCAGTGGGCTTGACTGGTCTGGGTCTATTATTTGCACCATGGATAGGTAAATGCAGAAAGGGCCTGACACCCTGAAAAATTCCTTACTTAGATGTGATGGTGGTCTAGGCATAATTTGTGGGGTAAGGAGAAACAGGATTGTGTGGGTTGCTGTGAGGGCTATTGCTACACAAGCATTTGAGTTACTGCAAGAGCTGTTTCAAAATGCATTCTTGTCACTTGATCATTGCTGCATCAGCTGATTACTCACATATGAATAAGCCATTAGACACGTAACATCACAAACAGAATGTTCAGATTTTGTGGAGTCCCTTAAGCCTTTTACTCACGAACCAGCAAGTATGTAATAGTGTAACCAAAAGCAGAAAAGGTGGGAGATGAAGCTACACAGCTGGAAAAAGGTGCCTCCAAATGGCAGGAGTAAATTGTTAGATCTTATTTATATTTGCAACTGCTAGACTGTAGGGCTGTGGTCACACTTAGGCCCTGTTTCCACACATGCCTCTTAAAACGGGTTAAAAATGGAACAACAAAAAAAAGCAGTCCAAACACGGATTCTGGCAGTCCCCACTTCAGTGGCTTTAAATTGCTATCAACCCCTCTGCTGTCCCCACCCAAAATGGTTCAGAATTGCATTAGGGAAAGGGAATCTTTTCTTACCCACCCCCCTCTTGCCAGCTGGGGCCCCACCTCCTGCCTGCTGATTAGAACCTGCAATGACATGGCGGAGGGTGGGGAATTGCAGCTCCCCCTTCTCCTCTCCTCTCCTCTCCCCTCATGCTTTTGCAAAAGACGTCCTGCCAGTCTTGCACATATGCACATATGCACAAACACACACACTCCTTCCTCCCCATCGCTCTCCTCCCCTCCCCATTGCCAGAAGCACTGGCTGGTATACACACACACCTGTAAACTCAGGACTGGTGCTGTTTCACTTTTCTGCAAATGCAGAAGCACACACTGAAGCAAATGCAGAAAAGTGAAAAGGGGGCAGCAGAGAGAGAGCTATGTGTCCGCTTGCCCGGCTGGCTGCACCTGAGCACCCTTAGTCATCGGTGGGGCATGGGGGGGGGAGGTGCTTCTCTCTTTCCCAGGGCTCAGCAAGGCAAAAGAGGTGCCTCCAGTGTGTGCTCCTGCCAATCCTGCACATACACATGCACACACAAGCACACACACCCCTTCCTCCCCTTCGCTCTCCTCCCCTCCCAGTGTGTGCTTCCGGGCAAGGAGAAAGTGGAGGGAAGTGAAAAATGAAACTTTGTTATCCTATAATGTGGAGTGTGGAGTGGGTGGATTGCTACATCTTATCTGGCCGAATTGTTACTTCTCTGCTGAATATGGATCTGGCACTTTAACAAATCTGGCAAGGGGCTGGTCCCTGTGCAGGGTGAAAGCCCACCTGTTTCATGATGTATTTGCCCCAATACTGCTGTAAAGAAGCAATAAAGAAGAAGCATTTTAAAAGCAAAAATGGAAAAAAACCCTTGAAAAAACAGGTGTTTATTTATTCTGTTTTTTAGCCAAATAATCCTCAAAATACCCCACCTGATTGGGAATGGAGACGAAGAGGATCCAAACAGTTTTTAAACCGTTTTAAAATGCCAATGGGAACTGGGCCTTAAGGTTTCATCCAGTCCACTTTCAGAGTGAGGGAATACATCAGCAAAGTGACAAGCTGTTTTCTCTCAGTGTTAAATAACTCAGAAAATTCACCTTTGGGACAGATAATGTGGAAAGAAAATTACTGCTCACTTTGCTGATGTGTTCTCTCGTTCTGAAGGTGGATTGAAGTTGGATTAAACTTTAGGTGTGACCACAGTAGGGATGTGCATGAATATTCATAGGCATTTGAAATTCAATCAAATATGCTGAATTTTGACATTCAAATTCCAATTGAATGTCCAGAAATTCGAATTTAAATATTCCAATCAAATTTTGAATTTCACGACTATTCATTCAAATTATTTGAACACTCATATATGTACTAGTTAGTACATGATGTGTACTTGAAGATCTGCACCTTTCCCATATCCGTATGCAATTTTACGGATCCGTACGGGATGAAAACTGGTTGCGTATGGGATAACTACGAGATGCATACACAAGTGTATGTGTACGGCTGTTGGGAAGATGTGTTTGAATAGATTTGAATTTGCTTAATTCAAAGTGATTTTGTTAAATTCAAATTTAAATAATTCAGATCAAACCAAATTTTCGATTATTTGAACTGACCCGAAAAGAATGTTAAAAAAAAAATGCTTGCACAATCCTAGACCACAGCATAGGAGGCTCCTACCTCCTCTTGTTTTTTTTGTAGCATCATTGCTCTTGCAAACATTACTGGGATGCAAGCAAGCACCCTCCCACCTCACTTTGTTTTTTCCTACACACTTCATGCATGAAGGGTCCTTTTGCTAGAGTGGTGATCCCATGATGAACTGGAAGAACAGGTTAGCAATCTAGCATTATGGCATGATGGAAAAGATGGTGTCAGGCCTGAATTTTCGAAAATGCCTATATAGCATATTTTTGAAGGACAGTGGGAGTATATATGTGGCCATTCTGACATAGTCCTCAGAAAATTACATTTTTTAAAACTGACTCTTTAAATTGAAGCATCCCAAAAGCAGCTTCCTATTATACAGCACATCCCCTGACAAAAAACTGGATGATCAAGTCACAATAACTTTCCTACAGGGAGAAGTTCTTTCTACCTCTTCCAGATAAATAGTTTTCTTTCTATCTGTTCACCATTTCTCTGTCTTTGGTACTTGAAGGAAAATAACTGTTTCCCATATGTCATTACATATTTCAGGAATGTAATATGTAGGACAAACCTCCTCCTTCCCAGAACATATGAATTATGTTCTGTACTCTCAATATTTTTGCTGGTGCCAACGCTAAGGAGACCCTGGACATTTGTGAAATGTTAGATTGTTTTTCTGATTACTTTTGCTACTAAAATACTTTTTTGTGATCTGACCTCCAATGTGAAAATAACAGGCATGGAAGAATTTAGACTGCAGATGCAGTCGCAGTAATGCACATAGTCATTTATAATTATTTCTTTATTTCAAGTATTTATATGCTGGTACACCTAGTAAAACTTTGAAGTGCTTTTTTTTTTTAATCTGATGTATTTCATAAAAACAAAACAGTAAATGGGACAGAGAAGACAATTCAGATTGGTAAACCTCAGTTGCAAGGGAATGACTTTATCAGAAATCTAAGTATCAGAAGTGAGCTCATTCAGGAGGTAGGTACTGCTGCTAAAAAGGCCCAGTAGGATGATTATTATTAATATTTAGCATCTCATAGTCCTGTAATTGGAGAGGTATAGGTATGTACATGAATTTTTTAAAATTCATATCAAATTGAATGCAAAAAAAAGGATATTCATTCAAATAGATCCCGTTCAAATGTGGTAGGATTCAAATTAGGTATGAATAATAGATGCGAATCTGATTTGAATCCCTGCTACTAATCACCTATGAATCCCTACATATCCCCTATGTATCTGCTCTGAATGCATCAAATCCACTCTGAAATCACTTTTAATCCACTCTGAATCCACTTTTATTCCTTGCAAATGTTACTGGGCCAGCTGCTTTCCTACCTCCCGGCTCACAAAAGTAACAAAGCTTTGTATGACTTTATAGAAGCCTTCGATTCAGATTCAAATGTCAGTCTTTGAATGTGCCAACATTTGATTGGAATTGAATGTCTGAATTCAGATGAATTTGTATGAATTTTGAACGTGACAAATATTCACGCACGTGCCTAGAGAGGCAGTTTGTTAGGCAGCCTGGTGTCAGATTGCTAAGGCTCTTATATATCAAATATAAAACTTTGATTATGGCCTGGCAGCAAACCTACAATCGGTATAGGTAACATTTGTGCACAAGGGAGTGGCCCATTCAATAGACTGGCTGCTGTATTGTACCCCAAATTCTACAAGTCCTGGAAAAGGTTCAAGAATATCCGTTTACAGAGTAGATTACAGCAATCCTAACATCAGGTTACCAGGGTACAGTCAACAATGGCTAGTCTAATGTCAAAGGACATAGCTTGTGCATTAGCCAAAATTGGTAAAAGGCACTTCTGCATTTGAAGACGTTTTTGCTTTCCTTAGGAGCCATCCAATATCCTTGTTCTTGAATGTCCAGATATAGTGGAATAAATAAGTGATGTTAGAATGCAGCCTTAGTGCCATTCAAGATCATTAGATCTTTGTGCTTTCAGTTTCACTCAGCTTGCTAATTCTTCCTAACAAACAAGTATCGAAGGATGTATCCAGACTTACGGATACTTCACATTCCGATGAGCAATTGAGACATGGACGTCACACCTGACACCCAATACTTCGTAGCTGTGCTGCATTATGCTGCCGCTACTTTGAATTTCCTTAATGCTGAACGATGAGCACTCACTCTGCAGTATCAGGTAAACCTGAAGTTTCTCGCCAGTCCATACAGGACGGCGAGAACGGCGAACAAGAGCTGAGCCTGCAGCACAGCTCCCATTGGCTGCCCATCACCCATGACGTGCCCCTCCCGCGCACGCCACGGAAGTATCACAGTTTTTTCTGAGAAAGGTATGGAGAGGTTGCTGAAGTCCAGACGGCGTGTCATGGCTTCATAGCAGATAAGCTACGCTTTTTTCTCTAATAGCAGATTTTATTCCGCCAATCTGGATACAGAGGAAATCACGATGAAAACTTTCGTGTAAACCATGATTTATTATTATTTTCCCCCTCAATAGAACTTGAGGAGTTGTGGATGTCCTAAGGCATTCCTTTTAGTTTGCATGTTAGCTCACTGAACAGACAGATTAATGCAAAGAAAACAGCTTCTGTGGAAGCATCCCAACTTTTCTGAAGGTCTCAGTGGACGATGCTCTGGGACCATAGTTCTAATTATTAACGTGGAGTCCTATTTTAACTTGGGCTCCCTCATTCAAGATATCTTCTGCATGTTCTTTATTGTCGAAATGTTCTTTCCAGAGACACGAGCTACCAGGCTTTGTCTGAATATAAAACAAAAGCAGGTGCATCTGAAATAAAAGTAGTGTGTGTTTGTTGAAATACAATGCAGGGATTGTTAAAATGCTTTCCGCAGCAGGGGGCACAGCTGTAGTTTCTCATGGCAACTTCCTGCCTCGTATTCCCTGTGGCAATGGGCGCTCGGTATCATGTAGCTCTTGGCAAGCTGTTCATCCTTAATTAGGGGGCATAATTTCCAGGCATTTACTATTCTGGAACTGACAGGTTTGTACTCTGAAACATCATAACATGAGAAATTACTTAGGAAAAAAACCCAAAAACCTGCCAGCCACCTTTCATGAGCTTTCGGGAGATGCAGATGACTAGAGCCTAAAAGCAGATACTTGAAAACTAAGTATTTATCACCTGCTATCTGCATGGCATGGGGAGACTGCGAGGCAGCATTCAAAGTCTCTGACCATGCATTTTTGTCTGGTGCATTAACCCCTGTATCATTATCCTTTTACGCACAGAAACAGAATGCAGGGGGACCCTGCTGGGGTTATGTTACAATGAAGACTTGCTTCAATCAGATCTCATGCCATTAGTATATATTATGTCAAATATTGCATACTCTAACTGTAACTCTTCTGGGTCTGAGACAAGAGGCTCACCCAGGCTTACTTCCTGGGATTCCCAGGATTTTATACCATAAAAAGACTATATTTTTGACTACTAGCAATTCACCAGCAAATGCTATTATTAACAAGTCTTAGGCTGTGGTCACACTAAGATGTAATCCAGCTTCAGTCCACCTTCAGAGTGAGAACACATCAGCAAAGTGAGCAGTAATTTTCTTTCCACATTCTCTATTCCAAAGGTGATTTTTTTGGTGGGGTTATTTAACAACTGAAAGAAAACAGCCTGTCACTTTGTTCATATAGTCTCCTACTCTGAAAGTGGACTGAAGCTGGTTTAAACCGTAAGTGTGAACACAGCCTTAGACTGCATCCAGTGGTTGGTTATTTATGCCACTTTGCCTTCACACCTTAAATTTTAATCCAGGCTCAGTCCACTTTCAGAGTGAGAGAGCACATTAGCAAAGTGACAAGCATTATGTAATGCAGAAAATCCACTTTTGGGCTAAATAATGTGAAAAATAATGACTAGTCGCTTTGCTGATGTTTTCTCTCACTCTGAAAGTGAACTGAATCTGGAATAAACTTAGGTGTGAATGCAGGCTATACTTGGATATTCCAGAAGGAAGCATGTGATTCGTATGTGTTTTTTTTGCCACTACTTTAAACTGAGGCATCAGTGGATACATTACCAAAAGCCACTGAGCTAGAATTTCTCCCTCAAGATTTGAATATTGCTAGTGGTGCTGAAGTTACTACATCAGACTACGTTTCTGTTCTGTTTTAGTAGAGTCAGATGTCCCAGGTCTTATGGAACAGGAAAAAATAGCAGTGCTACCTCATGAACACCAAATTTGGGCAGAGAGGCAGGAACAGTCACATCTGCTTAGGAGAATAATGTTTCCAGTTGTGGAAGGCAATGTAGGAGAATTGCAGACACCAGGCCACTCCAGTGGTATCTTACCACAGACTTGGTAAGTCTTTCATTTACATTTCCAATAACATCATCACAGTAACACTACACCCATGCCACAGTACAGTACTACAGAAGTGTCTTCTGATATGACGTTGGAGACCTACTAAATTGAAAGAGACAGGAAAAATACAAAGAGCTGCTTTGTTTGACTCTTGACCTTCAGATTAACATAATCTACTTTGGAAACCAACAGTTTTTCAGAGAACATCACACTAACCTTCAAACTTTTTAAATTGAGGTGTTAGGAATTGACTCTGGGGTTCCAAAGCAGTGCCTTAGAGGGTCTCCTGCATACTGTGGAGAACATGCTTGGTGGATTAGTGCAGGACTGGGGAAGTGAAGTTTGGAGAGTGCTGGTGGCTGTCTGCAGGAAGGACACCCATCCAGGTGTATCACTGATGCCAAGAACCAAAGCTTTGGACTTGCAGGCTGGAGATTTTCTCCTGTCTCTGGTAGTGGGACATCATTCAGAGTAGACATTTAAAGTTGGATCCACACAACCCTCAGGCTGAGCAGAACCTTAGCCATCTCTAAGCCACCTCACATCTGCTCCCCCTACATGGCTGCATTCAAGCATTGGTTACTTATGCTGCTATATTTGGATATTCTGGAATAAAGCATGAATATTCTAGAATATCAAAATATAGCTGCATAAGTAAGCGACGTCTGGATGCAGCATCTAGATATTTGGAACAGCAACAGAACAAGGACCCAGAAGATAAATGCAAGACCCTGGGATTGTCTTGCAGGAGCAGTGAGAGGCATCCCAGGTTGAATTTATTTTAAGCAAGACATGATTCACACTTAAATGCAGGTACAATGGAGGCTGGAAGTCCACAAATATAACAGATATAAATGAAAAGGTGTGAACAGTCAGACCTGAAGGTGGACTGAAGAAGGTTTAAAGTGAAGGCGTGATCAAGGCCCTGGCTATGTTGGTGGAAAAAAAGCAGTACTTTGAGACACCCCCATTATTTTTTGCCTAACTCTTCTGGATAGTGATGTTTTACTCGTATGCTTCACTCTAAAAATTGCTTCTTAGATGTGTCTGTAACTCATTAACAACCTGTAACATTTGGTCATTTGTTTCACACCTAAAATGATTGCTGGGAAATGTCAACTAGTGGAAAAATGTGATAATCAAACTATTTCAAGAGAATGTTTACTGTTTTCATCTGGGGGCTTTTTCGATTTTGTCATCTAACATTGCCCAATATTGCCACACAATCACAGGTTCTGCAGATGGGAATGGCACTGTGGGTCCATGCCCAGAAGTGGCTCCTCTTGTAAATTGTAAGGGGGAAATGTACTTTTTAGTGAAATCATTGTGCGAGGTGGCCCTTGTCTGCAAGTTCTGCTGCTAGGAAATGAGTATGTGCTTCAGATATCTGCTGCACAGGGTATGGTATTTGCCCTGTGATGATCCCTGTGTAATAAACTCTCTAATTTATTAACTGAAACCTATGAATGAAAATAAGCTGAGAGCATTTTCTGCTAAGATGAGATAAGGAGTGATCTAGGCTGCATCCAGACGCCTGTTACTTATCCCTCTATATTTTGAGGAATATATTATTCTTGAATATCCTATATATTATTCTTGAATATCCAGATATAGCGGAATAAGAAACTGATGTCTGGATGCAGCCCTAGTGACAGAAGCCTGTTTAGTCAGTGCTTTGGGGAATCCATCAAGACTTGCAGATCATTGACATCTGCACCTTCTGCAAGCCATATCCCAAACTGGAACTTCAAGAAGCAGCCCCAAACTACCTTAATCCTTTCATCGACAACTGCACTATTGGGTTACATAGTTTTAATCCCAGAGGAGTTGTCTCTTGACATTAAACTGTCTAAATAGTATTTATATCTGCTGCTGCCTTGCAAGATCACTTAACCCTGCACAGCAGTTTAAAAGTAGTTAATGACAGGCCCAGCTTGACTTGCCCCTTATGAATGATCACATAACTTCGACCTGTGCTGTCATGGTTTATGGAGGAAGGCAGTTTGTCCATTGCCTGCTGCTTCAGCCCCAGCAGGTAATTTGAAATGAAATGAGACAGTTTCTACAAGCAGATTGATTTGGGAATCTTGCCTGTTCTTCCCTTTGACCCTTGACAAGTTGACACTACAAAGATTGTGACTTTAAAAAATGATTGGGAGCAAATACATTTAGGTAGATGATTTACCGCGTGTTAAAGCAAGGACAGTGCGTCCAGAGTGGAGCTGCAAGGGGAGGTAATTGTGAACTTTAACAACTCATGTTTTATGTTTCTGTATTTCATTAATTATCTGACCAGATGAATCCACTGATAAAAAGTGAGCTGGATGAGGTATCCAGCAGGGTCCACTTGAGAGCTCAAAAGCCAACATCAGGTCATCAGCTAATGCAGGAATTTGTGAGTGGACCAGCAAAACGCCAATAATACATACTAGAGTTGCTCTCCTAATTCCTAAATATCTAATACATTTAGTTCAGTGACTGGAAAGTTACAAATTAAGGGTTATGTTTTAAGGCAATATATTGTGAATGTATTTGTTTAGGAAATGTCTTCCCCCCTTCTTTTTAAAAGAAACATCTATGCTGCCTTTTAAATAAATGAAATTCTTCTCAAACTAGCTTCATATGAAATAAGATAGGATACAATAAAGAAGTGTTTAAAAAAGCTCACAATTTTTTCCCGTTGTATTATTTGAATGTGTAATTCTCATCCATAGATTACTTTCAACCTCCTCCTTTAAATGCAATTACAAATACTCACCATTAACATTGAAACATAAGCTGGAAAAAGAGAAGCAAAGATTTAGTTATGCATTATTAAATGTCTTCTTTCAGTGATAAAGATAGCCGACCAGGAAAGGACATGCTTCGTGGGACAGAAGGCCCAAGGTTCCTGACTTCTCTAAGCATGGTGTCTTGGGAGCATGGTAGCTTATGAGATTTCCTCCAGATGTTGTTCCACTTCCTGATGGCTCTCTCCAGCATGGTCAAATGGTTAAAGATAATGTGTGCCATAATCCATATTTCCTCTAGTTTGTATCTCTCTTCATAATTTCCCATCCTGTTTTAGAAGGCTATCACTTCACCCCTCAGGTGTAGATTTTCAGATGGGAAAAGGCCACCTTACCTGTTTGCTAGTGGAATTCCTTTGCTGAATTGGGAGCCTTTCATGAAGAAAAGGAATTCCTTTGATATTATGATGGTCCCATCATAATATTAAGTGTGGTATATGCTAGGAAGCATAAATGAATCTTAGGACCTACCTTGGAAGCTAGGGTTCTGCTAGTATACTCATAGATGGCTAGTGCATTGTACACGTACAATTGATGTATATGCCTTTATGCAGAGTTATTACTAGATCCACATTTTGACAGAAAGAGAAATGGAAGGAGCAAGGGTGGTTTTATATTGGAACCGTGTTTCCAGAGCAGATAATTTTATCAATGGTTACACAGCTTTATCAATGGCTAGGATACCATTTTTTAAAAAAAATATTATTATTGTTGTTGTTGTTGTTGTTGCTATTGCTATTGTTATTGACATAACACAGCAGTAACGCACAGCAAACAAGATATTCATGCTGGTTTTGGTAATTGTTATCACTAGTCGGGCCCTTCCCAAGCGCCTAGGACTGAGTGATGTATCGGCAAATGACACAAGCAGATCCCAGCAAAATGGCTTTCTGCAGCTGGCAGATGGATATTTTGTTGATGCCAATGCTTTTCAAGTGCCCACTAAGATCTTTTGGCACTGCCCCTAGTGTGCCGAGAACCACTGGGACCACCTTTGTTGGTTTATGCCAGAATCACTGTAGTTCAATTTTCAGGTATTATTATTATTATTATTATTATTATTATTATTATTATTA
>MTQE01001134.1:14397248-14408269 GCA_014337955.1 Aspidoscelis marmoratus | reverse complement strand
GGGGGGGGGGAAGGCAAAAAATGTAAAGAAACGAATATTTCTCCCCAATTTTGCTTTCCTTTTGTGTCAGTTGTTTTTAGATTGTAAGTTCAAGGGCAGGGACTTCTGTAATATTACATAAGCTGCCACGAGAACCATTGGTTGGCTTAAAGGAATATATCAAACAACATAAGCTATCCCCACACTGTCAAATTTAAAAAAGCACAGTGATCAATAACTTTATTTAATTGAATTAGTAACTTGGTCTATCCCTGGCCAGACATACAACAATACTGAATGTTCAGATGTATTTCACTCATAATTTTTGTTTAAGATATTGTTGTTATTGTTATCATCATCATCATCATTAATTGTAGTCCTATTGTAACTGACACTGATAACCATAATATTATTGTTAACGATATTGCCTTTTAAAGAATAACCGCTGAGGCTGAAAGGTTTTGTAACGTCATGGTTTTGGCAGTTCAGATAGTGTAACCAGTGGCTATCTTGTTTGCAATGCAGTCTCTCAGCTGTTCAATGACTCTAGGACTGATTTACGTTGTTAAAATACAGCATTGCAAACAAGGTTGTTTAAAGCTGAGTGATAACATGTAAGCATTAAATGTAGTGTGTCTGTTGACTTTGAAAGAATTTAATGGATTCCCTAATGTGGTTAGCAAGGTTGGGAAGGAGCTGTAATGGGATTGGAGAAGGGGGGTAGTAGCTAGTTTCTAGATCTTGTCATGTCTGGTAAGTAGACTGATTTTACAGCTCATGGAGTTTTCCCAAGGGGAGCAAAATCTGAAAGAAAGAGTTCCAGATGGCTGAGCATGGTCCATTTGGTTCACTTTGTTGGAATTACTGTGAACTGGTAACTACTGAAATCTGTTCTAATGAAAAAAGCTTTAGGTGCAAACTTTGTGGCTACCAGAACAAAAGGAGCTTATGGTGAACAGAGGATAGAATCAGAAATTCCAAATCAGTTTGGCAGATTTCTTATGTGCTCACTCCCCCAACTTCCAGTGCATTTCTGATGAGCATATGGGTGTGTGTTTAATGCCTGTGAGAGATTAGTGGCTATGTGACATAAAAGAGCAAATTATTTGAAGGGGTTCTCATTGTAAGATCCTTTCTTCACTTAGCTGGGAAATCCAGAATAGTTGATCAGAAACAAAACGACTCGTCCCTGCTCCAACCCAACCCCTGTGCCAGCCCAAAAGCTTGTGTGAGCTTCAGAGCCATCTTTCATGATGTCCTCTTGGTGGGAACAATGTGGGCTGAAATGGGTCTTCCTGGAAACTTTAAATATATATATATTGATCTTACATAAACACATAAGAAAGAAATAACAAAACAACCAAAGGGAAAAAATATGTGACTATACATAAGTAACTAGACACCCTTAACTAGGGGTATGTACGGATATTCAAAGATACAAATATTCAAATTTGAATTGAGTGCCCATAAAATTGAATTAAGATTCAAACAAATTTTGAATTTCAGATCTATTCGTTCAAATTATTCAGAAATTCACATGTGTACGGGTTTGTACACGATGTGTACTTGCAGATCTGCATCTTTTCTGCCTCCGTATTCATTTGTACAGATCCATATGGGAACGGGTTACAAATATATTTGGGGGGGGGCTGCCACAAATTTTGGAGACCCATCACAAATTTGGGGGGCCTGTCATGTTTGGTGGTTTAAAAATGAAAAATGTTGAGGGCACAAAAATGGGGGGCTTCCCCCCTACCCCTTCCTGGCTATGGGATCAACCAGAAGTTTACAGATGTATTACTAGCATCTAAACTCTCAAATATTCTGCCTGATTTATTCTTCTCATTCTTGGCATTATCTGCATGTCTTCAAACTTCTAATGCTGGGAGTTCCCTTTTTAACAAATCTGAACTTTTGATGTTTATTTGTTTAATAGAAATATGTTTTTTCCTGTGTGAAGAAATCAGAGCCCATTGCTGTTATTTTCACCCCCTTTCATATTTGTCTCTATTTTTAACAACTTAAAAACATAGTTCAAAGCAAATCTGGAAAGATCAAAGGAAGTCATTCCATAGGAGAATAAATAATGTTGAAAGGAATTAGGAACAATCTAGAAATATCATACCTTAGGGTGTTCATTCTACCTTAACTTTTCCCTGTTCAGGAATGTTTATGATTGTTGTAATAGCAATCATATCCTCTCCCGTTTTCTGGGTCTGTTTTAACAACCTGTATCCTGTGTGTTGAGAGATAGGGCAATGTATTGGTGGCATAATGCTTATGGCTCACTAGCTGTTTGATCAAACCATTGTGAACTAATATGAAACTGAGGCTTGTCATTTGAGAAAATTGTCCTTGGAGTTAGAGATATGCATTAAAAAATGCACTGACAGAAGTGGGCGAAGGAAGAATAGCAAAAATGTGCTCTTGTTTTATTTCGGGGCAATTAAAAAAAATCTGTGAAAATTTGAAACAGAACATTTAATAAAAAGACCACTTTCCAAGCAAGAGAAAAATTCTTGATTTTACTTTACTGGGACTGTTCCAGCATTGAAAATTTGGATGGCTCCATCCATTTCTATGGGTACCAGCTTTCGGAGACCCCTTTAACTGGGTTTTATGTTGGTTTTATGGTGAGCTGTCCTGAGATCTCTGTGTATATAGGAAGAAGAAGAAGAGTTGGCTTTTCTACCCCACTTTTCTCACCCATTTAAGGGGACTCAACGTGGCTGACAAAACTTTTCTCTTCTTCTCCCCAAAACAGACACCCTTTGAGGTAGGTGGGGCTGTGAGAGCTCAGAAGGAAGCTGTGACTAGCCCAAGGTCACCCAGCTCGCTTCATGGAGGAGTGTGGAATCAAACCTGGTATTCCCAGATAACAGTCTGGTTCTCTAACCACTAGACCAAACTGGCTCGTGGAATAGAAATACAATTAACTAACTAAATATTTCTAGCTGAAACTGTCTGTGTGCAAAGCATCATCTCTGTTACTGTGCAATGCTGTGACCCCATTGAAAAGCATGTAATTCCTATCCTACCGAAGGAAGGATGAAATATAAATATTAATGATATGTTTGGAAATCAGTTCTGCAATATTTATCTACTTCTAACTCAGGCCTCTGTAGAATTATTAGTTAAATGCAATTCACCAGCCCTTTTGAACAACCTTCAAGGAACCTGATAGAACTGACTTTTTTTTAACAGCTGATTGCAAAGTTGGCAGCCAGAGATCCATGCTGAGATTATTTAACTGCTAGTGGTATGTACAGTACTTCAACATGCCACTCAGACCAGACTGTGCATATGAAAGGGATGGGCAGAAAGACAGTTTCTGTGGCATATTCATATCAAACTGTATCACACTGAGCACTGTAGCAGACATTCAGGTGAATGGCAGATGGGCATCCTGTCTTCTCCAGTAAATGTGCACTGTGGTAACAGCACAACAATTATATATTTGTTTATTTGGCACATTTATTATGCTTTTTCCAAAATCAAATTAAATATATACAAAATAAACCACCATTTCAGTGCATAAGCATGCATAGATGTATATAACAAAATGCAAAATAATAACAGAAAATGCACTAAAGAACTATTAGTAAAACAAATCTAAAAATGAGTTAAATGGTAACATATTTACAAATCAGTTTATAGGCTGTAAACCTGTTTAAAATTTGCAGTTTTTCTTTCTTACTTTATAAGCTAGACGTTTTGTGCCAAAGTTGACACTTAACAAGTGATGTCTTAAACATTTTCTGCAGGTTTGACTTCATTATGATGATGGTTCCCTACTCCAGAGTGGCAGTTTGGGATGAGATAATGTGGAAAGGAAATGATTGGTCAGTTCGCTGTTGTGTTCTGTCATTCTGAAAGAGGACTGAAAATGAATTAAAACTTAGGTGTGAAAACAGGCTAACTATTCATGGAAACCAGCAGCCCTAATAGCTATATCTGGACTCTGTTCTGAAATTAATTTGGGACTTTAGACGATCATCTTGGAAATTAACAAGTATTTACGCTTATAATGTCTATTAGAGATATTAAATAGATTCTTAATTGCTCTTAGTACAAAGATATTGAAGAAGAGAATAAAAATAACGATAATGGAAAAGGATCCCTGAGAAGGCATCTTTTCTGATTTATTGATTAACAAAATAGTATAACTTAAAAATAATCTATTATATATTTCTTATAACTAATACAATTTCATAACTTATTAAATAATTCATGTAAATATTTAAACACGTCATATACTAATTTACAATCAATCAATCAATCAATCAATCAATCAATCAATCAATCAATCAATCAATCAATCAATCAATCAATCAATCAATCAATCAATCAATCAATCAATCAATCAATCAATCAATCAATAATTAGACGAATAACAAAATGAAAGACATGTTTTTGAGTTTTGTCATTGGCTTTGTAGGATCAATCTGACTACATAGATTGAGTTGAGAACTGTATATTATTCCTCTCTTAAAGGTTTTCTAGCATATAAGGACACTGACCATATTAAGTTTCATAACAATGTATAATAGATAAATGAGGAAATGAAAACACAACCTTTTCACAATTATAATATCTTTTGAGTAACTAAATGGATTTGAAAACATATAAACCACATGGAAATTTGTTATATGAAATGTTGTTCAAGCAACAAATATCTTTAAAAAACCCACTATTTAGTGTTTAGTTCACATACTTGGGTAGCATTATTTACAAATGTGCTATACAATGAAACAACATAATAAATAATAATGAGACAACATTTTCTTATTTTAAGGTAATTGCCTATTTTCCATTCATTTTAGGTATTCATTTTTTTAAAAAAATATTTAAGAAAACATGAGGAAGCATTTTTCAACGTGCACAATATAGATACAGAATAGATCATAAAATCTTTAGATATACAGATTAACTGATGCATAAGGTTCCCTTACTCCATGCTAGAATCACAAAATGAAAAGATATTACTCATTTATTTATCCTAGAAATTCTAGTGACGTGTTTGACAAAAATGGCAAATTTCAAAGGTGATTGGAGGGCTGAAGGTTTTTTGTTTTTTGTTTGTAACCTAAGAAAAATTTGCAGCTGAATTTTGCTTTTTAATAGAGTTCCGCATCAAACGGTACTGAAACTTTATTTCATTGGAAGGCATATTCAGTCACAACTGAGGCAGGCTGTCTATGAACCAGTGATCCAGAGGCTAAAAACCTTTTAAGACCATCAGCCATTTCCCTCAGCCACCCAGTCTCCTGCTGTTCACTCATCTTTCTGGCCTCACAGCTCTCATAAGTTAATCTTTTCTTTCTCTGTGTCTTAATGTGGTCATCTTTCTTCTCCTACATATCTGCCTTCGACTTCCTTGTCATTGAGGCTGACAAACATCCTTAGCCATTTCCCACCTCTTTGTGGTGCAGGATGATTAGTCAGAAGTCCAGTTTGAAGTGGATAACTTTTTTTTAAAAAAAAATCACGTGCAGAGGTTGCTTCTGTGCATTATTTAGCTAAATGCCAGTGGCAACCGCTGCCTCCCAGGTACCACCCAAGTGTTTTGGATTACAACAGCTTGCTGATGTTGATGGAGACTGTAGTTGGAAACAGCTGGAGAGAAGATTGCCCTAAAGGATGAGGAGATGTTGGAATATAGCTACCAGGATCCTTGCTCTTCCTACTTTGTTCAGTTACTGATTGTGCCTGTGTTCACACCTACATTTTAATCCCTCAGCCTACTTTCAGAGTGAGATAACACATTGGCAAAGTGAAAAGCTGTTTACGTTTGGCTTTATCCAACTCAAAATTCACCTTTGGGTTAGATAGTGTGGAAGGAAAATTATGGGTCACTTTGCTGATGGGTTCTTCTACTCTGAAAGTGGACTGAAGCTGGATTTAAATGCAGGTATGAGCACAGCCCCCCCCCGTGTAGTCTGGGAGGGGAGGGAGCTTATATTTTACAGCGCTCCCTGAAGGTTATTTATTTATTTGATTTACTATACTGTCTATCCTCTGCTAAGAACTCAGACTCTCAAACAATTAATTAAAAACAAAATAAGAAATACTATTATAATTAAAACATCAGGAGCAACTAACTGCATCCTGCAATTGCACATTATTATGTGCCTGGGCAAAAAGAGATGGCCTTATTTGAAAAAAAGAAAGTGTCAGAAAAGAACAGCACTTCAGATTTCCCTACTCCCCCCTCCCTCGCCTCTTCCCAAGGTATTTAGAAGCCATAGGTCCCTTCTAGGTTTATATTTAGGTTAAAAGTAATTAAGGGATGCTTATTATTTTGCCGTTATTGCTTTACACTGAATAATTCTTATTTGGATAAATTACATTAGTTTATATCAAAGAACTATTTTTGCATTTGTGACAGATTGTTGTTTATTCTTGCAATTATTGGTTTTAAGTTGTCTTTCTTAGTCTTCCTTCACTTCCTTTCCTTTCCTATTTCTTAGCAACCCTTCCTGCTTCTAAACAGGCTGGGTTACCGAGCAATATAGTGAAGTGCTTCCCTTGATCAATAACCGTGCACCTTTGCCTGTGGAGACCCTTCCAGGCAACATCTATCCTTTATATAACATCTATCTTTTTATCCTTTAGAGCAGGATTTCCCAAACTGTGGGTCGGGACCCACCTCTAGGAAATTTAACCGTATTTGAAATAACTTTTTTGATGTAATAATTTAATTAAGTAATAAAAAAATTGTATTAAAACTTTGTTTGTTATTTGAAAAGTCCTTTATTCATGTTGGTAACGGTTAAATTTCCTAGAGGTGGGTCCCGAGTTGGTAAACTTATATTAGATGGGTCATAGCCCAGACAACTTTGGGAACCACTGCTTTAGATACCATGCAGCCATCTTTTAATCGTTTTCTTTTATCTTTTAAAAAATGTGCCTCCAACTATACATATCCACTTTACATGGCTATAGGATTTCAACCTTAAATGCTTAAACACTTATATTACTAAGTGCAAGAATATTCTAAACATTCAAAATTCGATCAAATTCATTTGAATTTGGGCATTTGATTTTGAATCGAATGTCTATACATTCATTTTGTAACATTTGAATGAATTTTGAATCTTTAGAATCATTCGAACAAATCATTTGAACAATCGTATGTGTACAGATACGTACATATTACATACGTGTCTGTATGCATCTTATTTGTACCCTTACACATTTCTACAGATTAGGGATATGCACGAATATTCTAAAATTCAAAAATCCAATTTGATTCCATTGAATATTGACATTCGAATTTGAATTGGAGCTCAAAAATTCAAATGTGCACATTCAAATGAATTTTGGATTTTTGGAAATCCGATATGGATTTTTGAATAATTTGAATGAACAGATCCAGAAATATTGCATATGAATGTAATGCACTTTTGCGTTTATAATGCAGAATGACATTTGTATCTCCAAATATGAATTGAAAATTGAAAACTATATATAAAGACAATAAATATGATCTTAATATTTATCATCATGATTATCATTACTTCATGTTAATCTAAGTGTCTTATTACTGTAGATTAGAAAGATCAAGCAAGCGTTCAAATTATTAATGATAGAATTTCTTTAACTATTTTATTTTAGGTATTTCAGAAATAAAATGTTTCATTTTAAAAAAATTGTTGCAAGCTTTTTTTACCCAACATAACTCCTATATTACACATCATCATCAGAAGAAGAAGAAGAAGAAGAAGAGGATGAAGAAAGAAATACTTCCAAATTTTGATATACAGTACCAGTATCTTATATTTATCACCAAATTTCTAGTTTTTTTGCTATTGTATGTTGTGCATACACTATCATAAATCTAATCTTGTGGAATCCTGAAGGCACAGGATTCACATGTTTGAAGTCCTTACGTATACATGTCTTATATTCATTTCAAGAGGTCTTTCATGTATAGTATTCAGCTGAAGGAGACATACTGCAAGTGAGGTCTCAGGAGTATTCTGATATCAATTACTTTCTTAGACAATGAAATCCCAAATTATTATTCAAAGAATACCTAGGAGATTTGAGTGATAACAATTTTAAGTCCATAATATCAAGCAGTGTGCAAAACTTTGCTGCAAATTATCTTGTCATATTTTTCCTTGTTATCAGGGCAGCATACAAGAAAATCACTAAATATAGCTCAAGAGCACCTTAGAGATAGGAGTGTGTGGCACTTGTGTTCTCATCCCATCTATAATCCACTGACACATGATCTATCTGCAAACCATCTCTTTCAACATAACAAAAAGGATCCCTCAGAAAGATAGTGTGTGACCCTCGTATTCCCAAGCCTTCTCTAACCCTCTTTTTCTAGCACATACTGTTCAGGATAGGATGATGAGAGCCTGGTGTGTGAATACCACCATCTCAAAGCCTTCTCTAAACCCCTTCAGATTTTTTTTTGGAGTAGGTGGGTTGTGTCTGATCAAAGCCTTAGTTGACTCAGAGGTGATTTTCTTAACTGCATGCAATCGCAGCCTAGGTGCTTTACCAAATTCTAGAACTATTATGTTATAGTGTGATGTCTACAGTACAGGTGGTATACCGTTTGAGGCTATTAGCAAATGGAGATCTCCATTTCTTTGCCCCATTGTATTATTTGATTTATCTATTCAGGAACAGTTAACATTTCTCTTTACAATTTGTCACTGCCGTGAGATTTTATTTCTGCAAACAATCACCAGAAATAGATTTCTGTCGCTGTTATTACTGAAAGCTGTTTGTTTTTAATAATAAGCATTGACTTTCAGAGCTCGATTCCTTATGGAACTATAAAACACAAGCCAACCCCAGCATCTGACTTCCTCTCTTTGTCAACTTTTTACCAGATGTGCTAGTTTGTCTGTATATAAGTAATCAGCTTCTGAAAACACACACACATAGTACTTAGGGAATAAAAGCTGCTTTTCCAGTACATCTAGTTCTTTGGAAGGGTATGATGGACAAAGCTACATTCTATCATTTTTTTTTTTTTTTTTTTGCCAGAAACATAAGCTGCCTGTCTAGGAGAAGTTTCTATTTGGAGACCATTTGTGATGGGTCTATTCATAAATACTGAGGTTCATATACATTTTGTGTAGACTCTGAATGGTGTCTATGTGACATGGGGTACAGATTGTACAGTGTTTGGTCAACAGTCACATAATGGGTGCGGTTTTGCAACACTTGTGCAAACTAAACACTTATTTGTGTCAGTTTGGGCAAATCCCCACAGCAAGCTTATTTTGCTTTCCCTAAACCGAAATAATAGAACCGGATGCAAACGCGAATTTGCCTGTTCCCATTACTTTTAACTTAATCGCATTGGATCTGGATTCTGAGGATCGTACATGGGGTACGTGACACAAGGTGGGACTCAAGTGGCTACTTTTTAAAAGCCGCTTCTCGGGGCTGCCCTGCCCTCTTCCTCCTGGCATGGACGCACCACCCATAAGGGACCCCTTCACTGAGCCTAACTGGGTGGCTGGGTGGCTGCCGCTTCCATGGATGGGGGAAAAATGGCAGCGGGCAGCCAGCCAGTGATTCTTTCCCCTCCTCTTCCCATTGCTCAGGGCACACAGCAGCAGCAGCAACTAAAGCCCCTTTGCTTTAAACATTCACATTCAGCTGCTTTCCTCCCTTCTTTTCCCTTTCTAAAGTCAGATCTTTTAGAATTGCATAAAATTGCAACATTGTTATTCCAACCATCAAGTTGTGAAGTGGATTTTTACACTGAAATCACTGTCTTTGGAAGCAAGCTATTGGGAGAGGGAAACCCTAAACATGGATTCTCATCCCTTAAAACGGTACTGTCCACACAGTAAAAAATGTAAAACGTTCCAAGCGCACGATCTGGAGTGAGACCTGTTGAAATCAGGATTGAGATTCACCATGCTTTGAGGTGGTTTAACATGGGGAAAGGGTGTTAAGCCAAACTACCGTGCGGACTCCGAGGACTGAAAACGTTTTGAATCCGAAATAAGGTTGCCGTGAAGACACGACCTTTCAGATTTACTACAAAACACAATTGAAGATAACTTCACTGAATAATTTATTGTATTGTAAAACTTGGATGTTAGGTGCGTCAAAGGCTACTAGAACCAATACCTAGATACTATTTCCAGGTTGGAGAGTTAGACATGATGCCTCTAAAGACTATTCATAGGAAGTCAAGAGCAAGTGAGGGTTTCACCATCTTCTGCTTCAGAATGCCCAGAAGTGATTGGTGGGCCACATAACCTGATCCCGAAAGGCTTTTCTTATGCTCTTATGTTAAACTTCTGCTTTAATGAGGTTTTTCAAAGTTTTCAGGTGGGTCAGGTGGGACATGACAACATGGCAAAAGGGGCAGCTTGAAGGTACCACTGAGACAGTAGCATGTGGCACTCATGTCTTCTCAACCCTCCTATAATTCACCTTTTCTGGCACAGGATATTTGTGAGAAGTGGGAATGAGAGATTGTACTGTGAACAGTCCCATCTCTAAGCTGTCTCAGATATATATATTTGCTGTGTGCGATCACAGTCTTCACTAGATCAGTAATGTTCAACTTTTTGTGACCCCATGGACTACAGTGCACATCTTCTGTCCTCTAATGGCTCCCAAAATCTGCCTAAGTTCATGATTGTTGCTCCCATTTCACTGGCTGCATCCAGAAACTGGTGATTTATTTTGCTATCTTTGGATATTGTGGAATATCCATGCTTTATTCTGAAATATCCATAATGGAATAAATAAGTGGTCTGGATGCAGCCATTATCTATTCATCTCCTTCTGCTTTTGGCTTCAGTCTTTCTCAGCACCAGGTTTTTCCTCCAATGAGTCTGTCTTCTCATTATCTGGTCAACGTATTTGAGCTTCAACTTCAGTTCTTTTAATTAACAGGGATGATTTCCTTTAATATTGACTGATTTTATCTCCTTGCAGTCCTAGAGACTCTCAAGTGTCTTTTCTAGTACCACAGTTAGAAAGTGTTGATTCTTTTTTATATTTTTTATTGATTTTAAAAGCAATATGACATAAAAAAAAACAATTAG
>MTQE01001134.1:14377053-14388898 GCA_014337955.1 Aspidoscelis marmoratus | reverse complement strand
TGGCACAGTTTGGGGGGATTTGGCATGCTTTTCGTGGGCCAAATCCAAAATGCATGGGGACACCACTTGCCAATACCACGTTTGGAACCATACCAAACTTGCATGGGGACACGGACTTATATGGCAAAAAAACCCCACCCCAGTACAGTCCCAGCCACACCACAACAGATTAGTGTGCCTTAGGGAGCATCCCCATGCTGAAAATATTCTGAGGCCACCTCAGGAGCGTCTCCATGCAAAGCCCTAATACCGGCTACATGCGAGACAATAGGTGTCCAAAAAACCCCCTACTTTGCAAGTGTACTCATCACAAAATAGGGGGCTAGCACGTATCGTCCTGGGGTTATACGTACGCTCCTGGGTTATTTGGGGTGGAGCTTGGTGGCCGCGGTATTAGCGGGCAGGGTTTCGCCTCTGCTCCCTGTTCCTGCCATGCGCGCTGCAATCAGCAGCTGCTTGGGGATTTCTTTAAATAAACGATTACATCTATTACACCCTCCCTTACATGATAGCAAGTCTGGGACCTGAATTGGAAGAAAAGTTTGAGCCGGTGGTGAGTGGGGGCTGCCCGCTGTCATGTGGATGTGCACACCTCCGCTAACCTGTGGCAGCCAAGGAAAGGAATGATCTGCTTTTAGTTATGCTTTTAACTAACTTTTGGTTATGCTTTTAACTGTGGCATCCAAGGAAAGGAATGATCTTCTGTTGTGTTGCGTTTGTGGAGGTGCAACTGAGGTGTTTGCCTGTCATCGCTGTAGTGGGCGGGATGGGTTTTGGTGACATCAACCCGGCTTCCAATCAGGGGAGAGGGTGGGTGGGGAGAAAAAGATGCGTGTTCATGCTACGGCTTGCATGGGGACAGGCACGTACAGTTTGAATCTGCGTTGCCCAAACCACAAGGGGACGCTTTATTATGAGTTACAATGTGGATTTTTATGACACGCATCACAAGCGTAGCAACCGGCTTGCATGCGGATGCAGCCTTAGAGTATAATGGAGACATCTCTACTTTTTCCCTTCATCATACCCATTTAATATAGTGCCCACTCAGTTTGTCTTTCTTAGTTTGCACTTTTCACTCTCCCCAGCTTTAGTCTGATGATAGGATACTTTCCTCCTCTCCTGCCCCTTCATCCATCTTCTCCCTGTGCCCTCTGTGATTAAATGCACTCCCATAAATAAGATATTGGCTTCTCAGTGGAGGGTAAAGCTACTTCCCTTTGTCCCCATTCACCAACTATTCTTGTTGGTGGAACTTAAAAACTGAGGATTTCTAAAGCCAGAGCTCCTGATAGCTGAACCTACCCTTGCCTTGCTCTTTGCCTCGTGTTGTCTCCCCATTTCCTTAAAAAAAAAAAGAGAGAGAGAGAGAGAGATGAAATATGTGCAGATGCATGCTTGAGCACTATCTGATTCTGGGCCTCCCCTACCAACCTTTTTCTTAATCTTAGCATATTGTGGGGTGTTGCTGCTCCTTCATTCCTTTAATACCATGACCAGCCTCTTTTTTGACTATGGAACAGAAACAGTATCAATGCTGGAATAATGTGAAGAAAAATCGGCTTCTCTACCCCACTTTTCTCACCCATTTAAGGGAACTCAAAGCAGCTGACAAAGCTTTCTATTCTTCTCCCCACAATAGAACACCCTGTGAGATAGGTGGGGCTGTGAGAGCTCAGAAAGAGAACTGTGACTAACCCAAGGTCACCCAGCTAGTTTCGTGGACGAGTGTGGAACTGAATTAAGTATTCCCGGATAAGAGTATGGCTCCCTAACCAGAAAACCAAACTAACTCACAAACTCAATTTAGGGGGATGGCTCAGATAAAAACTGGAATGGCATTTTTGGGTGCGACTGTTTCAAACCACTACACCAGTTGTGACTGCAGCCTAAGTGTCAACCTGGTATGTCAGCTTCCATATATTTGTTAGCATCAAGTCGTACTGGTGTCTACTTTCATTCACATTAAATTTCAACTGCTGCTGCAATTAACCTGTGGCATTTCATCAAAAAGAAATGGTTGTGAGTAGGCTCGCAGCTTCTGGTATGATTGTTTTTGCAGCCTAAGCTAGCCCAAGGTTGATGCAACAAGTTACTGATGTCATAAAATCCTAAATTCTATTTCTGGGTTGTTGTTGTTGTTGTTTTACATTTCCATACTAAAGATTTTCATCACAGCACATTTTGCTTTTGCCTCACATGCCATTCATTTTACATTATCTTTTTAAGAGTGTGTAGCATTGACTGCTAATGATTTCAGGCTACTGTTGCTCCTACTTCCTTGCCTTTTCAGTATTCTGCTTCTTTTGCTTCCACATGTTTCATTTCACTTTTTAAAAAATGTCCTTGATTCTTCTTCTATATCAACCTTTTTGCTTGTCTTGTGGGAAGCTAAACAACAAGCTTTGAGCCATCTTGTTCTAATATAGATGTCTTAGTGGACCAACAAAGGATATATTCCGGTTGTGGTTAGATTGGTAATTTAGGACTCAGCTGCATTAACTTTGAGATTTGCAGCCAGATACACTAGATGAGAAAAGAAGCGTGGCACGAAGGCATGTAAATGAATAATAATTCCATAGTTCAGTGCACTGTAAACTCTAGCTGTTAAACTATTATTATTCTAGATTTTTATAATAGGACCAATTGGTACAACTTTGAATGTACAATGAACTTGCTGCAAGTGTTTACCATCGGGACCTAGGATTGAGAATGCATTTTACTTTCATTTCCAAGGTTTAAATGGCCTCACATGCTTCTCTTGGAATTAAGATCATTTGTGTTTCTGCCCTCATACTCTGTGTCCCTCTCCAGCTGTAATAATGTTGTTATCTACGCATGTGTTTAAAAAAGATTATTTTGGAACATTTGGCTTTAAGGACCTCTGTGGTTTACTGGAAGGTTCAGCTCATTCATTTACATACAAAGTAAGATGGTTATTACATTTAAATTCCTTTCCAAATGCTGCGGTTTTAAAAAGAAAGAAAAAATGGGGTCAGAAATGTGGCAATGGCTATGCGCTAACTTTCTGATGTTTTGAGGAGGACATTTGATTATGGTGAAGGCAGAATGCTAGGGGCAAATGGAGGCTTGCTGGGCACTAGCGCAAAAGCAAAGCTCCCATTGGAAGTCTCACTTTGATTTCCTGCCAAAAATTGTTTGAGGCACTAGAAATCATAATATGGTTTGGAGATAAAAGGCATGCTTCCAAACCGACTCTTGCCCCTTCCCCAATGTCCTTGTGGTTTGAACTCTTAGACTGCAATTGTTAGGGGAAGGTAAGGCAACCTTCTTATGAAGATGCACTCTTCTAAGGCAGTGGTCGCACCTTCACTATGAGTCATCTTCAGGCCATCCTCTAGTATGCTCACGTCTGTTTTTTCTGATTTATAAGTGGACTTTCTCTCCTCCACTCGTACTTTCTGGATTCTGCTTTTCACAGGACCCAGCCCCTCTCAGCATAGCAAACCAGACTAAAAGGGACTGAAATGTATCATGATGGGTGGAACCTACCTTCCCTTCCATCCAATGCCGTATGGGTGGGTGGTACATATTGGAGTTGGGAGCACTTGTCCCTTCCCTGTTACATTCCTGACAAGCAGTTACTACTTTGCTTGTCACAATTCCTAGGATGGCCCCCTCTCCCATCCTGTCCTCCCAATTCCCCTTTGTTCCAATTTCACACTGGAGGAATCTGTCCATCATTTAATATATATATAAAGTTTTGTGCTAAACTGATGAAGCAAATATATTTTTTTCATTTGCTCTCTGTTGGTTTTGCAGAATAGCTGGAATTTTTTTTAAATGGCCAGACAAGCACTGTTGGGAGGGGGAGCAAGGGTGTTTCCGCACTAGCTGCAGAAATCGGTTTAATTCCCCCCCCCTTAAGTAAGATTGAAAACACTTACTGTAAATGGCTTCCGCACTGCAGACCTGATTGGAGACTCTTCACGGATGCCGCTTCCACATTTCGGCGTGCAAGACTGGTTTTTAAAACCAGTTTTGCCACCAAATTCTGGATTAAATCTAAGACCTCAAAAGTCACATCTTACATCCGTCTCTTCGCCTGGATGTGTGCAGAAGCAGTACGCTTCCACACAAGGCTAGGCAAAGGGACAGATGTCCCTCTGGCCGCCATATTGGGAAGGGCAGAAGTAGGACTGCCTGCTTTTGAAGCCCCTCCCTTGCATGCCAGGCACTTCCGGAAACACGCGGTGACTGGCAGCTCATCACTGCAGTCTAGTGGCTCCAGGGGTGGCGTCAGTGGCACATGAGCCAGAGGACTTTTGGAATGGGTGCTGATGTGTCTGCACAGCACCCAGTCCATCTGTTCTCCAGAATACAGCCTCTCTGCGTGTGTGCATATGCGCGAGGGCCCTTCAGATCTGTCACTATTTGTGACAGATCCTCCGGAGGTCGGATCACCAAAAAACGGATCTTTTTAGATCTGTTTTTCGGCAGCCAATGTGGAAGCACCCCAAGAGTATAAATGATAGTTCTAAGGACAATGCATCTTCCATTTTTCTTTAGAACTGTGCAGGGGAAACAATGTATCCTTTCAGTAAAAGGAGACATTTATTGAAAAGCGCAACTGCTTCAGCAGCTTTAGGGAAACCGCAGAGTACAGCCTCTCGTTTTCCTTCAGGAATGGCTGTGTTGGGTTGGGTTGTACATGGTCTGCTTTGGCTGCATCTGATTGGGGGCACAGTCCCCTTACCCTGACAGTCCCCTGTATTACCATAAAATTTGCCATCCGCACTGCACAGCTCCAAACACAGACTTTTGCCACTGTTGATTGACAGAACTTCGTCCTATCAGAATGCAGGTGGTGTTGATGCAGTCAAGAGGGGTGGGTGGAGAACTAAAGAACTGTGTAAATGAGACTCAGGGTGATAGCATAAAAGGTGCGTGCATAACAGCCCAAACTTAGGACGGATTATCAGGAAATGAGTGTGAAAAGGATTAGGACATCTTCAGTTCAGTTTCTTAACAGGATGGAGTATTTCAGGAAGGTGTGACCACAGCGTAAGAGTAATGATGATGTTTTGTCCTTTCTGGCCTACTAATGAGCCAGATGATGATGAGGACTAAGGGTTAATGAAAAGAGAGCACACAAAAAAGGTTTCCCCCATTTTTCTTCTGTGCCTTCCTCTCATTGTTTTGGTGAAATGTTTTAGAAGTTATTGTTGAGTGGGGCTTGAAACTGCCCTCCTGTGTCTGAAAATGAGGTTAGTGAGAATTCTTAGCACAGCTACTAGTACTCCAGACCCCTGCAACTGATGCTGCCCATTGCAAAGCATGTGTATCTCTCTCTGTTGGATGGCTTTGGGTGCTTCTGTGCCTGCTGCTGAAAAATGGATCCCAAAAGATCCATTTTTTGGCCATCCGTTCTTCCAAGGAGGCCCCACGCATCCACACACGCATGGGACAGCCACGTTGAGGCCGGATCAGGCGACTGGATCACCTGGGTGCTGCGTGGAAGCTACAGTACCCAGGGCCGAAGGCAGCCAGATTCCCACACTGCCAATGCCGCCCCCGGAGCTGTGGGACTGGAGCATGCAGCTGCCAGTCATTGCGTGTTCTGGCAGCACACGGCCTGCTTCCACCCTCCCCAAGATGGCAGCCGCTGGGACATCCGACCTTTGCTTCTCCGTGTGCGGAAGCGTCCTGCTTCCAAAACGGACTGAGGTGAAGGGCCGGATGAAGACCTAATTTTTCAGGTCTTTCTGGAGGCTGGATCTTCTGGCGGCAAGACCTGATTAAGAATGGGTTTTGCCTGCTGATGTGCGGAAGTGCCACCGAAAAGGGACCCAAGTCCAGCCTCCTGTGCAGAAGTGAAGTTTTTATGTTGTCTGTATGTGTGTCTAATGTGGTTTAAGGGCCTGTGCGGAAACACCCTTCTTCTACTCAGCGACAGTTCTATATCTTTTAATCTCCTCCTCCTCTTCTTTGAAGCAGCAGCTCAGGAAATGGATTCCTGGGGTGATGGAAATGAGGCATGATTGGAAGTTTTGTTTCAATTTTACCAAGCCACTTTTCAATCTGTTGCCCACTAAAACATGAGTTAGGACGATCAAAGAGAGACTTTTGATTGTGCTTCCAACTCTTTTTAATGAGGGAGCGACTCCTTGCACAAGTTTGTTGTCTCCATTTGGGAGACTTGTAATACACACTCTTTACATATTTGACCAAAAGTAAAGCCTCTTGGAGTTTCTTGCAAAGCACTCAGTTTCTAGCTGGATCTGTGGGCCAGTTGGAAGAGCTTTAGCAACAATCCAGATGTTGCCTTCTTCCAGGCCCAAATTATGTGTGGCAAAAGAGAAAAGAGAAATGAAATATGAGCAAGAAAATGTTTTAATGGCAAGGAGGAGAACTCACCTCCTAAGATAGCTGCATTTATATAGATTCTCCCTGTGCCCTTATACGTGATGTGTGCATATACATAACTGGAATAATGCTTGAAGAAGATTGGCTTCAGATGGAGTTTTACCTTTGGACAACAATAATAATCAAATTGCTGGTGATGTAATGGAAATAATGCACTGCATAAACATGAGGCTTGGCTAGGTTCTACAGTGATTCCCTTTCTTTGTGAGGAAATTATCAGGAATATGTATTTTGTACTGAAATATTTATAAAATATTTTCTGGTGTCCCCATTAGATTGAACTATATATCAATATCTTGGGAAATGACGACTGGGCACAAAACTGAATTTTCTAGGCTAAAACACTTGTCTAGTTATCCCTTGTGAACACAATTTGAATAATAAACTGTTGTTTCTATACCATTGGTGAAATGGGATTTCCCTTTTGTAACACAGAATGTACAACCTAATCTGGCATTTAACATGGTTGCTAAAACTGGTTGTGCTCATGTAACTTAATCCTAGAAACTTTCAATAATATGATTTGCTCTCCAAGGCGCCTGGGACTTATGTAGATAGCGTGTTTGACATACTTCTTCTGTAGTCCCATTGACTAACACTCATAGACCCCTAATCTCCCAGTTTTCCATAAATGGCAGTGGCTTGCACAACACAGAGGACTTATTGTAGTGTACCATAGTGTTAATAAGGCATGGTTGTACTTCAACACTGGGAAGACAAACATTCCTGTCCCATGGTATTCTTTTAAATGAGCAAGTGGTATAGAAATATTTTCAAAAATAATGAATGAATGAATGAACGAACAAACAAACAAACAAATTAAGAACCCATTGGATAGTTAATTTTCACAGTGACCAGCAAATATTGGCAGTTTTAGTAGATTTTAATGAAAATTTGAAAACCTCTAATGGTGAGGTACGGTGAGGTTTGATTCAAATATTTCCAAACACTGGTTGAACACATATTTTTGTCTTAGGTTTTGATGAAATTCATTGGGGATGATACATTTGAATGTCAATATTGGTATATGACAAATATAGCAATAATAGTACATATATATGTGATTGGCTGTAGCTCAGTGGTTGAGCAAACTGCCTGGAAAGCAGAGGGTCACCAGTTCAATCCTAACCCACTTCCCAGAAATAAGTACATAAGAAGAACCCTGCTGGATTGGGCCACAGCCCTTATATCCAACATCCTGTCTCACACAGTGGCCCACCAATTGCTTATGGGGATTCACAAACAGAAGACAAAGGCAAAACCAAGCAGGCAATTGCAAACTACGTCTGTATTGCTGCCAAGAAAACTCCATGGAGGTGCCATTGAAGGTGCTCATGCAGCCAACAAGGCATTGGCCACAACTTGGTGGTACCCAACAACTACAGTATATATTGTGTATGGTGTAGATAGAGTCTTCTTGGAGATAAGGCTGCATCCAGACACTGTTTACTTATTCCATAAAGCATGGATATTTCAAAATATTCATGCTTTATTCTGGAATAAGTCACTTTTTGTCTTCTTGCATATTCCTTTGGCTGCTGGGAAGAGACAGAACAGAAATTGGAAATAAAGAGTTCTAAAAAAAAATCACTTCTCATAGTTTTCACCGATGGCCCAGGAGTTAATTTGCTGAATTTACACATACTGGTTACATGCCTCTCACGGCTGATTTAACATGTGTTGCTGCTGACATTCCACTTCCCAATAAAAAGGGCTGTGTGGAGTTTTCTTTCTGAAATCCTTTGGTCTGACTTCTGTGAGTCTTGAGTGTCATTCTGGCTTCAGTAAGTAATGCGGGTAGTACAGGTAGATGGATCTGACAGGGCTGAGAACTAACAGCATGTCAGACGCTTTTCTCCAATGAAGGCTATAGATCAGACCTAGGAATCTGCTGGAGCCAAAGAGGGTGACAAGGGAATAACATCCCTTTCTCTTCCATAGACAGGGGTAATAACTCCTGGCTCTCTAGGGACAGATTGTAAAAGCCAATAGCTAGGAGCTATGAAGCAGGGAGGGCAGAAGAATTGAAAATTAAAGAGGGAGTGAAAATTTGGTGTAAAGCTTTAGTGAGAGGTTGGAATAAAACATCAAATGTCACTCCTTTAATTGCCTTATTGTTGATGTAGGGGGGTCTTGAAATTTTAATTTTTATGTCTTTAAAATAACCTAGTTAAAATGATTAAATAACACACAATATATTTGTGGGTAGGTCAAGTATTTTTATGCCTTTTATGTCTTTGGCTAGCTTTGTTCTGTTACTTGTTGAAAATGAATACGTCATCATACTTAAAGTTTAATATGTTAATCCCTCAGTCTGTGCGAATATGTATTTAACTTTGAATATTGTTATATATAGTAGGCTTTATGTAGAAAGAACACTATATAATGTGCCAAATGTATGTAAAAGATATTCCTTTTTCACATCTGTATTAGTGCAGAAATATATTTTTATCAATGTAATAGCTTTAATCTTATTTAAAATTCAACATAGGTGCTTTTTATATTCAGGGCTAAGCTTTACCTTTCAGTAGTTTGAGCAATTAATTTAAACTACAGTATAGAGAGTATTATTTTCCTAATTGCCATACCAATTGATGTAATACAAATCATAGTAAGACACAGTCCATGTTTGTGTGGAGGATGCTTACCGAACTAAATGGAGTTAGTCCTGTGTAGATGTTTTCAGTTAATTCCGTTCAGCACCTTATCTGAATGTTGCCATTGTAAACACAAGCACATGAAATTTGCCTTAGAATCATTGTTTATTTTTCACCTTTTTAGTTTATCCAAGTTAGTGTTTGTTTGTTGTTTGTTTCAAGACATTTGCGTACTGCTCTTCGTGAAAGAACTCCAGGGCAATTTAATAACAACAGAACAGTGACCCTAACAAATAAAATGCTTTAAACGGCCTTAGCGTATTTAGATTTTCCCAAACCGCTAAGAACCCAAAATATTTGTCATTGTTGCAATTTACCTCACAGCGATACCGTTTGAACTAGGGCCGTTACAGCCCCGACCGCAATCCTGAGCCCCTGTTCTCTGGAGCAATCTCATTTCCTTCAGAACAAATTACTCAAGAGTAAAATGAGTGCCACAAAATGCACCTTTCTGTATAGGCTGAAAAATCAGAACAAAGCAGTTATAATAGATCCGGCTTTGGCAAGACCGGTAGCTTTTTAAGAAGTGATACACTCAGAGGTTATCTTTGTTATATGAGATGTACTTACTTAGTTTTTAAAGTGTGACTGGTGTTTAGTTAAATCTTTTACGGACTCAGTTCACTGAAGGTGACAGAAGTACTCACTTGAGCTCAATGAGAAGTAGACATGACAGTAAATTTTTCAGTCCCAGACAGGAGATCTTGTTATAAGAGTCAGTGTGGGGGTCAGGGCAGAGCCTGTTGATGATTGAGGAAAAGAGAAGTAAATTCATTCTGCTCCAGGCACTTTGTCAAATGCCAGTAGCTTACCATTGAGAACTAGTCACCCGTTGGAGTCTTACAGCCCTAGAGGTCACTCATTTGATATAAATCATAGCACTGCATAGGCTCAGCAAACCTATTGCCATTCGAGATGAAAATAAAAAAGAGGAATGCATGCTTCTGAATGAAAATGACTGCAAACATCCCACCACATGTTGCTGTTTAATGCAATATATGGCCTGATATTGATCTCCAGAATCAAGTCATTAAAATGTGCAGGGTTTTTTTGTTTATTGGAATGAAGCAATTAAATGGTTCAGTTATGCCAGACCTTACCTTTTCTGATGAAAACTATTGATTTCTTGCCACAGCTTTATAAGCGACAATGTTTTTGATTACTCTTGACAAACCTCCTTGGAGTGTTAATTAAAATTGTACCAGATGAGCAGGTGTGGGAGATCATTAGATTGCCCGGATCACGCACCACACTTCATATTCTGCAGCCTTGCATAATGAATAGGTCACAAGAGGGGAAAAACAATATCTTAATCAGCAGAATTAGCATCTTCACTTAAAAAACAACAACCCCAAAACAAAACAAAACCCATAACCATCTAGGTGGCGTTCAGTTTTACAGGACTGACATCCATCATCTGTCAGAGAACTTCAGTGACACTGTATCTACTTCCGCTTTCGTGATTGTAATCTGTTTCAAAGAGAAAGTCTAGCAACTTGTATTTTTAAAGCATTGAACATTATTACACAGTAGAAACATAACATATAGATAATTTGGATTAAGGCATAAATGTTATTATACATTCATTAGAAAAATGTTTTGCTTTTTGCCAGGATAAATCTCTGAACATATGTCCTATAGAGTTATTGAATTCTTAAGGTGTTTAATTACATATTTTGGTCACCATTAGGGAATTGCACAAATATTCATAGGCATTTAAAATCCAATAGAATTTGCCAAATTTTGACATTTGAACTTCAATAGAATGTCCCGAAATTCAAATGCAAACATTCAAATGTAAACATTCAGATCAAATTCTGAACTTTGGATCCATTTGTTTGAATTATCCAGACATTCATGTATGTACGGGTTCATACACAATGCGTACTTGAAGATCTGCGTATAGAATAACTATGGCAGTGTTTCCCAAAGTGTGGTACATGTACCCCCAGGGGTACGAGAAGAGTTTGGTGGGGGTACGCGTTGCACCGGAGTTTGGAGGGGATCACGTGGGAATATCCACTGCACCGTGCTTAGCTGCGCCCACAGAACAAGGAAAGAAATAGGCGCGTATCACAGTTTTTACACGGGAACTGGGGCCATTGTACATCGTATCACAACTCATTATGGTGGGAACTTCTGCGCATCCTTCGCGCAGCTCGGGTTTGGCCATTTTTAAACTGCGGGAACATTAACAGTTGACGTTGAGCTGCGGAGCTGTTTAAACGCTGGAGAAATGCAGTGTTATCTAACGGTCTTGTGAGGCGTAACACGGAGTGAATATACTGCACTTCGTTGTGTATGTACCAAAAAAAGAAAAAAATATATATTTTGATTTTTATTAAAGCATATGTTTTTTATGAGGGGTACTCAGTGTTACAAAAATTATACAAGGGGTACACATATGTCAAAAGTTTGGGAAACACTGAACTACGGGATGCATACGGATGTGTATGGATGCGTGTGGATGTGTACAGATGTGTACGGATGTGGGGAAGATGTTGTCGACATTTGTATGTGCAGATTTGAATAAAAAATTTGAACGAATAGATTCAAATTTAGTAAATACAAATTGAATCTTGTTAAAATTTGGTATTTGATTCAAATAGAATGTCAAAAAAACATTTGCGTACATCTCTAGTCACCATGCCACAAAAGACATGACTTTGGCTAGCGTTACATATTTCATCCATTTCCCACCCTGCCTATTTTATCATACATAGAGACTGATCTTGTGCTTAAATTTGTGGGTGTTTGCCTCAGGAAAGCTGATCCATAAGATTAGCCTATATGTCACAATG
>MTQE01001134.1:14364553-14372053 GCA_014337955.1 Aspidoscelis marmoratus | reverse complement strand
GTCTTGCACAGGTGCTGGTCAGTTGCCAGCTGGTGCCAGAATCGGGCAGGTCCCCACGGGCTGACACTGTAGCAGCAGGCAGCCAGGGGATTGATCCAGGGGGCAGAGGGGCACCCCCCCAACATGTCACCAGGATCGGTCCCACTCCTCTGCATCGGTCTGCTGGCACATCACAGAATGTGTGACATGGCTGGCAGTAGCTGACTGAGGCAGAGGGGAGGCAGGACTCCCAGCTTTCGCGGCAATGGCGCAGGCTCGTCAACAGAGGACCATTCACATTTCTGGCCAGTAGGGAATGCTTTGGAGAAAAGTCCCTCCTGGCAAACGCAAATGGTCCTCCTGTCCCTGGAGTGTACTGGCCCTAGTTCACAACAGACTAATGAGGTAAGTGCAGAAAGACCTTTGGGCTCTTTCTGCATTTGGACGCATTCTGGAATAGATCTCAGGATATAGGCTGCTGGCCACCAGTTAATGCAGACTATGGCAGGCCTCACTGGGGGCCTTCCATAGTCTGCACTAGCATGCAGATAGCAGGTACCTATTCTGAGATATATGCAGAAAGGGGCCTGGCATGGTGAGTCAGTAACTGTTGGCTTCTGGAGGCTGTGGCACACCACACTTTGAGGATTGTGGCCCAGGGACTGGTCATGTCATTGCAACTGTGTGCAGGTGCTGATCACTGCCCAGCTGGATTACTGTGACTGCAGTCTGCATGGTCTGACATTTGTATCTGAGCCAGAAGGTAATCCTGAGTGTTGACAGGGGCAGCCTATGCACTGGTTGTGAACGAGCAACAGGGCCATCATTATTTGTACATCTGTGAACTTGTGGAGGTTAAGGACATCAAGCCATACACAGCCTTCTGGTCCTGTCACCTACCTACCTCATCCTAACATTTAAATTACTGTGCACAAGCAATGGTGGCTTGAGCTGTAGGGTGTGGGGAAGAATCAAGGTGGCATTGGCCAGTAGGGTCTGAAGCTGATTAATAGCACTTGATTGTGTTACAAAGTGTTTCTGGTCACTAGGAGTGTTTCTGCACATGCTGCCAAAAAAAGAAAAAAAAGAAAAAGGATCTAAAAAGATTAGTTTTTTTGACCATCCGTTCTTCTGAGGATCTGTCCCACAGTGGGACAGATCCCCAGAGGCCCTGCATGTCTGCACACACACGGGGAAGATAGATTGGGGAAACGGATTGGAGTGGGTCCTGTGCAGACGCACCTTGCCTGCCGATGTGTGGAAGCACCACTGAAAAGGGTCCTTAATCCGGCCTCCTGCATGGAAGGTAAGTTTATATGTGTCCTACACGTGTGTCTAATGTGTGTTTGTATCCATTTTTAGTGTATGTGAGGAAACACCCTAGGATGCATTTCCCTTTAACAAGTGTAGAGATAAGGTGTAAAGGAACTAGAAAAAACCCACCCACACTAAATTGCTTATGACTGTTATTAGTAGAGGTGTGCAGAACACTATCCAAGTAATTCTGAACATCTGTGCATCCTCTTGAGTGGGGTGGCAATGTATAGGCACACCTGCATGTCTTTACTGTCTCCCCTAGGTGTAGCCCTTAGTTGGGTTACCTGGCTATATTTCATCCTGCCCATCCTGCCTTATTTGGTTCTGAATGAGTGTGGGGACATATTGTGGTGCTGCACAGTGACACAAAAAACAATGCCTGAAAAGGGGAAAGAAGCTGTTTCTTTAGTCAAACCCTAAGCCCTGTAGGTGCTTGACACACCTCAGAGACTAATCCATAATCTGTGAGCTATTAATGAGAAGAACCTCTGACTCATCCTCAAGAGGACCTTATCATGAGATCTCAAGGGACAATCAGGTCTGTACCAGAGGACACGTTCCTTTTGATATTGCGGGCCAAGGTTTTTTTATTACCAGTGTTCAGAGTTGTATCATATTTTTAATAAAATTGTGATGATTTAGAGGAAGAGGTGGCTTTAGCTCGAGTAATAGATCAATGGCTTACTCACAAGTTCGGGCGACAGTATCTTCCTGTAAGAAGTAATAATAAACTATCTCCATATCCTTGAAGAGGAAAGCGTGTAGGTGTATCTCTACAGCTACACGTTCCTCTGATATGAAGATTGTTGAAGTTTCCTATTTTCCTGTTTTGGATGTCTTTATTCATTCATTTATTGTTTCTAACTTGTGGTACTTGCTGGCTAACTTGAGATTTTTGTATGAAGCATGGGCTAATTTTTTTAAAAATGAATTAAACATCTCTTCCATCCTTTTTTTCTTCATTTTTTTCTTTTTTTTTTTAAAAAAATATTTTAAACAGGTTGGAGATCAGATGAGAATAAGTGACATATAAATTTTACGAACAAACTTTTAAAAATGAGGAAGAGGGCAAATTAAAAGAAATTGGAAGAAATAATTGAACTTAGGATGATGGTAGATAAATGTAATTTTGTGTATGATTGGTTTGACCAGATTTTTAACGATAATTGGAGGAAAGGCAGGCAGGCAGGCAGAAAGAAAGAAAGAAAGATAAGCAAATGTGTCACATGTTAAAAATCACACTGTCATTGAGGATTATATATAAATCAAATACTTTACATTGTTTATAGTAAATACGAGTGCAATCCAGCACTGAGCAAAGGTGTGACGTCTGAAGCCCTGACCTCTTATGCAGAGTAAATAGCCTCTGGCAAAGGTACGAGAAGTGATTTCTGAATAAATAATCCAGCTTTCTTCAGTGTAAATGCCAAATGAAGCACCATATGCAGCATGGTTAGAAGTGCTGTTGTGGAGGTGTTTGCATATGTGTGATAGGACATTATCTTTCCTTGCTTTTTTACTTAGACACAATTCCAGGATTGCTGCTAATCAAATCTGAGTAGTGGTCAACACTGGATAAACATCTATGTCATTGTGTAAACAATGGGAGGGAAAATAAAAATACTGAAGAATCCCTGCTCCTTTTAAACACCTTGACCCAGTTTTGTGTAAAAAAAAAAAAGTGAAATTTTATACTGGTCTGCATAAAGGGCAATAGATCTCACTTTGGTATGAAAAAAGGAACGTGGAAAAAAGGAGAGGCTTGTTCCAGCTCATTTTGTCTTTTCCTCAGCAGGACCATTAACCTGGCTCTCCCCTGAATTTTGATTTAATGCATCACCACTCAACCCATTTAATTGGATGAAGAGTGATATTATATTGATACCATTTAGTGTAGGCATGTTTCAGATTATTTTGAAGCTTTTTGATATATATATGATATATATATATATGATAAATATATATATATATGATAAATATAAATATATGATAAATATAAATATAAATATATATATATCATGATTATATTGCTACTTCAGATCAGTTAATAATAACTGAACTTTAAAAACATTAAAATACAGCTGTGAAATTATGCCTTATTGGGATGTGTTACAGCACATTTTAAACAACAATTCAGAAATACATTGCTAGATCCATCCAGGACACTGACAGAGCATTCCAGATCAAGACCAAAAAGTCATTTGCTGTAGATGAGAAATTGGCTGTGTTTAACTTGCCCTGTGTTTTTTAAATTGATTTTTGTTTGTGGTGAGTAATGGGAAATACTCATCAACTAAGAAAAAGTTTGTTGGAGCCCTCCTCAAACATGTGGATGTTGCTGAGAAAAGTAGGAACTGCCAATCTGATAAATATATGGAAAAGATGATGTCATTGTGACAGTGCAAATACTCTGTGAACCTAAGTTGTCTCCAGACACTGTTTCCTTATTCTTCTATTTTTGATACTCCAGAGTAAAGCACTCTTTATACCAGAATATCCATGCTTTATTCCAGCATATAACAAAACAGAGGAATAAGTAAATGTCTGGAGGTAATCCTAAATAGCTTTGATAAATCTGTCTGCTGCCTACCTTCAGAATGACTCACAGCATAACATGGTAAAGGATTTAACTGGAGAAGGAAAGTTTCTCTCATGTTAAAAAAAAAAGAAAACCTAAAGATGTGGACTCTAGGGGTGTGTCCCCATTCAACTTTTAAAGAGCTTTGAATTTTATTTCAAAGCTGAACGTTCCCAAATGATCAGAAGAATCCGCAGTTTCTGAGGATCAAATGTCCCGGAATGTGGATTATATGTATTTGAATCAAAATAACTCCCACTGCAAGATTTAGAAATAATCCTTGTTATTTGTCAATTGGGACACAAGCTGTTTTTTGGAGGTGCAGAAGCATGATTTAGGGTTGTTCTCAGTTCCCCCTGGTCCAATCATAAGCTGTGATTTCCTCCCCCTTTCCTCCAGCTGTTGGCTAATGAGATCTGGCTGCATTGTGTCATTCAGTGCTCCATCTCCCCTTTCAGCTATAGAAGAGAAAATGAAGGAGGGTGGGAGGAATCCTATTGCCTTTTGGCTCCCACCCAAAGCTCAGATTGGCAGCTTCCCTTCTGGGGTTTGGAAAAGCGTGTTGGCTCTTAAAAGGCTGTATACTTTCAGCTTCTCAGATCCAATGATAAGCTGAGATTTCCTCCCCTTTCCTCCCTCTCCCCATTACATGCTAAGGGACAGGCTTGGCTGAAAGTGTGAGTGAAATGTATCAAGAAATCAGACAATACAATGTACAGAGCTATCAGATCATAGCTGTGGGAGAGTCTGATTCTGCTTAGACAGGGATTGGAAAGACTTTAAAATGCCTGCCATGTTGTGGTGTCCTAATGCTGTGCAAGGGTGGTACCTACTATATCCCTCTGATTAGCAAAGAGGAACTCTTCTGCCAGTGATCATGCTCTCCTTCTCCATCATTTCTTCCACCCAAAGCTTTTGCCTCCCTTTTGTGTCCCTCTGATTGCTAAGAGGGAAACTTCTGCCAGTGATCGTGACCCTGCTTCCCCCTCCTTTGTGCCTTTTCCTCCCTCTCTGCTTCCTCATGCAGATCTAAATTAGGCTTGGGGTGGGTGGGGCTTGGATCCACACACAGGGTATGATGGAAAAGAGAGATGGAGGGGTCCCCCCCCCACAAGTTTGCATAATAAGCTGCCAGTGGGATTGCGAAAATACAGAGCTCATTGCTAATTTAAAAGACTCAGATTAAAATCTGGAGTAAATTGTGCAGTGTAAACAAGCCCTAGAAGATGTTCTGATATGGACCATAGGGGAGATGCTTGTTTAATGACTCTCATGGTAACTTAACAGCCATTCCTAATGAATGTATTTTAGCCGAGGCTTACGATTTTTTAAAAAAATATTTATTGAATGGCCAGTTGTGATTTAACTAGTGACTTGGCAATTAAACTCAGATTAAGAGTCATGGGTCACATTAGACCCCAACCAAGTGAAAGCACTGATGAATTTTTGTATGTTGTTCAGCAAATATGATTATATGACATACTGGGAACTTCCACTGCAGAAATCATGCCAATCCCACATATGGATTGGATGCAGGCAATAAAAACAAGTTGAATATGGAACAATCCTACATAGACCTCATGGTAACACATATGCTACAGAAGCTGTTCTTTAAAAGGACATTCCTCCAGCAATTTGCAGTGCTAGCTCCTGAAGCACAAACACTCCATCTCTAGCAAAGTTATTCCAGCCCAATGGATATGGCTTGGAAGGATGCTGGTAGAAGCCACCCAGTGACAGAAGGGAGAATCAGTCAGTTGCTTCGGAAGCTTCCCACTGATGAGCTGCTTGATTGCTGGCAAATATGTGACCATCTGTATATGCTAGGGATGTTCATGAATATGTCCAAATTTGGACATTCGTAGATGAATCAGATGTTATGGCATCTGTACATTAACATTTGTATGAATACAAATGTTTTGGGTCATTTGTACAAATAGTTTGGATATTCATCATGTTATGGGATATGTATCAGATACATATTTGGTTGTACAGGATACCTATTCGGTTGTATCAGATACATATTTGTTCATATTGGATACATTCGTATAGAATAGAATCCTACCACATTTGAAGGGGATCTATTTGAATGAATATGGATTTTCTAACATTCAATTCATTACGAATTGAATGCCAAAAAACCATTACTGCACATCCCTAGTATGTGATTGCTTTCAGTGCTGAGGCCACCAGTTGCTGATAGAAAACTTACAAAAACCAACAGATGAATTGTTCACTCCTGCCTTGGGATGGTTGCATCCTCGCATTCAACTGAACCATAGGAATGGAAACAGGCCTGGAACTTCATCATCCTGTCCCTGTATGTTTCGGTTGTGTTTACCATTTCAAGACCCAGCAAAGAATAATGAATACAGACCGTTATAAAGGAATGTAATATGATTGGTACTGACTGGATGAAAAAGCCTATGTGGTGTTTTTGATGTATGTATCTGTATACAGTAGTTTGAAAATGCTACAGTACATTGATCTTCTCCATCACCTGGTATGACAATGGTCTTCCACATGCATTAATTTGATGAACAAATCCAGGACAACTGACTGACAGTACTCACCATAGTACTCTATGCTATAGGGCTTGAGTCCACTCCCATTCTCTCTTGTGGGTGTTTCAATATAGAAGTGAGTGGCCCATGTGTGCATAATTCACTATGCTATGTGAGATTACTGTCATGTGGGCTTACATAGAAGTGCATCCTTGCAATAGCTGAACCTTGCCTTCCAACTCACCAGTCCTGATGGTCACTGGTCAAGCTCTCTCTAGTCAGAATGTTACAGTCATTACTCTGAACATGCTTGCCTACATGCAACAGACATGAACTTATGGACTCTGAATTGAAAAACTATATGAGCAGCCAGCCATGTAAGGAGACCTGGAAAACACTGTAAAGCCATGGTAAAGAAACCATCTTGAAAAAGATGGCCCCATTCAAAATGAGACTTTTCCCCTCCAGCCCCTATCTTTCCAGCTTGATTCTCAGGGAGAAGAAGTCTGCTATAAACAGGAAGACTCTGACTAGCCAGCAATAATCTTTTGTTTTAAGCTCACCTTTGTATCTGTTTTTTAACATTTCTTTCACACTTAGTCACACTCTTTTGGCACAGAGTTACTAAACATATTATCTGTAATATCAGGTTCTCATCCAATCCTGATTGCATCGGTGTTCACATTTATATTTTACCAGTAAAAAGCATGTAAATTTGGCTCTCACCTCATCCCTGTTCTCCCACCCCTGCTCTGTATGAGCCAGTAATTTTAAAATTGTAATTTTGAATTGACCTATCAAAAAGAAGAAATTTTGCAATATTGTGCCACAGTGCAAAAAACAAAGAACATCTATAGCCAGCCTATATCAGGGCATCAGGGCAGCTGGTCTCCATTGGGAGTAGTGGAAAATGGCTTCACTTAAGATGCCTTGGCAGCATAATGAGAGGCTGTAAATAATTAGGCTCTAATAATTAGGAAACACTTAACATACGATTAAAAAGATTTCATTTATATATAATCCATCCCACAACATGTCATTTAATATTTTCTGTAGTGTAATATTAAGTACTGAGATTAAGGGTGTTTTTCCACTGTCACTAGAAGTACCCATTAAGTACCC
>MTQE01001134.1:14327571-14356396 GCA_014337955.1 Aspidoscelis marmoratus | reverse complement strand
ATTGGCTGAGCTCTTGGGCTATTTCACCCCTCTCCTTATTCTATTCTAATAAGCTCTGCACACTACTTACCTTTCAGTACAGTTACACTGCTATAAAACATACCTACCAATGATGCACTGCCACAACTCCTCCCTCTCATCCAAAAAATGAGTAAAAAGGCTACAAACTTGCCTTTTAAGCATTTTTCTTTTTTTCTCCTGCTACCTGCAAGTAAAAACATTTAAAGAGCTTAATTTTACAGTCATTTATAAAACTTCAAAGTCTCTACAAAGTCTTTATTATTCTGTTGCTCCTGGTTTCTTCCTCCTGTTGCTGGATCCTTGGCATTGCTCCTCTGTGATGTTCTTCCAGCTTGCTTCTGTTGTTGTTGCACTTTCATTCCGTTGTTTCCTGCCTTGGTACAGGTGGCTCCTCTCCCAATCCTGGTCTGCACTCAGCAATGAAATTTACCTGAAACAAAACCTACCTCAAATAATTTCTGTAGGCTTAATAAAGAAAAGGAAAGAAGTGTTCTTTGGACAAAGGAATGAAATACAAGAATTAAATATAAAAAAATAGTGTGGTGGCATCTAAGTATTGCTAGATACTACACCCCATCAGCCCTAGCCCCCAAACTTGTTCTCTCTAACATCTTCAGGAAACTTTATAGGAGTCTCAGTGCAGAATGATTGATTCTAAGGTCATATCTTCTGTGCTCACAAGTGTGCCTTTGCTATCCTGAGAGGGCATCTAAATGATTGGCTTGCAGTATGCCACTGCTTATGCATTATGGTTGATTTTTTTTTTTTTTAGCCTCCATTCCAGCTGGCTACACTATGTGCACTTCCTGGAGTCATGGCAAAATGGATCTCCCATAGTATTCTGGTCTACAGAGAGGTGCTGTGTGCATGTCTCCCTGTAGTCTGGATACACACTCTGATCCGGTTGTGGACTTCTTTAAAGAGGTCCACAGCAGGTCCTGGATACGGCGCCATTTTGATAATGTATCCCAGTTGGTAGCTTTGTTCAAAACATACCAGCAGATGGCTGGGCCTGTTTCGTTCTGCATGTTCCACACCACAGGTGAGTGTGAAAGGGACTTAGACACTATCACAAATCTGAAAATGCATCAGCCAGAAGAGAACGTGCATTTCCATAATTTTTTCATATCCTAATTTAGTTGTAATGAATTCAAGAGAAATATAACATTTCTTGCTATATTTCAGCAAATTGTGACCAGGAGACCAGCATGTCTTCTCTTCAAGGCCTTCAGTCTGTGAAGTAGGACACAGCTATACATTGGGGATACATACTGAAGAAAAAATCTAGACCCTAGAGAAACTATGATCTTATATAAGCCTCAAAATTACCACTTTATATTCTTTGGTATCAAGAAAGCAAGCTGATTTATTTGAATAAGTCAAAACTTGTGACAAAGGTTTATGAAATTATCTGAAATCTGTGTGCTTTTTCATAAGGAGTCTTTGAGGATACTTTTTCGGACATTGAAAAAAATAATATCATGACCCACCACCATGTTATTAGTGTAATAATATTTTCATAACTGCTGCTGTTAAATTTTCAAGTCTGGAATGCCCCACTCCTTTGTTGCTTGTACAGTATTTAGGAAGGCAAATCATTTCTTTTTATTCAGACCTTAAAACCTTTGTAGAGATTTTTGCTGATGTTTTGTGCACTTGACCTCCGCCTAATTTTCTTTTGTTGCTTTTTTAAAAAAAATTGCATGGTTTGGTGAAATCCATATAAGTTATATTAAATAAATATAACCATGAATATCAATTAAAAAGAGCCTCGTTCCTGCCCCCTAAATGGGATTAGCATCATTATCAATTTAGCCCTTCTAGTTTTGTATATTTATTTATCATTTATATTTCTATCCTGCCCTATATCCAAATGGCTTGGGGCGGGAGGTAACAACCTTTAAAATCCATCATATCAAAGAAAATAATATATATTAAAACAATAAAAACCATCACAGCATTTAAAATCTAACACATTAAAAACAAAACAATGTCAATTAAAATAGTAGTGTTTACAGTGGGGAAGGATGACCAACGTTTAGCCAAAGGCCTGAGCAAAGAGGTGCGTCTTCACTGCCTTCATGAACATAAACAGAGAAGGAGCCTGACACACCTCAAGGGGCAGACTATTCCATAGCCTGGAGGCCATCTCCCGGGTCCCCACTCGCCTCACTACTGAAGGCAGTGCGACAACCAGGAGGGCCTCCCCTGCAGATCTCAGGGCACGGGAGAAGGTGTTCCTTTAGATATTTGGGGCCCAAATCATTTAGGACCTTTTAAGTCAGAGTTAACACCTTGAATTGGGCTTGGTAGTGGATTGGCAGCCAATATAGCACAAGCAAGAATTGCAGAGAAAGCGTGTGACTCATGAACCTGTAACCTGTTGCAAAATGCAGTACATAATGATTTTGTAAGTGTGTTTCGCACATTGTCAGAACCAATTTTTGAGCAGCTGGGTGATGACTGCAATTTTTAGCTTCAAAGGCAAATTAGGTGAATTAAGCTTTTTGGAAGTGGCATGGTATTCATTTTAACAAGAAAGTCCTTAGATTTCCCCCGTCCCCCCAGGAGCAACTATTTTTATTTTTAAATGTTAAAAAAAGGACAAATGACAATTTAAGTAAAACTGGAAAGAAATATAAAACTTATCTTAATCTTTCTTGGTCTTGCTATGTGTATGAGTAATACATTGTCAAACCTACAGCATTCCTAAGATGTATTAAACTAATAGTTCATAAGAATGCCACAGCCCTGATGATATATTAACGTAATACATCGTTAAAGCACCATTGCTGGGGTGACATATAGCTTGAAATAGTCCTGTTTTGGTGGAGTACCCCCTACGGCATTTAAATTTACTAGACCTGGGAAGGTATAAAGTGGCAAAGGAGATATCCAGTACATTTAAGCCAGAGTTGGAGAAACTAAGGAAATACATAAGTTTCACAGAGTAAACATAGCTTAATCTAAAGTAGTACAAGATTTTAGCTCCCCTGAACATCTTCAAATTAAACAGGTGTACTGAGGTAGGACACCTTTGTTTGTAGTAGGGATGTGCAAAAATGTTCTAAACATTCCACATTCAATTGGATTCAATCAAATGTGGACATTCAAATTCAAACAGAATGTCTACACCTTCGAATTTAAACATTTGAGTGAATTTTGAATGTTCCAAGACATTCGTTCAAATGATTCAAAATATTCAAATGTATTACATACGTATCTGTACAAATCTTTTAAGTATCTGTACGTATTTGCACTGATAGTATGGGATGAAAACGGGATGCATACAGGATAAAATGGGATGCGTACAGACATGTATAACGCATACGAATGTTGTCAACATTCGTATCTTCAGATCTGAATCTAACATTCAGACGAATAGATTTGAATGTATTCGATTCAAATTGGAATTTCATCCATTTGGATTCTAAACATTTAAATTGAACGGAATGTTTAGATATTCAATTCGATTCGAATTTGAATGCAAAAAGAACATTTGTGCACATCCCTAGTTTGTAGTGTGGAAAGGAGCAGTTAATGGATCTTATTCACAGTACCTAATTAGGAGTCTCTAATGCTTCTGCAACTTTGTGCCTTATATAGATTTTCATGCTTGCATCTGTAAAGCTCTTCCCTCTCTAGGGGGAGGGAAATTTTAAACAGATAACAGTTTTAAGGGTATTATTTAAGGAGTGCTTTTATTTTTTTATTTTTGCTTGTTTCCAAGGCTGCAATCACACCTTTACATTTTAGAATGGAGAATGTCTTCAGAGATCAAAGTGCATTTTTATCTCTTCTGAGGAGTTTCCCTCTCCAACTGGGACTCTGGCTATGTTCCACTTGTCAAATAGACCCTGGTTTTAACCCGGATTATTTTTTTTTTTTTTGATCCATGCCAAGGGCTCTTGCAACTGTTCTGACTGCATTAAGGCACCATTACCCCTTCTGCCTGGTGTTCCTCCGTCTTTTGTTGTCATCCCGCTGATTGCTTTCCCCACCGTTCTCCAACAGATGGAGGGAAGGGATGTGGGGGATGAAGAAAGAGAAACAGGGCGAGGTGGGGGGGGAGATTGCAGGAAAAAAAGAAAACTGGGTGGGGGGAAGGGGAGAGAGTTGATGAAAGAGGCCACGGGAGGAAGGGACGGGAGACTGATGGTGGGGGATGATGACAGAATGGGGTGGTGGGTGGCAGATGGCAGGGGGTATGTTCCCATTACCTAAATATTCAGATTTTAATAGGATTCCACTGTGAGCCCTGTTAAAATCCGAATAGCCATTTCCTGGATTTTTGGACATTTAGTCTGCAGAAACGGGGAATCCCATCCTAGTGTTGGGACAGTGGGCCCTTGAGCCATATTCAGGCCAGACCAGCGGGCCAGTGGAAACTCTTCATTTAAATAATGCCAGGACCAAGTCCATTTCACTTGCAAGAAATGTATCCAGGTGAAGGGTTGTTGGTCTGTGCCCAGTTTGGTAGCAACGTGGAGGGCAGCCAGTAAAAGATTCATTTATGAATTGTTCCCCATTATAGGCCAGAAATATATCTAACAAGCAGCTCTTAGTGCTCCCAAAATCAGAGAATCTAGAAGGAATTTTTGATCCTCTTCGCTTTCCATATGCCATAGTCTGCTTTTGAAAGTCTGTTAACTTAGTCCTTGCTTATAATTTAATCTATGCTTACGTTTGCATTTTTGGGCCTTGAGCCAAATGAGGTGTCCAGAGCTAGCACTACTGGCCATGAAGGGAAATTGTCCACCCGTCTGCCCACCTGTCTGTGCGTTCACCTGCCCTCCCTCCCTCAGCCAAGTCACTCATACTCTTAGAAAAGTTAGAAGAAATGGGTTTTATATGTACTAGAACAGCCTACTTTGTATAGGAGTCATTACATCAGACGTAAATGTTTGGCTGCTGAAATCCTTGTCTGCATACAGATTGAAGGGCAGAAACAATCCTCTACCGAGTCATTTTATTTTATTTTTTCCTTCTAAGGAGAGGAAAAAAAAGCATTCTGTCTAGCAAACAGAAAAGAAAAGGTAGCCATTTTCTCATTCCTCAGTTTGTTGGGTCCTCTGTCTCCCTCAACAATCCACACATTCCAACACACCCTTGCTCATAATAGAATATTTCAAAAATGGTCCATTTCCCAGTAACGTATATGTAGGTGCATGCACACACATGTGTCTGTGTGACCTAGTTCCTGAGAGGTTTGTTTTGTTTTGGACGGCTATAGTAGGGTGGCAGTGTTGCATGTAGCTGGGAGAGGTCACAGACAGCTTTGACAGCTTGGCACGTTTAGTGACGAGAAGCAGTTCTCCAGCCTAACAGATGCTGCTCCACTGCTCCCTTTGATCACTACATGGCTGCTTAAGAGGTACTGCTGTGGCAAGTGTGTCATTTTCATTACAGGGGCAGGCTGCTTCTGATATCGAATGACTGCTGTTGGGACTCAAACAACACTCTGATTACACAGGATTGAGGTGGCTCCTAAGGGCATATGTGAGACATAATAAAAATCTCTCTCCACTCAATGATCTAGTTACTTTTGGGATGGTTATATTAAAACAGCAGCTTAATAAAATAAAGTAAAAATGGGGAAACATAAAGGATCCCCTGAAACTAACAGGCTGTTTTTGGTATAAATGTCTCCCTCCAAACTCAAGTGAAACCCATGCTTTAAAAAAATGCAGAGCTTTTCACACCAGAATATTGTGTGATTATTATAGATCGCCCCTTTCACATTTGCACTGACTTACGGTGCGTCCCCAAGCAATTTAAAGTGTACTAAAAATCTTCTTTTGCCTCTGAGTGCCCCCATGCCAGGGTTTTGAATGAGCTTCCAGCGCTACAAAAGCAGGAAAACCTGCGACAAAATACCTGCCCTTTAAATAAGAGTTTCATTGCTCTTTTTGGAAGTCACGGGTTTTCCTCGCAGCATTTACCTTGGGGACACTCCGTGGCAAAAGGGGCAGGGATTACTGCCTGCACACACAGCAGTAACACATTCACACATCTCCCAGAACTGCAGCAGCTTCCCTTCCCTTCCCTTTCTAAAGCACAGAACTTTCAAAGAACCAGAATTGCGGAGAATTGCAACATTGTTATCAGGCATGAAGTGGATGGATTGCAACATTGTTATCAGGCGTGAAGTGGGTGTATTGCTAGTCACCGCTGCTCTACTGGGTGGATTTTGACGGTGATCTGTGAAAGTGCTAAGAGTGAATGAGCAAAGGATTGCCCAGCAGCTGGCTGCAGCTGGCACGGGAAGCCATTTCGGGGGACGGAGATCTGGGAGACGAACAGAGAATTGATGTCTATTTTTCCTTTGAACAAGAGAGGGGGTGGGGAGAAAAAGATGCAGAGAAAGAAGGTGCGTTTTAAATGTGCGTTTTGCTGAGCCTCATGCGGATGCTTATTCTGGAAGGGCATGGCACTTTTAAAGTCTGCTTGAATAGAGTGACAGTAGAGGGAGACTAGAGAGGCAAATAAGTCTTTTGGGGATGCAGCCTTAGAGGTAAAATTTAGTACTTCGTTAGTACCATCAAAAAAGTGGATGGTGCTTTGGTGCATTCTGAAAGTGAATGGTTGAATCACTGTTGTGAGCACTTTTCAGCTGTCCCATCCCAGAAATAGCTCAGATGAAGCCATTAGAGACAAAGCCCATAGTTCCCAAAATAAAAGCTGCCATCCAACTATTGAAAAGACAGAAAGCTACTAGAGTAGATGAGGTCACTACTATAGAAGTAGGGAAGGCTTGTGGCAATCAAGTAATTCTTGCTACCTGTCTGGATAATGGCAGCAGGAGTTCAGAACCAAACTAATAAAGGGCCTCAAAACAAGGGACCTTTTTGCATTTGGCTTTCCAGCTATGGGAAACCTTGAACAAAATGGCTCCAAGTGCACTAAGCATCTGCACTTGCAGAAACTTAGTGCACCCAAACTCTCCCCGTGTTCACATCTTGAGTGCACTTGAACCTTCCCCATGTTTGCATCCTGGGTATTGGCACCATTGTAACCTGGCAACTACATCATGTGACTTGTCACATGATATGTCAAGTGGGTGTGCAGCATGTCACATGGTGTGTTAGTGTGCATCACCTAATGCATCACATGCTCCTCCAGCACCTCTTCCACCCAGAAGTGGTGCAGAAGGAGCTTACCAGAAGCTTACAGAGCCTCTTGCACTTTGAAAGGTAGTTCAAAGCAATGAAAGTAAGGGTGCTTTTTCACCTGCCGCCGAGAAATGAATTAAAGTAAATCTGTTTCTCAGTGATCCGTCCTCCCAAGAATATGTCCCAAAAAGGGACGGATCATCGGAGGCCCCGTGCATCCATACACATGCGGGGAAGATGGATTCAGCCGGCTGGATCCCCTGGGTGCTGTGCGGAGGCCGAAGCACCCATTTGAAAGGGGATCTGGTCTCTCGTGCTGCTGCTGTTGCCGCCCCCAGAGCCATGGGACTCGAACATGCAGCTGCCAGTCACCATGCGTTTCTCGTGGTGTGCAGCATGTGGGGGAGGGCAGAAGGAGGAAAACTGCCCTGCTTTCACCATCCCCAAGATGGCGGCTGCAGGGTCCTGCTTCCACATGGATCAAGGCGAAGAGATGGATTGAAGACCTAATTTTTTAGGTCTTCATTTAGGTTTTCGGCAGTGAGACCCAATTTAGGGATGGATCTTGTGTGCCAAAATGAGGAAGTGACCTCCTGTAAGGGTCCCTAAAGAGGTTTGCAATGCAGAAGGTGAGTACCCAAGGGTTTAAAATGTGTTCTAAATGGGTTGTTTCCAGTTTCCATGGCCAGTGCGGAAAAGCCCTAAGACTTCAAATTTCCCCCCGTCTTATCTCCTGCTGCTTTAGGGCATCTACTCTACAGACTGCCATTCAGCTGGAAATGGGCAGGGGTGGGGGGACATTTTAGATATGATCATGAGTTGAAGATTGAACAATTTTTTGCTTGGTTGGTCAAGCTGATTGAGAAATCATGTGTACCCCAGTCAGTATCCATCTATTTCCACTTAAAAGATTCATTTATGAATTGTTCCCCATTATAGGCCAGAAATATATCTAACAAGCAGCTCTTAGTGCTCCCAAAATCAGAGAATCTAGAAGGAATTTTTGATCCTCTTCGCTTTCCATATGCCATAGTCTGCTTTTGAAAGTCTGTTAACTTAGTCCTTGCTTATAATTTAATCTATGCTTACGTTTGCATTTTTAAATGTTAGCACGGTTTAAAAAAGAAAAAAGAAAAATCCCATTGAATCAGCGAGCTGCCTTCATATGGTTTATATTGGATCCATTGTAAAAACTATTTCCTGGTCTAAACTCTTGTTTCTGGAAAGGAAAGGAAAGGAAAGGAAAGGAAAGGAAAGGAAAGGAAAGGAAAGGAAAGGAAAGAAAGAAAGAAAGAAAGAAAGAAAGAAAGAAAGAAAGAAAGAAAGAAAGAAAGAAAGAAAGAAAGAAAGAAGTGTCTCAATAGCAAGAGAAAGTTGCTGTCTTTCAGGACAGATACTGTCACCCTGAACAATGAATGACCTTATCTTTACTGTTGGCCAGCTAAGACTTCAACTTGCTCGAACTATTACTAATTGTTATTCTTCCTGTTTTGACATTTTTTTGGGACAGTTTCATTATTTGGGACACAGCAAGTTCTACTTTGTGCTCTTGCATCTTTTTGTGGGATGTATGTTTGCATGATCACTCATTCCATTATGGCCTTGACGACCTTTCATGAAGTTGATGTGCAGTATGGAAAGAAGAATGCAAACAAAAGCAACAGGATGTAACAAGGGAAAGGAAGAGTATAGGGAAGCCACAGAGAGACTGAAAAGCTAAGGTGTTTATTCCATCTACAGTTGATTGTAAAAGCAAGCTGGCGGGGAGATGTCTTAGAAACTCTAAACATCACTGAAATGCATTGCATTAACAAAGAAGAACACTCCAACAACTTAAAATTGCAACTGTCCCATTGTCCCATGTTCTACGTGAAGATTCCTCTTACGTTTTTTAGGCCCTAGCTGCAGTGAAGCCTTACTTTGTGCTTCAAAATAAATTCTGGATGAACTTGCTTTTGAGGTTCAGGTTAAGGAGGGGAAACACCTGAATAGTTAAAACATATCTTGTTCACTTCCTCTCAGGACAAGAGCTCCACTCACTGCCTGAAACTTCCTCCCTAACTGTAACTGATTATTCTGCACAACCTCTCAGGGTGCTTCCGCACTGTCCTCTGAAATCCGAATCTATTTAGATCCGGATTTCGGAAATCCGTGATAAGTAGATCCGTATCCAGGAGATACGGATCTACTACCACCCCTTCCACTCACATGACAGAAGGAGAGATTTAGATCTAGATTTGAGGTGGGTGCAGTGTGGAAGCAGAGCACCCACCTCAAATCTGTGCTCCGAAGGCCCTCCCCCTGCCTGCTATGATTGGCTCCTCCGGAGCAAGCATGGTGAGCCAGGGGCCTCTGATCTCGGGGCTCTCCCTCACCCCAGAAGTCATGGATTGCGGCTTCTGGATCCAGAGGGGGCTTCACCTAACCTGCAGCCCACCCTGGGGAGAGCGTGCACGATCCCCTCCTTACCTTAACGCAGCCAGGCCGATTCTGGCTGCAGGGTCCCAGTTTGCTTTGCGTGTGCGTCTGCGCAGAGAGCCTCCTGAAGCTAGGCACGGCCCTGGCCAATCAGGAGGTACGTTGGATGCATGCACAAAGTGAACTGGGACCCCACAGCTAGAATTGGCCTGGCTAGCTAGCTAGCTAGAAATGTGAATAAATATCTATCTAGCTAGATATTTATTCACATTTCTATCCCGCCCCATATCCGAAGGTCTCTGGGCGGGTAACAACATTAAAACAACAGATGAAAAACAGAATATACATTAAAAGCCCTTTAAAAATTCAACAAATCTAAAACAATACGCAGCATGTTTAAAATGATGGTATCTGTACTGGGAGGGGAAATATAATCATCTCAGCCAAAGGCCAGGATCAAGAAGTGCATTTTCCTGCCTTCCTAAATATATGTAAGGAAAGGGCACGATGTACCTCAAGGGGAAGACTATTCCATAGTCTGAGGGCCATCACTGGAAAGGCTCTCTCTCAGGTCCCCACTAGCCTCACTACTGAAGTGGATTTGGATCAGATTCAGAGTGGATTTGGAGGAGCAACTGGAGGCAGTAGGGACTTGAAGTGAATTCAAAATGAATTTGAAGCCTGGCACATTCAAAGTGTTTGCACAAATGCAAAGATCCACCTCTTTCCATCTCATCTCAAGGGAACAGGGGCGGAAATTGTGCATATCCATATTGACATTCTGTTTCTTTTATCTCAACATTTTCCATTCAGCATACACAAATCTAAACATTATTATGGCAGACTCTTGATATCACTGGATGTTTTTAACATTCACTTGCTATCAAGTAAAAAATCTAATAAGCTATGATCGTCACATCTTGTCAGAAATGAAATGCTACTGTATACTGGAATGATCTCCATATCACTGTCTGGGTAAAAATAATTATTTTGCTTATGTGGAACTTTGTTGATGTTTCAACATCCTTTGAATCAGAAAAGTGTCAGGTTTCCAGCTGCATTGTAGGATTCTCACAAGATCTTAGAAAGGGCCAGAAAAATATGCTGTATTGACCTCAAGGTTTGAGATTTGACAGTTCCATAGGTTAAAGTGCAATCATGTAAAAGCAAGGGGAGGAGCTGATGGGTAGAATATGAAGAAGGAATTGATTTTTTCCTCCCTTGTTACTCGCAAAGCCTTTGGGCCTTTTTGCTCTCCAGGAGCAATAAGAGGACTATAGCTGTTCCTTCTGCATGTTGGTGTGGAATACAGGAGGCCTCACAAACCATAGGTATGTCCTATTTGCATAGGATGGAGTATAATCCAGATCAAGGTTCTTTTCACCTGGATCACCTATAGTCCTTGGACCAACACCATGTGCAGAGAGAACTATTCCAGGCCGTGGCCCCTTCCAGATTAGTGGAATAAATCCGCAGTTGTAGGAAAAATCGCGGCTTACCTCCTGCAAGCCACGTCCTGCCGTCCAGACTAGAGCAGCCTCCCATAGCTTCCTCCTTAGAAGCTGCAAGAGTTTGTGTCAGCATGTGCGTCACGTGGGACGAGGTAGCAAATGGGAGCTGAGCTGCTCTCCCTGTTCTCATTAGGTCTTCTTGCCATTCCATCCGGATTGGTGAGAAGATTAGCATTTTCTTAATGCTGCGAATGGAGTGCTGTTAAATCAGCATTAAGTAAATTTGCAGTAGCATTGGTATAATGCATTGCCACTATGGTCCAGGGATCACCATGTGTAATGCCTCCAATGTGACTGCGCATTCCGCTGCTCAGTATTAACAAGTCTATATGCACCCCACATCTTGGCATGATCCAGACCCACTTGTTTGGATCATGGACTTTCATCGCAGAAAGACCCTATGGCTAAAAGAAATGGGGAAATCGTAGCAGAATGGATCTTGGCCATCAAAGCGAGATGGCCCCTTTGTATATTGCAGATCTGAGATGAAGAACTTGTACAAAGTGAATTAAAATATGCTCAGCAACCAGCCAAACTGCACGCATCCAGGACCAGTTAGCCATAGTATTTACTAGATTTTTGGAAAAAGAGGGTTGCCTTCAATAGAAGCTGCACCCTCTGAGAAATGGTGAGGCGGAGACAGGGATGCCTCAGAGCTGTCTTTTTATTTTCTGCATAAATGACTCTGATTCAGACATATCTTTTAGAGCTCTGGTAAGGGTTTTTATTTGTTGCTTTTTGCCGCTTTCACTTTCCGATGTAACTGTCTCCATTAAGTGGCCTTGGAATAGCACCAGGAGCACCAGCCCAAGATTGCGCTAAGGCTTAGAATTTATCCTTTCAATGTACAGTTGAAGACAGTCCGTTTACTACGATAAACCTAGATTTACTTTTGCCTCCCTGCTCTGTCCTTTCTCCCCACTTTAAAAATCAGGCTTCTTTGCTGAATTTGCTATTGCTCTTAGAAGGAAGTCGGGAATGCTTGCATTCAGACACATATTATTAAAGGCTGTGATTCAAAGTCTGTCATTAACAGGGCTGGCCATAGGCTTGGAATGCTAACCTAGGGCTTTTCTGCACATGCAGTGGAACGGTTTTTAAAAAGAATCTGTCTCAAACAGAGACAGATTCTTGGAGGACCCACACATATGCACACGTACGGGGTGGTGGCGGTGGCAGGGCCAGATGGGGAAACAGATTGGGGTGGGTGCTGTGCAGACGCACCAGCACCCATCCCAACCTGGCCCTGCTAGCGCATGCCAAGCTGTCACACAGGGAGAGCGCATGTTCCCTGTTTGACAGCTGGCCCTGCCCACCGGCCTCTGCCATGGTGTAGCCGGCTGCCACCTTCCCTGGCTTCTCCCTCGCCAGAGAAGGGGCAATCGGGCCCTTCTCTAGTGAGGGGAAGCCCCCCCCCACCCAGCCAGGGGTCCTGCACTTGTGCCTGTATGCCTTGCCTGGTCGCTGGCGGCCTGTTTCTGGGAGTGCCAGGGCCGGCACCAATCATGCATGCGTGCGCCACGGTCTACATTTCCCAGCAGTAATCACACGGGTGGCTGCCAATGGGAAGGTACATCACTATATAAATAAAACAGCAGCAGCAAAAGCAGCAAAAATAGTCACATTTTGGCAGTTCATGTTGTAGGCCTGCTCAGGTAGGTTGGTCTGAGCATGCATGCTCTGGCCTGCCTTTTGTCATTCTTTCACATGTGGTGTTCATCCAGCATCCTTTTGGCACGTTCCAAAGGGGCTAACATAGATCTTATTCACATCTTCCAGGATGTGAAAGTAACAAAAGTCTATTCTCCAGTGAAAAGGTATTGGTATATATGACTTTTGTTACTTTCACGTCCTGTAATGGCGAAAGAGCTTGGTTAGGGTTGATGATGAGACATGATAAACTTGCAGTTCTGTTCAATCCCATATGAATATTTGCTTGCATCCAGACATCAATTACTTATTGCACTATATTTGAATATTCCAGAATAAAGCATGAACATTCAGAATGTAGTGGATTGTGCATGCATTAATTGTGCCTGAACTGGAACATATGCAAAGGGAAAAGGAAGACTACCCTTAAGATCTCTGTTCCTCGGCCTGATTGGGCATGGCCCCCTTTTACCCTTGAGGATCAGTACTCCTGGTTTTTAGGAACTACATAGGCCTTGTCACACTATCTGATAATTAATCTAGGGCTTCATCATTCTAAGATATTATTTGTGTTTGTATGCCTATTCAATTAACTTTTGAAATAGATCCTCACATATAACAAACTTCCATTGTGTTCAAAGGGAATGGTTTTAGGTACATAGACAAATATGTAGAAAGGGAAGAAGCAGTGGTGTAGAAAGTGTGAGGAACACAGCATTAATAAAGAGAACTGGGACTTGAATTGGGTACTTGCACTAATTATCCTAGAGGTGGTCACCTAGGACAGTGTTCCCAACTGGCACCACTCCAGAGATCTTTCTGGACTACAAATCCCATCAGCTCTAATTAATGAGGGTATGCTGAGGGTGATGAGAGCTATGGTCTGAAACATCTGGAGGGCAGGAGAATAAGACTGACCTATCAGCCTTGAGCCAAACCCTTCTCTATCAATGGAACCATTCACAGGATTCGGCAGAGGAACATGCATTTATATGTTTTGCTACATCAAGGTCTCAGTAAAGTTGGATATGGTGACATTCTGTTTATAGTGAACTTTGTTAAGACTTCCAAATTGCTTCCATACTTTGCAGCAGATGGACTTTACTACTGCAGCCCATCATAGCCAACATAGGTTTGCAAGAAATTATTTTTAGTGGGCATGTGTCATGGGGCTAGAAATAAATAAATTGGTTTAAGGAGGCAAATGGTGAAGAGGAAGAGTCCATTTTATAATATTTGATTTTAGAATAATATCAATTAATATTCTGAGTGCATTCAGTGCTAAGGAAGCCTGAATATCGCAAAATTTGAAGGCAGTGATTAAACTTGTATATCAATTTCTTCAAGATGGTGATACTTAATTTGTGTCTAGTATACAATCTGTTTCTTTGTTGTTGCATGCAGATTTTATGAATTAATAGCCATTCCATTTAATGCAGGAGCCCTGCAAACAATCATTTATTCAAGCTTGGTTAATACTTCAAAGCAGTGATAATAATCCAGACTGCTTTTTGACTTGTATTTCTTAGAGATTAAAAGTGAATCAGGTTAAATATTAATGATGCCTAATGAATGTTGTGGTTTTCTTTCCCCGCTTCCTCTTTTATTATGGTACAGACAGCATTGGAATCGTTGGGGAAACAGCTCTGTGAGGCTTGAAGCCTGCTGAGTGTTTGTTAATTTATGATACTGATGTCACCTGTCCTCTAGGTAATGCTTAAATTGGGAACCTCAGGCAGTGTTTGCACAGTAATATTGGGGCACTGTGAATGCATCATGAGTTTGCAGGGTCTGCATTGCACAGTAGGCATGCTGGAAGATTGCAGGATCTCCACAGTCCTACACTCATTCAACAGGAATCCCATCATTACTGCTTCTTAAGAGTGTTGGAAAGGCAGAGCTGCATGAAAAATGCAAAGGCAGAGCTTTGTTCAGACATAACAGTTATCTACAGTTATCCATGCTCTGGTAACCTCCAGACCTAGAGTACTGTAATGCACTCTACATGGGGCTACCCTTGAAGATGGTTCAGAAGCTGTGGCTAGTGCAGAATACAGCAGCTAGATTGCTGACTGGTACAGCTGCCTGGATACACGTCACACTGGTCTTAAAAAAGTTGTACTGACTGCCAATTTGGTACCAAGTCCAGTTCAAGGTGTTAACTTTAACTTATAAGACGCTAAATGACTTGGGGCCCAAATATCTGAAGGAACGTCTACTCCCATATCAACCTGCCTGTGCCTTAAGATCTGGGGGCGGGGGCAGGGAGGCCCTCCTGGTTGTCCCACCACCCTCAGCAGCAAAAGGGGTGCACCCAGGAGAGGGCCTTCTCAGTGATGGCCCCTAGGCTATGGAATAGCCTCCCCCTTGAGGTGCAAATTTGGACAAATTCAGACATTTGAATATGAATCGACTGTCCGGACATTTGGATTTCCGAATTTGAACGAATACGAATATTTTGAGTTATTTGTATGAATAATTCAGGCATTCGTAGCTGTATGGGTACATACATATCTCGTATGTACCTGTATGCATCCCGTACGCATCCGTATGGGGATGAAAACAGGATGCATATGGGATGCATACGGAATGTGTACGGAAAAGTATGGGTACGTATGAGATGCATATTTACCTGTAAAGATTCAAATGTTTGAATTATTCAAATGAAGACACACAAATGTATTCATATAGATTCGAATGTCCAGACATTTGTTTTTCCTTTTTCGTACAAATTGGGATTTTTGAATATTTGATTCGTTACGAATGAAATGTCAAAAATTGCATTTGTGCACACCCCTAGCTCCAACTCTTCAGTCTCCCTATATTTACTTTTGGAGCTTGGTCTTCTGGCAGGTATTAAGAATTCCTCCTTAACACACCAACTGGCAAATTAGGGAGATGTTCTGTTTGAAACCTCCTCCCCTGCAACCAACCTTGTTGCCCTGATTTGTGAGTTGCTCCTGGGCACTGAGTCACCTTCTTTCTCCTTCTGCCCCTAATTCTTTTTCATACATAGAGAAATACATTTGGATCATTCACCACTGATGCCATATTTTTTTTTTTTGTATTCTCAGATTAGACCATGTCATAATTCCTTCTGTTCTTTCATGGTCCAATTCAGTTACTTCTTAGGTACATGTCATAATTTGCATTTTTATCTAAGTAACTGTCAGTATGAGGTACAAATCTACTGGACTGATCTGCATCTCTCTTCACAGCCGCCTGCCCAAGATAGCAGAATTGATGGCAAGCAAAGTATATATGTATTGGCAGGTAGTGGATATCTATCTCAGAAGGGCATTTCCACATGTAAGGCCCAAATTAGTCACCTAGGGTGATTTTCCACTTAATGGGTCCTTAATGGGTACTCTAGTGCTAGTGGAAAAACACCCCCAGTCATCTGCTGTACAGTAGAGTATCAATGGCTACTAGAATGAATACCTAGGTGCATCTTTCAGGCTGGGGGGGGGGAAAGTGGGGCGCTTCTAAGGCCATTTGCTGGGATTCGAGTGCAGGCAAAGGTTTGTCCTTGTCTCTGCTTGAGATGCCCATGAGCATTTGGTGGGCCACTGTGTGCAACCGGATGCTGGATTGGATGGGCTGTGGCCTGATCCAGCAGGGCTTATGTTCTTATGTTCTTATATAGTTGCCTGTGTCCATTTTGCCAATCTGAGGTTATAACCAACACAGAGTAAGAAGATTGGCTTAGAGCTGATAGCTGCCATATAGTAGTGATCCCTTCCCACTCGTAAACCACATTAAAGGGCATAAAATATACTGTTTGCTGCATGCCAGCACCTCTTCCAACCTCCCATTCTTCCCTATCAAGTTATGTGACCTCTATCCAAATAATAATGCAATGATATAATATATCAAAATCATTAATTAGAGGACAGCAAAATAAAATAATACTTTAAAATAAAATAAAGCACAGAATAACAACTAATGGACAGAGACTATCAATATTCAGTTTTAAGAAGATACCTTTGGAACATCTAGGTTCTTTGGATTTTGTGGCTATTCGGCAGTACAAAGTAAAACAGGGTTATCGTTATACATCTACAAACTTCTTTTTCTTTTTCCTGCAAACCACATGAAGCTTCAGGGAGTTTTCAAAATAAAATCTTAATACGTGTACATCTTGTCTTGAATCTTGTGGAGAACATGGTCTGAAAAGGTAAATGAATTCACCACTCATTATTTCTCAGTATGGCTTGAAGTTTCAGCACTTGCTAAAAAGAGTACTTTTTTTTCCTCTGGTATTGTATGACTATCCTGCTGAATTCACTATTCTCACTTTTAATTGTATCAGGAGACTCAAGGGCCTCTGAGATAAAATAAAGGGTAATATGAGATTACTGTTTATTATTTGATGTTTATTACGTTCAAAAGTTTCTTCAGCCTAGTACATAATTTTCATTTCCCCTCTTCTTAACGCAGTGGTAGTTTGTTACATTATCACATCTGACATTGTGGATTGATACCATCTCATGCAGCAAATGCTTCTAAAATAGCAGTGAGCGATTGATAAGGACAGAACCTGAACTCCTATTTGGCTGGGTAAAGATAGAAAGGCCAGTGTCGCATAACTCAAGAGACCTTGGAACTGGTCCTTTTTTCTCGTTCATGAATGTTTCCCTGCACTTTCTGTTTCTTGTAGGCAGTTGAATCCCACCTCCTTCCAAATTACTCAAGATTTTATGGATCTAACACCATGTGACAGGAAAGTGTATTATAGTACAGGAAAGTAATAATGGCATAGGCACATGTTATGCTTTGTTCTGGTGGATCCCTTTCTCAGAGTAAGGACTGATGGGCCAAACACATGAAGGATGGCTGGATGAAGATAGAAATGGCACTGCCCCATGTCAGCCGGGCCTGGAATCTTCTCCTCTTTTCTTCTTTATGCACGTTTCAATTCAGGTCTAGGTAATGGGTGCATAATCCATTATTTCCATTGAGCTGCAGCCTTGTAGTGTTTCTCACACACTTGCTCTGCCTATTTGATACTTGGCCTCACTTTTTTTCACAAGTCCACCAGCCACAATGTCACTAGCCCTTGTAGTCCTGGTAGCAGCACTGCCTTCCTGTGGCTACAGGACTCCGTGACTGGCAACTGGTAGACTGACAGGATTGACTAGCGCAGAAATGAGTTAACTAGCTGGATGGTCAAAACTGAAACACTGCAGCAGCTGAAGAGTAAAATTTAGGAGCAAACTATAACTATAAAAAGATACAATGAGAACCCAGTGAGTAATCAAAGATGTAAGAATGATTTTCCTTTAGCAACTGACCTCCTTCATAATGATGCTGCCTCTGTTTTTTTGAACTGGCAGTCAGGGAAAAGCCAAATGTTAAAAACACACACACACCAAAAAACGCAATGCTTTTGGTACTAGCGAACATCTGTCTCCTTGGCAGATTCTCTTGGCAATAGTTTAGGAAGTGCAGGAATCGCCCCTGGCCCTGTCAGGTGTATTTACATAGCTCAGAGGTTATTCTGGCTCCTGACTTTTCTGCCTGTCTGTTCTTTTGTCTTGTCCTGTCATCTCCTATTCCTTTCACCTGCTATAGATCAGCCAGTGAAAGGAAAAAAAGAATAAAATAAACATCCGATGTACTCGGCATGTTTGAGCCCTGGACACATTTACTCCGGTGTCCCCCATTGTAGCATTTGTGGAACTGTGCTTTTCGAATCCATGTCTGTGGCTGCTGGTATTAAGAATCATGGAAGCTGTAGTCCAAAAGAGGAACCTTTCCAGACTTATTTTTGGAGCTTTTATTAAAATGCAAAATGAAAAGCAAACAAGTCGAACAAACACAAATTAAATTGATATTCAGAGTAGGGGTGTGCACGAATATTCGAAGACATTCAAAATTCGATTGGATTTGTCCAAATTTCAACATTCAAATTCTAATAGAATGTCCATATATTTGAATTTAAACATTTGAATGCATTTCAAATTTTTGAATCTATTTGTTTGAATTATTCAGGCATTTGTATGTGTGCGGGTTCATGCACGATGAATACTTTCCCGCATCCATATGCATTTGTACGCATCTGTATGGGATGAAAACAGGTTGCATATGGGATAACTGAGGGATGCATGCTGATATGTACAGATGTGTATCAATGTGTATGGGTTGCATAATGATGCGTAAAGGCACATATGAATGTTGTCGACATTCATAAGTGCAAATTCAAATTGAAAATTTAAACAAATAGATTCAAATTTGCTTATTTTAATTCAAATCTGGGTAAATTCAAATTTTAAAGATTTGAATCCAACTGAATTTTTGGATATTTGATTTGAATTGAATCCTGAAATTTGCATTCATGCGCACTCCTAATACAGATTATGGATAGGGGGAAATCTCTTTGGAGTAAGATTCATCACATAGTATAAGGCTTTGTTCCTTACCACTTATGGGCTAGAAAAAAAAATCAGTTTGAGTGTTGACAGTTATCCGGCATTAGCTATCCAAACTAGAATGATTTTCTAAAGTTGAATAAGCATCTTCCTGGCCATTCCTTGTGCTTATTCTTTAAATTCTAAATAATGAAAATATAACACCCATCCCAAGACCACTGCAGGGACATATTAAGAGTTCCATGAATTCCTACCCAGATGGACCAATAGTTGAACAAGTCCATACCAGAAATTTAAACATCCTCTTTGTAGTGTTATATTTTAAATATATAGAACTTAAACATCTAATTCTTTTTTGAAAAGGAAATTCTCTGAACTACCTAATAGGCCCCCAAATTGGGTTTCAGTTGATTTGATTTCATCCTTTTATCAGATAAGGGATATCTGACAGCCTGAGACACCATTTGCTATTGATTTCATAGGATAGCCTCATTTCTTTCATAATTTTCAGATAAAACCAGGTGTGACCCTCAGATTGATTTTTGAAGGATGGCAGAAGTTACACCAAAGTGCAGTTCACTGAGATCAAAGGGAATTTAAAACTGAAGCCCGCCCTGACTGCCTAGTGGGCCCCAATTCTGAGGATGCCACTGAATACAATGCCACCCTTTCATCCTTGGGTTCCTTGTTTAAGAAGAAAAACAAAAACTCAGTGGTTTCAATGAACCCAGGCACAGAATTTCAACCTGAGTTTTTTATGAAATATAATTTGAAGGAGCAGTTCAATGACACATTTCTCACACGAGGCTGCTGGACATATATTTGTCCATCATGCCTACTGGCAGCATGGTGTGTGTGTTTGTGTGTGTTTATAGTTGCAAGCACATAGCTTCCAAATCCAAACTTGGAAAATGCTGAAGGCCTATGAGGATCTCTACTCCTATTTTGACAGCTTGACATGGTAGACATAACAAAAGAAAACAGGAATAGTTCAGACACTGTTTCCAGGTAGAAGACAAAGCATAGAGAAGTAAAAACGTATCAAGATGTGTAATTAATGCTATATTTTAAATGAACATATGTCAAAAAAGATCTCTTAAATCAGGATTGTATACAAGCCAAATGAATATTGCAGTCCACCCTGGTATGTAAAAGTGAAGGATAGGATATAAATACTTTGAATGAATGAATGAATGAACCAGCCAACCAACCAACCAACAAATGAATGAACCAGTGAATGAAGCTATTCATCCCTGTATGGTATTATGACAAGTTTTTAGTAAACTGGATTTTGATCTAATGCCAAAGAATCTTCTTCTTTAAGGTGACTGATATCTGTCTGTTTTGTTGGACATTGAGCCAAAAAAGACAAAATTAGCACAAAATCTCTCCCAGTACTGCTGATTTTGGTGCCGCCTATGTGTCCGGATTCCAATGCAGTATTAATTTATATCTTTCTTTTTTAATACATTGGGTTACTGATATTGATTTCCCCAACTAGCCATAGCTCTCCTACAAGATGAATAGCTTTTCCAGCCTTACCGAGGTTGTTGATGGGAGATAACACATCATGCAAACTGATTGGTGTTCCTCATTAGTGGTGGGGAAATTAAAGTTAATTTTAATAGCAATTATCATTGCAGTCTAGTTGTAATTGCTTGGAAAGAAAGGCTGCACACATCTAAATAATGAGACTTTTCTGCATCAATACTGTTTTCCATTTCTTCTCAAGAAATTTTTTTTTATTAAGATGATGACCCTCGACACAGATATATATATATATCTATATATATCTACATATATTTTACAGTGAAGTTGTCATAAAAACAATTTTAAAATGATCAGAATGGCCATATCAATATTTATTGAAATACTGGAAATAAAAATCCATTGGTGTTGAGAAAATTCCTGGCAAGAACGGACATGAGACAACATGAACTTCACAGATACAGTAAGAGAACTTTAACAAGTAACTAACGGCACATTCTAAAAGGGTTGCATGGATTCAAATGCCAGGCAGCTGCGGAACATATCTGTAATACAAATATTCAGACACTACAGGTTGTCTGGTTACAAACACTAAACAACTATAAGAAACCAGCCAAAGCCAAAACTTTTGTATTTTAGTCTGCTTTTACTAATATGTAATCAATAAAGCAACTGTAAGTAAATGCCTTGTTACAAAATGGTTAACAATTAACATTAGTTTTACGAAGTTGGGCAATCAGTGAGTTTCCTGGAACTCCAGATGTTGGGCAATGTGTATTTTAGTTTTTGCACAATTATTTTCCACTAAATGTTATTTCCCTTGAACATCTTGTGTTTTTTTTTCTATGTAATTGGGCTTTGTTAGTGCTTGTATTTCATTTTATTTAGTGAATTTATAGTAGTATTTTAACAACAAAAAAGCAAATTTACAAAATATGGATTTGTAACAGGGTAAAAAGGTCTAGCCAGCCAATATGTGTTTATGTGAATTAAATAATTTTATAAGAGATAAAAAAGTAATATCCCAATTTACATAGCAAATGAAGGCCGAACTATAGTTGTCAAAGATATGCAAGCTAGAATGGATGGTGCGTGCTGTAAATGTTTCAGAATTGTACAGGCTGGGTTTTGCTGAATTTGCTCTGTACATGAATGTTTGAATCTAAGGAAGGTATTCTGGGAAACCAGCTTAGTACCTTAGTATCAAAAGTGATCTTCACAAGCTATAATTCTCAACACTACTATCAATACTGAGTCAACCACTGTCAAGTGGACATATTCTTAGTCTGAAGGGTCAGAGGTGCTCTTATAATTGCATAGGACGAGACAGCACATTTTGGAGTATCATTTAATGGTCAAATATCTAGTTTCAAGATGGCTTGGATTCAAACAGTTTTAGAGATTTTGGAATGCAAAGTTAAATGATTGATTCCTTCTCATCCAGATGTGTCCTCATGCTTCATTTGCAGCTTTTTTTAATTAGAAAAGGGAAGTGCTACATGACATACAGCACAGCTTTCCATACATGCAAGCCCCAAAATCCATTGGATATGTTATAGTTGCTGAATGGCTCTTTTGATCATGGCCATTAATTTTTGCCTCAAAGAAGAAGAAGAGTTGGCTTTTCTAGCCCACTTTTCTCGCCCATTTAAAGGGACTCAAAGTGGCCGATAAAGCTTTTCTATTCTTTTTTCCACAACAGAACACCCTGTGAGGTGGGTGGGGCTGTGAGAGCTCAGAAGAGAGCTGTGACTTGCCCAAGGTCACCCAGCTGGCTTCATGGAGGAGGGTGGAATCAAACCCGGTATTCCCAGATAAGAGTCCAGCTCCCTAACCACTAGACCAAACTGGCTCACTGTGATTAGATTTTCTGGAACAGCAGAAGTCTTGCTTTGGGGCAGTGAATACCTCTTTAAGTGAGTGTTTTTCCCCATGGATTGTTCAGAACTATGTGGAGAGAAAGAATATTGAACCATTTTATTATGGAGATAAAATACTTTGCTCTGTACTAGTACAAAAGAAATAAATGTTGTCTTTGGTATACCACATCAAATGCTTAGAAAATATATATTTTTTTTAGATAAAAATGCACCTTGCTAGGTTCACATGAAACAAAGAAAGGTACAAATCACCAAATTTACAATAAATTTTAAATAAACCACATTCAGGATTATGAAGAGCTACAGACATTTAATCAAGCAAATGACCTTAACTTGTGAAGATCCTTGTATGTCCCTGAACTATGTTCCACTATCTTGAAGACATGCTGTAATAAACACATATATTTGGCTTTTTAAAAAAAATTCTGGCTATATTTTTATACATATAAAGATGAAACCATGGAACAATAAATTAGCATAATAATTGTCTACAATGAAAACTGTGATATACAATATAAATAAACTATTTAAAAGCCAGCAATCTTCATGAACACAAACAAACAGAGCTAAGGGGGTAAAAGCTTTATACACGGTTTCTACAAGTGATTGTGCAGCCAATAATCTAAAAATAATAATAAAAAAAATTAAAGTATAAATGAGATTCCTTTCTTGATTTTAGTGTCTCACGACATACAGTAATTAAGTACTGGTAAACTAATTACCAATCAGAAAGCAACATTGAGGAAATCACTGCTTTGCAACATTATCACGGTTCTCCACTCCACTCCGTTCCCAACCCCTAGAGCTAACAAATGTAAACACCTTTATTTATTTATTTTCTTCAAAAAAAATGTAAAGCAGTTAATACTTTCTCTCCGAAACATATGTTGATCTGAATCTGTACAGTTACCATTCAGTAAGGCAAAGCTTTCATAACTGTGGCACTATATTTATAATACTGATATTTTCCTTTTCATACAGGGATCATTCTTTGTCCTTCTTTAATATTTGTTCTCTTTGTAGACTTCGGTCTACATGGAAGCGGCAGTATCCCTTTTCTGTCTCCATCTGAAATGTTTCTGATGAACAGTTCTTTCAGTGGGGATCTTCTGATTGCAAAGGCAATACATACGATGGACAGTTCTTCATACCACAATAACACTAGCTGGCTATTTTTAACCGTGGGATAAAAACTGGAAGCAAATCAATGAAACCCATTTCCACAATTTTGTTTGATGCCAACTATGAAGGTGCATCTTGCATTTATACATGGGAGCCTTGTGCAACTGTTGGGACTCTAAGGCTGCTTCCATGCAACTTGGGCGGTCCTGCATCATGCTGGTCCAATCCACAATGGATAGGCTGCTGCTATAGCACTGCAGACGGCCCAACCCTGTTCCAACTTAAGAGATAGGAAGCAAATGTTCCCAGCCTCCAAAGTTTGCCAGGTGCCCAGAAGTGGCACATGTCAGCTACCATGTCTGAGTGTCCTGAAAATGCTACCAGACATGGACTAATGGGCTACCCTATATGTTGTCTGTACACAGTTTGCTTTTCCATTATACTAGTTAGAAAACCTCATGGACTGTTTACAAGTGGCCCGCCTTCAGAACAAGCTATGGCACCATTTTCATGACACAGCCTACTCCGGGCTTGCTTTCTTTTGCCTGAAACATAAATGGCTCTGCTGTGCACTGGATCCTGGTTTGAATAGGTGAAAGCAAGGCCATGTTTCCACTCTGCCAATCAAAGATGCCTCAAGGAGGTGCCTCCATTGGAGTTAGACATTTTCATTACTGGAACCATGGAGGAGCAGCAGATCAGGGTGGCATATTTTGTCTCAGTGCAGATGTGAGAGCTACAAAAGTCTGTGCATACTCTTACACTTCTTCAGTTTGGGGTGCTGTGGAGACAAGCCTTCTGAGTATCTGTTTGGATCATGCTGCTACCCCAAGGTCCGATTCTTCTTTTATCCAAGAGAAGAAGAAGAGTTGGCTTTTCTAGCCCGCTTTTCTCACCCATTTAAGGGGACTCAAAGTGGCTGACAAAGCTTCTCTATTCTTCTCCCCACACCAGACACCCTGTGAGGTAGGTGGGGCTGTGAGAGCTCAGAAGAGAGCTGTGACTAGCCCAAGGTCATCCAGCTGGCTTCATGGGGAAGGGTGGAATCGAACATGGTATTCCCAGATAAGAGTCTGGATCCCTAACCCACTAGACCAAACTGACCAAAGGGGCAGGATTTTTTTTTAAAGATTAATGATCAGAGACCTGAATATACACCTGGTGGACTACAGCTTCAGTAGTGCAGACCTGCTGTTATTTCAGTAAAGATTCTATCCTGTGGCTATTTGCTCTCATAGTTCTACAGATCATTTACAGCACATAGTGATCATAGCTTAAATGGTCACTTATGTAGTATGTGCTACCATAGGCAGCTTTGACACTGCATACTGTGGTACACAATGCAGAGAATATTTCTGGCCTGAAATTAGCAGTTCAGGCCCTGAATGGGCAGAAGCATTATGGAGTGCCTCAGCCATCCATAAAGATGGCTGCTTCTCCCAGGCAGCCTTCAGAGCTGGGGAAATGAAATACCTCAACTCCAAAGTTGCATAGTGCTGATGATGTGAGGTAAAAATATTGCTGGGCTCCATACATCATGTGGTTCACTCCAACTGCCTGCATGCTTAGCAGTGGATGAAATGGAACTGGGGCTGTGTCCATACTTACAAATACTGTGCATTCTGACATGCAATACCTGACGGCCAATACTGTGTAGCTGTGGTGCATTATGCCACTGCTACTGCAAATTTACCTACTGCGGAACGATGAACACCGGCTCTGCAGTATCAGGTAAATTTGAAGTTATTTGCCATTCCAGACAGGATGGCGAGAACAGCTAACAAGAAGTGAGCCTGCAGCTCAGCTCCCATTGGCTGCCCCATCTCACATGATGCATGCCTCACCCCATGTGACTGCACATGCCAGTTTTGGTCCTCGCAGCCTCTGAGCAGGAAGCTACGGAGGCTGCATTGTGTGAGGATGGCGAATCATCAATTTGCAGCACCTAAGCTGTAGATTTTTATTCTAACTGCAGATTTCATCTCCTAGTCTGGAAGGGATGTTGGTGTGGGAATGTTTGAAAGACCACTCTAAGGTAGCGTGTCTGTAGAGCACTCACGGGCAGAGTTCCTGTACCCAGAAGAGTTGCAGGCAAGAGGCCTGTGTGGCCAGTATGTCCCCCAGGAGGCTGTGCATCCTGAAGAACATTCTGGCATGCAGACTCCACAATCTTTGGAGCTGACTGGCACTGTCCTAGAGCACTATGAAGCTGCCAACTAGAAACTTCCACAGAGCACCAGACTAGACAGCTGGCAGGTCACAAACTAATGTTGCGGAAATGACCAAGTGATTTATTTAAACATGGGTTGAAATCCCCAAGAAACAAATATATTGTTTACTTGTGATATTGGCCAAAAGACTGAGCATCGGCTCCATGAGTTTATTTGGCACTAAAGCTTGGAGAAGTGGTTCCAGCGAGGTCTGAGCCACAGCAGAAGAAACAAGATCTAAGATGGCTTGCTTTGAATGACATAATCCCAGCACCTGTAACCATCTCTCTGTTGACAGAAGAGGGGTACTGCCTGATGGAACAACATGAACACAATGACAGAAGAACAGTTGGAATCATGGTAAGAGTGGTACACAACACAACAGGTTTCTTTTTTAAAAGTTAGCTTTTTGCAGGTCTGAATCACAGACAGTCCAGCCCCCACCTGCCATTTTCTTTCTTTCTTTCTCTGAGTGGTACAAATATGGCTGCATGCACAGACCTCCCCCTTGAAATGACTTGGGGTGCTGGTGTCTACACTATATGACCACTTTTCAGGGCTCCGTGACAGTACGTCATGTGTACAGGTGTGGGCAGCTCCCAATTCCGCTTGTATTGGAAATTCTTAATCTGCAGGTCCAGGGGAGTGGTTCATGTAAATGTCCCTCCCTTGGTACTATCCCATTTTGGCCCAAAGACTACTTCTGTGGCCATCTGAACCTGGCTTGTATATATGTATAAATTACCTATTCTGATTATTATTTTTTTTTAACAGATTTGGACCACACATCCTTTGGGGGAGGAGAAATAATTCACTTCTTGGAAGGATGTCCGAGTGTAGCTGTGGTGTGACTTTATTTAGAAGTGTTTTCAGTCCTGCTAACCAGTGAAAGGATGTAGTGCATACATTTCTCTTTGTGGAATAACACAGATAAAACTGGTTTTTAAACACCTCCACAGTGGTAACTGGCAAAATGACAACTTACAGCAATTGTTCCTTCTTTTCCATTTGAGATTAGCAATGGAGTCCATATCACTTTACAATCTGTGTTCATTCCAGTGATAAAGTCCTATATGTATTCCTTTGAGGAGACTGTGTAGCATTTGATTCACAGTTTGCAATACAAATACCCTGATACATCACTTATTTACTATTACGTATTCAATTATTATAACATTTGGGGGCAACGTTTCTTTAAACCAAGTTTCTTTTTTCTTTTTAAATTAGTGTTGCTTGAAGCAGTTCAGAGTATTGTTTTCCTTTTCTCCAAAGCAGAAGCTGTAAAAGGATATAATTTACGCTCTCTTAGCATGCAGCATTTCAATGAGGAGGTTGTTACATGGCACATCCCCGTTTAGATGCTTATAATAGAGATACTCTTCAGCCTGCATACTGATCGCTCGGATTTCTGGGAGCCGCAAGAGAAGCTGCCCAAATTTGTCTGTCTGCTGAGGGTAGTTGCACATTGTATAGTCCAGCAACGCTGCATTCACTTGTTCTTGAACACCTTCCACCAGCTGGAAGTTCTCTAGGTTTTTGACATCTGAATAAAAAGTTAAAAGAAGAGAAGAGAAACAATGGTAATATCCAATCCCTTTCTGCATTTTAATTCCTGCTTATTAAAATCGTGTTTCATTCAGTGATTTCATTTTCCTCATGACAAAAAAAGATGCTCCAGGTCTGCTGAATATTCAGCTAAGTCCCTCTGCCAAGTTTCCCGGGAAAAGGATCACAGCAGAGCTTTGGTTGAGCGTCTTGTTGAAATTCTGCTTAAACCTCAGATCAATTAGACACCAATGGATTTTGAACAAGGTCAACTCTCTTCCCCCTCCCCAGATCTTATGGAGGAAAAGGCTGGAAACTCCTAACATAGAGTACTGTAATATATTGCCAGCAAATGAGTCCCTAGAGGAAGGCATAGCTTTAACCCGACATATTACACAATTCATATAATTCTGTATTAATTTTTCTGACCCAAGGTGAAATCTCTGTCCAGGGTATGATGTAGTTAATTCTAATAAAAAATGACAGGGTTCTTGTTTCTTTTTGACATTTTCTAAATTATTCTGAAAGCCTTTGACTTGTCTACCCTTATGCTAATGAACCATCTGGTACACTCCAGTGATTGCCAAAATAGCCAGCCTGACCTGGATCCCTTAAAAAAAAAAAAAGCAAAGAGGAGCGGGGAAAACCTTCTTATTACTAAGCTTTCTTCTGTCATCCTTCTCAAACTCAAACCACTGTCCTTTAGTCAGAGTGATGACTACATGATATAGACACTGGAAGCTGGTACAGTACCCCTCCGCCCCCCCCCGGTTGGGTAATCCTTCTCAGATTCTGTACATAATTAGCCATACTTCCAAACATACTGTATTTTCTCATCTACTACAACATGAGTTTCTGTTTCTCAATATAAAACCTGCTAACAGAAGAATGCAACAAAATAAATGCCCTGCTGGATTAGATCCATGGCCCATGTAGTCCATGCAATTGTCAACCATTTGCACATTGAAGGCCACCAGGAGGTCATCAGCACAGTCTGCTCTGCTTGCGGTCTACCAACAGCTTGTCTTCAGAGGAATGTCACCTCCTGCTGCCTTGCTCCCATGAATTCCACTGATAGTCCTGACTTCCATATTAGGGATGTTCACAAATATTTGTGACATTCATTATTCGCACAAATTTGCACAAATTCAGACATTTGTACATGAATCAAATGTCACAACGTTTGTGCATTAACATTCATACCAATACGAAAGTTTTGGAACAGACATTAGTTAAACTGGGGGGGGGGGGACTGAGTGAGAAGCTGGATCAGAGAAGGAAAGAGGGAGACAAAAAGTGTGTAAGACAGGATGGGGAAGCAGGATTGGGGAAGCAGAATGAGAGGTCAAGGGTGTGCGTGTAAGACAGGAGGACCCGTATCCTTTATGTATGCATTTGTATAGGATCTGTATCTGATCCCTATGCATTTGTATCAGATATTTGTATAAATTCATATGAATACATTCGTATCAAATAGAATCCTACCACATTCGAAGG
>MTQE01001134.1:14283697-14324323 GCA_014337955.1 Aspidoscelis marmoratus | reverse complement strand
AAAAAAAATGGGTCTAGCCTTTAGAGGGGAAGAAATATAAAAATATTTAGGTTTCAGAGAGGCTTCTTACATTCAAGACATGAAAAACGAAAATTTGGTGCACTATTAATCTACAGAGAATGCAGGCTGGTTTGGGAATTTTGAAGAGAAAAAATGAAAGGGAATGAGAGATTCAAGTCTGAAAAGTCATTGCTGGGCAGAAGCTGTGTAAGTACTTTTCAAAGAAAGTTAATTTATTTTCTTAGCACATCATGGATGCTTTACTGGGTGTGTTTACTGGCCACATGACTTTAATATCCTTTTACCTTTGTTTAAATTGGGATGTAGTTAGGGAGAGAGATGACAACAAGCTGTAGTAAATTGGCCCTAGTCCAAAGAAGGCATTTCTCCTCTGTAAAGAAGAGAAGCTCAGGAACTAGGGCTCAAAGGAGGAAACAAGAATGTTCTGGAGAATTTCTTACAATGTTTTAAGATGCTCTCCACTGAAATGCCCATGATACAGACATGCTTTGTAATGCTGTCACACAAAGTAATCCATGAGTAAGAGGGTCATGACTGATAGCAAACCACAAGAAGTTATTTGGTGTTGCCAAGGATGGGTGGTGAACAGGGAGTGGTGTGCGCTGGAGGAATGAAGCACCAATTAATATATGAAGTTTGATATCCCCAGGTGATGTTCTGGTCCATAATGACACAGAAGATGGTTTGGAGCGAATAAAGAAGATAGAACAGAAAGAGTAATATACTTCCTCCTTTAAGGGCTTTCCCACAATCTTTTTAGCATTTTGTTAACTCTATTTACTTTTAAACCATCCACATTCTCATTAGCTCTCATTCCTGTAAAAGCATGACATTTGTCCCTTCGGAGAACACAACTAATGTGTAGCTGTATCAAACCTGTGGGCCATCTACGTAAGAACATAAGAGGGGTTATGCTGGATCAGGTCATGGCCCATCTAGTCCAACAACCTATTTCACGTAGTCACTCACCAGTTGCTTCTGAGCATTCTCAAACAGAATTCTCAAACACAAGAGCCGCCGGAATGCATGTAGGACACTCTGGGATGGAGCATCCACTCTGCTGGGCTGGTGGTTCCATTTGATTCGATTCCATCCATTCCATCCCAGGCCACCCACATGCATTCCAGGTGTACAGCACCCAGCCCAGGGCATTTGTGGCTGTCCCACAGCAGTTCAGGAGGAAGTGCATTCACACACTCCTTCCCTGATAGTTGCGGGCCCCGCCTCCAGCTGCCCTCATTGGACAGGCCTGTCGTGTTCCTTCCCTGAGTTCCTGAGGGTTCTAGGGGACTGGATTGGGTCCCCTAGGGCTCACAGACCCCCCTCCAGGCACACACACACACACATGGGTACAGGGCTACATGGGGACACGTGTGCAAGACATTTACTTCATGCCTGCTAGGTTCTGAAGTGGCGAGTCCAGCTAGCCAATCAGAGCAGGAGGTGCGCACAGGTGCACAGAGCCACCGGTTGCACTCGCCACTTCGGAACCCGGCGAGCACAAGGTAAGTGCTGTGCATGTCCCCCCATAGGCCTGTGTCCCCTAGAACCTGCAGGAACTGGGGAAGGAATGCGACAGGCCTGCCCACCCTTGGGTCCAAGTTCCTACCTGCCTACGTAGGAAAGGGGGATCCATCTCTGTGTGGCCTAGCCTTACTGCACTACAGCCGTTCTCACAGTTGCATGTGGAAGTCAACAAAAAGGCCCTAAGTACACAACTCATTTGTAGCAGTTTTGGGGCTGTTATGCCATATTCCAGGTTTCTTCTGAGAACCTAAACTTTCAGATATAGCTGCAATATCCATCTTCAGAGGATTTTACTCTTGGAAGAGTCAAAAGCAACTGGTGTCTTCCTAGACCTTGTTTCCCCTTTTTATACATGTCTGCTGTTTGTCATTCAGTTCTTCCTTTGTCTGAGTCATTGATGAGTCATTAGTCTTTTCTTGGCTGTAATCTGTTGGTGGTGTTTCCTTGGGTGGAAGTGTTAGTGGTGGATCATTGAGGCTTACCTGTTTGTTATATATTATTATTATCCCTGGGGGTAAGTGACCAGTGGGTTGTATATTTGCAGAACTGAGGCGTGAATCTCTGCTTTGCTTGTTTTTGTACAAACAACACTAGAAGAAGAAACTTGGAACACAGCACAAGAACTCCAAAACTGCCACAAATGAGATTGAATCTGGCCTTGAAAGCCTACATATGACCATAAGTACACATGTTGCCGCACTCTCAAATCTCCCAGCAGCTGGCCTGTGGGGACTTCCTGCATCCTATGTATGCCTCTCTCAAATCACACAACTATCAAAGCAGGTAAAAAAGGAGAGCAGGCAACTCAGGATGGCCCTTTCCCCCTTTATTTTGTCCAAGCCTCTTTTGAAACCATCCAAGCAGATGTTCAACAGTGCAGCCTGTGATATTGAATTTCAAACTTTAGACTTGCACTGTGGAATCTCCCCAGATAAACAAGCAAATCAGTGGCTTTGAGCTTTCTGCACCCCCAAGATTCAATTTCATTGGCTGACCCCTTCATACGTCTCTGTTGTAACAGCTTGCTGTATGAATCTATTTGAACAAAGACTTTCCATTTTATTAACTCAAACAAAAGGTCAAATTTCCACTACATACATGAGGCCCCACCCACTGCTGTACACTTTATTCCAGTAGCAGCCTTGGCCACTCAGGAGACGCACAGGACGCAGGCGCGCTGCATCCTGGGTGCTGACCCTCAGAATCATGCGACGCTGACAGGATAAGGAGGGGATTCACCGCGCTCCCCCCAGGGTGGGCTAGGGTGGGCTTTAGGGAAGCTCGCCCTGGCTCCAGGGGCTAGGGTGGGCTTTAGGGAAGCTCGCCCTGGCTCCAGAAGCGAGGGCGAGCCAGGGCAATGAGGTCCCCTGGCTCGCCAGGCTTGGCTCCGAGGAACCATTCATTGTGGGCAGGGGGAGGGCCATGGGTCATGGATGGGAGCACAGCACCCGCCGCCAATCCGGTTCTCTTAGATGCGGATCTACCCCATAAATCCGGATCTCCCGGGAATCCAGATTTGGTAAAACTGGTTCCTCTGGGAACCAGTTTTACTACATCCGGGTGCAGGAGATCCGGATTTCTTTGCCCCTGTGCGGAAGCAGCCTAAATGTGGATTTAAGACAGAATGGAAATACTAGTGTCCACGTGCTACCACCTCTTAAGTCATTTTCAAGCCACTTTTTCATAAATATATATATTTTAGAAATAAATATACTTATAATCATGGATAAATTCCCATTTCTCTATCCGCACTCAGAATCCTGAATAACAACAAAAATGAGTAAGCTAGCTACATGACAGGAAGCCAAAAAGACTCATGTTCACATGGATCTTTCATGCGATGATATGGCTGGTACTAGCAGTGATCACACTTTTTCAAAGTAGGAAAGAAAAAGGCCCAAGGAAATTAGCAGGAAGGAAGCTGTATGTTAAAAACTGGTGAGTGGTCAGCATTCATTGTATGTAAGACAAGGGGTGATGACCTTTAATGTCTTGTGATTCAATCAACTGGAAGAAGGATATTTGTCTTATAAAAAAATAAACAAATGAACTAGCTAGGCTAATACTTAAAACTGGCACTTAAAACTTTCTCACTGGGCAAAGACCAAATACAGCAAAGTAATTTTCTGTCATTGTCTCATTTTACGGAGGACATAAAATATTTTAAAGTTCACTGGAGTGTCAAATAATGGATCCATTGTTTTGGAAGCCTTGCCTTTTTAGAGAGCATTACAACAACCAGTGTGTTGCATCCATGCAGAAATAATGGGTTAGGCTCAATGATATTTTATTTTAAATGCAGGATAATATGCGTACATAGCAGAGGAATGCTGGAATTATTGGTGTGAATCCCATTTCGGCTTCTAACTATTAAAGACAGCTAGAACTACAGTTTGTTACAGACCAATTCACAGCTAAAATAAGAACACATTTTACAACATTTTATGGCATCAGGCTGCTAGATGCATTATTTAAAATTATGTTTCTCTTCTTAGCCCCCACTTCCCAAAGGCATTTGAAATGGTATATACCTTAGCTTCACAACAGAGCACCCATTCCTTCTTTCCTCTTAGTAGACTGGCAGTCTTTTGCACCAGGAACAGTGCCTTGTGACAAACGGATGTGCTTGCAGCTGCCTCCAGTAACACATCACTGCTATCACAATGAATATAACTGCCAACAACTTGTTTTTCATTTCAGGACTCAGTACTTTGAACATGGGGAAGTGAGCATTCATCTTAGCATCTGCCAAGGTATTTTCTTTCACCATTGGGAGAGCTGAGAGGCTTCTAGACCAGTGGTTCCCAAAGCTGTCTGGGCTACGACCCATCTAATATAAGTTTACCAACTCGGGACCCACCTCTAGGAAATTTAACCGTTACCAATATGAATAAAGGACTTTTCAAATAACAAACAAAGTTTTAATACAATTTTTTTTATTACTTAATTAAATAATTACATCAAAAAAGTTATTTCAAATGCGGTTAAATTTCCTAGAGGTGGGTCCTGACCCACAGTTTGGGAAACCCTGTTCTAGACAGTAGGAGACAATTGCAAAATCTTCTTTAGATCCCACAATTGCCTCTTGCCACCCCTGCAGACATCAGGCTGCAGTCCTGGGCTTTTACTTTCATCTGCTGGCTCCCTCTACGTACTTAGGTAAGTCCACACATCAGTGTTATTGTTGGCATGGTGGAAGAGTGGGACTAAGTGCTGTTACAGTGCTTATTCCTGCTCTGTCTCTTAGGAGCACTTATGCTGGATGAGTGCAGACTGTATAGACTTTGCATTCTTCCAGTGCACTAACTGTGCTATGAGGATACAGGGATGTGCAGACCCTGTGCTTTATGGCACCATCACAGTTCTATACTGATGCCATTCCTATAGAACCTGAGTAGTGGCTGAAGGATGGGGGCACACCTGGAAGTACTTGGAGGTGGCACATATAGATTTGTTGAGCAGATGTGCTTGTCTAGGTACTTCTAGGTTTGCCTGACTGCTACTGAGAGAACATAAAGAAGACTACATTGTAAAAGCGCAGGATATAAAATTGCATGGGAGAAGTCTAGGGGTGTTTTTCCACTGTCAAAAGTACCCATTTTTGCACCCATTTGGGTGTGAGCTGGATGACCCCATATCCACTACGGCACCCATTTGGGACCCGATTGTTTCCAATGCCATTGGGGCAATCCGGATCTAATGGGTACATTTTGGCCTTTAATCCGGATTTTCTGTAGATCCCATTAAAGGGGTCTACAATGGGGTCTTCTCCCAGAAAATCTGGATAAAAGGGAGCCTGTTTCCACTGGAAACAGGCAAGGGGGTCCAAAGGAGGCTAGGAGGAGGGGATGCACCTTTGGGACCCCCCCCCCCACAACATTGGCTTCAAAGTCACTTCAAAGTCACTTCGAAGTTGACTTCACATTCACTTCGAAGTCACTTTGCACCCCGCTGCCCCCCCAAACACCTGGAGTAATGGACCAACCCCTTGTGCGTCGATCCAGATTCCCCAGATGGGTGCAAAGCTGTTTCCACAGCAGGGGTGTTAGCACCCATTCCTAATGGGTAATACACCTCCTGTGGAAACACATTGGGTGCTTCCCTTAATCTGGATCTACTAGATCTGGATTAAGAAATGTACCCGTTCCTTAGATCGTTCCTTAGACATAAGCAGCTCAGCCAAAGGCCAGGGCAAAGAGGTGCATCTTCACCGCCTTTCTAAATATATATAAGGAAGGGGCATGACGCACCTCGAGGGGGAGGCTATTCCATAGTCTGGGGGCCATCACAGAAAAGGCTCTCTCCCAGGTGCCCACCAACCTCACTGTTGAAGGTGGTGGGACAACCAGGAGGGCCTCACCACTTGATCTTAAGGCACGGGCAGGTCGATACGGAAGCATGGATGTAGATCTCTTCAAACACCACTTGAGATGGTTCTGGACTGGAATAACACTAGTCCCATGTGGACAAAACGTACTAGCCAACCACTTGGTTCAGATTAATGGCCAAGCGGTAAACCTGCCTAATATGAAATACATTTTCTCTTGATAGTATAGAATAATAGAATACATTAACTGGAAGGGATGCCAAAGATCATTCAACTCAGCCTGCTGTCCATCTATTTTAATATAGGTAAAATGCAACTCTATGATTCTGAGTGAAAACCCATCAATCAAGCTATGAACACTTGTAAAATTAAACTATAGCTAATCAAAGAAAAAAAATTAAAATCTATTCCTGGGAATAAATTTTGTTACCACTTTACAAATGATTTGTATCTCCGTCTTAGCTTTTCCCCCATTCGATAACTTCTGTAGGGACTTTTTTCCCTTTAAGTTTTCTCAATGTTATCAGAATAAGATATGCAGTTTACTTTGTTCAGGTGGCAAGTTCAGACTGTGAATAAGCCAGTGTCATCATATGAAAGAGAATTAAGCAGTCACATCCAAGTGGGGATATATTAAGCCAAATTTTAAGCTCCAGTTGTTGAACTTAGCTGGTACTAGATGTCTGGCTAGCCTCAGGATAAATTCAGCTAATCGAATGAGGAAAACAGCCTCAGGTATGATGAAAATTACAAGAGATCTCAGTTGAACACTTCTTGTTATAAATATTAGCTCAAAGGCATTATTCTGGACTCTAGAATGAAGATCACATTTGCATGTAATTATGACATTTCAAGCTTTTATGAGCTTTTAAAAAATGTTAGCTAATTATTATCAGGAAGGTGGGCTGGGAATTCTATGAGCCCCATAAACTAATATGGTAAAAACATATTAGAAGAAGAAGAAGAAGAAGAAGAAGAAGAAGAAAGTTGGCAATTCTATCCTGCTTTTCTCACTCATTTAAGGTACCTCAAAGTGGCTGACAAAGCTTTCTGTTCTTCTCCCCACAAGAGAACACCCTGTGAGGTAGGTGGGGCTGTGAAAGCTCAGAAGAGAGCTGTGACTAGCCCAAGGTCATCTAGCTGGCTTCATTGGAGAGCACGGAATCGAACCCGGTATTCCCAGATAAGAGTCTGGCTCCCTAACCACTAAACCAAACTGGCTCACTTCAGAAAGGTTTGAAGTGCAAATTTTGAAATAGATGTGCAATAGGAAGTGTACAGAAGGAAATGAAATTCTGTGAAATGTCTCTTCCCTGCAGCTATAGGATAACTGTGTTCCCACCATCCATTCATTTCTTAAGTGGGCGTAAAATCACTTTGCATCTTCCACAAATTTAAGATTTCTTCTGAATGAATTTCAGGGTCCTCCACCTCGAAAAAGCAATACCCAACCCACACCCTGCTTTTAGAAGGCAGGGGACAGTGCTTCTTGAAAGACATATCTCTCAAAAACTTTATTTGTTGAGATGAATTACATAATTTGCTTTCTCGGAAGGACAGACTACATTTATACATATCCCAGAAATGTACAGCTATAGACTACCCTAAAAATATTTTAAGTAAATAAATATTTATACTTCTTTGGGAATATATAGTAGGGATGCACATGGATATTCATAACATTAGTTATTTGTCTGAGTTTGTCTGAATTTGAATGGTCGTTCATGAATTGAATGTTATGACATTCGTACATCAACATTCGTATGAATATGAATGTTTTGGACATACGTATGAATTTTCCCGGACTTTGGTACAAATAGTTTGGACATTCATTAAACTGGGGAGGTAGTAAAGCAGCTGCGCCACACATCTGCAACAGATCCAGATCGCATTCGACATGGATCGAGAGTGGATTAAAAGTGGATTCAAGTCAGATTTGATGCTTTCTGAGCATGGAATTGTTACAGGGTACGTACCAGATACATATTTGTTTGTATCAGATACGCATTCATTCGTATCTGATATTCATACAAATACATTCGTATCGAATAGAATCCTACCAGATTTGAAGGGTATCTGTTTGAATAAATTGTTACAATTTGTTACAAATTGAATATCCCTAATATATAGTTGCATTTGAAAAACTTTCTGCACCGGGTTGGTAGACTGGCTTAGCGGAGCTTCTGAAAAGCCTCATTTACTCTGTGGAACTGTCTGCTGGGAGGCCAAGTTTGCAAGTAGAACGCTGCATGCACATTAAAGCATATACTGGAGCAGGCTGAGCTGCAAAAATGGTGTTTTAGACACCTCCAATTGTGGACTACTTGTAAGCATTCCTTGCAGCATTCCAGGCTGTTAGACCAACTCAGTGCCTTGTGTGTGAACAGCACATGGGTGTGTGGTTCAGTATATCATAGCCAAGATGCCTACCACTATTTCAACCAGCACTATAAGCCTGCAGTTTTGGAGGCCGAGAACATTCATTTCCAGACTCTAACTGGGCCAGAATGAACCACCTGCAATGTGGACAACCATTAGTGTGGATCACCAGCAGCCCAGCCCATTGTAGGGTACTAGCTAAGCTCTTGCCATGAACTGCCTAACATTAGGTGAATTCACAGGTCATTTTTGCATGGTAAGCTTTATCCCATATCATGCTGATCCAATTCATATACCCTCTAGAGGCTTCATATACTGTTGCATCCCGTATCTCAGCTGCCACATCACAGAAGCACAGTCACCCAAACTTACTTCCTAAGATCATCTGTGCAGGTAGGAGCAGAACCACTGCGATACAGTATTTCCCATCCCAAAACCATGGAGGTGGTCGAGAAGGATTCTGTTATCAATGATATCAAAAGCAACTGAACAGTCAACTAGAATGAACAAAGTCATACCCTCTTTTTCTCTCTGTCACAGGAAGTCATACCTCGGAGGGTCCATGGCTGGTTTCATCTCCATCTAGGTCTAAACTCTGACTGAAATCAAATAATATTGTTGGTTTCTTCTAACAGGACCTGCTGTGGTGCCACACTCTGTAATCCATTGCTCGAAAGGGGGCATCAGTTATTTGGCAGCAATTGCAATATATTTGTGGTGGGGATGTGTACAAATATTTGTAAAATTCAAAATTTGGCCATATTTGAGCATTTGGACATTCAAACTCGAATCAAATGTTATGATATTCATAGGCTAATATTCGAGTGAAAACGAATGTTCCTGGAGATTCATACAAATAGTTCGGACATTCGTTAAGCGGGGAAAATGCATCGGACACGTATTTATTCGTATCAGATACGTATTTGTTCGTATCAGATACGGTACGTATTGGGTACATATTCATTCATATCTGATACGAATAAAATGTACATATGAATATGCATGAAAAAATTCATATCAAATAGAATTTTACCACATTCAGATTCGATCTATTCATACGAATACAGATTTTTGAACATTTGTTTTGTTTCAGATCAAATGCCAAAAACCATTCGTGTACATCCCTAATTTGTGGTGCCGGGGAAGGCTTTTTCAGAAGTGCAAAGTGGAGTCTAAATGAGCAAATGATAGGTAGACACAATGCTGGGAAGGACCTCTTGGTTTCCCACTATGGTAGGATCCCCATGGTGCTGTTGTAGAAAACAGAGGGTTGCCAGTTCAGTCCCAGCTCCTGTCCAGAAGTAGGCAATGGCAAACTACTTCACTATCTCTGCCAAGAAAACTACATACAGGTGATCTATGGAGATGCCTGTGCAGTCATCCAGGAGTCGGTCATGACTTGGTAGTACCCAACAACAACAAGAGCAGCGCAAAGTAAGAAGTAGAGCAACTGCTATTGAAGCAATTATTCTTGCTCTTCCACTTGCCACTTCAGTGATGTGTGGACTTACTGGTACACCTTCTTCAGACTGAATATTAATCCTGTTTCCTGGGGACATTTACTGTATTTCCAAAAACTATCCCAGCCAGATACACCAAAGCCAGGGAATGGAAGTTCCACACCTGCAGTGACCAGTAGTGGAGGTAGGTGTGCAAATAGTATGCTACCTGTTTATGAAGAGGCCACCTAACATAGTGATCTTCTCAGCATATTTCCACCAGGGTCATGCAGATCCTGCTAGTGAAGCATCCTGTGGTGATATGAAAATAGGCTTTCTTATTGTCGTCTTCGATAGAAATCTGTTCCCTCTAGATCCTGTATGGTGTGAATTCGTTTCAGTTTTAGATGCTGCAAAAATTTATAAGCCTGTTTTAATATTTTTTAAATTGTTTTTGATTTATCATAACTGTACTTTGTGCTTGACTGTTAAATTTTAAAACTCTTTGGTGCTGTTTATTCTGAGTTTTCTGGATAAAAACCTGCAAATATTCTAGAACAATTCATTTCTGACCCTGAACACATTTTCAGCTTCTGAATCAAACCATTTGTGTCTATCTTTTGAAGCTTTTCCCTTGACCCAGTCACAGTTGCTTATCTAAGGGCACAAACACAAAGGTTATTGCTCTGTTCACCACAGTCCAAAAGGTATTCATGATCTATGGTGACCATTAACACAATTAAGATGCACAGTTCAGTGCAGGTGAGCACATCAGGGCAATTGCAGCAAAAAGACACTTGGAAAGCATTATTTGGACGCTAATTTTCTCATTCATTCATTTTTAAAAAATGAAATTCAGATTATTGGAGTTTAAAACCAAATAGGTCTTGTTACCTACTTGGGTTGGAGAACTGCTAGCTAGGATAACCTGAGGAAACCTGGGTTGTGGCCCAAATATCTGATACTTGATGCTCCAAATTCAGACATCTTTCATTTGGAGCAAAATAACAGACATTTATTGCACAAGTAGCAGTCAGTGACTATTTAACAGCAAGAGACTCTCACAGCATGGTTTTCCTTCACTTTATGTGCTCAGTAATGAAAGTCCACTATTGATTTTTCTGTAGCTGGTTGTAACTATTATAGTTGATACATCAATAGAAAAGGAAAGCACAATGTTTCATAGAAGGCAGAAAATCAGAGAATACACCATGCCAGGACAGTAAATCATGCCATAATCTCTGGAATTGATAGATGGTTACTGCTAACTGGAAACCCATGGCTTTTTCTGAAAAGACTGGCCTATAATCGCCCAATATGTCCTAGCAGACAGAGTGACTGAAATAGCGCTAAAGGACGCAAAACAATGTTTCTTTCTTTTCTTTTTTTTAAAAAATATATATGGGAACAATTAATTTGCTATTACTGTGTAATACTGTAGTCCAAAAGGGAAGACAGAAAACTGACTAGGATTTCAAGAAGGATGAAATAAATTAATCAGAAGAAATGAATCCATAAATTAATTGCTAATTAAAACAATGCATTTAAATTCAGTTCAAAGATATCCACTTTGACCAGGAATTTGATTCTGCCTAATATAAAGGCATTGTTGTGGAAGCCAACTCTATATATTCCTAATATCTGTGGCTCCAGGCAAGGCATGCCACAGTCTCCATTACCATGTAGACAACAGACCCCTATTCCAAGATATATTCTGGAAGAAGGCCAAGTGTGGGTAGGACCTATGTAATATGAAGATCTGTGTCAGCAAAATGATTTTGAGGGAAATAAATAAAATTTCCTCATGCAGGAGTAGTGAATTACATTGGGTCTCTTCATAGCCACTTCCTGAAAATAAATGTATGTAACTCTGCTAAGCTCAGGATTTAAGGGTATCTTTAGGCTGTATGCAGGTTGGATCCTGGTAAAGAATAAAGTGGATCCAGGCTCCATTACATTGGGTATGGTGGTGTGCTGCCCACTTTGACCTTATGAGTCAGTCACTCATGTTCTCCTCTGTTATACTTTCTGTGTTTGGGCATCAGAGATTCAAATAAGGTCATCCTCTCTGGTCTGAGGAAATGCTTGAACCTCTGCAATATAGAGTGCTTCCAGACACAATTAAAGCTCCACTCTGCACAGCTGTTTCCAGTCATCTTGATGGGACGATGGATACTCCGTAGTATTGTTCTTCCATGCAAAGGAAAGTCCAAAGTAAAAAGCTGCTAATTAAACAGCAGTTTTTTACATTGCATTTCCCCTGGTGCTGTGCTTCCACCACTGCTGATTGATCATCACATGACTAATCACGTGACTAGCAGTAACACAGTGGATGCAAAGCTTTCCCTCATGTCTGGAGGCACCCATAAAGTTCTGACTTTATTGCTCTTACATATTTCTCTATGTGTTTTCTAAACTAGAGATGGATACCTCAAAGTCTTCTTGGTCTTTTTTTCAAAGTCCTACTGCCCGTCCTACCATGGTCAAATCCTGTCTAATAGCTTGAACATTTGCATAATCAAACATGCTGGATTGCCACCATAATGCAGTTTCCATCTGCAGGTTGAACACTGGTGTGTTCCATACACTGAGCCATTTTGTGTTTGGCTCTTCAGTGGATTGACCACTTCAGTGGATTGACCAATGACTTGCTTATAAAGAGGGGAATAATGTGCACTATGTTGTTACTTTTCTAAGAAAGGTGAGATATAAATTTCAAAAATGTTTTTAAAATAAAATAATCCATGTCCGCAACTGTATTGCTTCTCTTGAGTGCTTGTTGCTATGCTGTCTCAAATGATATCGGGCAATTTCAAGATTCCCTTTTATGATTTTCACTACTGAGATCTTTACCCTCTACTTGAAGTCTGGATGCTCTCAGGCATCATCTTCCTCAGCAAGAGTATTATATTTATTTCTAAAAAGCAAAGATAGTTCCTGAAGAAATTATTTTTTTTTAAAAAAAGCAACAATTTGAAGTATATGCACACAAAGATACCAGTAAGTTTTCTATCTAAGAGCTATTTCAGAAGATCAAGACGCCTTTAAGCACAGAAGATATTTAGGTTATCTGAAATAAAGGGAACTTCAGAAAATATATTTCAATATTATATGTTGAGATAGGCTAGTCATATAATTTATAATTCATGAACTATTTGGAGCATAATATTGAAGGCAGATTACTTGAAGGTTTGGCTACTAGCCATGTGGAATGAAAGTCTGGGGTTTGGAATAGTCTGGATTTTTAATAGTTTAGTAAACTGCAGATTTCATGATGAAGTTTCATCTCCTTAAGATCTTAGGTCCCTTGCTGAGCTCTATTCTGATTTATTCACCTACACTGTCTCTTCTGTTACTACTCTACTTTGCTTAGTCCTAATGTTGTTCATCTCATGGTAACTGGCTGGAGGAGGGACCATAGAAAAAAGGGCAATCCTCATCTCCATTTTCTGTGGCACCTCTGTTCAGGGAGCAAAAATGCACTGTTCACACAAGGTGCCTCCAATCACTGGGCTGGAGTGACCACAGTGAGCTGCCTGTCACCCCCAAAGTGGAAATGATGTAGCAGCAGATATCTTCTTTGGATGATGGTGGTGCCTCTGGTTAGTAAATGGATTCACAGCCATATAATAGAATTAAGAGACCATTGAGGGGAATTGTCAGATAAATCTTTTGCAGCAGGATTTGCTCAGCAAAGTGCTTAACACAGTTCTGTTTTCTTGTGGCACTCTACACCTGACCACTGATGGATACATGGATTTTAAGTAGTGGACAGATGGCAGAAACATCCATAAGGTGTACGTGTGAGTCTTTGAGGGCTCAGGACCATGTACTGCAAGATGGTATGGATGCTCACCTGGTATAAGCAACTGAAGAAGCCATTTTTCCAGCCAGGAATGATGGAAACCTCATGGTCAAAAATATGCTCTGTGATGAGTTAATGTATTATGCATCCACACTGTCTCTTCCATTAACTATGTGCCTAGTCTAGTGTTGTTCGTCTCATCTTCTCTCCTGAAAATCCTTTAAAATATTACAAACAGCATCCTTCTCTTTGTCTAAAACTGGCTACCCGTCAAAGAAATTTTACAGGAGATATGAGATTCTTCTCCACTTTAAAAATGCATACAGTAAAACAACAATGTCAGATTTGATTGGGTAATTTTCAAAGGTATCTTAGCCTGGGTCTACCACTGTGCCACCATGATTGGTCATAATTCTGCTGTTTCCACAGAAGCCTACTGGTTCATGGTGGGCAATAAGCATACTCACAGTGCAGTCAAGTGGTGGGAGAGTGCAGGGTATGTACAGTCCTACACTCATCCAGCACCTATCCCACCGTAAGTGCTCATTAGAGTCTTCTAAAGGGAGGGTGGGAGCAGGCAGTCCATCAGTGCTTTCTTCCACTCCTCTAGCACTACCACAGCTTCTTATGCAATTCATCTTATGATGGCTTCTTCAAACATAGGAAATAGGCTACTAATGGAGCCATGTTCTATGGTCACTGAAATAGTCCTAGAAGCCAGTGAACAGAAGTTCCTTGGCCGTAACATTTGGATGGTCCTGGGTAGTGCAGCTATGCAATCAGCACATTGCTCCTTTAAAACAAGTGCTGCATGCAACCTTCTTCCAGGGCCTGCTACATCTTGCCATGACGCATCTCTTACTGTCATATCAGAGCATCTTGGCAACTTGTCATCATGAAGAAAGCATGAGAATATGCACTTCTCGGGTCCAATGAATGCTAAGTAAGCTACATTATCAAATCAGTGAATCTACCATGACTAATCATGCTTGTTCTGTGTCTGGTCCAAACGTTGTCAAGATGCAGTGATATTTGAGTTGTACTGATATTGTGATCGTGAAGCAACATGAACACAATATATGCCTCACACACCCAGTACGGAACTCAGTCCTCTGAGCGACTCAAAAACCACAGTCTGTGAGTTCAAATATTATACTGTGCTTAAGTGAAACCTGGCATGATGTTTGAGGAAGCTCTCTAGAGTTGGTTTAGAAATAAAAAGGGCACAAGGGACAAAAAGTCTGATTCTGAAACCATTTCTTATCCCCACCCTTCCAATCCTGGTAAAGAGTAATTTTGTACGGCAAGAATCCGGTCTTTTCATAGCCGCATCATCTTTTAGTACCATTAATAACTTTGGAAATCACAGCTCATTTTCAATTATTTGATTCTGGTAAATAATTATGATATATGGGGCATAAGCAAGGGGCTTTAGGGTTTTGTATTCCTGAGAGAAAATTCAGAAAGCGAAGCAGAAGAAAGGAATTCTAGAATCTGTTCTTTATTGGGCTTAATTTTAAACACTCAGTTCTGCACATTTCTCTACACCCTCCTCAACAAGAGCACTGGGAGCATGTTGAAGCATTTTCTTTAAAAGAATTATATCCACTCTCCTACAGTTTCCCACTAATTATGCTATCCCACAGGAGGAAGTTTAGCCACCCCTAAGGAAGTTGAAGACAGGCTGGAAATTTAGCTTTCTGTGTTTCTATTCACTCCTCCCCACCAATAGCATCTTGCCCTTTGTGCTGACATCTTATTCCTGAGCAATTATAATTCTGATGACACCACAGGACCACAGCGTGACAGCAAGTCTCTTGAAAACTCATGCTCAAATTGGGATCTGTAAAGATGAATGCCTTCCAGAAAAGAACTGTTTGCGTAATATGCAACATGGAAGAAGCCATCACAATTCTATTCTGTGTTTATTTCATGAAATAAAATGACAACTTGCATTGTGGTTAAGATAACCTAGGATAACAAACTTGGTTAAAATGGCAGCAGACAATGCTAGTTGAGGAGAATGTGTACATCATAAGTACCATCTTAATTACACTTGCAAGCCAGCCTACATATAAGATGCTTTCCAGCTGGGCACAGAATAATCTAGAAATATATAGCTTGTCTCAGAGGAGCCACAGGTCTTCATTTATACAAATACGTGATTTGCTGAATGAACCAAGTACACGTTCTCCACCCATTCTCTTCCCCTTTCATTCAGTCTTCTCTCATAAAGAAATCAACACCAGCATCCTACTTCATGGTGCACGTCTTTTAGAAATGTAGAAGACCATCATGGAGAATGTCTCTTAATGCAGTCAGAGCACAGCTTACTCAGCTTAAGTAGCAACATAAAAGCTAGATGTTTTAATACCTTGTCTTTAGAAGGGAACCAAACATTGTACTGGAGGGATATTTAATTCATTTTTCCTAATAAAAAAATAAGACTGCCTAAACACAGTTAATTTAAAGAGAAAACAGAAGTAGATAGATTAGGTGGTGGTAGTGAAGGGAAGGAGGGAAATGACTTATTCACCTAGAGAAATCCCACGTGCAAGGATATGTCTTCAGTGTGGCAGATGTTGTTATTTTAGGCCCATGATCAAAATAAAATTTACAGTATTATAATTGCTGCCTAGAATTATACTTTTTACCAGAAGGTTTCAGAGTGGGTCACAAAGTTCAACAAAAATCTTAAGATAAAAGCATAAATAAAAGCAATAAGCTAACATTAAATAAAATATATAAATAATCCTAGCTGGGCACTAGGATGGAGCTAAATATGAAAGGCCTGGGTGAATCAACAGCCTTCACAGATGCTACCCATCAAACTTTTAAGAAGAGCAGAATTATAACAGGACTTCCTCCTGTGTCCTTATTACCCAGATGGATCTTTAAGCCTGAAGGACATCCTTCAAATGTTTGGGGTCCAAGACATTTAGTATTTTTTAGGTAAGAGTCAAAACTTTGTATAAGAGTTGCTATCAAATAAGTAACCAGTGCAGATATTTCAAGACTGATGTAATGTGCATCCAACCAAATATTCCCATCCTTAGTCAGGCTGCTTTAGGGGTAGATCTTTAGAGACTGCATTACATGAGTCTAGTCTTCAGAGTACTTGGCCAGGTTGTCCTTTTCCAGGAAAGGCGGAACATAGGAAACCTGTCAGAGATTAAGGTTAAGTGCTCCTGATCACCATTACCACCTGAACCTCAGTGAAGAATCTATAAGAATCTCCAGATCACGCACCTGTCCTTTCTCAACCCAAATAACCACTTCCAGAATTGGGTTCTTCCTAACTTCCTGAATTCAAGATCCTGTGAGTACCTCCATTTTAGTTTTTGTTGGCTGGCCAGAGAACAGAATTACTGTGAAATGCTTCCTCTTCTCAATACCTAAATTCATACGAGCAAAACACCATGGTTGATGGTATCAAAACTCAGTGAGAAACTGAGAAGAATAAACAGAATTCTGTTTCCCTGTTCTTCTTCTGATAAAAGTAATCCATCAGGCTGACCAAATCTGTTTCAGTGACATAACCTCACCTGAAGCCAGACTGAAATAGGTTTCTATACTCCATTTTGTCTGAGCGTACCTGACAGCCAACACTCTCAACAACTTGTTATCTATGACGATATATGCAACTAGGTGATGGTTATTTAATACCTCTGGTTCCAGGGAGGTCCTCTTACAGCTTCTTTAAGTACTGCAGGCAGCTAACAACCCCCCCCCACACACACACACCACAAGGCATTTCTCATCCTCTGGACCTACCCAGCCATACCACATCACTAATTTTTATTAGCTATGATGGACAATGCTCAAGGTGACGAGTGGTTGACTGAATCCCTGCAGGGATCTTGTCCAGTTCCAGAAACTGCGATAATTGGAACTAATTAAAAAATAAAAACAACAGGATCAGACAGTGCTATGGATGGTTCCACTGAGTTACCTCTAATTCAATTTCATGTATATTTGAGCAACTTGCATTTGACAATGCATTGATGATGAAGAACAAGGCCTTTTCACCACCATTTTTCTCACTCTAGATGTATTCAGTCAGATATAGTCCCTCACAAGTGTCATAGGAAAAGAATTCCATCACAGAGAAAATCTGGCTGCAAGATGACCCTCAGCAGCAAGATCCTGTGAGTAGCAGCAAGATTCCCTCAGATGTTCTTAATAATTTCGAGATTTCTGCCAGGAAAGATAATCCATTTGCCTGTTTTCTCCCTTCTTATCCACCAATTTTCAAATCATTATCATATACCGGTTTGTACCAATTCAGTGCCTTACTCCTGTACTGGAAGTAATTGAGCAATTCCAGCCATTAAAATTGATAGATATAAAAACATCACCTTGAGTTATCAACTTTTTCCTTCATATAGGATCTGTCTGAAGTGTGAAGACCATTGTATGAAGAAATAAGTAATTGGTTAATAAGAACCTTTATAATACAAACCTTCAGAATAAATGTTTTGTCAGGCATGGTTGTTCGGAAAAAATATATATACTTAACTAATGGTGCTCTAATCCATTACCATTAGCTGCCACCCTGTAATAAATGTTATTCACTTCTTTCTTTGTTATAAATACATATTGATTAAGTTTTAACTCTGAACTTCAAAGTGAGTTATATCTGGTCATTGCTAAACTGCTTTACTTACAAGGGAAAAAAATCCCACTCAACACCTATTATACCATTTTAATTAAGACAAGCATCAGCTTTATGTACAATTATTTGCTTCTGCCAAATCTTTGCAGTGTAAATATTGAGCAGTCACCTTCCCTGAATACTAATAAATCCTTCCTGAATTCCAAAGGTTTCCATAAATTTCAGGAAATGTATTTTTACTTGTATTACTATTTAATACTGGCCTAAAGTACTCAATGGCTGTATTCAGACATAACAAAAGAAATGCCTCAGAGACACCTCAGAGAGACATTATATGACCCTTGTGTTTCCAAGCCTTCTCCAATCCACCCATTCTAGCCTAGAATATTCAGCGGGGAGGGGAGAGGGTGGTTTGTGAACGATCCCACTTCAAAGCCTTTTCTGAGGCACCTCAGAGATACCTTCTTCTTTTTTCTTTTTCTTTTTTTTTTGCACTGTGGAAGACAGATTTTGCCCAGAATAAGGGATGGGGCAGCACTTGGCATAACAGCTACATGGCAGTCATCCTGGTCCGGCCTAGCTCCAAAGCTCACCTGGCCTCAAAATGGCAGACCAGGGACATTTCTCTGTGGACCTGAAAATGGCCCAAGAAGGCCTGCCAAAATGTTGTCAAACTCTGGAACAGGTCCTGGGGGTGGGGAGGTTTCTTGCCAACATCAGTTGTCTGGATGGTGGCTGAAGGGAGTATGTTTCCACACCCAGCCATGGGCCAGGCATGGGGACTGTGTGGCAAACAGTCTGAGCCCAGAAATATCAAAGCCAGAGTATGAAAGTTCCCTGGCTTTGATGTTTCATTGGCTAGGATGGAAGTATACAGGCATGTACAAAGCACCCTGAAGTGGCAGGAACACCCACCATTCAGCTCCTGCCTTGTTTTAGTATGCGCAGAAATATCAAAGTAATATCTCCCTCCTTTGACTATCAGGACTCCCAACCCATGATCTCCTTCTTAGTCTTGTACAAACTTCCTGGGGATTAAACCCCATTAATGTGGCAGAACTTCACATCTGAATGTGCAGGCATTAGACTGTGCCATGCCTTCACTTGAGTGGAAAAGATTCACATTTTCTCTTATCCACTCACTTTCCCCTGCTATACTCTAAACAGGAGCTTCCAGACATTACTGGGCCACAACATCCATTATCTCACAACCCTAACTATGGGGCTGAGAGTAGAGTTGCCATATAGAGAGAGGCCAGGACTCCTCCACTTTCAATACCTGCACAGTAGATAAATTTCAGAAGGTTTGGTTTGCAATAAAGGCAAGACTGTGGAATTTCCTTCTTTTGTACAACTAGTCATGTTGAGTCAGTTACCCAAAGCCATGTTTCTCCTATCATGCAATTCATGTGTGGTCCTCCTAAGCAGTGGAAAAAATGGGGCCTGAGTTTTAAAAGAATAAAAGACTGGAAAATGAAACAAATTTAAAAAATTAAGTTACAGAATTCAGAAACAAATTAAAAATGAAATATTTTTTCACAGAGTCTCTGATGAAGAATGAATAGTGAAAAGTAAGGAAAACTCTGCAGATCTGACTCATTTTCATAATTCAGCATATGGCAGAGTTTGCAGTTTCTTCAGACAGTGCCTTAGTCACTATCTGGTGCAGACTTCAACATGTTTTGTTGGCAAACAGAAGTGCCATGAAAGATGGCATCATAGCCATTGGCATACCAGGACTTTCTTTACTTTTAGCAGGATCCCACTGTTTGCCATACATAATGATTAAACGTTTACCATTTCTACAAGTCCCAGTTGTCTCTTGTTAAGTGAGACGTGGAATCAATAGTTGCTCTGCAATTATTTGCCCATTGATAAAGCCTTCATTTCTTAAATGAAGTACATTTATCTGTGGTCTTGACAGTGATAGGAGAACAGTGCCCATCAGTCGCTGCCTATTCTAGCATTAAGTTCAGCAGACAGACAAGTGACTGGACATGGGTCAAATGATGTCTAACTTTCTTCCCATCGGCATTTCACTTTACAATCTGTTCAGATGGAAGCTTTGACAAATCAGCCTTGCTGAGTTCGAGTAATGAAAGCTAGCAGGACAAATGGGAAGTTTTGGTAAAGGGAAAACAATGACTGGATCGTGATTTATATGGCCAGGACTGCTCAAACCAGGACACAGCAAGCAATGGAAGAGATTCTGAAGGCATTTTAAAAAAATCCTATTATTTTTATATTAAACATAATTTTTGCCTTTCATTAAAATGAAAGTGACTGCACTTTCAGTGCTGGGATGGGGCCACTTTGGCGGTGTGGTTAAAGTTTTTCTTTTAACTGTTTCATTTTTTAATGACTTTTGAGGCTGTGTTCAGACATAACAATAGGGGTTCCTCAGTATGATGTGCATAAATATTAGAAACATTTGAAATTCAATCAAATTCAATCAAATTCAGACATTCAAATTCAAATCGAATGTCTATACATTCATTTTTAAAATATTTGAATTTTAAAAGGGATCTCGGAGTTCTGGTGGACAGTTCCATGAAGGTGTCAACCCAATGCGCGGCAGCAGCGAAAAAAGCAAATTCAATGCTGGGAATAATTAGGAAGGGAATAGAAAATAAGACAGCAAGTGTCATTTTGCCCCTTTATAAATCTATGGTGAGGCCACATTTGGAGTACTGTGTACAATTCTGGTCACCACACCTCAAAAAGGATATTGTGGAAATAGAGAAGGTGCAGAGAAGGGCAACCAGAATGATTAAGGGTCTGGAACACCTCCCTTACGAAACCAGGCTGCAACGTCTAGCCCTCTTCAGTCTGGAGAGACGGCGTTTGAGAGGGAACCTGATTGAAGTATATAAAATTATGCACGGTATAGAAAGGGTGGATAGAGAAAATTTCTTTTCTCTATTGCACAACACTAGAACCAGGGGGCACTCTATGAAGCTGATGGGTAGGAGAATAAGGTCTGACAGGGGGAAGTATTTCTTCACCCAGAGGGTCATCGGCTTATGGAATGTGCTGCCGGAAGAGGTGGTGACAGCTACCAGTCTGGATGGCTTTAAGGTAGGGTAAGACAAATTTATGAATGACAGATGTATCAATGGCTACTAGAACGAATGCCTAGGTGCATCCTTCAGGCCGGGGGGGGGGAGGAACTGGGGCGCTTCTAAGGCCATCTGCTGGGACTCGAGAGCAGGAGAAGGTTTGTCCTTGTCTCTGCTTGAGATGCCCGTGAGCATTTGGTGGGCCACTGTGTGCAACAGGATGCTGGACTAGATGGGCTGTGGCCTGATCCAGCAAGGCTTCTCTTATGTTCTTATGTTCTTATGAATGAATTTGAATGTTTTGAATCATTCGTACCAATTATTTAGACATTTGTATGTGTGCGGATATGTACGCATTACCTAAGTAGATTGCATTAAGATGTGCATTGATAAGGCCAGGACTGCTCTAAGGTGGCTTTCCTCAAAAGACTTTGAGGCCTTCTCAGTTTTAATTTCAAACCAACTTTTGGTCATTTTACAGTGGTGTGGGCAAACAATTTTTACTCCATTCAGCTTTGCAGCTGGCTCTAACATCCCTACAAATGGTTGGGATGAAAATCTGTGAACTTGTTTCATGTTTCAATCGGTTTTAAACATTCATCTGGCAACTGGAATTGTGTATCTTTAGCTGGTGGGTACCTCTGCAATGTTTTTTTTTTTAAATCAACATTGACTAATCCCAGTGAATAGATAAGGGAAAGCACAATTACATAGTACACCACATTGCACAGCAGTAACCACAAGAAATGTCAGCAGCGCATCCAGTGAGTGCACTTATATAGAGCGGGAGGAAGGAATGGATGGAAAAGATTTCTGGGGAACACTGAACATATCTGCTTGTTATGCCTCTCTCTGATTCAGCATGTATTTTCTGAAATTGAATGAAGTTTGGTCAAATTACTTTCTTCTCCTCACAAGGTTCAGTTTGGAAGCACCCTTTGATGTATTATCCAGACATTTCCAAGTGTTCTATGGTGGCAACATAGAACTCTGCACAAAGTTACTCTAAGAATTCATTTTTAATGGCTTTAGTATTAAATACAAAATTATATTTATTTAATATTAAAGTTTGAGTTTGTTTCATATTAAATGATTTTGTTACAAGGTTTATTGGGCTATAGGCTATTATGTAACTGTTATTTTATAAATAAGGATGGGTTTACACATGAAATAATGACACTAAATTGTTGCAAAATTGCACTTGTGGAGAATTGGTTCAAACATGAGGAAAAACCTAATTTTTTTGCAATTGCACAAAATTTCAACAAATATTGTGTTCCTGGCTTCTCCCTACTCTGGATACTGTACTACCTTATCAGAAAACTTTTTAAATTTGGGATTGCTTTTATACCTTTTAGTACTAAAAGAATCACAAATGAACACAGCCAAATAGAACGAGGTATCCAATGCTGAAATTTGTTCTCAGTTCCTAATCTGAAAGCAGACACTTCTTCCCCCGCGCTGGGAAATGCAGACATTCTAAATGAATTTAAAGTACTTGGAGTGGTTGATGAAAGTGATCAAATGTGAAGACTATTTAAAATAAACGTGAACATTTTTCAAATGTAATTCAGATATTCAGCTAATTTAAAATACCACTGAAGTGCGAAGGATTTCTTTAAATATTTCATCACAGAGTAAGCTACGTAGCTCCTTAGACATTTTGGCTACCCTGCTTAATGTCTGTGAAATTTTCTTACATGTAAAAATGAAGGTAAGAGAGATTTTGCTATCTGCCTGGTTAATTTATAAGTGATTAAATCCCACAAGAACAACTTTTGCTTTTCTAATTATCAACATGTAGTGAGAAACTGCCTCAGATTTTAAGACATAATGCAATAAAGCAAGACAAGTTTTATTCGTTAATTATTTTTAAATGGTTGCATATAATGGGAAGGTGGGTCTAAGGTTTGTAAATGTGCAAAGAACATTAGCACAGGACTTGCACAAAGCACTGGCTAAAAAATATTGCTTAACAATCAAGAACCAAATTCTGTGCTGGCAAATAACTAATGCAAGAATGGCTTAAGTTTATGATAGATTTGACAAAAAAATAATGTGAATTTTAAAGAATATTTCATTGCATTTTTAATTTATGATGAAATTAAATACAGGCGGTGCCTTCAGTGGGGTAGGCCTTCTCAGTGGTATCCATTGACACTGAAGCCCTTTCCCAGGACAGACTTAACAGGTATCTACATTGATATCTTTTAAATTAATTCTTGAAATAGCTTTCTTAATTACTATCTTGTAGGAATATCTTGCTACTCCATGGGAATGTAAAGTGAGTAGGGAGGAACTAGCAAAACTGATTATGTTTCACGGCACTAAGGGAAGAAAATGTTAGGTAAAATGTTAGGAAAGGTTAGTGGGAAATATCAAAGAGGATGCTGAAATGGACTTGAAATCATGAGTATTTATCTGCATAGATGCCACTTAACAAGATCAATACTGAGTTTGCTTTGTTTTTGTCATGATTGGAGTTTTCAGTTTCTATGAGAGAAATTTGGCTCTGTAACTGAAAATCTGATTTTAAAAGTAGTTCCTGATAGGATTCCCACCCACCCCATTCGTGTTGTTCCTGGATAGTTCTTAATGGAATGCATCACTTTAATTTTGTAATTTTCCACCTGCCAGAAGAGGTGGTGACAGCTACCAGTCTAGATGGCTTTAAGGTAGGGTTAGACACATTTATGGATGACAGATGTATCAATGGCTACTAGAATGAATGCCTAGGTGCATCTTTCAGGCAGGCGGGGGGGGGGGGGGGGGGGGGAGGGAGTAAGCAGGATGCTTCTAAGGCCATTTGCTGGGATTCAAGAGCAGGAAAAGGTTTGTCCTTGTCTCTGCTTGAGATGCCCATGAGCATTTGGTGGGCCACCATGTGCGACAGGATGCTGGACTAGATGGGCTGTGGCCTGATCCAGCAGGGCTTCTCTTATGTTCTTATGTTGTACACATAATTTTGTAACATTTACTCTGTTACATAACATAAATGGCATCTCAGAGGTGCCTCAGAGAAACTGTTTGTGGCCTTCATGTTCCAAGCCTTCACTAATCTACCTTTTCTGGCACAGAATGTTTTGGAGAGGAGGGAGGATAAGACTGTTGTGTGAACAGTCTCATCTGGAATCAATCTGTAACCCCTCTCAGAGTAAGGATTTGCATGGATATTCTAAAATTTGAAAATCCATTTTGAATTCACCAATAGCGACATTCGAATTCGAATCGGATTTTCAAAAATCCGAATTTCCGAGTTCAAATGGATTTCAAATTTTTGAAAGTCCGATGTGGATTTTTGAATAATTTGACTAAATAGATCTGTTTATATCGTATTTCAATATCAGGTCTATTTGCGCTTATAACACGGGATGACAACGGGATGCAAACGGGATGAAAACAGGATGCGCACAAATTGGAAAATCGGATACAAATGGTGCCTACATTTGTATCATTCAATTTGAACTGGATTTTTGGCTATGTAGGAATTAAAAAAGAATACCTACTTACCTAAACTGAATAGCACCAAGAATTTGAGACATACAAACTCCCGTAGATCAAACTGCAGAGATCGTAGTTTTCCTACTAGTTCCTGTGCATGGCTCATGAGATTGTTGAGTGTGGATCCTGCTTGTGATGCAATGACAGAATAATCCACCTGTAAAAGAATAGCATATATCTTTTTAATCACCCCAATAGATGCACTGATACTGTTACTCTGTGCTTTCATTGCATAGGCTGAGTCTCTACTTACCTTCTGAGGTGCCTTCACTTTGGATGGATAGATGGATGGGGCATGCAACCCAATTTGCCACAAAAAAGGACAGTACCTCTGTGCAGGACACAAAATTGTTCCTTGCAAACAAAGCTCTTCTGATGGCAATTGCACTGGTAAAGACTGCGGCAAGATTGGCTGGAGGCCCTGTTGCTGTTGTGAATGAAGACACGATAGCAGTAGGTGCCTTATTCGGTGGCCACAGGTGCCTTGAATAGGTAAGTGGAGATGTGGCCATAAATTTAATAATAGTTTTTTCGAGAAGGCCAATTTCCACTAACGTCACAAGATCAAGGAAGGACAAGGTCATAAAATATTTCCCGAATTCTGTGGCCATAATTTTGATCTGGATAGGACATAGGAGCTACTTTAAAGGTGACCCAAAATAAACTAATTGTTTGTGCAGTCTGGTTCACTGGATTAGCATGCAGAAAGAACTTTTCCTTCAGTTCATACAAGGAAGACTCAGGGCAGCAGGGAAGTGGCAAGGCTCCAAATGGAAACCATAAACTACACACACTCAATCAAAATGCACATTGACATCAAAGGGAAACTTCCAACTGGTGTCTCACTGGAGTGTCTATGTTTCCCTACGACCTCTATGGAAGCATTCTGCAGATCTTCTCTAAGCAGGGTAGAATGCAAAAGTGACTTATGAGATACACCTACTAGGGATGTGCTAGAATATTCAAAATATTTGTTATTTGATTGAATTTGGCCAAATTCCGACATTCAAATTCGAATCAAATGTTTGGACATTCATTTTTAAATATTTGAATGAATATGAATATTTCAAATCATTTGTTCAAATCATTCGGACATTCATATGTGTACAGATACGTACGCATTACATACGTATCTGTACACATCTTATTCGTATCTATATGCATCTATATGCATCCTTACGGGATGGAAACGGGATAAAAACGGGATCCGAATGGATACATACGAATGTTGTTAACATTCGGATAATCAAATTCATATTGAATATTGATACAAATAGATATTAATGTATTTGAATCTGTTCAAATTTTAGTACATTAATTTTTTTCTCTATTTGTATGAATTCAGACATTTGAATGTTCGATTTGAATCAAATTGAATGTCAAAAATTGTATTTGTGCACATATTAGAAATATGCCAATCTAGAAAAATTGGATTGTATAGTTTGCAATGGTATTCATGGGGTTAGAGGGAGGGTCAAGATAATAAGAGAGGCAAGGCAGCCCTTAACTTTACAGAGTGTGGCAAAGGCTTGGGGACCTGTAAATCCTCTTTATGGCCTTTTTATGGCCAACCTAAAGGGCCATTGTGGCTACAAGACTCTCATTAAGAGGCTGTGAAGGGCCGCCATTGCCATTTATTTGCAGCACTTCTGTAAAGGCCTGCCACAGCTGCAAAAGGAGTGCAAAGAGGGGTCATAAAGACCCACCATGCAGGCTTAATAGTAAGGCCATGCTGTGGATTCCCTCACTTGCCAGTAAGAGACCTACCCCCTGAGGAATTGAGACCAAAAGTAAATAAGGGAGAGAAAAATCCTGCTCAAAAGGACTTGAAGGTTTTGCAGTAGAAAAACTAATAGTGTCTTGTGATGAGCAACTCCTAATTTTCTGCTGGGAAAAAACCAATCTGACATCATGGACTTCTCCAGAATTTTACCCTACATTTCTTTGTTTTACTCATTGAAAATGATGACTGTGGCTTTTTTTTTTCAGTCTATACTCTTTACAATTATAATGAACAATACAAAACCAGGCTTGGAATGTTTATGTAGGATTTGCTTCTGATTGCTTTGTTTGCTGGGTCATAGCAATTTTATAAGACACTTCAATATTACTGTCCTTTTATCTTAGTTTGGGGATTTTGCGTGTGTTGAAGAAATAGCCATATGTTCAAGACCAGCTAGAAATTGCACACCCTGAAATAGGTTCCAAATTCGAGTCCAACAGAAAGGTAGCTCATATTCTTAACACCACTTCTGATATTGCACACCAATAATCAGTTGCTCAGGATAAAGGGTAAATTCAACAACAGACAGGTAAATTATAATGTACGCATTTCCAGACACTTTGACACTTTAAAATGAAGTGTAATACGTAGAATGTTGCTCTATTATAGTTTTCCAGCTTTCTCCAATTATACAGAATTCACATTGTCATCTAGGTACCATCATGGAAGATGTTTTATTTATCATCCATGACATGAGGTGACCTTAAGTGGTGGCTGAAAAATGTCATGGGTTACTTCAGATTCAGAGTGCAATCCTATATATGTATTTTCAGAAATAGCCTCCCCCTTGAGGTGCGTCAGGCCCCTTCCTTATATATATTTAGGAGGGCAGTAAAGACGCACCTCTTTGCCCTGGCCTTTGGCTAAGTTGTTAATGTTCCCTCCCTCAGTACAGACATTATTATTTTAAACATGTTGTATATTGTTTTATATGTATGGAAATTTTTAACGTCTTTTAATGTGTATTCTGTTTTAATTTGTTTTAAAGTTGTAACCCGCCCAGAGACCTTCGGGTATGGGGCGGGATATAAATGTAAATTAATTAATAAATAATAAATTGTCTGTAGTAGGCTTTAGGTACCACACAGATATCTTGCTAACAAATGATATTTGAGAGTAAGGGTGTTTCTGCACCTGCTGCCGTGAAACGGATTTAAGAAAATCCATTTCTCGGCGATCTGACCTCCAGATCCTTGGAGGTCCCATGCGTCTGCACATGCAAGGGGAAGATGGATCCCCTGGGTGCTGTGCAGAGGCCACAGCACCAATTCCAAAGGGGATCTGACCTCCCGCGCTGCCGACACTGCCCCTGTAGCCACGGGACTGGAGCATACAGCTGTCAGTCACGGCGCATTTCTGGCAGCATGTGGCACATGGGGGAGGGTGGAAGGAGGGAAACTGGCCTGCTTCTGCCCTCCCCAAGATGGTGGCTGCAGGGGCATCTGTCCCTTCGCCTGTCCATGTGCGGAAGCGTCCTGCTTCCACAAGGATCAAGGCGAAGGGACCTAATTTTTTAGGTCTTCATTTAGAACCGGTTTTCAGTGGTGAGACCTGATTAGAGATGGATCTCATGTGCCAAAATGTGGAAGCAGCCACTTGGAAGTGTTCCTAAAGAGGTCTGCAATGCGGAAGATAAGTACCCAAGGGTTTAAAATGTGTTCTAAGTGGGTTGTTAAACCAGTTTCCACAGCCAGTGTGGAAATACCCTAAAGCCCTGACAGAATGACTAGACAATGTGGGGCTGGCACTGTCTGTGTGAAATGTAGTGATGTGCACATTTGCATGGTGCAAAACGTCCAGACATGTGATCACCACCATTATACATGCACAGCTGCCTTTTCCGTCCCCCTGTAAATGTGTGGTGGTCATGTCCAAGATGTCGACTCTGCCCAAACAGGTAGGTTATATTTCAGGAAATCCCATGTTTAAAGTTGGGTTTTCTCAAAATAGGTTAAAGGGGGTTTCCACCCCGACATGTGGCAATCCCGCCGTAGTTCAGACATAATTGCTCTAAATAACCTCACCTGGGCAAGGTCTGTATATCTAAAATGCAGCCCAAGCCTACTTTTGCAAAAATAAAGACACAAAACTGTACACAAATTACAGCCCCATCCTAGAACACACTAATCAGCTTCTTGTTATTGAAAGGTTCGACAGCTGCAAAGACAGCTGAAATTTCTCTCTGTGATTTGAGAGAGAAAATGTGTGTGTGTGCATGCATGCGTGTGTGTGTGTGCGTGTGCGCGCACATGGGCATTCCTTCGTGAGTTTACCCAATTGCAGTTTTTATAGCTGAGGGAAAAAACCACCTTCATTTCATATTAAGTTAAGATATTTAGATGAATCTCATGAATACCACTACCTGCCGTATTGGCAATGATAACATAATGGAAGGCCCCAATAGGTAGATTCTCTGCTTCAAGAGAGTTTTCAGACATCCAGCTTCTCTTTCAGATGCATTGAATATTTGCAGAACAAGCAAATTTGTCTGGGAGGCAAGTCTTCATCTGCCACTCACCCAGAGCCGGCTGTATTAAATTTTTATATTTATTGACATTTCATTACCATAATTGACTGCACTTGGTTCCCTAGTAGAAAGCACAGGGATGCCTCCTAAGGAGGAGAATTGGTCCCTTGAGCTGGATTTGCAATTAAAAACAAGGCAGAATGGATTTTTTTTTATTGTGTAAATATGATGAGTTGAATTTTCGGCTTTAACGAGAGAATACAGAGCACTGAGAAAACCTTTTTCACGAGTGAGCAAAATTATGAGTCAGTGGGAACATGACCCCCAAAGGTGTCAATCAGTTTATATAAACTCAACTGTGCATGAAAAAGCCACAGTTAATGTTTCTTTAAGGGAGGGGATTTCTTATTATAGCAAATATTATCTGTTTAGTCTATCAATTACTTGTCTGTTAATATAAAGGAGAACGGACTTTGCCAACCTAGTGCCCTTCCAGAAAATTGTACTAGAAAATTCCCATCAGCCTCAGTTAGGTCTGCTAAAGCCAAATGAGTGCAAGGGCTGTAGTACAATGTGAAGAGGATGCTCTGGTTGCATAAGTGAGACCTGGCAAAGTGACTGGTGTGTGTGTGTGTACAATGTTCACTAAACACTTTGTTCACTACGCTTTGTCCTGCTGCAGCCTCAATCCAGACAGGAGATACTGTAGTGTAAAAAAAGAAGAAAAAAGCCATTTCTTTTGCCAGATATCCAATCTACTCTGTGATTGGCTTTTTAAGAGTGTTATTTTTCATGTTGGGCCTGACAGCATAATAGGGATGCAACTGGTGTGCTGGTAATCCACTGCCCAGCAGCATTCTTGACTAACCTGGCTAAAGTAGCTTTGAGCATAAAGTTATAAACCCCACCACCACCACCGTGGTGGCATTGGAGAATTTCAATCTCCATACTTAGGCTGACTCTCACTTTCAGACTATGTAGTTTTCACTTTAACAGTAGGGCTATTTCACGATACGATGGACCTCTTATATGGTGGGATATTGTTTGATCCAGTCTATGTCAGGCTGACAATAAGTCTGCTGTATGGTAGGGATCTGCAAAAATTCTATGGTAGGACACTTTCCCACCTCCCAGGTTTACAAACTTTACGAAGCTCCATAAGAATGTTCCAAAGCATTTGTTTGAATATGAATGTGTATTTTCGAATGTCTCAACATTCAATTCATTTACAAATGTGTAAATCTGTACAAATATTGAATGTTATGAATTTTTGTGCACATCCCCACTGCATTGACATCATTATCTGATGAAGTTTGGCATATACTGACAATAATTTGCTGCAGGTTTAGGGGACCTACTAAGATATTCTAGGCTAAGGAAATGTATAGAATCTAGTATATTTATGAAAGTTCTGGGAGATTTTGTTGCTGATATGGCAGGTATTTTTCTTGACTCTTTGGTCTCATTCTGGCAATGTGTCCTTGCCCACAGATGAAGTTGGAGGATCAATTGTTAGAACTCTTACCAGTGTGAGCCTTAATACCCTTTCTACATGAGATGGTGTTCTGTACTAGAGTCCAGAACTCTCTCCTCACACTACCAGTGTGGGATAGGAACAGACCCTCCTCCTCTCCGCATTCTCCATCCACACAGGAAGAAGCACAAGCCAGGCTAGGACACCCAAAGTCTAGTCTCCTTGTCCCAGAACACTGGACCATAAGTGAAAGGTATATGGATCCCCCCCCCCCAGTTCTGGTGGCACAACAGAATGCACAACTAAAACGGGGCTTCCATTCCTGGCCTTGTGAGACATCAGTGCTGGCTCCAAAAGCATATATTTGTTTATAAACCTCTGTTTTTAAATTGTTCCTGTCTTTATTGTGCACTGCATATTTTCTTTTTGATAGAAAGACATTTTCTGGAAGTGCTTTCATAGGCTTTGGTCTTGGCACTAGGCAATTTCACAAATCTTGACTTTGCATGTGAAAGAAAACAACTGTTGAATTATGGGTTCCAAATGATGATGATACAGGTGAATCAGCCTTGGTTTCTTAGGCAACTTTGCTCTCTTCTAATAAATATTCCCCTTAAAATGATTATGCTACTAGTAAAACTAATTTAGCACTCCTCGAATACAAATACACATCGTTAACTATGAGCACTTATGCAGATTATTTAAGTGATTACAAATTACACTTTATTTGGAAACATTGTTCTTAACTGTTACACAAATAATTATGCAGCGAGTACTTTTAGAGGGAAAATAGAGCTTTCATATTTTGAAATGGATTCCTCCCAGAGAGAGAATGCAGGCAAACTGAAACCAGTTTTCATTACATTAATTAAAATTGTGATGATTTCTACAGTATATAATGCCTGTCATTTTAATTTGATATACCAATAATAGAATATAATGAATTAAGATGCCAGCAGACCTTTCCCCCAGGATGATGTAACAGAGGTTGCTAATTAGTTATAATATGCAAATAATAAAATTGATAATTCTTCAAAGGATTGTATAGATTGATAGCCCATTTGCTGAATTATGGATTGAGAGGGACTTATTTGGAGGTACTTAAAAAAAACACTACCTCATATTAAATAACCATAGCAGATGTGGACAGATTTGGGGCTTATCGAATATTAAATTATGTATTATTTGCACAGTCAACCAGATGTAATGAAGGGAGTCTTATCTCACAAATTATTCAATTCCTAACCAAGATTTAGGAATCAACGAGGTCTCTTCAAAAAGTGTAGCTAATTCCAAGTAGTGTTACTTCTTACAGTAAGGGTATTAATGTTTTCTCTTTTCTGATGTCTTTCAAATACTTCTTGAATTTCTACAGCATTTCACTTAATTCACTGAATGATCTTCTCAACACAATGCAGCTGTCTGTAAAGTATCTTAATATACAATAGCTAAAAACTATATGTATTGAACAGAATGCCTTTAGCAGGGTCTGCCATAGTCCACACCAGCATGAAGATGTCAGATCCCTAGTCCAAGATATAAACCAGAATAAGGCCAGGTGCAGAAACATCCTTAAACCCCTTTTCCATACACAGTCAAAGATCCGGAGTTTTCAAGATCCAGATCTTTGACATGGGGTCCTCTTGGAGATCTGGATCTTGAAGATGCCTGAAGAACCCACTGTAGACACCTTTAATCAGGTCCACATGAAATCAAAATGTAAGCACCTGAAGGACCTATTAAATTTGATTTTGTCTGCCCTTGTGGGGACAGGGCCTTGCAGATGGGGCCTTCAATGGGGTGCAGGTGGGAACAGGACCTCCCCAATTGGTACCAATCAGGTACTAATCATGTTCCTAATGGGTTCTTAGAAGGATTCTAAGCCCTAGTTGGAAAAGGCCCATACTTTGCTTGACTTTATTGCACAAGCTAATGAGATGGTCTACCATTTCACCCTTTTTCTTTTCTTTTGCACAGGCCACATCTCCACTTATTAGGTGAGGTGTCATCACGCACAGCAGCAGAAAGCACCTTGCTTTATTGTGCTACTCCCTTTCTGGATGGAGAGTCAATCTCCCTGTTGTAATGATTGAAGCTGGAGAATCCACAGCTTTGCAGCAGTGTGCAGACAGTATGCCAATGCATTACAATTACTTGTGCAATGCTATTCCTAATATGCAGGAAGCAGAAGTGTTCCACTCCTTGGGTGTGATCTCACCTATGGTTTAATCCAGCTTCAGTCCACCTTCAGAGCAAGAGAACCCATCAGCAAAGACACCAGTAATTTTATTTCCACATTATCTGCCCCAAAGGTGAACTGTCTGAGTTTTTCAACACTGAAATAAAACAGTTTGTCACTTTGCTGATGTATTTTCTCACTCTGAAAGTGGGCTGAAACAGGATTAAACTTTAAATGTGGCTGCAGCCCTCCTTTAATTCAGTCAACTACTCCTGTCCTGAATCACAGGTGTGCCCTAGGTGTTTTATGTCCTTAATTGTTTTTGTTCCATTAAACTTCATGTTCAAGATCTTATAAATCCTACTTAACTTTTTGGTACTTAACTTCTTTTTCATGCATTTATGTTAATTTCTTTCAAATTATATAATTCTCCATATTTATGCCTTTTTATTTTGTAAAGGCTTTTAATTAGAATCCCATTTCCATTTTTTAATTCCATATGATTCAGCAATTTTTCCTCAATTAATTGATAACATTGCATATTTTTCAGTTCCAAATTCTACTGACGCTTGTGAACTATTGTGATAACATCTGTGGTGCACTTTTTCCATCCTTGTTTTATGTTACCATTTTCTACTTTTTGACATTTTTTAAAGATGTGATTTTTAACTCAAGCCAGTGGGTCCACCAGACTTTTTTTTTCCTTTCATGCATTTGTGCTGCACTGTAGTTTGGCTAATGCCATTATTGGTTTTAATCTGTTGCTTTAAATTATTTATCTGGGCCTGTTGATGAAGGCTGAACCATAAATGCAACAAATAAATAAATCACACAAGCGAAGGTAAATCATGCACACAGTCTTTGTGTCAAAGTTATGAACCAAGAAATAAGAATGGAAAAAAAAAGACAATATTGAAAATTTGATCAAATAAGCATCCTGAAATGCTCTTTGGTCAAAGGACAACTCTGCTAGGTATTGTTGAAATTAGGAGCTTGACTCCATAAGCAGTTTTTAGCCCTTTGAAAACCCTGCTTTCAACAGGAGGAATCATTAAGCTTGGTAGCTTCTAACATGGAGCAAGTGGCACCAATCCTATTATAACTGAATCAAGAAACCTGTGCACTTGGCTAGAAGGAGATTTATGGCCCTAGCCTCAAATTTGCTACACCAGCAAATTACTGCTTTAGACGGAGCATTCTGACTGCTACACTAGTGCAATGTCATAAGCTGTCACTGCTTGAAGGTGAGAATTTGCAACATGGCAAAATCTTTTAGATTGCACAGGTGCTATTGCAACCAGCATTGTTATTAATGCATAACCCATTGTCCTCATTCTTATACAAAACTAAATAAATTACACTGAAGCATTATATGAAGCTTTTAGTTTTGGAGCTCTTGAATCTTGCATAAAACAAACAGTGGTTAATTTCATTATAACCAGCTCATTTGTTTCCAGCTACAATATATGATTCAAATATAATACCCAGACAATTTTTGCTCTCGCTGTTATCATTAAATGAATGAAAGTATGTCAGTCCCCTCTAGCTGTGTGTGAAAAGAAGAAAGGATCATCTGGCTGGAATCACACATGCAGTGTTTAGAGAGTATGCCTGTCCATACTCTGCTTAAATTGTCTATAGAATCTTCTAATTTGTCTGCAGAGGAAAATAAGAAGAAATATTTTTTTTTGTTAATACAGAGGCCTCTAGTTGTGCAATCCTGACTCCTAACAGATTGCTGTACAGAACAGAACGTACACTTACTTATAAGCAACTGATGTCATTGTTGAGGTGGTCCCAGCAATTTGTGGCTGAGTGGGTAAACATCAAGGCCTTGCATTAGGCTGTTAGTAATAGCAGTAGCATGAACAATCAAGTGCTTGTGCTGTGCTGAGGATGATACCCTCCCAAATTCTCTCTTGCCACTCTTAAAATTTGATGCTTCTGGTGAGAGGAAGCAGATGTCAGTTCTGACAACTCTTTTGCATATCCTAGGTGCCCATTCTTCAGTCAAATTGGTTGTCAGGGGCAGGCATGTTACACCACTGAGGATGAGGAATACAGAGTATATCAGTTGTCTGGCACTTCTTCCTCCCTCATTCTCTGTGAGGAATTTTCCTTATTCTAGGTCTGCATAGTGGCTGCGTGCAATATTTGATAGTCCCCAATTGTTGTCCCCCGATTGTGATAGGAACACAAGGATGGAGCAAGTTCTGTTGGGAAATATTGAGCTAACTGAATCCACAGCAGAATGTAACGGAGGCCACTAGAAACAGTACGTGGCTTTTAACAGGAACCTATACAGAAGAGTTTAACATGCCCTCACTGTAGCACACTGGTTCTTGGCTATAGTTCTAAGATACTACTGCCTCGCTGAGGTTACTCAGGGTTGGGTCTGGTCATTGCTGAGCTGGGGAATATCATGAAAGCCACACATAAGATGATTTGGTTCCAGGACAGAAAGACTGGCTGTATCTGTGAAGGGCTGCTGGCCCATGCTAGAAGCCCCCAAGGAATGAGGTGTTCACACTATGGATGGGAAACATGGCCTCCTGGTAGAGTGCCACATCTGCATGGATGCAGTACTGGAGGGTGCTGTGGTGGAAAAATGGCAGTCTACTTTAACTGGGGACTGCTTGAAAACAGACTCCCGGGCACTACCCAGCAGTAGACCAACCCAGTGCTTGTGTACGGATGTGGCAACAAGTCCTGGGTCATTTCAGTGGAGTCTGTTGCCATTTCACTGGACTCTTGATCCCACTTTATCTGGGCCTGGCTTCACTTCACCAGTCTCCTGGAAGCAGCACCAGTATGACATTATTTCTGACCCACAGCTTAAAAAGCTCCAGTTGGAATGTGCTGTTCATAATGTGGATGGCTCCTGGTGCAGGCCTTGGGCCAGACGGATTGATCCTGCCAAAGATTGGACCTGCTACCAAGCCTGATAGCAGAACATCTAGAGAAGGAAAATTCAGCTCAGAAAACTCCTGTGATTATAAATTAAACAAGAGCTGTGTGAAAAACAAGCAGAGGTGATGAGATGCCTCAGGTGCCAAGGAACACAATTTATGCTGTATTTAGTATCCGCTGATGCCCCTTAGCTTTCTTTCAGCATACCTGATAGTTGGGGCAATGTAATACAAGGTAGTGATCATGATAAATGCCAGTACCATCTTTTGAAACTCTGAAGAAATTTGCATTTCTTATAAAAAGAGAGGAATAAACTACATGAAAGAGGAAACTGACAGACAAGAAGAAGAAAGGTTGTTATACTATTGTGTATTTTTTGACAGTGAATAATTCATTTAAGTGAACTTTTATTTGATCTTTCATAATGAATGAAGAGTAGGGGTTTTTTAAATTAAAAAAATGCACTTTATTTGTTTTAAAATAGAAGTTCCTTTTGATGATGGACATAGTTCTTGCACCAAGGAAGGAAGGAAGGAAGGAAGGAAGGAAGGAAGGAAGGAAGGAAGGAAGGAAGGAAGGAAGGAAGGAAGGAAGGAAGGAATTATATACAAACAAGAACAACTTGCTACATCAGAGTGAAATTAGGAGCATTCACATGCATGGTGGTGTAGCAGCCGAACATTTAGGGTGACAGTGCCATCTCAAATGTGTTGGGAGATTCTGAAAGCAGGTTCTGCAGGACTCTTGGGCATTCTTAGTGCCACTGCATGTAAAAATGAGAGAGCAGCAAGAACAACTTACTGTACTTGCTCTGCATAGGGATCATGGTGAAGAAGGACCACTTCTGGGGGTAGTTTTGGTGTGATGGAGGTCCTCCCTTACAAGCTTAGTTCCCAGCTTGCCACAGTATGAAAAGTGACAGCCTACAATACCAACAGAAACCTGTGTAACTGAGCTAGGATTCCAGGTCTTTTCAATGTTCACAAAATACTTAGTACATTTTATGACGGACATCAAGAGGAGGATGTCAAAGTCAGTAATGGAGATTGCCAGCACACATAGATTCTCCAGAAGTTACTCCATCAGCCTGGGTGAATGGACTCTGCTATACTAGTAGTCATCTAGTATTAGGGTGCCATCACCCTACGATGCCTAAAACTAAAACTGAACCCTTCCATGTATTTAAGGGTGCTTCCACACAGGCCCTTTAACACCCATTAGGCACACCTTTGGAAACGCGCAACCACACACACGTTGCTGTTTGGCACACTTCCGGTGAGGTGTGTCCGCACAGCAACACCGTTTTCAAACCTGCTTTCAACGGCACGTCCGCATTTGCGGGGTCTATTAGGCACACTTCCGGTAGGTGCGTCCGCACCTATCCATGACTAAAGTGTGCCTAATGGGTGTTAATTACACACCACATTTCAAGTTGTGTTTCGCTGTGAAAACGCATCCATTTAGGATGCATCCGCACAGTGAAAATGTGCCTAGCCAGGGCCCTCCCCTGGCCCTCCATGATTGGCTCCTCGGAGCCAAGCTTGGCGAGCCGGGGGACCTCACTGCCGCGGCTCGCCCTCACCCCAGAAGCGGCGGATCGCCGCTTCTGGAGCCAGGGTGAGCCCCCCTACAGCCCACCCTAGCCCACCCTGGGAGGAGCACGGCGGATCCCCACCTTGCTTTGTTAGCATCGCCCTGATTCTGAGGGTCAGCACCCAGGATGCAGCATGCCTGCGTCCTACGCATCTCCTGAGTGGCCGAGGCTGCTACTGGCAGCCCTTGCCCTCAGAAGGTGTTCTGCGTAGGCGTGTTGCCCTGACTGGGTAAGGAGGGGATCCGCCGCGCTCCCCCCAGGGTAGGCTAGGGAGGGCTTTAGGGAAGCTCGCCCTGGCTCCAGAAGTGGCGATCCGCCGCTTCTGGGGTGAGGGCGAGCCATGGCAGCGAGGTTCCCCGGCTCGCCAGGCTTGACTCCAAGAAGACAATCATGGCGGGCCGGGGGAGGGCCCTGGGTCTAAATGGCTTTAAGGTAGGGGTAGACAAATTTATGGACGACACATGTATCAATGGCTACTAGAACAAATGTCTAGGTGGATCTTTCAGGCTGGGGGGTGGGTGGGAATTGGGGCGCTTCTAAGGCCATCTGCTGGGACTCGAGAGCAGGAGAAGGTTTGTCCTTGTCTCTGCTTGAGATGCCCATGAGCATTTGGTGGGCCACTGTGTGCGACAGGATGCTGGATTGGATGGGCTGTGGCCTGATCCAGCAGGGCTTCTTTTATGTTCTTATGTTCTTATGGTAGTAGAAACACCAAGCTGTGGTACAGGTACATTCCCATGATGCCTTTAGCTAAAAGATTGAAGACATACTAACTATCTCTTGCTACAGAGAGACAAAAATAGTGTGAGAAATGGCTGCCTTATACTCCAGAACATTTTCCCCTAAGCAGGTTATTGCTGAAATTGAATAACATTTTCTCTGTCTCTGCAACCTCCGCTCTTCTCTGTCATTGCGACTTATGCCTACTCATTTAAAATCTATCTAGGTGGCCCGTGAAGCCCAGAAATGTACACTATCACTTTGCATGAAAAAGCTTGTGACTTTGGGGATATTTGTACTAGATTTGATGTATTTCCAAGAAGCATAATGCAGTGCATTTCTGTCTGAAGCAAATGGGTCCGAAAACTGCTTAACATTAACTGGATCATGTCCACGGTTAATGCAGGTCTGATCAAAGGATTTATTTACCTGCCTCCCATATAATGCATGCCCTTCTGTTTGATGTATAACACACACAGCTACTCTTATAAACACAAAGGAATGACCTACATGGTTTAGATTAGTGGTAAGGCTCCCTATGCAAATTTTGAATAGCAATTGAATAAAGTTGTTTGCAGTCTAAACAAGCAACTGTTTCCTCCTATGTATATAAACAGAGGCAGTTTAGGTCTCAGCTACTTAAATGCCAGTGGACCATCATTTGGTTTCACTTTGAATCAGAAATAAAACGCACAAAATGCACTCTGCCTTCCCATGACACCGTACATTCTTTTCCATTAGAGCTGAAATACATTTTCAGAAAGTAAGGTTTTCATTTAATTTGCCTTGTCACTCTCATTTACTTTGCTGAGGCTCTGGGAAATTACAAATGCACATGACTGCAATAGATGGTGAAGTTCTCTTGCTGCTACTTGTCTAAGAGATTGCATTAGAATCGTAGAAAGAGTTAGAAACAGCCATTGTATCCATTGGGCCGAAGGGCCTTTCTGAACTTGCTGGGGGTTCTGCACTGACAAGTGTGCTAAGAGCCTCCTTTCTGCATGTTATGAGAGCCCCTGACCATTGCTAATATGCTCCATCTGCACAGGACAGAGTTTAATCCAGATCAGGAAGTTCCTCATCTGGATGGTGGATAGACAATATTGAGGTATGCTGGTATTCTAGCAAAGTCTAATCCAGAATACAGAGGTAAGCCGAAGGTGTATACAGCTCTATGTTCTGTTTTACAGAGAGATCCACTTCAGCGATGTCTCTTACTGGTTCCAAGCCAAGAACTTGATTCCTGGCTGCTGCGACTCATGGAGGCTGGATCCGAAACTTGTGCAAGATTCAGGGCTGGCAGGAGGGCTGGGCTGGAACATGCTATTGCTGTGTATAAGGTACTGTTCCAGCCCAGAGTGATCCATTCCTGACCTAATATTCTGGATAAATGCAGGAAGGTCCTACTTCTCTGTTACACACTTGAACACATCCTGTAAGGGAGACATCACTTTTTCTCTTGTTAAGCAGTTAGCTGTTTCAACTGTCATTGCTCTAAGGACAGAACACTATTACTGGTCCCAAGGTTATTTAGTAGAGTTCTCTGGGTGGCTCCTTCCTTCCTTCCTTCCTTCCTTCCTTCCTTCCTTCCTTCCTTCCTTCCTTCCTTCCTTCCTTCCTTCCTTCCTTCCTTCCTTCCTTCCTTCCTTCCATGCATCCATGCATCCATCCTATAGCACCTACCTACCTCTCCTCTCTCTCCTCTCTCTATCATCATCAGTATGGACCATCAAAGACCATGACCCCTTTTTACATGGTTCATCTGCACAGGGTAAGGCAACAAATTTGGGGAGGGTGTCAAAATGATGCCCTATCCCAGTCCAACCACGGACCTCTTTAAAGAGATCCATAACTGGATCAGTGGCAGTATTCTGGACCACAAACAGTATGCAGAAAGCATGCCCTGTGACAGGGGACTATTTTTGGTAGTTCACAAGGAAGCATCACTGGAAAAGGGCCCAGTCAGAAGCTTCAAAGGTTGAAAACCTGTGCTCCCAACCTTTGAAAGCTGGGAACCAGTTGCAAAGGCTGTGTCTCACGTTCAAACCTAGCAGCTGGGTCTGAGATTTCATGGACCATTCAAAATACAAACAGCCATATCCTATCCCACCGGCATCCTGTCCCATGGTGTGATAGGTTGCCTTATAGCTGATCCAAGTGCGGAAATGGCCTTTGCATCCAAGATTTGCCCCAAGCCTGACCAACCCCATCTGATGCAAGTTCATGGACTAGCAGTATTGACTATCATCTGGATTATTGATCACACCCATTTCCACCTCACCCTAAGGATCTCACAATGATGTATGAGGATATTTTTTTTTAAATCAGCTTTTGCTGAGCCAGGGATATTTGACTTCTATTGTTCTACTTGTAATGGCTTCTAGGCAATACTCCAGTTCAGTGGGAAATGCTTCTAAGGTAATGCAGAAATACTTGACAAACAGTTCAAATTCTCCTTCTTGGAAATGAGGGTAATATCAAAATCAACATGTTTAGTCTGCAAACTCACTTGTTGTCCAGTGACTAGAAGGATGGAGCCTTCTTTCCCGTGAACTACTTGTCGATAAATATGATCTAGAATTAAGAGTTCACTCCAGCAGTTCTGAAGTAACTTCATTTGGTCATCAACCTGCAGACAAAGAAACAAGACGCTAAATATTATGGAAAAGTTTTGTTCACTGTTTTTGTTTGTTCTCCTTTTAAATTTGTTAAATTTCAGTAAGTGCCATGAGAAGAAGAAGAAGAAGAAGAGCTGGCTTTTCTACTCCACTTTTCTCTCAAAGTGGCTGACAAAGCTTTTCTATTCTTCTCCCAACAACAGAACAC
>MTQE01001134.1:14218856-14261791 GCA_014337955.1 Aspidoscelis marmoratus | reverse complement strand
TTTTTTTTTTTTTTTGTAAATTATTTAGAACAACATGCTTCCTCTGACTCCAACTCTGGCTATACATATGTAAGGATGTGTTTGCACAGGCTTGAGTCATGTGTATCTGTACAAAGCCTAAGAATCTGTATATGGAGAAACCCATCAGCAATGGCTCATTAACATTTAAAAGCATTGTGATGGGCAGCCGTGAGACTGCAGATCAAACTCAGGAATCACACAATACATCTGAAGCTTATTATTTTAAATTTCTCAACCAACCAACTCCTTCTGCGTTCTTGAAGACATGGACATTTTGTTTTCAACAGTAACTAGTCTAGTCCAGTAGGAAAACTTGCATTTGGAGTGTTTGCAAGGGTTCCTGAATGTTATGCAAGGAAGAAAGATGCAAGGTGAAAGATTAGTCTTCCTAAAATGTTCAGAACTGTTAGTGGAAGCAGACAAAATAATCTCTATTTCTTTCATCACTTACTCAAGACTTCTGTCATAATTTCATTTCGGCTCAGTTTTGATAATTTTTCTAAATCAAGTACATGGGCAGAAATGGAAAACTTTTAAATATCTTTTTATTCATCCCAATGTTTTGTTTTTCTTAAAATTTCCAAAGGATACACCTCTTGTGTATAAAACACAGTTTTTAATACTCTATTTTTATTATACCAAAATGTCTTTATCCTTCAGAGTATAATTGAATCAATGAATTAGAGGAAGGTTACTAAAAAAGGATTAATGCATTTTTAATGGCATGGAATGATATAACTTCTGTTATTCACTAAGAATAATGGCAGATCTATCAGGTTTGTACAGATAAGAGCTTGGTGAGTTTATCTGAAAGCCTACATAATGGCTTTCATTTAGCTGTAACTGGAAAAAAAACCCTTAGACATCCCATTTAGCTTCACAATTCATTGTTTATTTATATGATCTCTTTTCCACCTTATGGCCAGTCCACCTCTTTTCCACCTTATGGCCAGTCCACATGCCAAAGTGAAGAAATGAGAATTTGTTTAACAAATATGTGCTATTTACTTCCCTTAATAATAATAATTTTAGGGCACATCATTTTAAGAATCAAGATACAAACACTGAGAAGGTTAGACAATGCCAGAGAGATTTGTATTTGATTTGGTAGGTTATTACCAAAGAGAACGTTCAAATACTTTTCATTACTAGAAATTTATGTATGATTCCAGTGATTCTTTGTCTTTACATAGTTTATGTGACTTTTTTTTTCATTTAGGATTGATGCAACACTTTAGAACATCCAGTTACTCTCCACACTGAATCTTCGCATGATACAAAAGTGAGTAACATATAACAGTGTTAATACTCAGTGCTGGAACTAATGAAGAGACATTAAGAGAGGTGTCAGGCAGCAGAGGTGTTTTCACACTACCCTTCCCATCTGCTGGACAGGAAAGGAGCACAATTAACTGAGACCTTTGGGTATAGGGTGGGATAGAAATATTAAGAATGAAAGAAACAAACAAACATTGACTAGCGCCCCAGGAACTTCTGTACAATTTTTGGATCAGAGGTTGGTTCAAAACTTGGTCCTTTATGTACAAGAACCGAATGGCCTTGTGGCTGCACTGCTCCTTCTGGGCTATTGGTATGGTCTAGCAGCTCAGTGTGAAAATTAGCAAAGGGAGAAATAAAAGAAAAATGCAAAGACAGGTTTTGGGTTTTTTTTCATATGGTCTTCTGATACATGGTTCGGAGGATTATGCGAATGCAGCTACTGAAACTTAACTTTTGCTTCCAGTACAAAACAATCATTCGTGATGTTCAAATGTGGCATCCTTGAGCAGTTGTCCTGGCCCATCACTGTCCTGCCTCCCCCCCCCTTTATAATTCAGCAGTTACTCAAGAACTGCTGTTTTAAATTTCCAAAATAGCTCCACATACTTCAACCATTGAGTCCTGCCATTAGACCTATTGGGGTAGGAATGAGGTCTTCCTAAGGTCAAGTTAGCAAAACACCCCTGAAGCCTGGAGCTGATCCCATAAACAATAAATCCCTACCAAGGAAGGTTAACATTGAGCATTATATGTACAATGCAATAATAGCTTTTCAGACTATCAAATAGCTGGTAGATTTGCTAGAAAATTAACCCCTAGTTCATATCTTTTTGACCCGGATTTTTAAAAACTTTGGCTGTGGTCACACTTAAGGTTTAATCCAGCTTCAGTCCACTTTCAGAGCGAGAGAATATATCAGCCATGTGACAAGCTGTTTTCTTTCAGTGTAAAATAGCTCAGAAAATTCACCTCTGGGATAGATAACATGGAAATAAAATTACTGGCCATTTTGCTGATGTGTTCTCTTGCTCTGAAAGTGGACAGAAGCTGGATTAAACCTTGGGTGTGACCACAGGCTTTGTTCTCTTAAGTTTGTGATTTTACAAGTATTCTAAACTCAGAGTAAGCTGAAATCAAGCTATTGAACACGGCACAAAAATTTCCTGTTTTCAAATAAACCCTGGAGGGAACGACATTATCTGATGGCTTAAGAACACAAGAAATGCCTTAGTGGAACAGATCCAGGGCCCATCTAGTCCAGCAATCTGTTCCTACAGTGGCCAACCAGTTGCACAAGGAAGCCCACCATCAGGACACAAGCTCAGACCCTGTTCTGGATGCAGTCTCCTAGTGGCTGTCCACTTCCTACTGCCATCGCGGCAAACAGCTATTTGATAGTTTTTCAGGCTTTTGTTTGCCCTATTACTTACCTTTCCTACCCCAGGATCCTGATCTGCAAGCTACTACTGGCTCTGATGTCTATTGCTCACAAAGTCAAGAAGGAGATAACATGGTGACAACAGGTGCATCTGTAGGTTTCAACAGTACTGGAATTCTGGAGCAATTATCCATGTAATTGAATTAGCTGCTGTCTGAATTCAGAGGAACACAGTCTCCTCTCCAGCAAGAGCAATGCATTTCTTTGTTTTTGTTTTGTTTTATCTCTATATATTCTGGGCTCCTTAAATTTTTTTGGTGCAAATTACTTGAAAGGTGTCTTGTGGAATTATTCATTACTATCTGTGTTCTTCCTTCAGATATTTGACAGGTACTTTCAAAATTGGGTCCAAGAGAAGTAATAACTAAGAAAGGTGGAACAAGTGACCCGACCATCCTGCATGAAGAGATTCCAGTTTTTCATCCAAATCTTCAGCTTTCAGTTTTGTAAAAAATATATATATACATACAAATATAATTCTATTTGTTTATGTGTTTATATTTTCAGGGATTGCCCATTGCTTTCCATTCTTCAAAATAAAAAATAAAAGCAAGTCTAGGGCTCTACTGGACTGTGTGCCAGAATCAGGGGCAGTTTTGCACTTCCCTTCCCATCCGCTGGATGGGGAAGGAGACCGATGAACCAACCCTGAATAGCGCTCGCACTTGGAAAACTAGTCAACCTTGGCCATTCCCTCCCCCCGGGACTGGATACTTACCTTATTTGGTCCTGGGGCCTACCCTTTGCTGGGTGCTGCCATTTTGGCTGAGGTGCCCTGCATGACGCTGACACTCTGTGCATGTGCAGTCGCATGTACGACTGTCTGAAGTGCCAGCACACTTGCATGGGACCTCAAATGATCCCAGAGCAGCAGCAGAAGAGTGAATGCTCCTGCCCCAGATGCTTCAGGTAAATCTCCACACCTAATCAATGATTAGTGAATGTCTGGGGAAGGCTGGAGGCTGTAGCAGCCTACTCAGCATGTGTATGCTCTTCTGCAGAGGTTCACTGATTGTTCACTAGAGGCCAATAATGCGAACAGGCCTCAGCTGTGGGATTTGGTGCTAGCTCTTCTGTGGCTAACATGGGAAGATGTAAACATTATCAGCAATATGGAGGCACCTTTGAGATAGTAGTGTGTAGCCCTTGTGTTGCCAGATCTTCTCTAGTCCACCTTTTCTGGCACACTATGCTCATGAGAGGAGGGAGGAACAGGCTAGTATGTGAACAATCCCACCTCCAAGCCTTCAGGATATACTGTCAAGTCATCAATTAATTAATTGAAAATGGACTTGATGGATGGACCAGACTGTTCAATTATTCATATGGACATTATAGGTATCCCTAAACTCATATTTTAGTTTTTCCACAAGTAAAGGTTGTACACTCCATTTTCAAAAGTATTTTAGAAGCAGGCAGAGAAAGCTGTATTAATGTGGAGACATACAGTGGCCAGGTCTCCATTCAGGGTGCAGGAGATGCTTGAGGTAGGCATCTTGGTTAGACACCAGGGGATTCACTGTACCCACGTAAGTACATGGGCGTGGCAGATAAAACAGTGGATAAAGCCCTCACTGCTAGGGGACTATTTAGTACATAAATTGCAGCTATCTAGCTATGTAGCTTGCCCACAGAAATGGGTGTCTGATGGTTAGGAGAATGGAATCCTACCCCAGATGCGGGGAGGCACAACATTTACACAGTTAGTGCCTCCTGCCTTGGAGATTTCAAAGACAGAGGACAAAAGTTCTGCAGCTTTGATGTTTCTGCCCAGTGTGGTTTAGGAGTGTGCATGAATACATGTTTTGGGATTTGATTTAAATAAAACACCCAGAAATTTGTTTCAATTCAAATTCAATTCAAATTAAGTAAATTTGAATCTATTCGTTTGAATTTTCAATTAGAATTTGCACTTACGAATGTCAATGACATTTGTAGATGCCTTACACATTTTTCCCACATCAGTACATGTCCATACACATCCATATGTATCCTGTAGTTATCCTGTATGCAACCCATTTTCATCCTGTACAGATCCATACAAATGTGTCCGGATGCGGGAAAGATGCGAATCTGCAAGTACACATCATGTACAAACCCATATACATGCAAATGTCCGGATAATTCGAGCAAACAGATCCAAAATTCTCCACCACCATTGAATCCTCAAGTAGACGTTCATCAGAGTTCTTTAGAGTAGTATATGGCCTGATAAAATTAAGCTCAAAGAACCATGAGCCAGGGCCAGGTAATATCTGCTGTGACAAATTTGTGAAGCACTTTGAGGATAAAGTCGCTCAGATTCATAGGGGACTAGATGTCACAATTGGACAAAGTCCAACTGAGGCATCCAGAGAACTGTCTGGTTCAGTTTTCTTGGATCAATTTCAATTATTGCAGCCTGAGGATGTAGCCAGGTTGCTTGTGGGGGGGTGGCCAACAACGTGCTCTCTAGGTCCTTGCCCTTCCTGGTTGATAAAGGCTAGCCGACAAGGTATGACCAGGTGGATCCAGGAAGTAGTGAAAGACTCTCTGAGGGAGGGAGTGGTCTCACTGCCCCTGAAACAGGCTGTGGTGCACCCCCTCCTGAAGAGGGCCTTCCTGGATCTGGAAGACTTAAAGAACTATTGCCCGGTGGCTAACATACCTTTTCTAGGCAAGGTTCTGAAGAAGGCCATTGCTGTTCAACTGTAAGCTTGCTTGGGAGAAGCTGATTATCTAGACCCATTTCAGTCTGGCTTCAGACCTGGTTATGGAAGGAAAAACAACTTGTTCGCCCTGGTTGATGACCTCCGGGAGAGAGACAAGGGGAATGCTACCTTGTTGATTCTTCTGGACCTCTCAGCAGCTTTTGATACCATTGACCACGGTATCCTTTTGGAGAGGCTATGGAGTTTAGGAGTTGAAGGCATTTGATTGAATTTCGAATGCCTTCAAATACTGGTGCACACGCCTAGTGTGGTTTACCACTGGACCCTTGGAATTTACCTCAGAAGTGGCTGATGGGCCTGATGGAGGCAATTCCATGGCTCTGCCAGGACCCAGAGACTCTTTTTATCTTGTGTGAATTCAGCAAAACAAGTAAGCACACGCACAGAAACTATTTTACACTACAAGCTACCACACGTGTAAGGACCACCTTTCTTGGAGTGAGTTAAGCACAGGTCCTCCCACCTCCACGGACCAAAACAGTATTCCAAACCCGCATTTAGTAATATCAGACAGCTGTGAGGCACAAGGGAAGTTGCTGAAGTTAAGAAGAATAGCATACAGTCAATATTTATGAGATGGTCCAAGAGTACTGGAGACACTTAAAAAGAAGTTTAATACTTGGTGGAATTTCTTGGAGCAGCTTTAAAACAGTTGAACTGGAACGGAGGGAGATGGAAAGACAAAGAAGGGTTCCCCCCTTCTGCTTCTCTAAAGACCACAGAGAATTTCTTCCTTCTTTCTTTTTTAATCACAGTGAAAAGAATGTTTGTATTCAACACAACTGTTGACCTAAGTCATTTCTTTCTTTATGAGATCCCAGCTCATAGAGTTATTATTATTATTATACATTTCCCCCTTATATTTCCAACTTGCTATTCTTTCAGGATGGCTTCCAGGCAATCTGTTATCCAGACAGTAGCTACTCTTAGGTTTCATCAACTTGGTACAAAGTTTTTGGAAGAGACAACAACAGTATGATCACTTGTTTTTGTGATCTTCGACCCATTCCTCTCTTCTTCCCTTTCTGGCTTCTTGTTATAAGCAGGAAAAAGCCCTTACTGTACAAGCTTCCTTGGATGAAAAACATATGTTCACATTTCATTTAATACGTGGAGCTTGCAGAAGGATGAAGCAAACAGGTGTTGTCACACTTTTGTCTTTCATGCATTTTCTCAGTATGTGCAGATAATTATGTTGGACCCAGGAATAATAACAGGGGGGAAAGGGAAGGGATGCCAAAATACATTGAATTATTTTGCTTTGTTGTAGTAACCTCTAGGCTGCACACCTTTCTCCCTGGCTTCCTTTTCTTCAGCCCTCCATTTTACAAGCCTCAAGAGTAAAAGGAGCAAGAATTTTCCTCCACAAACTTCCATTATATTCGCTCGGCACTGTCCAGGTGCTGAACCTCCCTTTTCACTCTGTGCAAATGCTTGCAAGCAATAATGGTGATTCTCAACCATGTGGAGAGAAAAACAACAGCTGCCCTTCTCTGCCCATTGAGGATTTTCCCACCACTGGCCACAGCATGTGACATCATAAGGATCTCTGACCTGCCTGTCCACCAGCCTTCATCCAATCACCTCCCCAGATGTTGCCTCGATGTCATTTCCCCCATGCCCCATCTTTGGCTGTATAAAAACCCTTGGCAAAGATGAAACACTCTCTTTTCCTGCTGGCTTCTGCCTCCAGACTCTTCATTGAACACCCCCATTTTCTAGCCTTTCAGAAACCTGGGACCTATTGAAACAAAGCAGGTTATCGCAGTGGCTGCCCAGCTGCTGCCTTCTACTTCCCAGAACCCTTGATTGGTTCACGTATCCAGAATGAGACACTTTGTAAATGATGCATTTTTTTAAAAAAAAAATCCCACAAAACTGCTTCTGCTTTGGAAACTAGTGGAATAAAACCCACAGCTGTAGGAAAATGCACACTTACAGTGCCATCCCACTGTCCCGACTGGAGCAGCCTCCTGTAGCTTCCTCATTGGAAGCTGTAAGAGTTTGTGTTGGCATGTGTGTCACATGGGATGGGGTAGTCAATGGGAGTTGAGGTGCCTTCCCAGCTCTCATTGGCTATTCTCACCGTCCTGTCGAGACTGGCGAGAAGATTTGAATTTTGTTAATACTGCACAGGAAGTGCTGATACATCAGCATTAAGTAAATTTGCAGGAGCATTGGTATCATGTGTCACCACTATGATGCAGTGATCATTGTGTGTGATGCCTCCAGCATGACTGCGCATTCTGCTGCGCAGCATTAACAAGCCTCGATGCACCCCGGATATAGATGTGACTTGGCACCCACTTACCAAAAAGTCACAAATTCTCCTGACACAAGAATGACCCCCAGTTTGTCAAGATTTAATCAAGGATATAATTAAGCCTGTAAAGCAGATCATTAATGAGAATATTTTTAAAAAAATATATGGATAATGAAATACAAAGTAAGATATGACTGTTTACAATTAAAATCAACACTGCAAAATGACAGCAGAGCATTAAGCAAGCCACTTTGATGGCACAGCACAAATTCATAATGTGTTGACTCTGCCAAAGCAATTCTGTTCTAAGATACAGAGCATGTACTCAGTTTTGCAGATCACTTCAGGCTCTCCTAGTAACTGTGCCAAAATACTTGGGATCATGACTTGCTAAACATCTTTCCAGTAATAATGTTATTATGTTAGCCAAATGCTGGCTATATCACTATATCACGGTGATGCACTATATCACGGTGTCACAAATGTGGTTGTGGTTCACTGATGTGCAAGAACATTCAAAATATTTGTTATCCGATCAAATTCGGCCTAATTTGGACATTCAAATTTGAATCAAATATCCAGACATTTCTTTTCTAATATTTGAACAAATACGAATATTCTGAATTATTCATTTGAATAATTTGGACATTTGTATGTGTTCGGATACATACGCATTACATACGTATCTGTACGCATCTTATTTGTATCTGTACGGATACGTACGGAATGAAAATGGGATGCATACGGGATGAAAACATGATGCGTACAGATGTGTACGGATGCGTATGAATGTTGTCAACATTCATATCATCAAATTTGTATCAAATATTTGTATGAATAGATGCAAATGTATTCAAATAGGTTCAAATTTTAATACATTATTTTTTCCTCTATTCGTATGAATGTCGAATGTTGAAAATTGCATTCGTGCACACCCCTAATGTAGACATTACCTGGGTTGAAGAAAAAAGTTTCTCCTGCCTTGATATATAGAGATTACCATTTAGGTGATTGCTTGGTCAAAGAGGAGAGGGGAGTCAATGAAAAATTAATTGAAAGCTTCTTGCAAGATTTCCTAAGTGGCCTAACAGTTCTCTCACCTTCTCCCACGAGGGAGGTGATATAAGCAATTCCTTTGTATTCCCTATACAACAGGGAACAATTGATATAAAGGCGTTTCTTTCCTACTACTGAGAAAGCAGCTTTTCTGTTGAGATTATACTACCCACTCCCAGCTGGTAACTTATACTTCATGACAGCCTTTTATCCATTATCAAAGCAACAAGTAGAAAAACAGATCTTCCCAATCGCTAACGCCTCTGTTCAGTTCTCTCTGTAGAATTTTGGATGCTAAATCTTCCTGTTTAACAAGCCCTCAGATTTCCTTGCCGCTGCTGTTGTCGGCTCTAAAGATGTCTCTCAAGTCTTTAGCCTGCTTGTCTAACTTAAACTCAGCAGAATTCCACAGAAGCAGAGAATCGTTTGTTTTTACAACTGAACATTATCTACAGAGTAGGAGAGGAAAATTCAAGACATAACCCAACTTCTATTGCAAGCCAGGTATCTTTTGCCAGGGACTGCTGCAGAAACAGGACTGAACTCTAAAACTTAAATGTAAAATCATACCCAGCGATATATCTCTTTGAAGTTTATTGCAACTTCAGCCTCATCTTATCTTGAGCTTTAACATCCTTTAACAACCAACATAGAACAAAGCAAACACACAAATATGTCCAGAGGACAGAAAGGGTATCCTCCACATGGGAGAGATGGCTGTGATTCTCTTAGGCTGCAAACTTCACGGTGTACAGTATCACCCAGAGAAATGCAGGATGAACACAAGAGCATTAAATGCTTTGAATGCAGTGCAGGGCTGCTTCTGTTACAGCAAGAGGTGCAACTCAAATTGTTTCAACCATGCTCGCTATCTCAACTATGTCTAAATGTGACATTGTCTGTCAGTTGGTGCCAGTTTTCAGCGCTCGCTGGTCCCATCCTATATGGCTGACGGCAAGAAATTTGTGGGTATCATAATTCAGTCATACCTGAAGACCCACAAACCTTTGCCTGTGAGTTTGCTGTTTGTACCAGGACAGTTCCTGGTTTGCTGTTTGCACCAGGACAGTTCCTGGCTGAATCAGAGAAATGTATTGAGAAACATCCAACACTGATAAAAAATCAATTGCATTTGGTTGACACAGATTGCAAGACGTAGGGAGCAGGAATGAGGGGTTTGTAGGAGTGGAATGAGAAGTGAATGAGAAGTATATGGTCCCTCATGAGGCTTGGAGCTCTTTGGAGGCCCTCAAATTACTCATACATTTTTCAAAGTAACAGACCTAAAAAGGACATGCAACCCACAAAGCTATTTTCACAGTTACTTTCAGTATGGTGAGCCAGGGAGAGACACCCTGCTGGGATGGTTTGGCACTGGAGCAGGCTAGAACTGCATTAGGTGTGCATGAATACTCTTAACATTTGTTATTCAAATGAATTTGTTTGAATTTGGACATTCATACATGAATTGAATGTTACATTAACATTCGTATGAATATGAATAGTTCAGACCTTCATATAAATAGTTTGGACATTCTATTAAACTGTGGAGGCGGGAAAGCCACTGTGCCAGTCACATCTGCAATGTATCCAGATTGCATTTGACATGGATCGAGAGCAGATTAAAAGTGGATTCAGGTCAGATTTGACGCTTTTAGAATGGACATGTTACAGGATACATATTGGATACATATGTAGGTGTGTCGGATACATATCAGATACATCAGTATGTATCCGATACATATCCAGCATGTATTTGTTCATAACTGATATCCGTACAAATTTGTACAAATACATTCAAATCAAATAAAATCCCATCACATTCAAAGGGAATCTATTGGAGCAAATAATGAATTTTCTAACATTCGAGTCATTACAAATCGAATGTCAAAAAACCCATTTGTGTACATCCCTAGTCTGCATTTCAGAAGGTCTGTACAACCCCAGCCCTGGCCGCTGACTTTGAAAGCTAGGACAACCCCTTAGAGCTGGCACTCAGCCCTTGAAGTTCTTAGGAAAACCTTTTTCAGTGGTGTGTCCTGGAGAGCCATTGAAATGAATCCTCTCACAAGGTCCTCATTTTGGTGCCCTATTCCACTCTCTCTTCATCCAGTGCAGACAAAATGTTCTGGAACAGAGGAGAACATCCCTTATCCCACACCAGATTGTAGAAAGGAGGCCCCTTCTAGACTGTGCTAACGGTGAGTGTGGAAGGGCTTCGGACTGGGTCTTAGAGAGGTATCTGTAGAGTTGACAGCAGGAGTCGTAAGGAAGCCTGAGGGCTTGTTAAACATTTGAAATCCCTTGTTAGGACACTAGTACAATTCTGACATCATGGTGTCTCAAGAACCATTTGTCCAGACACGGAACACATTTGAGCATATGTGCTGCAGAGCTGTAATGAACAGCCTTTCACAATGCTGGGACATTGACACTCATCAGGCCCAGGATCATGAGTGCTGGCACTTGGGTTTGGGGCCATATTGTTATTGAAAAAAGGGATGAATCCAGCCTAAATATTGATAGTTGGAGAATATGACTAAAACATGAGAAATAAAAGAACAAAAGGGCGCATACTAGGAAAGAGCACAAAAAACCCCCCAAATAAATAAAACCTAGTAGTATCATTTCCAAAACTGGGTCACCAAAAAGCTGTTTCTGAGATATCTCCTGAACATTCTGCCACTCAAGGTTAAAGCAACAAGCATTTCTGCTAAAAACTAATGTCATCCTTACATCCTTACATTATCATGGTTAGCTAGAGTTTGGCATTGCGCATGCAGTATAGATGAGTCAAATAAGTATGTAAGATCCTCACTTCTTATCACTATGGAATCTCATATAAAGGTTTCTTTTGCTCTACCATTACTCAACAATAACAAATGTTCCTGGGGATTTCCCAAATGTTATCACACAGTAGAAACTTTGCAAGGCAGATGATGACCAACTAGCTCATTATTTTCTTCAGGAGAACACAGGTAGCACCAGAAATTTCCACACTGTATTCTCCTGCAACCTGTGAACATCAGAATGACAGGATGGCATGAAGATATTCACTTGTATCCTAAATAGAGATGTGCAAGAATGTTTTTTTGACATTCTATTTGAATCGAATTGAATACCTGAAAAACCAATTTGATTTGAATCTTTTAAATTCGCATTTAACAAGATTCGATTCGTATTTACCAAATTCAAATCTATTCGTTCCAATTTTTGAATCAGATCTGCACATACGAATGTCGACAACATTTGTACGCACACATAAACATCCTCCCCACATCCGTACACATCCATATGCATCCCGTAGTTATCTCATATACAACCTGTAGTTTTCGTCCCGTACAGATCCATAGAAATGTCTACGGATGCGGATCTTCAAATACGCATCGTGTACAAACGCATACACATCTGAATGACCGGATAATTTGAAAGAATAGATCTGAAGTCTGAAATTTGATTTGAATGTTTACATTCAAATTTTGAGACATTCTATTTGAGTTAGAATATCGAAACTCAGCACATTCGATTGGATTTCAAATGCCTACAAATGTTCACGCACATCCCTAATCCTAAACAACATCTGCCCAGCTTCTTTTCAGAGACCTCTGGGCATCGGTGGGGTTGGAAGGAGAAACATGTCATCTCTGTTTCAGTCTCCAGCATGGCCCAATCCACCACAGTCTTTAAACCTGGAGGTGCCTTTGCCAGGGGGCACTCACTTTGTGGCTCCTGTTTAAATGTGCCCAAGAGTCAAGGGCTAAAAATATTCCTTGAATCTTTGGGGGAAGGGGAAACAAAAATGGGACAGACTTTTGCCTGCACCGCTGGTCCCCAGAGCAATTCTGGATATATTCTGGACCAGCTGCCAAGTAGCGTGAGGCTGCTCAGTCACCTCAATTAGGAATGTGCACAAATGTTCTAGACATTCAAAATTCAATTGAATTAGATCAAATGTGGACATTCAAATTTGAATAGAATGTCTACACATTCAAATTTAAACATTCAAACGAATTTCGAATGTTCCAAAGCATTCCTTTGGATGATCTTAAACATTTGAATGTATGTAGTACATACATATCTGTACGAATCTGATATGTATCTGTACACATTTGCGCTGATAGTACAGGACGAAAACAGGATGCATACTGTATAAAAGGGGATGAGTACAAAATGCGTACAGATACGAATAACACATACAACTATTGTTGACATTTGTACCTTCAGATTCAAATCTAACATTTGAATGAACAGAGTCAAACGTATTCAATTCAAATTGGATTTTATTGTATTTGGATTCTAGACATTCAAATCAAACTGAATGTTTGAATATTTGATTTGAATTCGAATGCAAAATCAATATTTGTGCACATCTTCAAGGTGTTGCCCCCAAATCTTGTCCTTTGTCATCACATCTGCTGTCCCCAACACAAGGGCTGTGCACTGTTGGAAAATCCCTAATGAGAGAAAATTGGAATAGCATAACTATAAGAGACCAAATATTATTTGATTCCTGAGAGAGAAGAGATTAAAATATACTGGGCTTATTATGACACAACTCATGAGTCAAGTCTGGAGTATAGTCAAGACAGAAAGTCAGAGACAGAAAGTCAGAAACCTAGAGGTCCAAGATACTTTAAACACAATCGCCAAGATGGAACAGAATGGTTTGTAAGAGTTTTCAAGGACTGGCTGACCATGGGTGTTTTTCTACCATGGCCCTTAGATCCAGATCTAAGAAGATCCAGATCTAAGGAATAGGTAGATTCCTTAATCTGGATCTAGTAGATCCCGATTAAGGGAAGCACCCAATGTGTTTCCATGGGAGGTGTAGCACCCAATAGCAATGGGTGCTAGCCTCCCTGCCATGGAAACACCTTTGCACCCATGTGGGAAATCTGGATCGACTCCCAAAGGGTCAGTCCATCACCCAAGGTGTCTCAGGCTTCAGAGTGATTTCAGAGTCATTTCAAAATCATTCTGAAATGTTCTGAAGTCCCTCTGAAGAGATCACCAAGGACTTCGGAGAGGCTCTGAAGCTGTCAGCGCGGTCCATGCTCTATTAGCACAGACCGCGTGGACTTCCCTCCAAAGTCCCTCCTAAGAGATCGGCAGAGACTTCGAAGCCGCCCCGGAGTCCCTTTGGAGCGCCTCCAAAGTCTGTGCTGATCTCTTTGGAGAGGATGGCGGCGAGACCCTGAAGTCTCTAGATCAGCGCAGACCTCGGTGTCTCACCACCAGTCTCTTCAGAGGGACTTCGGAGGGAAGTCCATGCAGTCTGTGCTCATAGCACATGGACCACGCAGACACCTCCGGAGCCTCTCTGAAGTCCATGGCAATCACTTCAGAAGGACTTCAGAGTCATTTCGGAATGATTTCAAAATGACTCCGAAATCACTCCAAAGCTGGGACTTCGGGGCTCCCCCCTCATGGGTGCATCCCCTCATCCTAGCCTCCTCTAGACCTCATTGCCTGTTTCTAGTGGAAACAGGCTCCCTTTAATCCAGATTTTCTGGCTGAAGACCCCATTGTAGATCCCATTAATGGGGTCTACAGAAAATCCAGATTAAAGGCCAGAAAGTAGCCATTTGATCCGGATTTCCCCCACGGCAGTCAAAACAGTCGGGTCCCAAATGGGTGCCGTGGTGGAAATGGGGGTCATCCGGCTCACACCCAAATGGGTCCTAAATGGGTGCAAAAACACCCCATGAAATCCTGGAAAGAGGACAGGTCACAGGAAATAGACTGTACAGCATATCATATTGGAATAAAAGTTTTGTAGTGTGTTTATATAGTTTGAAAATAGAGACCCTTATAAAAATGGAGAGTCTTCTGGGCTCTGCTTAGTCAAAAGCTGTGGTCACACCTAAGGTTTAATCCAGTTTCAGTACACCTTCAGAGTGGGAGAACACATCAGCAAAGTGACCAGTAATTTTCTTTCCACATTATCTTTCCCAAAGGTGTATTTTCTGAGTTATTTAATACTGAAAGAAAACAGCTTGTCACTTTGCTGATGTATTCTCTCACTCTAAAAGTGGACTGAAGCTGGATTAAACCTTAGGTGTGACCACCGCCAAAGAAACAACTGATGCTTGTTGCCTTTATTTACTACAGGTCACAAAAGTTTTTTTTTTATTATTATAAGAAAGAACTTAGATTTCAATGAAATACAGCCAAAAGATGACAGCCAGCAGCCATGTTATTACATTTAACTAAAAGTTCTTACATAACTCACTGGTTGCTGTACCCTTTGTACTCAAATAACATTTCCTGTCAATAAAGGAAGCCAGAGTAGATCTTTGCTGCTGAAGAAACTGCAGTAAACATGCATTTGCTATTAACAAATAGTTCTTAAGTGTGTCAAGCATAAGAAAGAGAGAGCTGGTCCACAGATAATGTTCTGTGGCTCAACACTTTCTTCATATTGGTAGCATTAGTATGACTTTTGGAGCAGAAAATGGGGAAATGGTGGGTGCAGTCTATGTATGTAAGCTGCACACATGTGTAAGTTCTTGCAGATATTTGAAGAAAAGATGTAAGGCCAATTGCTGCCTTCTTGCCCCATAAATGATGTAATAATAAACACATGAGGAGTCATAAAGAAACATGGGATAATTAAAGAAAAAGAGTGAAAGAAGCCTAAGGAAAAGAGAGGGATACAGGATAGAGTAAAACAAGTTAGAGGTTATGGATGAGGTTTCAGGCATATAGTGAAACCTGTTTATTTTAATGGCAATCAGTTGCTTTTGAACTGTAGCATAAAGAGGGAAGGACAGGTAATATATAAGTAAGTGTGCATCAATATTTATTAGTGAACTTATTGTGACTAAGGAAATTATATGAATGTAGCCCCCAGGACTTGAACATGACTAAAAGGTATCATTTCTATATCTCTGTTTCTTAGGGATGTGGGAATATTCATAGGCATTCAAAATCCGATTGAATATGCCGAATTTAGACATTTGAACTTGAACAGAATGTCTTAAAATTCAAATGTAAACATTCAAATAAAATGTTGAATCTATTCGTTTGAATTATCCAGATATTCGTATGAGTGCAGGTTTGTACATGATGCGTACTTGGAGATCCGCATCCTTTCCACATCTGTACACAATTGTATGGATCCGTGTGGGATAAAAATGGGTTGTATACAGGATAACTATGGGATACATACGGACATGTAAATATGCGTACAGATGTGTACGAATGTGGGAAAGATGCGTATGTTGCTGACATTCATATGTGCAGATTTGAATAAAAAATTTGAACAAATAGATTCAAATTTGGTTAAATTTGAATTTAAAAGATTCGAATCAAATTGGATTTTCGGGTATTTGATTTGATTTGAATAGGATGCCAAAAAAACATTTGTGCACATTTCTACTGTTTCTGGTCATGTTTCCACTTGACTGGTTCTAGAATTTAGGCCCCTTCCAGATTAGTGGATTAAATCTGCAGCTATAAAGAAATTTGCAGCTTACCTGCTGCAAAGTAGGGATCCAATGTCCAGACACCAAGGGGGAAGCTGCAGGAGTTTGTGTTGGGGCGCACGTCACGTGGGACGAGGCAGCCAATTGCAGTTGAGCTGCCATCCCTGTTCTCACTGGCAATTCTCACCATCCTGTCCGGGCTTGTGGGAAGCTTTCAATTTACTTGATGCTGCAGAGTGAGTGCTCTCTAATCAGCATTAAGTAAATCCACAGCAGTGTCACTATAATGCAACGCCACTACGAAGTATCGGCCGTCATGTGTGATGGCTCGATCTTGGCTGTGCGTTCTGATGCACAGCATCAAGAAATCTGCATGCACCATTAGTAATTTTCTCCTGTTTGAAAAGCTATGGTAGGAATAATGGAATGCAGGCGTGTAAAGGGCCTTTCAGATCTACAAATATTAGGCATTACCTCTATTGCTTTCATGCTTGGCTGGTTATAAAAATAAGCATTAGAAACAGCCATGAGAAAATCCCATTCAGAGAATGATCTATATGATGAAACGAGGTGCAAATAATTTGCAGCTGTATTTCCCAGCACATTCAACTGTTGATATGCAAAAGATCGGGTGATTCTGCACTTACCGGGTTTACCACTGGTGGTGACTCCACCTGGGTAAGGGTGTGACGAATGCAATTTTCAGGATTCGATTCAATTTGAATTGAATATCTGAAAATTCATTTCGATTCAAATCTTTAAAATTTGAATTGAACCAAATTTGATTCGAATCAAGCAAATTTGAGTCTATTCATTTGAATGTTTGCTTCGGATTTGCACTTACGAATATCGACAACATTCATATGTGCTTGTATGCATTGTTACGCATCCCGTATGTATCCATACACATCCATACACGTCCATATGCATCCCATAGTTATCCCACATGCAACCTGGTTTCATCCCATACGGATATGAATAAATAAGTACGGACGCAGGAAAGATGTGTATGTGCAAGTACTCACTGGGTGTTTTTCCACTGTCACTAAAAGTACCCATTAAGTACCCATTAATGGGTACAAAATGGCATTTTTGTACCTATTACTGGGTACTTAATGGGTACTTCTAGTGACAGTGGAAAAACACCTATTGTGTACGAACCAGTACACATGTGAATGTCTGGATAATTCGAATAGCTCCAAAATTCAAAATTCATTCAAATTTTTAAATTCAAATTCATGAACATTTGATTCGAATTCAAATCAAATGTCAAAACTCGGTCAAATTTGATTGAATTTCAAATACCTTCCAATATTTGTGCACACTCCTATACCCAGGGTCTCTGTTAAACAGCACCAACATATGGAAGGAAGGCTTCTAGGATGCTTGCTGGTCTGCTATACAGGTCAGTGCAGAACAGCCCATATTTCCTTTTTAACCTTTCCTTCTCAAGTGTGCTCTCAGGCTATCAATTAATAGTACAGAAACTGCCCTAAAAAAGAAAAGAAAGAAAAGGAAGGAGCAATTTTTGGACATATCGAAAGGAAAAAAATAGAAGGAAAAAATTAAGAGGGGATTGTGAAAAGATAACTTAATGCCACAGCAGAAACAAAGAAATTAATGATGAGTCTTGGGTATGGAGTCAAGTGTCCACACAGTCCAATGGAGGCACGAGGGCATGGAATTTGCACACTATCGGCTTGCTTGGGCAAACATCGCTCCTCTGACAAACACCCTTGGAGGCATCTTTCATGCAGGGGTGACAAAGGACTTGAGGCCCATGACCCCCTCAGGTGATGGTTGCACAAAAGACCTGCCTGGCCTGTATTCAGTTTGGATGTCTTTTTCTGGGACCATTTCTGGCATGCCAAAAAACCAAACCAAAACAAAAATCCATCCAGTCAGCATCTTCAGAGACAGGGAGGTAGGAAGGCATGCACCATGCAGACGCCATGTGTTTTGCTTCTGGAAGTTCCTTCTGGCCCCCTCCTGTGTTGCAGATGCAGCTTGTTCTCAATAAGCTTAAAGAGAGAGATCAGCGCTTGCTATTAGCTGTTTCTCAGAGCTGAATATTTCATTTTGTTTGAAATAGTTATGCTGAAAAATAGAGTGAAACCCCACTATTGTGGGATGGTGGAGCTTGTCAAAGTCAAAGGAAACTGATTTATTCTTAAATGTGCTACAACCTTGTTGATTTATGTGCTTCTTAACACAGGCAAAGATCACTACCCAACGTTTTTATTAAATGATTGCTTCTACCATCCCCCACATAAACACACACACACACACGTCCATGTCCACACTTACACAACTGATTCCTAACATTGTTTCTGTTTTCCTTTTGCAAGGCCGCCTCTTATCAAGTTATATATGAATGAACAGAAGTGCCTTTCATCCCACTCTCCCTCCTCCCAAACCTGCCTCAGCGCTTCAAAAGAAATGACCAAAATAGCAGCAACAAAAATCCAGCCCTGCAGTCTGCCAGAAGACCTGCACACGTCCCATTCTTAAAGGCACGTGAAAGGTTTGAGAGCTCAGCAAAATTTTTATGTACGGGAGCAGGCCCAAGGAAAACTCACACGCCATAACCAATTGTGGACAGAGGATCATCTATCAGCAGACAAATGCAGGATCTCCAGAATGTCTCTCCTCAAATGAAATAATATATCTTTGAAAGCCAATGCCTGTTTTAGGCCCGAGGCCCATATATCAAGACTGAGAGGCTTGTGGATACGCTCCAGGGCCATTAACCTTCCACCTGTTTCCCCTTGTCCTTCAGGATGAGACCCTGCCCTTGATTTTACTCCCTTCCCCTGTTCATCTTCCGACAGAGTGCAAATGTAAAGCAGAGGGCCTGCAAAATAATTCAAAGGCAATGGACCAGGGACATGGTTACAAATCTCTGCCACTGGCACTGTGACTTATGCAGGCAGTTTGTCACACATGAGCCAGGTGACCTCTATGACATAACAGAGAAAAATATCACCAGAGATCAAAAGAGGAGACTTGGAGCTCTGTGACTAACTTCAGGGAGGGGGTACAAAGGATATTAGACAGGAACTGAAAATTTCCCTTTTCCTAGCACTCCTCCTTCCCCCTATTGCTTCAGTAAAGAAAGGAAAGGCTATGGCTAGCAATAGAATTTCCTAATATTTACAAACAAGTCATGGGGGAGGAAAGATTCCCTTGCAACCTTTTGTTTCTTATGTAAACAATCAGTGAGCTACTTAATTTTTCTGCTTTAAATTTTTTCTCCCTTCATCCCAGTCTCAGGATTTGACAGGTGAAAATCTCATCTATTTTTGAGTATGCTACATTTTCAAATTGCCTGAGGCAGCACATGTATGAGTGCACAACACACACACACACACACACACACACACACACACACACAGCACATCCGTTACAAATTGAACTCATCATTTAGCTCTGCAATAGCCTGTCCAAAGACTTCCGAAGTAGCCTGAACAGTCCATAATAGTTTTCTTGAATGTTTAAGCCTACAATCAATTTAGCTGGACTTCTAATACATCAACTCAGGTATGAACCAGTGTTTGCTGTGTAAGATGATCCAGTACCTGGAATCGTACCAGCCCTTTAGGCACATGGATATTTTCATGCACACCTTGACATCTCCCAGAACTTGACAATTGTCATTTGTGGCTGACAGAAGTTGAGCATAGGTAAGACTAGATATTTCTCATCCCTTTTGTATAGAGATGTACATGAACTGAAATTTTGTGGTTTGGTTCAAATAGAACCTTGGTTCGGGTTCATTTCAAACCATTTTTTCCCCAATGGTAGTGTGGTTCAATTCCACGAAAACCAAGCAAACCACCTGCAAACTAACTTAGTTTCTTGTAGTTCAGTTGATTCATTACACTACCCTTTGGGCTGGATTCAGTTTGAACCAAGTTTTTTGAACAACAGGATGCTTTGGTTCACATGCAAATCATGAACCAACCAACCTAGCTTGGCACATTTCTACGTCTTGGATAGTATAAACTAGATGCACAAATGCAGAAATGAACTCATAATTAAATGTTTTACTTCTTGAATGTAAATTAAAATTGAGCATATGACAAAATCCATGGCAAATAAATGGCAAGAGTCAGACAGCAAAGAGTTCAAGATCAGCTATAGGCAACTTTTTAACACATCTTCATTTAAAAGTGATTACTCATTAGACTGAGCCATTAATCAGGGCTTTGTTTCCCTTTGGGAACTGTGCCAGTTCTGTACATGGTTCTTAGTCACTTTTTAGGAACTACTTATATTTAATAACTTCTTTCAACTACAAGAACATTTTAAATCTAGAATTCCTGAATACAATAATTTATGTTTAAATTGTCCTAAAAGACATCTTGTTTTCCCACACAAAGTTTGGTTGCTTCCTCTTGAGTATAAAAAATACACACTTGCATAACAGCATGATCTTTTTCAAAAGAAATGATAACGCAAAATTGCGTTAAAATTAAGAAATAAAAAGAGCAAATTGATTTGTAAGTATACAGTACTTTGCAATCCATAGGAACTTTAATTGTAACTCTATTAGACACCAGACACTATTCTCAATCTCTGTATAAAATAGAATTTGAAATATATATAACTATGAAAATGAAAACATAACTTCTTTACTATATAATTAGAAGTAAGGAATAAATTTATATTCTAAATAACAGCAGCATCTGTAATTTCCCACATAGCATTAAAACTATTTTCAGTGCTTTAATTAACATAACTATTAGGTTTTTTTAGAAAAGATATCTGTGTCTCTCTTTAAAAACTTACTATAAATGGTTTTGATATTATAAAATGAGTACATTTTAAAACTGTATGACAAAATTCTCAAAATAACTACAAGCATGCAAAATGAGATTGGTTTTTTTTAAAAAAATATGTCTACAAGTGAACAAATAAATGCATGATTTATACAAGACCAGTAACAAAGTTTATTAGAAAGCTTAATTAGAATGAATTCCTACTTTCTATTCATCAACTCAAGGTTTTCAGAATACATGGCACTTCCCAGCTGTTTTTTACATTCAGCACTTCTCTGTTGGGTGCAGATGACAGGACATGTTCTAGTCCAATCAGCCCTAACTGCTCTTGTCTGGTATAAACATTTAATATGTCCTTTTTCATAAATTATTTTCTGACTTTATAATTAAATCATGATGATAAAGTACAGTTCCTAAATGTAGCTATTGTAGTTGCATTCTGAGTTACCTAACAATAAGAACATTATGGAGAAAACCACATTGTATGGGATGTTCAAACGCACATCTCCCACCTGTGCCAATTTCCACCAGAACCACTGCACAACCTTGGACTTAAATACTTTTCCTTCACGGCATTGCCCAAACTAAATTATCTCCTATGAAAGCTCCTAAGGGAATCACATACAATATGTATCTGTACATTTTCCCAAGGAGTGCAAATTTCAGCTTGGAGAACTATTTGCATCAGTAATAACACACACACACAAACAAACTAAACATGTATTAAAAAGATCTTTTTTAAAACTAAAGCAAGAAAACAAATAATTCTGGTTACAATTCTATCTTACTGTATTCAACCTTACAATACATGGATGAAGAGGGAGATCTATCTCATGATTTATTTGTTTGAATTCCCACGCACATATTTTGTATGGTTTTGGTTCCAAATAGGGTCATAATTCAAACTGTACCATAACACACACAAAACTAATTAAAACACAAAAATTGAAATTGAAATTAGATCTAAAAATAAGCAGACAAGAGAAGAACATCTTCGGCAGTGCTAGCTGGATGATAAAGGTGGAGTGCCTTTTTATCCCAGAGTTCTGAAGGCTAGAATCAATCTGTGGGACTGTTCATGATACTCATTTTGTGAACTCAGGGGACAAAGTAGCTCCTCTTCAGTCACCAAACCTATTACTGTCACCCCACTTCTCACCAATGTTTGAAACTGAATGGGTATGTCTACATGTAAGCAAATGGGGTGACTACACCCATATCTAGGGATGTGCACGAATGATTTTGTATTCAATTCATTTCAAACCAAATGCAAGCAAATTTGTATTCAAATAGATCCTCTTTGAATGTGGTAGGATTTGTTTTCATTACAATGTTCAATCCTATACCAATCCCATATGAATCCTATACTAAGCTTCATACGAATGTATCAAAAAGTTTTATTCAAATTAGAAAATCAATCTTTGAATGTGCCAACATTTAAATTGAATTCGATCGTTCAAATTTATCCAAATTCGTATGAATTTCAATTGTTATGAATATCTGTGCACATCCCTACCCATATCTGGTCACCCCTGCTGGTGGAATCCAGGCCCCAGGAAGCTGAACAAAAGTTATGATTGGCTCCCCCCTATTTTTATGTCTTTCACCATAGAGCAGTGCCAAAAATGATGTTCATATCTGGTCCTCCAGGGTCCCTGGAATCAGGGAAATAATATTCTTCTGTCATGAGTTGATACTGTCTGGAAGTATTCACAACTGTACTACAGAATAATTCAGACCAAGGGAGCTTTGTAAAATTACACATAATTTGAAAAACTATAAGAGACCGAGGCTTTTTTTCAAACATAACTCTGGCTTCCTACAAACCAGAGTTTGCAAATTGGTACTTGTTATTTGAAATAAAAGTTTTTTTTCCCCTAAACCCATCCTGGGGCAGGAGGAACAACCTGCCTGCCTTCTCTGCGAAGTTAGAGTTAATTGCACTAAAAAGTTTCCTTTGCATCCAAAAAATATTGATGGGGATAAAATTGTTTATGTGCAGGTATACTCAAAACTCAAATTGTGGCTTGTGCTGAAGAAGAAATTTGTTCTGGAGAACAGCAGAGAAAAGAAAGATCAAAGGCACACCCCAAAGTGAACCACGCCGTAAAGAACATTAGGGCTGTATTTGTGACAGCCCATATCTACACACACTAAAAGTATATCCTTCTTCATTGTTTAGAAGTTGTCTTTATTTATTCTCTTCTTACCACAAATGAAAATATAAAGTGAGGCAGGGAAACTGGCTGTCTAAAGGAAATCGTTTAATGAAACTACCGTTTACTGTTAACAATACGCCTTGAAACGATGTCCAACATTATAAAGGTTTCTGGAAACTCAACAAACCTTTGAAAAGGAACGATGTGACAGTTTTTTTAAAAAATGCATATATATTGAAGATCAATTTCTTCAGTGTTCTGAAAAAAATAAAGCATTCCAAGCATCCTATAGAAAACATTACTAAAAAGTAATGGTTATTATATGGCTTAACTTGTCTGACTGAAAGCAACCTAAGTCATGAAATAAGCATTCCTAAAACAGCTATGGATTATACCTTTTGGAGAGAGAAAAATAAGATCCAACCATTAGGTTTATAGGGTCATAATTATTTTTCTCATGTTTTGACTATGTAATTATGGCTATATGTTTCTTGATATATATATATAGTAAGTACATTGAAAACTGAAACAGATAGCACGTTCATAAGAACAGGATTGTTGCTATCACCATTTCTACTTTATCATCTGATCAGTTAGCCTAACATCTTTAGTTAACATTTCCCTCCTTTACTTAAATATACATCTTAACATCCTAACACCTTTACAGAAGTGATTCACAGATGAGCAGAACAGTGAGAAAAAATTCAAGTAGTGAATTTTTTTAAAAAAATCATGCTTATATAGAAATGTGTATTTACTCCACAGCTCCTAGAGAAGGAAAAGAAATACCCTTAAGTATATAAATGAATTGTATTTTCCCCATATTTAACATGAAGTAAAAACCCTGTCAATTACATTGAGGCTGTGGTGGTGGAAAATACATAAAGTTTTTCTGTAAGAAAAACAAATTATAAATATTACTTTTTGAGAATAATACTATTTTATGATATTTGAAAAAAGTGGAAAACTAAATAAACAGCTGCAAAAATACCCCCTTGTCACCTTCAATAAACTTGTCATAAATTAGGCATAATGAAATTGTTCTTAAAATCCATCTATGGTCATCCACAAACCTTTTCCACTTAAATCCTTAACACTGAAGCATGGAGTAGTTTTGTGAATCTCATTATACCACACTACTTTTGAAACCTGAGGGAATTCTAGGTGAACATATACATGAAATCGCACAAATACTAAACCTGAATTAAGTCTAAGCTAGCAATGAAATGCTGTTGTACCCCATACATGCAAGCTTTTCAATCCTTCTTCTTCAGTTAAGAAAAAAAGGAGGTTTTGCACCACCAATAAACTTTTGGTGACTTGATTTCCCCTCATGCCCCCACCATTGCATTCCTTTCCATCCACAAACAATTTCCGGTGGGAAAAGTGCCACGTAATATTGACAGTGACAACAACTTGCATAGCCTGCTGAACATCTGTTTCCGACGCCCTCACTGGTGTTATGGGTTGCCTACTTAGGAATGAATTTGTCCTCACAAACCATCCAGTCACAAAGGAACTGGAAACTGCTGGGACAGAGTGAGCAGGTTTTATTATTGGAACACAGGAAAACTTTATCACCCTGCTGGGATGGTCTGTTCCTTTTCAAAAGACTGGCGGAGAGAGGGTTATGGGTTAGCATGTATTAGATGAGAGCTTCTAAAAGTAACTGACACTTGCCCAAAATATCACAGAACACAGATTGGGTAGCTTTAATATAATTTTAATCTTACAAAGCTGGGACATCTAGTGACAAAAAGAGGAAATTTTGCTTTTTCTTCCCCCAAGGTTTCTGGGAACAAGACTAAGAGAAAGACACTTGCCGTATGCTCATAACACTTCATAGCTACACCCTGCCTTGCAAGATGCTGGAATTCATGGCTACAGCAGCTCCACCTTTACTACATATTTGAGGGAGAATGAAAATGCTCAGTCCTCGTGGAGTTTGGTTCTGGGGTCTCCTCTCTTTCCTCTAAAGATTTCTGCATTCTTGGAGGTCCTCTGAGCCTTTAAGTACCCCCTTCTTGTATGAGGTGGGTGCTCCTTTCAACTGTCTAATCTTGAAAGTCAGGAATGATCACTTCTTTTTTTTCTGATGAAGGCATATGACAGCAGAGATTGCTAAACAGAGGGAGGTGGTATTTTACTTAAAAGATGAAATACAATTCCTAGGTAGTAACTCCTGCCAATGATTTCCTTTTACTCCACTGATTTGGAATACTCAGAAAGTGCAAATTAATGCTAAGGATTACTATAAATACAGCAAGAATTGTACAAGCCAGCAGTCCGCACTGACAGCAGCCAACAAGAGAATGAAGATAGATGTTTCCATCACATCCAATGACACCCCAGTAGGCTGATATTTCCTCTGTTTAGCAAACACGCCTGTTAAGGAATTTCCTTGGCAAATGAACAACATGGAAACATCCTTCATCCCAACAAAACTCATGAGCCAGCTAAAACCATTTCCTATGCTATGGCAACAATATCTGCATAAGGTTAAACAAGACATTTCATACCATCCCTTACTCAGGCCACGGGATCTATTTCTGGATGCCTTCTTTTGTTCAACCTTTGCTAATAATAGGGACTTAGCTTAAGTGGTATTTATAGTCTTTAAAGACACGTTGCCTGAGTTTTCAGAACACTTTATTCATGTATATTTCCTGTGTTTATTGTTACCTGGATGCTTCTTTTTTTTCCTTTGTAATAATCATTAAAAATACTCCATCCAAGATTTTTATTTAGCAACAAGTTTTCAAAGAAGCCTTTCCGTTTCCAACTAGAATGAGCCAGATTTAGTATGAACTGCACATCGTTTATTTTCTAGGTAGCTTGTATGTGTTTATTCCAAGAATTAAACCTCAGAGTATTCAGAGAAACTTAGCTTCAAAGAGATGATAAACAAAGCTTAAGGTATTTTTCTGACTGCAAGAAGCAACACTGAAACACATAATAGATTTACACAAAAAAAATCATAAAGTTTTTCATCTGGACAAACATTTTCTTCAAACTCATTTTACCCACTCAGTCTGGCCTTTTATTGTTGGGTACTTCTGGTCGACTGGATGGGCGCCTTCATGGGTAACACTACACAGTTTTCTTGGCAATGAAAAAATGTCGTTTGCCATTGCCTACTTCTAGGGAGCAGCTGAAGATCAAATTTGCAACCCTCTGCTTTCCAGGGAGTTTGCTCTACCACTGAGCTATATCCACTCCCGGTGTTTCATGGACATGACTGTTAAATTATTGTGTTTCATTTCCTATTGTAATTTAGGGGTTGGAAACCCATGATTGTTCTGAATGAAGAAGGTCTACAGAAGTCACAATTCCTGTTCTAAGCAAAAGGCCTAAAGTACAGGGAACTAAAACCAAGGTATAATAATAATGATACCACACCAGATTCAAGAAAAGCAATACGATTGTGTTCTTTTAACAAAAAAAATTATCACTCCAGTATTTGTGTGTGTGTGTGTCTGTTAAATTAGCTGATTTTAACAACGGTTGTATTTTTTTTTTAATAACTTCTGACCCACCTTAAGAATACTGCTAGGTGCGGAATGAATGTGTTATACGTATCTGTACGAATTTTGTACACATCTCATTTTATCCTGTATGCATCCAGTTTTCATCCCATACTATCAGCACAAATGTGTAAAGATACGTATGAGATTTGTACAGATACGTATGTACAAATTAGAATGTTTTCGAATCTGCACATTTGAATGTTTCAAATCATTTGAACAAATATTTTGGAACATTTGAAATTGGTTTGAATGTTTAAATTCGATTGTGTAGCCATTCTATTCAAGTTCAAATGTCCACATCTGATCGAATTCGATTGAATTTCGAATGTTTAGAACATTTGTGCACATCCCTGGTCTGGAGGAACCCTCAGACTTAGGTTCATTTGTTTAATAAAGTGAATGAAGCCAGCGGCTTCCCATCAGTCAGATCAGGACAGCAAGAGCAGGCAACGAGAAACAGGAAGGGCAGCTCAAATTCGATTGGCTCCCTCATCCCATGTGATAGCACGCACCGATTCAGCTCTCACAGCTTCCTATGGGGAGCTTTGGAGCTGCATTTCAGGTCTGGGCAGTCAGTCATTGCTTTACAGCAGGTAAGTTGCAATTTTCCCTATAACTGTAGATTTATTCCACAAGTCTGGAAGGGTCCTATAATGCAGGGTGGTTGTTAGGTACCTTCAAATTGAGATCAATACACAGTGAGTACATGGACACTGCCATGCACTTTTATTGGCAAAGGTACAGAAGGGTCCACTATTACCTTCTTCTAGGAAGATGCTAGGAATTAAAATTGTAATGCTCTACCTTTCCAGACAGTTGCTTATCACAGCGATACAGAGACTCCTTTATAGCAATAGCAAATGTGAAACACTATGTACAAGAAGCCTAGATTGTAGCAAATGATTTCTGCTTGGGATTTCAACTGACAGCTTTCAGCTGTTGGCTCAGATGCCTTTGGTAGCTGGGCCTAACTCTATATTATGTATGGCAATCACACAGGCTGCTTCTAAGCATGAGGTGTGCTAGAAGGGCTTTTAGACCATATTGTAATTGAACCACAAACGGCATGTAACAGTATTAATTGTACTAGATCCAACTTGTATATAGCCAAGATGGAAAACACTGAATCTTTGTATCTACTTTCTTTCTACTCTTGTTTGTTTGCAAGGAAGAGAGAGATGGAGAGAAGATCTGCATGGATGCAAGAAGAAGTGGAGCACTTGCCCTGGGGAAAGTTCTTTGTCTTCAAGGTTTCCATCCAGATGAGGCCCGAAAAGTTGGCCATTTTTGATACTTCATCCCATGGACCTAGCAGTAGTGGAGATAGGTTGGTATAGCACAGCAGCCATGGGCTGAATCAGACATGTGTTCCCTTTTGCAGAGTGGTTTTAACTACTCTGCAAAAGGAGCACCATCCTTCCTAATGGCCCAGGCATAGGATGGTGTGATGATGTGCAGTCCCTGTACTCTTTTTGTCACAGTCCATGTGGTTGTGTGGAACTTGCCAGAGAGACCTCAGGAAATGTAGTTTCCCAAAATGGCATTACCATGGCCATAACTTCTATCTGCAATTGTCCACAGGTCCAAAGGTTGGTCCCAGAGATTTCCTAAGAATGTAAGAGAAGCCTTGCTGGATCAGGCCACAGCCCATCTAGTCCAGCATTCTGTCACACACAGTGGCCCACCAATTGCCCATGGGCATCTCAGAGACAAGGACAAACCTTCTCCTGCTCTCGAATCCCAGCAAATGGCCTTAGAAGTGTCCTGCCTGTCCCCTTAGCCTGAAAGATGTACTTAGGCATCCATTCTAGTAGCCAATGATACATCTGTCGTCCATAAGCTTGTCTAACCCTTCCTTAAAGCCAACTAGGCTGATGCCTGCCGGAAGAGGTGGTACCAGGTAATTCCATAAACTGATGAACATCTGGGTGAAGAAATAATTTCCCTTATCTGATCTGACTCTCCTTCCCATCAGCTTCATAGAGTGCCCCCTGGTTCTAGTGTTGTGTGATAGAGAAAAGAAATTTTCTCTGTCCACCTTTTCTATACCATGCATGATTTTACATACTTCAGTCAGGTCCCCTCTTAAATGCCATCTTTCCAGACTGAAGAGGCCTAAAGGAATTCAGTTACCAAATGTGAATATTTATCTCATCAAAGTGGAATAAGACACCTTTGAACACAAGAAGGAAGTACCACCAGTCCAGACTATTGGGACTCATGGAACATTTTTAAAGAGGTGAAAGGGGAAGGCTCCAAGGAGAAAAGCCTCCTTGCTGTGTGGATCACAGAGAGGCTTCCAATTAGAGGACTAGCAGTCAACCACCATCCTTGGAAAATACTCCACGAACCACCACTAAGGCCCGGGGAGCCCTGCAATTTGTAGACATACAGAACAAAACAAAATAATTAAATGATCATTCTCATCTGGCACAGTGTGAAACCTATTCAATCAATAACAATCAAGAGCAAGGTGAACAAATGAAGGGTGGAAGGTCCACAAATCAAATGGATAGAGATTAAACGGTGTGAGCAGTCAGACCTGAAGATGGACTGAAGAAGGTTTAAAGTGAAGGTGTGGCCTAGTGATGGAATAGCAGTTCCAGAAGAAAGTTTGACATCTCTTAAAATATACACCACCATTGTCCTAAACCCCAGAGAGAAGCTCCCACTGGCAATGGCATTATATAGGCTGAAATGGCCATTCCATTGGAGCCACAGTGTAGTTCACACAATGGAAGCTTATCCAATCAGACCAGGAATAGGGTAGGGCACTATGGATTCATTCATTCATTCATTCATTCATTCATTCATTCATTCAGTTTATCTGTATACCACCTTTCTAATAAATTACTCAAAACGGTTTACAGCAACCATGAAAAAATACAATAAAAAGTAATACATCATAAGTAATATGGATCATGGGCCCTGGTCACACCTAAGGTTTAATGCAGCTTCAGTCCACCTTCAGAGTGAGAGAACACATCAACAAAGTGAGCAGTAATTTTTTCTACATTATTTATCCCAAAAGTGAATTTTCTGAGTTATTTAACACTGAAAGAAAGCAGCTTGTCACTTTGCTGATGTATTCTCCCACTCTGAAAGTGAGCTGAAGCTGGATTAAACCTTAAGTGTGACCACAAGTGGCTGTTTGCACAATGGATGCAGTGCCCTGCCCTACCTTTGGAGTCAGGAAAGGGAAGTTCCCTGGTTTCTGAAGTTGCAGCTAGGAAGAGTTCAGCCATGCACCTGGAAGTGGCCAGGGTGTGGGCCATTTCTGGAGCCTGACAAATTTGTCTCTAAACTCCAAAACAGGACTGAGCTGTTCCTGTCACCACCTTGCCGACAGAGGTTATGATTAGGGATGTGCCCGAATATTCAGAACATTAAAAATTTGATCAAATTTGTTCGAATTACAACATTCAAATTTGAATCGAATGTCTATAAATTTGAATTTAAACATTCAATTGAATTTTGAAGTTTTGAATCTATTTGTTTGAATTATTTGGACATTCGTATGTGTACAGGTACGTACACCATGGGTGTTTTTCCACTGTCACTAAAAGTACCCATTAAGTACCCATTAATGGGTATGTAATAAGATTTTTGTACCCATTAATGGGTACTTAATGGGTACTTCTAGTAACATTGGGAAAACACCCCATGTGTACTTGCACGTACCCAACTTTCCTGCATTCGTATGCAATTGTACGGATTCATACAGTATGAAAACGGGTTGCATACGGGATAAATACAGGATGCATATGGATCTGCATGGATGAATATGGATGTATACGAGCACATATGAATGTTGTTGACATTTGTAAGTGCAAATTTGAATTGAAAATTGAAACAAATAGATTCATTTGAATTCATTCGAATTTTAATTGAATTGAAATAAAATTCATTTGAATTTTAATTGAATTGAATTTTTGGATATTCATTTTGACTCGAATCCCAAAAATTGCATTCATGCAAATCCATAGTTATGACCAGGGTAATGCCATTTTGGGATGCTACGTTTCCTGTGGTATCTCTGGCAAGTTTTCACAACCATGAGAGTGGAAGAAATAGGACAGTAAAAATATAAGTTTATGTTTGTCCTTTGCAATAGTACAGTCCAGAACACTGTGATCCTGCCCGGATATGAGAGCCCCAACTGTGATAGATTTCTACAGTGCACTTTGCCTTGGGCTGTTTTAGAAGGCACATTCAGAACTGTGGTTAGGGTATGATGTTTAAGGATCACAAACCAGTACTGGGCATTATAACAATTTTAAATCGTTTCATTGGATTTCAATTTATTTATGGCCCCTTTTTGAAATCCCAGTTTCAACCTTCAAATCAAAGTCATAGGGGAGAAATAATCCATATTAAATCTGCATTTTGCCACTAATCAACATTGCATTTGATATGCTGTAAAAATGAACTGCTGGGTTTTGCTTTTAATGAGTCAAAGATTTCTTCCTCTCTTCCTACCCTTCTCTCAAAGCATGACATGTTGCATAGTAAAATCTTGAAAGCAAAGACTTTAAACCTGAAAGTATTTGAAGGGGTACCTTGTTCTAGCCCTGTTATTCATAGCTGACAGATAGTACCCCCACTTAAAACTATTCTATTGTATCTCTTCACAGCTGTGAAAAAGGCTGTCTGGCAGTCTTGCTACTGGGTTAAGAGACATATGGCTGGTGCCTTCCAACCTAGCTTGAAGTTTCCATCCAGTGCTGCAACCAGGTAAAAAAAAAAAAACCAACACCAAGGGAAGACTGAATCTCCATTTTGAAATGGAGGCATCTTCTACCTGAGTGCTTGCAGAAGGTGCCAGAATTTGTAATTAAAATGACTTCTCCTTGTTCTCCAGTTTTGAACATGGAGGCCTCAGTTTGAGCTGCAATTCAAAGGCCATAAAATCAAAGTGCTTGTCATTAGGTTCCCCTTACAACAGAGGATGCATTGCCAGGTTCCTCTGCCACCAATTTCTCTTCAGACAGCAACAGCAGGAGCACAAAAGGGCAATATCTGCCCTCAGAGGGCTTTCCTGTGATCTACTAGCAGGGCACCTCCAACAGTAGATTGCTCAGCGCAGAAACTGATCGTAATGTGAGCTTCAACATGTGGATACCACATCCAAGTGGTCCTTACAGGCAGCCTTTATTTTACTATCTGGTTGCACTGGAAATAAAACCCTTCATGGCTTGAATATTACTACTGGTTTTATCACTAATGCTCAAAACAATTCTTCATCAAGGGTTTTAAGTTTGACCTCAGTGGCTTACAAAAACTATGCATTTTCTCCGTCTTCTTTCTGGCACTCTCCAGAACTGTCACTAAGTTATATTATTTTCTAATGATTTAAAATATACGTTTTCACACTAACTCAGTTAGACTGCTACTTCAGGCCCACTTTTTTTTTAAGTTTGCTGGACAGTTAGCAGGAGTAAACTGTGAGTAATAGACTGTCAAAGAATCTGGTTCTCTAGCACACAGATCACCACAGTGGTGTTAAGATCTGCAACATTAAAAGTCCTTCATTAAATATCCCTGCGTAGATCTTGCCTAAGAGAATAAAGATGATGGTGCCCATGGCATACCTTCAAAACTCCCAAGTGCCCACAAACCTCAAGCTGTTGGCTACTTCTGTGCTAGCATGTTTCAAAATAAAAAAGGATGTAAATAACAGGTGTTGTTTTCATCAGAGAACAACAGTGATGCCATCTGACAGCACACCCATTATTACACAGCAATTTACATCATTTCCCCTTTGCAGGTCTAGCCAAAGCTTTTGTGGAATCTTCGTCAATATTGCCCTAACCAAAAGCCAGCCAGGGTGACATCCAGCAGATCTCATTTGACTTCAGCTCCCAGAAGACACAGCAGATATGGCCAGTGATTAGAGGTTATGGGAAATGTTGCCTAATTGACATCTAGAAGCTGCCATGTTCACTATTCCTTCCTGAATAGAATAATCATCTATATTTTAGAGCACTAAAAATTCACAGAATGAACTTCACTCTTCTGTGTGCTGAATACTTCTGTATCCCACCTTTACTGGAATGTGTTCTTATATCAAGTCATTTCTCTATACCAATTTTTTGTTTTTTAAAAAAAGATTGCCTCATACTGTCCGCAGTTTCTTTCAGTCAGCCAGCCTGTCACCAAACTATCATGCAGTATGTTCTGTGGTTACCTTTCTCTCAGCTCTTTTCTGTTCTGAATATTGCCTACTCTTCTTTCCCCCATAATCCCTTTTTTTTCTGAGAACACAAATATGTAAAAGTAGAATATCATCTATACCCTGCTATAACTATTCTGCCCTGTTCTCATCACTACTTTCCTACACAGTTGTACCCAAAGAACAGAGTAAAGTCAATCGTGTAAGTAAAATCCTGTAACAACCCCACAGAACTTCAGAACATCGTCAGAGAATCTAAAAAAATTAGAAGTCTGACATTCTGATATTGCCATTAGAGATATGCTGAACTTGCTTGATTGGTTCACAAAAAATCAGCTAGTTTTGCAAATGTTCAGATTAAACTGAATCAGTCCCCCTTTTTTCAAATGCAAACTATTCGATTGAATTGTTCATGCTCTCTGTGTTTTTCTCCTTGAAAAGGGCTTTGAAATCAAATACAAACAACTGTTCAATTAACCGGTTCATCATCAAACTGAACAAACAGATGTCTAGTTACATGATGGACCTAACACACAACGAGAAAAAATATTACATCAGAAAACAGTATGAAATGTCTCTGTCATAGTTGTAAAAGTCATTCGGCCGAAGAGCAACAACAAAGCCAGTGCTAAGGAAAAGAGCAAATCTTGTTGTGTTAACCTTTGCCAACAACACCTTGTTTCCTTGTCACATGATATAAAAGAAACTGTGTCACATACCTTCAGTTCTCTGAAGAAGATGCTACTCCTGGCCCACTCCACAATGGAGAACAGGGTTTGGTCAGCCATTTTGCACATTAGCCCAAAAGTATTGAGCTTTTCATGCTTGCTTCGGTTGGCTTGCTCTTGCTGCAAATATGCCATGATCTTAGCCTGGACCTGTGGCTCATCTGGCTCACACTTCAAGAGTTCCAAAATCAGGTGGGGAATACTGGCTGGTGAGCTTGTCTGATGATAACCATCCATATAGGAGTAGCCCATTAGGGACTCAGGGGAACTAGTATAGGGATCAGGGTACTCAGACTTGATAGCACGGCTTGGAAAGTGACCATAGGTCTGGTAGCCTTGTAGACTGCCATGGGGTGGCATTGTCATACTAATGGGAGAGGTGACAAAGGGACTTCGGTCATAGTCTGTCGGAGGCAAGGCTGTATGGTTCAGAGGTAGGCCTTTAGAGGCAGAATGGATGTTCTGGATTGCGGAAGATATTGTTAGGTCAGTGGGCATCGCTTGGATCACCTGAGTCATGGCTTCCAACTTAAGTCCATTTGCCCGAATGAGAGCTTTCTTCTGCTGCTTCAATGCTCTGTCTCGCTTGTACATGGGTCCAAATTTGTTTCGACCCCCACGCATTCGATCAGCTCTCACAGCTGTTGAGAGTGAAGTGAAGAAAAACGGCAGGCATTAACTCATGGATATGAAATGAATGAAGTTTTAGGTTATGCACATATTTAGCATGTAAACTCCTCGAGGCAGAATGTAAAAGCCTCTGGCTGCACGCTCTGGTCCATCTGTGTCGGTCAGTGTACAGGCTTCTTCCATGATGTGGAGCACCTACAGCTAACTTAAACCAGTGTCTTAGCTCCATTCTTAGGCATGGTGTAAATGGGGCCTTAATGGAACTGTTTGATTTCTCTAGCAATGCAGGGATTGCACATCTATGTACCTCTATTGCACCACAAGAGTGCTCCCAGAGTGCAGAGTACACAAGATTCTTTGCCCTGGGAGCACAGCCCTTTTACTTCTCTCATTCCCTCTGTGTTATCCATACTTAGATGGTACAGTGTTGTTCATGTTGCAGAATGCAAGAAAATGGCCCCCTTCCATTGCCATTTCCTACACTCTGTGGGGAAAAAAAGGTTTTGGATGGAAAAATCCAGCCAGGAAACAAAAGTCCCCCAGCTTTGATGTTCCCATTGCCAGCATAAAAAGCACAGCTGGGATTATTATTAGTTCAGTGATTACTGCATGGCTTCCACTGCTGTGCAGAGTTGGCTAAAAGTATCCATGACTAGCTAACCTGCAAACCAGTGTAACCTTTAAAAAGAAATCAGAAATCTCAGCTAGTCAAATGCAGTGATTCCTAATATGTTCCCAAGTTTATTTTTTGTTTAATGTTCATTTTAAGTTTTACATTTTTTAACTCTTTGGGGGCAATCAGTACTTAGAAGGGATTTTATGCTGCTCATTCTATCATGTTCCATGGGATTCCTTCTCTGGAGTTCTCCATAATAGGTCTTCAAGACAGTGACATTCATACAGAATTTTTTATTTTATTTTATTTATATTTCAATTTATATGCCGCCCCATACCCGAGGGTCTCTGGGCGGCTCACAACATTTAAAAAAGATGTATAAAAACAGTATCAAAAATAAAACAAATTTAAAAATACAGTTTTAAAAGTACAAAACAGTTAAAAACATCAGCGGTTTTCAGTGAGGGGAAGTGTGGGGAACATTTAACCAAAGGCCTGTGTGAAAAGGAACGTTTTCACCGCCTTCCTGAATAAGAACAGAGAAGGGGCCTGACGCACCTCAAGGGGGAGACCATTCCCATGCTCATCTTGCCCCTACCTTGATATCATTTGGGAGCTAGGCAAGTGCCATTTTCTTTTCTCCAAGCTTTCCAAATCTTTTTTAAATGTATGTTGCCTGTTGTTTGGTTTTTATTCTCCTCACTGCTTTTATGCTGCTCTGTTCCATCATACTTTATTGCCATTTTAAAAATGTTGGTTTGCTTCTTTAACAATCCACTGAATGAGTAATCTGTTTTTCATGACACACACTGTAATGAATATTCTTGCCATATTGTTTGATTAAAAATATTTGAAACAGAAGAAAAAGTAATGGGCGGAAGCCACTCAAATATTAACCTTTTTGTGACCCTACTAATTCCTTCATATGCATGATGCCCTTTACTCAAACTTAATAAAACTTGGAAGTGCTTCATTTTACTTGAACTGTCTGATTCTCTGATAGTTGAATTTTAAAGTGTTTATGATCTGATCTCCAACTTTCCAGTCTCATCCCATGAGTGGAACTATGTTGAGGGAATCAGCAAATTCTATGAGCACTTCTTTTCTATGCGCAAGAGAGTTCAGGGTTTTGTTCTGTTCCGTTTTTTGAAGGAGTGGGAACAGAGAGACAGCTGTAAAGGTATTAGTTCCATTTTGTTTTGTTTTAGTCACAGCCATTCTAAAAAAACATTTTTTCTCCCCCTCAGCTTCTTGGAGATGTTTCCCCAAAGAGCCAGGCATCGCCTACAGTAAACACAAACTAATCGTGCAACTGCTGGTGCCATTCAGCTTGTAACTGAATTAGGATGAGAAAGAAATCAAGGAAATCCAACAGCTGCCTTAGGGATCCAAAGTGGTGGTCTAGGTCACAGCAGTGTGCTGCCACCACATATTTTGAAAACAGCAGCCAAAGAGGGTCTCTCCCATTCCACATGTTCCTCCTCTTCCCTACGGCAATTAGATAGCAAAAGCAGCCTTTGACAGCTTGTTGACATGCAGAGATGACTTGAGGTTATGTTCCTGAGCTTTTATCTTAAGGATTACTGTGCCATTAAAAATGTATTAGATGTCCAAGGTACACAGAGGGCCATATATTATCATAAAGATGTTAACAATTAATGATTTTGGCCTAAATTGTAATTTATGAACTCGAATTTAAGTCCATGTGTCACCGTCAAAGAAACATGCATATAAATGTCACAGGCATTTATGTTTATGAGCATATGCGTTTCATTCTACGCTGCCAACTGTAAAGAGGAAGTTGGGTGATGAGGGAACAGCAGAAAAGGGAATAAATAATTTGTTTTAAATATAGGATTGACAGAAATGCATTATCCATTAGAAATGTAGGTACCTGATTGGAAAGGTTTCTACGCAGGATGATGATATGCTATTCCTCATTACCTGCCCTTACAGATTTCTTAACAATGCCCACTGCCATTAAACACAATTGAGCAATTTCTGACTGTTCTCCTTTGGTGAAATCAGACACATCAGTCCTGTCATTTAATAAGATACATCGGTTGTTTCTGCACAATGCAAACTATCTAGGGCTGCATGGCCCCAGGATAGGCTACCAACTCCAACAGCTGTCCGCATTGTGGACAGCCAATTCCATCTCAGCTATGATGGCTGAGAAGGAAAGTTCCAAGCTTCCAACGTTGCCAGCTGGGGCTTTTTTGGCCAGATGCCTCAGGAGTGGTGTGTTTCCAATGCTGCTTCCAGGTGTCTGGCTAAACAGCCCTGGACTTGGTATACGGGTCTACAGTAACACACTGTCCACATGCCGTCCGTGGTCTGGCTTTTTGAAGTAGTGTGCTTGTGCATTACTTCAAAAAGGTCTACCGCTGGAGCGAAATACAGCATCATTTTGGCAGCGTATCCTCCTCCAAGGCTCTGTCTTATGTGGACAGAATATACTAGCAGGGAGTATGACCTTTGTCTGACCACTCCAGCATGCAGATGCAACAGTCTAGCATACTCCCATGAGATGCTCCACTAATCTAGTGCCAAAAGAGCTATAATCTCTCTATGACTGTTTGCAAGCATGTCCCTTAAAAAAGAAGCAGCAGCAAACTGCATCCCTGGCTGGACGATCGTATTTGTTATACAAAAGAATCAGCAATACTTTGACCAATATGTAAACTGATGATTTGATCTTGAACTGGCAACCAGCAAGTCTTTATGCAGTGAATTACATGAACGCCAGAATCTATTCAGCTCCCTCCTTAACTACAGGCATTGTAGGCACTAAATACAATAGTGAAGCTCGAAGGCTTCCAGAGCAGAGTTCATGACAAAGAGAGGAGGCTGAACCTAGAACAGAAAATGGACTGTTTTCCCAAATTCAGATAGAAGTGCTGCACGGTGATACATCACGGGACTGAAGCCATTTTTTTCAATTCCTCCCCTCTTTAATATTATCTAATTGGTCATATGGGAGGGAAACATTTTAAGGAACATGCCGTTTCATTATTCATTGCAAACTTCCAAAATACTTTTTCTTATCAGAGGCAAGGCACCAACACAGAAAACAAACCTGACTTATGTATGACTGTTTGGGCTGTTTTTGCAATGGAGGATTAGTAAGAAGAATGAGTTATCTTTCTCTTCTATCTACTTGTTGCTCTTTTGTTTGCACTAGCTTGGAAGAAAATGTACGTGACGAGATAATTTTTGTCACCATCCCTCTATCATCTGCAGAATATAGGGTGCTCCAGCTTCATACATTTCCATATCACTAAAGTGGTTTAAATGTAGACATTACTGGCTCTTAAGCAGAAGTATCCTGAAATTTGAGGTTAGTGGGTTGTGACCTGTGCATTCCACAGATGTGTGTGTGGGGGGGGAGGAAGGCAGACTAATTAATTATATTGAAATAAACTGAATAATAATGAAAACATCAGTATGGTCAGACTTGAAGTCAAATGGTAGATCAGGCTACAATTTAACTAACAGAGATATTTCCATTTACTAGCAGTAGAGCAAATATCTTGCATGGCCGATAGAAGCAAGATCACTTTAAACAAAAACAATTGTCCTCTCTACTTCCAGACATGTTAATTAAAACTGGGTTCTATCAGTTAAGCAGTGCAAGCTTTAAGTTACTGATGCATCGATTAAATCTTGCAGTTCTTAAAATTGGGCCTAATCTAAAAATCTAGACAGTCCTTAAAACGATGCACAGTGTTCTTTCGGGCACATATTGTCTAGTCTTTTAAGAACTTCAATCCAGTTCCAGTGTAAGATTGCAAACTATGCATCTTTAGGGTTGCAACACAGAGTCATGCAGGATAACACTGAAATATATTTTCCTTTTAATAGACTTGTCTTTCCAGCTAAAGAATAGCATACCCTTTCCTTCAAAATTAGCAATAACCATCCGAGAGAGAATGGAGGGGACTACGGTTACACAGATCACCTCAATGCTTTTCCTGACAATGCTCGCTATTGAACATGGAGACTCCTTAGAACAGATGAGCTTCCAGCTATGCCACAATCAATTGTACTACTGACGTTTATTGGAGATGAGTCTATACCTTAAAAAGTGTAGCCAAAACTTGATAAGGACATTATCCATTGTTACTTTCTTTTTAAAAAAGAATAAACGAAAATCAATGCTGTCCACCGAATTTCAGTTTTTGGCAGATTTTTGTTGAAGAAGAAGAAGAAAAGGAAGAAGAAGAGCAATAGCTTTCTGGATAATTTCTGGATTTTAGGATGGGTATTAACTAGGAGTGAGAGACCTCATCATAAGGCAAAGGCTTATCCTTGATTTATGGCAGAGGGACTGCAACCTTAAAATGTAGTGATACCTTCAGTGAGAAAAAGGTATTGCTTTTCTTAGTGGAAAAAAGTGTTTTTAATTCTTTAGGCTTGGTGGGCTCTTATATCACAGAATTCATCCCCAAACATTTTAAAATAAATATTTATTTTTTAAAAAAATACATAGGGAGTTTTTTTGAGATGGGGTAGAGAACAAAAGTGCAGCAAGGGCCCCTTTCTATCAAATGTTAGTCATACTTTCAATGATTATTTTGTTAATGATTAGTCCAGTTACACAATCCTCCACATAAGGGGATTCTATTGATAACTAAGAATAGACAATTGTGCCTGAGAAAAATACCCAGTTTACTACACTTTTAATGCTGTCTCATATTTAACATTCTCAGACCCAGCTAGAATAATTGCCAGAGGCACCCTCATTATTACACACACACCCAACAGTTTGTGAGACGCGTGCTGATTGAATTCTGTTTGCTTAAGATAGTTATTTCTCTATACTAGTTGTGTGAATATCGTCTCTCTGTTTTGGAATGCTGCAAACTTGAAGTGAAACATTTGACCTATTTTAATGCGTGCTTTTAAATTGCGAGAGCTGTAAAACACAATGAAACACCTTCCCCCCCCCTTTTAGTGGGCCTACTTTTTACAGAAAACATTACAGCTAAACAACTATGAACATCAGTGAGACAACATCTTGGCATAAAGTCTGAAAAGTCAGCAATTCAATAACAAAGAAATATATCACACAGCGCTTAAGTACTGTGCGTCTTATTCACGTGCAAGAGAAATGCAGCGCCTTACCTTCCAACTTCATTCCAACACTGAGACATTTTTGAAACCGACAATATGGACAACGCTTCCTTTGTGTTTTGTCAATCTGGCAGCTTTGATTTTCTATGCAAGTGTACCTTTTGTTATTCTGTACTGTTCGTTTAAAGAACCCCTGTAAAAGACACAGAAAACAGTCATCTGTTTTTTTCATGGCTGGCTGGCTCCAGGATTCTATTTCATATTCTCAAAACTTTTGCCAAACCTTCTCCACCTTCATTATGCCAATTGAGCACTTAGGAAGCACAAGGCTTCATTCCAGATTTCTTCATGCCGTCCTTAGAGGAAATCCACTAGGCCACAGACAAAGGTTTTCTTGGGCTAGTCTGTACTGCCACTGATTTGTAACAGACCTCAGCTAGATTTCCTTCTTGCATCTCTAGCAATCATCTTTAGAAAGGCAGTTTGTTCAAATAGTCTATAAACTTTATAGAATGACTGGAAATTATGTCCAAATTAGCTCCCCCACTATTTGAAAGATTGGATGCAGAATGCTAGAAACAAGGTCCAACAAAAAATCATGCATGCTCATCTGCCATTTGGGCTTAATTCTATTCCTTTACACCCACTATACCCTTTAAATAAAGGCTAACTTTGTTTCAGTCTTTCCTCTTTACTTGTTTGCCGCATTAGTATTTATGTCTCATCTCTCCCTCTGGTCCACTTTTCTTCAGCTCCCTAAATTTAGATTATAAGGCACAGGGACCTCTTAATTATGTTCCTTTGCAAAGCACCAGTGCTGTTTACAGTGATAGCACTATAATTACTATTAATGGTCATTTAAAAAATCTGCTATACTATGTACAAATGTTCTAATGATCACATATCCTTATGGTGTATCTGTGATCAATATGCAGCAGATAGCAAAGCTGCGACCCTTTGGGGGTAAACTCTGCAAACTTTCCTTGAATAAGATTTTGCCCTTAGTTACTAAATAGAATTAATCTTTCTTCTAAGTAAACATGCATTGAAACAAGCTGCTGTTGCACAACTAATTAAACTGGATTTGTCTCTTCAAAGGCAATAATATTTCAGTGCTGTGTTTCATTCTGACATTATAGTTCTTTAACACAGCCTTTTATAACTTTATAGTCATTGTGTGTGCTCAAGTATGTGCCATACTTTTAATAGCTGACTGCTTACAGTCAGTCTGCGTAATCTGGGGGTGTTGTATGCATGGCGTGTATTAAAATGAAACGCCCATGCAAAAATATTCTTTGTAGTTATAATATATATATACATAATATAATATATAATATATATACACATACAGTATAAAATCATTCCATGGATTTACGCTTGATCATCTTCCAAATAAATACAGTCATAAAATGCAATCATGTGTGTGCGTGACTGTAGAGGCATGAAAAAGTATGACAATAGAAATTTACATTTTCATTCTGAAAGATGAAAAACCTGAAACAGTTGCCTTCAATAGTGGAGCTCTGAAATTTATCAGGAACAAGATACAGGAACAATAATACTCAATGTATATAAATCAACTAAAATCAATATTGAGGACAGCTGGGAATGAAAACCTCTACAACTACATCACTTCACGACAACCAAATATTTAAAGGCAGTAAATATAGCCACTCTATATAGAACACCCTGGTGATGGCTTAAAAAGAGACAGGCAGGTTCTCTGCTTTTTTTTTTTTTTAAATCAACCCTCCAGGAAAAAAATCTTCACTGACAGAGACAATGTTCCCCAGCAAAATAATCAAAGGACGGTCCCAAACATTTGGTCTTCAATATAGTTTTCAATGCCCATCCCTTTCTTGCCACCCCTCAAAAAAACAAAACAAATTTTACAAAACCTTGCAGCTTTCACAGGTAAGAAGTCCATAGTGATACCCAGAGACTTTATCGCCACAGACCGGACACAGTTCTTCAAGATCTTCATCATATGAATAATTCACCATTTTAAACTGAGACACTGGTAGAAGAAATAATAGGGAGAGAGAGAAAATAGCACCCCGTGAGAATGCTTGCAAATGTGAAACCATCTCAGTTTAGATCCATTACTCCTGAGCAGGCGGTTGGGGGGGGGGGACATAGGTCTTGGCCACCTATGAACTCGACCTTCCCTTTGTTTCCCCCTCCCGGTAGTTTCAATAGCAACACAGAACAGTTTTTGGTGACCAAGCCTTTCTTTCCCCCACCACATTCAATTTTGCACAATAAAACGACAGCCCTGGTGGGAATAGTGCACTCAGGTTACCCTCCCCTCACCCATGCGACTCATTTCCCAAATTGTTTCACTTTTCCTTTGACCCTTTGCATGTTTATTTGCAAATGCGCCCTGAAAACTTCAAGGCTGAAGTGTGGAAGCCCTGAGGGAGTTACCTGACCACCACCACCACCACCACCTGGGACAGAAATGTTCAGATCTTGTTGAAAATGGTAACTCATCTAAGTTCCATCCAGCTACGAAGAAGCAAGAACCTCTCCGAAGCGAAGTGAGAAAGTAACTTTTGTTTAAGTTTCCAAAGTTCTAGAGTGGGACAGAAAGTGATTTCTTTACCAAACCTTCATTCAAGTATCTGAGCAGAAAGTTTCTTTCATATTAGAAAAAAGGATGATTAAAATCTGACTCCCTTCAAATCCCTTCCCCAGAGACAACGACCCCCCCTAAAAAAAAGCATTCAGATGCTCCTAGTCCAAATCCATTCCTCTGATGGCCCATGGGCCCTTTTTGATGAAGAAACCGGCAAAGTTAGCGCGAATTTTGCAAAAATCCGATCCTGCTCTTGCTTGGTGAAATTTTTACTTTCCAAACTTTCCCGAAGACTGGCATTAGAAACAAATTTGTAAGGTTTTACAGCAATGTTTCTTCTTCTTTTTGTTACAAGAGTGAGTGGATCTCACGGACTGTTGAAAGAAAATCTCATTGCTCAAATGCTGCGTGTTCAGCCAGGGAGAAACTCCTATTCCCACCAAGGGACCAGCTTCCTGCAAGGGGGGGGGG
>MTQE01001134.1:14182784-14203305 GCA_014337955.1 Aspidoscelis marmoratus | reverse complement strand
TGGCTTCATGGGGGAGGGCAGAATCAAACCCAGTATTCCCAGTTAAGAATTGGGCTCCCTAACTACAAGACCAAACTGGCTCTCTGACTTCAACCTTAACACCAGGTGCTGTGAAATTCCTTATCTGAAAAATTCTTTCCTGCCTAGTTATGGAGCCTTCTGTTTCCTTTCCATTTGCGTAGGAAGGCTGAACCCAAGTTCCACCTAACTAACATCAAAAGTTCCTCCAAACTCCCATTGCTCTTTCATCCCAGCTAAGGGCATAGCCTTGCAGGATTCAGCCATTATACAAAATTAATCTTAACTGTGCAAATCTTTAGCATTGTCTAGATTACATCCTGGTTACGTTCTCATCAAATTGATAACATATTGTCAGCCTATACTTCATGGACAGAGTCCACAAGACTGTACCGTCTTGGTTTGTGGTTGGTTAGTGCAAAAGATTTCAGAGACAGAGTGTATTTGTGCAATTAAGCAGCAATTCTACCATAAAAACCTGAGATCATAATGTTCCTTTAGTTTCACTCACCCACATTCTGAAACTATGAATAGGCTTACTAAGGGCCTTTTTGCACTGGGTCTTATTCCAGATCATATCTCAGAATACGGGTGTCCATGGCAGATTTTTATTCTTGGAGATGATCTGAAATAAGGCTCAGCGAAGAAAGGACTCAAATTAGGATTGCACTGCAGCAACAAAGGGTGTTTTTCCACTGCACTCCTTTAATCCGGATCTAAGAAGATCTGGATCTAGGGAATGGGTGCTTCCCTTAATCTAGATTTAGTAGATCCAGATTAAGGGAAGTACCCATTGTGTTTCCATGGGTGGTCTAGCACCCAATAGCAATGGGGGCTAGCCTCCCTGCCATGGAAATACCGGAGCACCTATTTGGAAATCCGGATCTACCCACGAGGAGTCTTCCTGTCACCCCAGGTGTTTGGGGGGACAGGGGGTGCAATCTCCGAAGCGGCTCCGAAGTCACTTTGAAGTCTGTGCAAAATAGCTCTGGAGCATCTTTGAAGTCTGTGCTGATCTTCGGAGTAAACTTCAAAGTGACTTTGAAGTGACTTCGGGGTGATTCACTTTGAAGCTTAGGTTTTGGGGCTCTCCCCCAAGGGTGCCCCCTCCCCCTAGCCTCCTCTAGACCGCATTGCCAAACTAATGTGGAAACAGGCTCCCTTTAATCCGGATTTTCTGCCTGAAGACCCCATTGTAGACCCCATTAATGGGGTCTACAGAAAATTCGTATTAAAGGCTAAAAAGTACCCATATGATCCGGATTTCCCGAGGCATGGTGGAAACAGATGTGTCCCTAATGGGTGCCATGGTGGAAATGGGGTCATCCAGCTCTCACCCAAATGGGTCCTTAACGGGTGTTAATATGGGTACTAAGTGACCGTGGAAAACACCCATATTTGAAATGGGGCAACCTGCAACAACACAAGCCTGCCAATGATTGTATTCACTCTATTGAAGCATCACTTTTCATTGTCTTTGTGATGACATAATGGAACTACATGTGATTAGTCTCACGATGTTTGCTATTATATGTCTGCCAGTTTGGTCTAGTGGTTAGGGAGCCGGACTCTTATCTGGGAATACCAAGCTCGATTCCGCCCTCCCCCATGAAGCCAGCTGGGTGACTTTGGGCTAGCCACAGATCTCTTCTGAGCTCTCACAGCTCACCTACCTCACAGGGTGTCTCTTGTGGGGAAAAGAACATAAAAGCTTTGCCAGCCACTTTGAGTCCCCTTAAATGGGTGAGGAAAGCAGGGTAGAAAAGCCAACTCTTCTTCTGTCCTGCGCTCCCAAATTGGTCAGCACTGCTTTGGCAAGAGCCAGATCAAGTGTTCTCCCCAATATCACCATATATATTTATATATACATATATAAATAAAACCATCAATAATAACAATCAATCAATTGACCAATATAAACCTGCATCCATATAACTCAAAATAAAATGTCTATTCAGCAAAGTAACACAAAGTGCATTTGCAGAAGTGTCTCTGTATAAGGATATCAAAATACCATAAGAGGAAAATGTCAAATCCTTCTTCAATGGCTCTACATAATATGTGTACACGTGTTTCATAGAATCATAGGAAGGAGCTGGCTCAGAGCACTCCAGTTGTTTATTACACTTAATAAAAATAAACACATAGCAACACTATCAAAAAGAGGGGGGAAGTGAAAATTCATAATAGCTGAATTGGATAATACAAACAGAAAAAGACAATATTTTCTTATATACTTGTATGATATCATACTATGATAATCCAATCCTGCTTCTATTTATGTAAAGAAACGATTTGCAAAGGTAGACAGCAATTAAAAAAAATCCATATCAATTTATATTAGAAAGGCTTACCCTGATTTACATGGTTACTGACAGTGAGGTTCTGCTGTTATACAATCCAGAAATTGTGACCTCCTCCCTTCCCCCCCTGTTGACTTTCTATAGCCATTTTGGTCTAGCGGTGAAGGAGCAGGACTCTTATCTGGGAATACTGGGTTTAATTGTGCACTCCCCCACAAAGTCATCTGGGTGACCTTGGGCAAGTCACAGCTCTTGCCCAAGAGCCAGTTTGGGCTAGTGGTTAGGGAGCCAGACTCTTATCTGGGAATACTGGGTTTGATTCCATCCTCCCCCATGAAACCAGCTGGGTGACCTTGGGCTAGTCACAGTTCTCTTCTGAGCTCTCACAGCCCTACCTACCTCAGAGGGTGTTCTGTTGTGGGAAGAAGTACAGAAAGCTTTGCCAGCCGCTTTGAGTCCCCTTAAATGGGTGAGAAAAGCAGGGTAGAAAAGCCAACTCTTCTTCTTCTAAACCTCCATTGACTTTCATTCAGTGAGCAACCTGTCTAACAATTATATTGACCTGGATGTGGAACTGGCCTATCAGTGCAATTCAATAGAGTGGAATGGAATTGCCTATTAGTGCAATTTCCCACTGAAGTTCAAAGGATAAAGGGCAAACCTGCAGTGTGGTGGGAACTTCTTTTTGCTACAGAAGCCATGTTCCCAATTGTGTTCTCTAGAGAGGAAGAAAATAGAGTGGGCAATTAGTATGTGTGTATGTGTGTTTGGTCTCCTTGATGGCATTTGCTGCATATAGTGTGTGCTGGCAATGGAGTGACTGAGATTCTAAGTGAGTGCAGAGTGCTTTTTGTTGTGTATTTGTGCTGTCATGCACCTTTTTAGGGAAACATATGTTGTTGTATACACATTTTTCTTTTTCTTTCTTTTTTTTTGGTGGCTTCCATTTTCATCCTCTTCAGAAACCATTAGAAGTAAGAGATAGTTTGCCATCATACTGCTTTGTTTTGACAATGAGCTCCTGTTTGGCATCTTTCATGGCATCTGTGTGTTCAGCATTGGATTCTGTGAAAAATATTTGCCTGGGGCAGAGAGAAGTTAGAATCTTGTATGGCATTTGTGGGTTTCAGCATGGCAGCTTGTGAAACATTTACAATTGGGTATTTGTGGGTACAACACTCTTCTGCAGGCATCTTGTTTGGCATCTTTGGGAGACAGGTTTCAGACATGGTATCTGTGTATTCTGGCATTGCTCCCATAGTAGATCCTCTCTGGGGTGGCTTTGCTATGTGTCTTTCAGGGCAGGTTCCTTTCTTTCACTGACCTGCATTGAGAAGCTAATTCCCAATTCAACTTAAAATAAATTTTCAGGCAGGTTGGTTGTCCCAATGCAAATCACTGTAAATGCTCAGATAGGTTGATCAAGCCAATGTAAGTCAGTGGAGCTTTCTTTTCTGGCCCTGATTTGCACTGAGAGCTAAGTCCATATTTAAATCAATGTAGTTGTCGGTTGGTTAGCTGAAGGACCCATTCCTTAGGTCTGGATCATCTTAGATCTGGATTAAAGGAGACCAGTGGGAAAAAACCCTTAGACATCACCTGAAGATGCCTCTTTCAAGCCATTAGTTAACTGAGAAGTCTGTTCGGTTCTTCTGGGTACTCTAATTTAATTTTATTTCCAATTTATTTCTGGTTTTAATCTGTTTTAACTCTTGTTTTTGACTTTATTTTTATAGGATTTTAAATTTGTTGTAACCTGCCCTGAGACCATGTGGTATAGATTAGGATAAAAAGGTAAACAAAATTGTAAGCAATTTTCCTTTTTTATAGTATTGGTAGTTTATTGAGATTAAGTGTAACAGACAATTGGAAAGTTATAACTAGCTTCCTTTTATATGATTTTATGTGTATGTTATATAAAATTGCAATTTTATTATTAAATAGGCTAATATAGATAGGCGAATATATTCATAACAGACCACTGCAGAAGACTTACTAAAGAGTTTTGATACCTTTTTATTGTGATGTTTTGATATTCTTGCATGACAATACCTGTACAAAGTGTCATTTTATTTTGCTTTGGATACAAGTAAATTTCCTACTTTCCTGTATCATGTTGTCTATGACTACATACATAGACCAATGAATGAATAATTCATTGCTTGGTTTGGTACAGATTTATAATGGCTAAATCATTTTTTAAAAATAAGATGCTTATATATTTTATATTTATAATTTTTGCTCTGGCCTTTATTCATTCCGGTTTCTATATATAAACTTTTCAAATCTCTGTTTACATTACCGATGAGGAGGAGGAGGAGGAGGAGGAGAGTTGGTTTTTCTACCATGTTTTTCTCACCCATTTAAGGGGACTCAAAGCACCTGATAAAGCTTTCTATTCTCCTCACAACAAAACACCCTGTGAGGTAGGTGGGGCTGTGAGAGCTCAGAAGAAAGCTGGGACTAGCCCAAGGTCACCCAGCTGTCTTCATGGGAGAGGGCAGACTCAAACCCAGTATTCCCTGATAAGAGTCCGGCTCCCTAACCACTAGACCAAGCTTCATCCAGACAAAACCTCTTGAAAGACTAGATGCAGATGAATGAAGAGCAGGCAGGGTGATGGGAGGAGCTCCATCAAACTGATAGAGCCTCAATATTGCTGGATTTTCACTCATAGTGATGGGAAGAATTCCAAACGGAGGTGAAAGTGTGTGGACTGGAACTGTAGATAGGTGGCCAGATGGAGGGCAAGGGGGCACTGAAATACCCCCCTGCCTACTATTCCAAAGAGGACAGCCCAAGAACAGTTTCTTTTTGCATAAAGAAATGTTCGCCCTTTTCAAGGAAGAGGCAGGAGGCTATTCAACCTAGTGCATGACTGTTTGACTGTTGTGTCTCCTACCTGATCCAGAAGTTGGCTGGATTTTACCATGCAAATGGTATAAAAGTCTCACTCTTTCACTAAGACCTCTGACAGCAGATAAGCAAGATGCACCACATGTAGAGGCAGGTCAAACGATGAACAAAGTTAGCAAGGGGGAAAGTTTCAGAAAATATTCCACTCTCTTCCAGGGCTGTGGCAGAAGATTTGGTAGAGCTACTTATGAGTGACTTGTGTAAGTGATTTTGGTTGGATGTAAAACACAGTAACCCCAGAATCAGTTTTACTGATGTGTCTTTGGAACCATGCAGCCTGAACTATGATTCCTTTAAATGGTTCAGGGTGAAAATACTGATCTTCTTTTTGAATGCAGTCTTGATTTGGGGAATCCCAGTTCTATGGACAGCCATATTTTAGTGCTGATTTTGTGCCCATGCAGAACTCAATTAAACATCCATTTTAATAAAGGATTCCATCCTGTTCAGAGGACTTCTTATATTATCTGATGTGTCTTACACACAAGTTATCAGGCAGTGAAGCAGTGTGTGCATTGTAGACAAAAGTATAAAGTGCAAAAATAAAACTTGATTGATAGTAACATTTTATGACCTGCTTTGTGGTCACCACAAGATCTGAATATTTGAATATCCATAACCCTTACTGAATGTTTTTCTATGATTTCGTTTATATTTCAGATAAATCTACCAATACCAAAAAAGAGCTGATGTCAGGTAAAAAAAAAGTACTTAAAATTAAAAAGGTAAGTTCAACCTTGAAATAAATTTTGTCTCTTATAATACAAACAATTACCAGATCTTCCTTTTCAATATCTTATTAAATGTAATAGATCTAATAACAGTATATGATTGTATGCATATGTACTCTATAAAAGAGAAAAATTAGGAGGAATGTTAGGATGGAAGTAATTTTTATTGTTTTGTTTAAATTGTTTATTTTTGGTTTATTTTAAACATTATTTTTATAGTTACTTTTTGAATTATGTTCTTGTGTAAATTGTCATATGTATTTAAAAATTGTTTCTTGTAAGAGAAAAAACAGCTTTAATATAGAGAATCATATGATTTTCAACTTGTTAACAACACAGATTTCGATACGAAAAACATGGTCCTTCCTTTATACATAATGCAAATTTTATATACAGTAAATAAAAACTCTTTCTATGGAAAGTTAAAAACAACAACAGCTTATTGAACATGCTCAGCTTTGATATTCTTGCTTTGAAGAACAGGGTAAGATAATAAACCCCTATGAATTTGTTTTTGGAAAACGGAAAACTCATAAGTCAAAATGAGTTCCAAGGAGTGTACTATTCAGATTTCCTGTTGAAAATCTCAGTTAGTGGTCTTGTCTATTGCTCTTTGAACAATATGAATGGACCCACTTGGAAGTCCAATTGAACAACAGGGTGATTCTGCATTGGCTACCACACCAACAAGAATACTAGGAGGATCCCTTCTGCATGCTGATGACCTTACCCAGAGCCTTCCTTACACCGTACCATCATGCAGAAGGGAGACCCCTAAGTACACTCGTCGGTCTGGTATACTGGCCAGTGTGGACTCATCCATAGACTGAGGCTGTAGTTAGTCAGTATTAGCTGGAGGGTAATAAATGTTACAGAAGCTGTGAGATTTCACAGCTAGAAGTGCAGGGTGGCTTGTTTCGTCTCTCTACCTGGGCCAGTTTTTCAGGTTAGTGCTCTGTTTCACCCCCTTACTCAAACATTCCAAACTCCTAAATCAGGAAGTCTGTCGTTTTATAAGGGGTGGGGAAGAAAATGAAGACCAGAAAGTGATTTTATATAGGATACTTTAAAAATAGTTTCAGGACTGCTGCTGATAAGTGGAGTTTTCCGTCTTTAACTCTTCCTGGACCAGAGGTCACTATGGAGAGTTTTATGGGGAACCAAGAGAGGAAGCAAATAAAGCCAGAAGTTAGCAAATAGTTTCATTTTGTTCTTTGGCTTTTCCATAGATTAACTGGAATCATTGTTGCTGAGCATTCCCCATTGCCAACTCTTGGAGCTTTCTGTATTTACTGCTCTTTTTAGTTATCTAGCTCTTCAGCTATGCTCTTGGAGTGAGCAGGTATCAAGAGAAGCACCTACAGATATTCATTCTGTGTTCTGATTTTGGTAGCAGCAAGTACATTCAAAGGAAGTGAAAGGTCTGGGATAACACTGGGGAGAAAGGGGAGAATCTTCTTGTCAAAGAAGCCCACAATCCCACCCCACTTCACTCAGCTATGCCAGCCAGGGACAGCACTGTCCACATTATTATGGCTTCTCCTAGGTTGCTGGTGGGGTTTTGAAAGAAGAAGATAGGTGCTGCTCAAAAAGTACCTGCTTTGTGGCATGGGAAATAATGTAGAACTAGAATCCAGATTGGAGACCTACTAACTGTCAGTTGCAGTTAGTATTAAGTAGTGAAGGCAGGCTGTGTGGACGTTTACATTTTGTGCATTGATCTGAGATTGAGGGGAAACTGTTGTGATCTTGGAGCACATAAGATGAGACTTCAGAATGGTCATTTGGCTCTGTGGACTCAGTTTTTGCCATACTCAATGAAAAATTGCCATACTCACAATTGAGTGGCTACAACATTGGGCTGGCCAGGACTTCAGCAATTAGCAGGATATCTTTAAGTTTCCTTATGTATACAGGAATATTTCTCAGCCTGTTCTGGAAGTTAAGGGAACCATGGTTGGATTCAAACAGTAACAAGTGTTTCAAGGCCTGGATTTCCTGCCCCTGTCCCAGAAGCATGGTGAGTGTTATCTATCACCACATGCTTCATCCCATCCCTCTCTTTGAAGCTTGGACACTTTTATTCTGTAGCCTCAAAAAGAGAGCTTGTGGCAATTTTCTTCCATTCTGGAAATGGCCCTGGAAGTGGATTATTTTGGTATGATGGAACATCCTTCTGTTCCCAGAGTGGGGCAGGTAAGTTGCTTCTGTGGCTGATGCACAACAGTAGCATGGGCACCTGAGCATGGAAGAAGAAGAAAGAAGAAAAGAAAGAAGAGTTGGCTGACAAAGCTTTCGGATCTTCTCCCTACAAGAAGAACACCTGTGAGGTAGGTGGGACTCTGAGAGTTCAGAAGAAAGCTGTGACTAGCCCAAGGTCACCCAGCTGGCTTGGTGGAGGTGTGTGGACTCAAACCCAGTATTCCCAGGTAAGAGTCTGGCTCCCTAACCACTAGGCAGGCAACACAAAAGATCTATCATGAAAAGAGACCACAGTCCTTCTAATGTGAAATAACAAGTAAATTTATAACTATATTATAGGGTTGTATATTTCCTTTTTTTAAAAAAAATCTGGGCATTTTACTTGTTATTTCACATTAGAAGGACCATGGTCTCTTTTTGTGATAGATCTTTTGTGTTGCCTGTTTTGTTGAGTTGATCTATCTTGTTTTGATTTTTGGGTTGTTCTCCCTAACCACTTGACCAAACTGGCTCAGAAGCAACCTCTGAGGTTGATTGCTGGCTGCAAAGGCACTTAAAGAAGCATATCAAACCCATGGGTACCCCAGGCCTCCACTGCATGCCTTCTACTCCCCATCTGGATGCATTAGCTATGATTCCTCCCTTGGCACAGAAAATTGTGCCAAGGTATCCTAAGTCATTAAGAAATTCCAACTGTCACTAGGTCAATAGCAAGCAATGATGCCCTTTCTTCAGACAACATTCTAACCTATTATACGTCTTAGATTGATACTATGTTTCAAAAAAAAATGATCTGAAAAAAATGTCTAACTGAACTGTTAGACAGCAAAGGTTGCTCATGTCACAATGATGCCATGGCAGCTTCGTTGGCACCTGGAAAATTTCCTGTTTAATTCAATGGAAGAGTCTCCACTGCAGCCTTTGGTGTCATACTGCTAATTCTGTTGTACTTGGTTGTAATGCATTTTATGTGGATTTATGCATTTTTTCAGTGGAGTTGATGGAAGTAAGTTTATAGTTCCGTGTTTTCTCAGAAGCAAAACTTATGCAATGCCATAGGACTTCTAAATAAAGTTCTGGGGAAAAACCACCTTGGAATCTCTGCATATTTAACTATTTTCCACATCCAAGTGATGTGGAAAGGAACCTTTGTATGCAATCTTGCACTGATCAATATAATGAAAAGAAAATTGGAGTGAACATTGGCCAGAATATTCCAAAATGAAAGTGTACAATTTTATCTTGAGCTAGAAGTCATAACAATCATAGCTTAAAAGAAAAAAAAACTTTAAAAACATAATTGCAGGACCATACAGAAGGAAAAAAAAACCCTCTTCCGTATTGGCCAATCCTTTAAAATATATTATGCACACACATTTTTGTGGCTGAACAATATGTACTCTGTATTGTATTAAGCAAGCACATACCCATTGACTTTCCTAGTGTGTGAAATATGGGGCGGGTTGTTTTGTTTTTTAAATGTCTCTAAGATTGTAAAGCTAAACATGCTTACTCAGAAGTAACATGTGTGTGTTCAGTGGCCCTTGGAGGTGGGGCTGTTCCTAGAATGGTGCAGGTCCCTGTGTGAATGACCCTGTTGTGTGCAAATTTTTTACTGTTTTTCAGACAAGGTCTCGCTCCCAGGTAACAGCACATTAGAGTTGCAGACAAAAGAAATACAGTAGGATGTAAATTTGCTTATACTTTGATAAGGAAAAGGTGCAACCTAGTTGAGCCTAATTCCTGATGCATGAAAAAATCTATGCATTTTTCTTGGCAACAATACCAAAGTGTTTTTTTTCACTGCAAGATAGACAAGATTAGCACACATTCTCTCAGTTAGATTAAATGCTGATGCTGCAGTTTAGTAGAACAGAACTATTCCTTTCTGTAAAAATATTCTCTAACGGTACAATCCAATGCATATTTACCCACTTGGACTTTCCCACTTGGACTTTCTCACTCGTAAGAGTGTGTTTGGGGGGGGGAACCCTTTCATAATAAACATATAAAAATAAACATCTGATGTCCTTGTTCTCATCATACTATGGGCTATTCTTTCCCCTCAAAAACCATAATTGACTTAGTTAATACTAGTGCAATTTTTCAGGTTTGCCTCTGATTTTTTTTTAAAACAAAGGCATTCTAATATATATAATTCAACTAAAAATTACAACATGGTAAAGTTTACTTGTCTGAATAAGGATCAACATTTCTATGATAATTGCATGATCTACAACAAAACAATACACAGGAACAGAAAGCAGTAAACAGAAACAAAGCATTTCATATACTATGTTACAAAATAGATTAAAATACTATCCTTGTTTTTCCTATAATATTTTGTTTTATCATTGATTGTTTATGTGATTATATTCAGATCTTGTTTAAATTTGGGTAGCTTCTGCTTCTTCTAGTACTGATATTCATTTGAGAAATATAAGTAAGAAAAACACAGCATGATTTATGTTTTGTTAAACAATCACTATATAGTTCTTATTGTGGGCACAGTTTAGCCTGAAGTAGCACTTTAAAGTTGTGTATGTGGGGCAGATTTAAACACCTGTTGAAGTAACACGTTTTTGTCAGTAAACTAACAAAAAAAAGTCCATAATGCTTTATTTGGGCTTCATATCATTAGTAAGTCTTCTTTGAGAGAAAAGAGAAACCTCATGCTTATTCGCCTTTTCAAAGACAGCTTATAGCCTTTTAGACTTATATTTGTAAATGAAATCTGTTATTTTTGCTGATTTTAAGAAAGCGAAATGACTGATCTAAAATTCCTGCTGGCCAGACTTATCAAAATAATCAGAAAAACTTTTACTTACCACCTGGAAGCAGTCCATGTTTTGTAGGCTCTTGTGTGCTACCCGTATCCGAACCAGAAGACATAGTTAGGCGTAAATATATAGTGCCCTTGGCTTGTAGGTGTACAGCATTGAGTATGGCAAAAGGTGAGGCTTGTAAACTTTTTCGGCCTTGGGATACAGGCTACAGTAACCTTCAGTGAAAGTCAAGGAATAGTCCAACGGCAACATGCGTGCGCGCGCACACACATACACATGAGACACAGAAATCCAATAATTCAGAAAGTAACAGGCCTGTCTTTCAATGGACTCTGTACTTTTTCAAGCATTAGTGACCCTCTGTAAACCAGCTATCCCATTTCATGATGGTCTCTAATCAGAAGAATCAGGAGCTGGGATAGGCTTGGTTTGGTCACATGGCTCCAAACTGGTTGATAAGAGGACCCTGTTATAAAGTGACAGCAAAAAAAGAGATAAGAACTCTTGGCAGATAACAGTAGAGAAAATGATTAACTCCGAGTTGGAGAGGTGCTACGAAGGAGAGAGAGGAAGGCTGTAAACTGGTGGGGGTCAGGAGATCATGCTGAATGGATAACCCCTCCTCCCGCCATCCGAGTGAAACATGTCATGCCTATAAACTCATGTTAGTGACTCTTGATGTCATCATCTCTTTACGGAATGAACAACGACTGCTGTCCAAGCTCTTGGGCTTCTGTAAATATCTCTGGAAGGCAGAACAAGCAAACATTCATCCCTTCACCTGGGCCTGAAAACCTATTTATTGCTCTATATCCCTAAGCAATACTGAGGGGCAAGCCCACGGTAATTTTCTGTCCGACATAAACATTTTATGGTACCTATTCATTAGATAGGAGGCTAACTTCAGTCTGTTTGTCTTATAGTCACCAGTTAAAAGTGTAAACTATTTTTTCTTCAGCAGCTTAAGTCCTTTATTGCATGGTTAAATATGATTATCCTGGGAAAATAATTGTTCACTCACAGCTGGAGTGGCATTTTGTGTAAAAAAAAAAAACAAAAAAAAACCCCCCACCCTAAAAAACCTCGCTAAAGTGAAGAAAGTTTCTCCTCAGCCTTCACAATGGTTGCAATGCTTATCAATGGCCCTTAGATTTATTTATCTTTTTATCTGGATACTTGTCTCCCAACTACTTCTTAGTGACTCAAGGTAGTTAAATATGTGCTTTATTGGTGTTTACATTTGTTGTTTTGACACCTCTTGAATATAATTTAGGTGTTTTTCTTGGGGGGACTGACCCAAATTGAAACTATTTGATATTTTATCAAATGTAAATGGTAAGCGTCCCTCTTCATTCCTAATATGCCATGAAAGGGCTGTCCACAGTATTCATGTGTAGTAAAAATGTAGTTTAAACAGGTGTAAGGATGAATGCGATCTATGTCAGTTTACCTTTACATGGCTAGAATGCTAATATCAGCACTTCAGTTTTGTGGTCATATGGTCCCCACTTGTATTGGTTTGAATGCCCTCCACCCTTCTTATGGGTTGGATCTACACCTTTGAGCACATGATGTGATGAAACTGCTTGGACACCTGGATGCTGGCCCATCCAGCTAAGAGAGATGGATGGACTGCTCATGCATAGTGTAGGATGGACTGTCCATACACAGAAGTATGACACTTGTATTCCTAAGATTCCCATTCACATGCTTGTGGAAGACTAGATGACCCATTCATATTGCTTTCAACCCCCCCCCCCCAATTTGTGTGGGAAGCATATTAAAAAAAATCCTCTCTGACATCATCAGACATGGATACCTAGAGGTGAGGTTGATGTCACAACAAGATACTAACATGGTTATTTATTTCTGTACGTAGCAGGGTATATTATGTTGCCCTTAAAGGGACTGAAGTAGTTTGCTATCTGCTACCAAACTCAACTCAGAAGCATTTAACATTAAACAGCTTGGCTTCCAGGTGGCTAAAGGAGTATTTCCTTCTATGCAGACCTTTCAATTAATTAAGTTCTCCTGGAGAGGCTTCCTTGATAATGTTAGTACTATCAAAGGTGTGGAGGAATGCAGAAGAATATCCATGTGGTGGCTCCAGGTGGTGGAATGGCAGCTTCTCTGTGGTGTGTCAAGCTCCTGCAGTATACACCTTTAAGTGCTTGGACTCTTTAGATCATTCCATTTTAGAAGTCCAATCCAATGTGAAGTAATACTACTGAATTCTTCCTGCAGTGAATTCACTTTAGCATTCAAAAGTATGCCTGAATTATTGGCAGGAGAGAGGATGCTGTTAAGGTATATAAAACAGAAGATGACCCTGCTCTGTAGAGATATGGTTATGATCCACCTTGAACTAACAATATCACCCAAAACACACTCAGCTGGGTACACTTCAAGTGGTAAAGTGCCGAGACAGAGACTTCCTTTAATTAATTAATTAACCTCGTTACTTTACTCAATAAATACATTAATATATATTCAATTAATTAATACATCAGTTCACTTTTTAAAAAGAAATCTCTAAGTAGTTCACTGAAAGCATACAAAAATGTAAGTAGACAAAACTGCAGTATGATTCAGTAGACAAAATGATGTACTAATTACACTGTCATTAATGACAGCATGCTCATTAAAGGATTAGGGAAAACTACTGAAGCAAAGAAAAATAATTTAAGTTTGGTTGAGCCTGAAAACTCTTAAAGTTGATGCAATCAGATAATCTGAGCATAGGCTGCATCCAGACATCGCTTACATATTCTGCTATATTTAGATATTCTGGAATGAAGCATGGGTATTCTGGAATATTCAGATAGGAACAAGTAAGCAATGTCTGGATGCAGCCTTAATTATTTTACTGGGTCATCTGCTTTTCAGCAGGCAGGCTTCATTTTCCACAGAGATGTCCCTTCGTTTAGTGGATTTTACCTCCATAATTCCTCTGGATTCTGACATGTCCTTACCAGCATATTGACTCATTCTACTTTAGTAATGGGAGAAATGAAAAAAACTGAACACAAGGAGAGAAGTTATTTTTTTCCCATTCCAGTCCAATCACCCCTGAAGAAGGAAAATTTCATATTACACAGCTGCCCACCATCAGAACTGAGATAGGTGTTCCTTTTCTGTTCCTAGGAATTCTTTCTTGGCCTAGTTGTAGATTTCAGAGTTTAAACCTGGAATCATTTGCCCAAAATTGTATACTCTGCCACTTGCTCTAATAAATGAACCTACATTTTTGGAATGTTGCAAGATGCCTAAAAGGACTCAAGGTATAGCAGAAATTTTCAAAAGCCTGCAGGCAGAGATGCAAATTTGGTCAACTTTTTTGTGGGGATGGAAACAAGCTTGTTCTCATGGATTTCTTTGATACGTTAAGGGTGTATCTTTATGGAAAGGGCCATGTGCCCTATGAAGGGGTGCAGCATCTTCATGTCCAGGCTCTCAGCTGGTGTGGTGTGCTCCAATAAGGCCAGTGGAGAACTTTCTAGAGCCCTCTGTGGTGCCTTTCCCACAGACTGGGAAAAAGCACTCTGAAGGTATGTAGTTACACAGTGGCAGCGAGATTGACTTATCATGCCTGAATTGCTTAGACATCAAGCTGTAAATGCTCACCTCTGGAACCATTTATGGTGCAATGGGACACTTTCTCTTCAAAATCCCTGGCTCTGAAGAAAGCGAGGAGGTGAGGCACGCAGCATGTGGACACTGCATGCCCTGCTGCAGCTGTAGTATGTTGTTGTTGAAGTGTTTGCAGCTTCATAATTTGGATGAAGTGGGGAATGGCATGTGGTTCAGTCTCCTTAGAAGCCAATTGTGCAGCAAGCTCAGCCACACAGAAATGATCAGCAGGAGATATGAGCTGAGGAACAAAGCTGTGTGATTCAGGCTTGGCAAGCAATTTCCTAACACTGCTGCTGCTGTGTATTCTTATCAAGTTGCAGTGCTTATTTCAAGACTGGATGTGATTATTCAATGCATCTGGATTCTGCCCCTGAGAATTACAACCCATGCCAGTTTTTGACTGCTATGACTGATGGAGACAGTTGTGGGAACCTTGCACACTGTGTAACTTGCAGGCCTGGGTTTGTGGTGTTAAAAGACTGGGCTACTCAAAGATAAAGACCCTTGCATTTTACTCTGCCTTCTCTAAGGTATTGGAATGAGTCAGGCTTCTGTGTCCTTGCTCATTTCACTACTGACATGCATGATCGGCCAATACCTGCACATTTTTTTTTAAATAGTATTACAAGTTGGACATCTTGCCTAGCTTGATCATGCATCTGACCTAGGTCTGCTGTTAGTAGGAATGTGCATGAATATTTGTAACATTCGTTTTTCGGATGAATTCATTCGTACTTGAATCGAATGTTACGATATTCATATACTAACATTTGCACGAATACAAACGCTTCCAGACATTTGTACGAATAGATCAGACATTTGTTAGATTGGGGGTGTAGAAAACAGAGCACCAGTCACATCCTCAATGGATCCAGATTGCATTTGATATGGATTGGCAGATTAAAAGTGGATTCAGGTCAGATTTGACATTTTCAGAGTGTGGATATGTTACAGATATGTATCAGATATGTATTTGTTCATATCAGATACGTATTCTTTCATATTGGATACATATCCAATACATATTCATTTGTATCTGATATGTATTGAATATTCGTATGAATATGTATGGATAGACTCATATCGAATAGAATTTTACCATATTTGTACAAACATAGATTTTCAAACATTTGATTTGTTACGAATCAAATGTCAAAAATGAACACCCCTAGCTGTTAGCTTTCACATTTGCCAAGCTAAGACCCATTCAATAAATAATTAGAAGAATATTGGTGTCATTTGCTCTCGAACAGGCTTCACGTTAAGCATTTGTTATTGGAAGCCAATATAGTCCACGTAGACAAAGGTTGTTCATACAGCCTGTAACAAGCATCCTTGTCCTCAATTTCTAAAGGAACCCCCAGTGACTGCACACCTTAAAGCAACTCATTGGCTTAACTTATTGGCATGTTAAGAAAAATGACATTAATGGGGCACATTATGCTGAATCTTATCTGGAACGCTCATTTGCTAGAAATGATAGCTTTGGAGTTCACATGGTGAGAAAATGCCAGGTTATTCCCCTCCACCACCCCTTTTTCATTCTGTTATGCAAACAGGAAGTGGGAAAGAATTTGTATTTGTAGAACAAGCAGCAGGTGCTATGTTGCCACCAGTGGTTCAGAATGCTTGGAAAATAGGCAGTTCTGGTCATGTTCAAGTAAAAGTGTACCTACAAAGCAGGAATGCAAATAGCCTGTCTTTCTGATTATGTATTTTAAAAGCTGCACCCTATGTGCAAAAGCCACTAGGAAAATTCCACTGGTATGTGAAATTCCACTGTCATGTGATAGGTTCTTGAAAGTGAAAACAGTTGGTATATCATACTTCAGTGTGGAACTTGTCATCGGTAAACTTTGGTGTGTGAGGCACATAACTGATCATCTCTTATTACCCCATTTGTTAAAAGAACTGCTCTAGACACATATTTTCAGCAGCATCCCCACACACATGGAGGATTATTAAGGTCAACTCACTTGGCTTAACTGGTAACAGAGTGGAGCCTATCCCCAGAAATGGGAGAAACAGTTGTTTGATATCAATACAAAGTTGCTTTATTGAAATTTAAAGGCACACAAGAAATGACTTTATTATAAGTCAAGCAGCAAAAATAAACAAGGTGCAGCAATAAAAGAGCAATGACAATTTCTAAAGGGCAAGCAGCAACAATAAAACACTTTCAATGTTGGGTGAATTAGTCAAATGGCAATATGCAACTAGTAGCAGGAAAAACGCTGTAACAAATAGCAGAAAGATACTTTAAACATTTTTGAGGTTAGGCAAATTAGTCAAGAGACTGCAGCAAGAGTCACAAAGTTTAGTATATGGCAGTGAAGTATTATGTATGCCTCTGGCAAGAGACATCCAGTTTCCCACAAAAGCCTACTCTCCATTGATCTCAGGTTCAATCAAAGCCAAATGGCAGAGTGCACAATTAAGTGAGCAAAGAAATAAAAATAGCCTATCAAGGCGTGTTGCACCAATTTTTCTTTCGTGAATCAAAACATTGCTCCTATGCAAGGGCTAGCAGAACTAATATAAAGTTAAATCTGAATGCTTTTGCACTTGGGGAGAGGTGGCACTAGGAGGTGGAGCACCTTAATTAAATGAACTCCTCTCCCATAAATAATGAAATGTTGTTCCACTCCTTCATCAATTAGTTCCTTTAACTAAGAGAAAAAGAAAAAGGACCAAAACAAAGAAGGAATGAAGGGAAATTTACTTAATGCAATTTGAAAAGAAAGAGAAGCTCAGGGGGAGAATTTGCTTAGAGAGAATTTCTTGGGAGTCCTCCCTTGGTCAGGGAAGACCTTCTTGGTAATGAACCAAAAGCAACAAAGCACAAACTCTTTGTCTCTCTCACACACAAAGGAAATTACAACAGGCTTAAGTAGAGGCAGAAGTGGGAATTCCTTGCCACTCTGTAGTGGCAAAATAAAGGATAGGGTGCTGGAACAGGGGTGTGCACAAATGCATTTTTTTGCATTTGAATTCGAGTAGATTCAAAAATTTAAATATTCGATTCAATTTGAATTTTTAAAATCCAACTTGGAACAGGATTATCTGGATCTGTACATTCAAAACAATTATTAGAATTTGTAGATATGAATGTCAGGTACATTCCTATCCAATTTTTGAATTTCTGCACATCTCGTTTTCATCCCATTTTTGTTCTGTATGTGTCCCGTTTTAATCCCGCATTATAAGTGCAAATAAGTATGATATTCACATGTGATATTTGCAGATCTATTCATTCGAATCATTCAAAAATCTGTATTGGATTTTCAAAAATCCGAAATCCATTCAAATTTGGATTTTTGAAAATCTGATTCAAATTTGAATGTTAATATTAGATGGATTCAAATTAGATTGTTGAATTTTTGAATATCCGTGTCCATCCCTATGCTGGAAATCAGTGCATTAATCAGTCTTGCTTGCCTCTGAGAAGTTCAGCCTCCCAAGACATCAAATAAGGCTGATTATATACCTGTCTCAAAGTTAGTCCTTGTCTCTAGCAGTCATGGTACATAGTGACATCAAATTGCCTTGATCTCTTCACATGCAGCTAGTGTGAGTTTCATCTCTAGAGTGATTTCAGCAAAATGAACAACCTGTAGATCTCTGAAATCCAAGCGCATGGCACGTGATATTCAGGATGAAGTTCAATTCTTGTTGCAAGAACGACATAGAGGATCTCATAGTCAAACCAGAGACATAGGAAAGGCATAATGGATTCTGCAGAAGCAAAGGAAGAAGATGGAGTGGACTTTGAAGTGTCAAAGACTACCCAAAGACCACTGCAGCTCCAACAAAAATCAGCAATGTAGTGGAGACCAGGAAACATGGAAGACGAGGACTGGACAAGGGATCTGGTGGGAAAATGGGCTTCTTTGGTGGGAAAAGAGGTAAATAAGGAAGTTGGGCAACATTCAGGCTCTCAAGATCATGTAAACAACTTGCATTAATCTACTCAGTTATTTAGTTTGAGCACCCACAGTATCATGCCATGCCTGAAGCTGCTCTTATCCAAGATATGAACCCTTAGTAGTTTAAGTGTTGCCTTTCTGCAATAGGTTATCATGGAAAAAACAACTTCTAACAAGAAAAAGAGGCACTGTGAAGGTTTTGTGCCAGCAGACTTAAGAAGGGCCGTGTGCACAATGAAGATGGTATGGATTCCAACTCCATGGTCTCTAGGATCTGAGGTGGGACTTTGACTTGAATGCAAAGGACCATTGCCATAAGTGGTCTCTCCTACTGTCCAATCCAGAACCCAAGATTCTAGTTCAAGTGAAAGAGGTTATGCACAGCATGCTGTTTACTGGCAAACTCACTGGATGACCAAGGAAGGTGGCAGTGGTACTTCTGGATGCCACCAAGGCTGCCAGAATGCTCAGGGTGAGTGTGGCATATGAGTTCTTTAAAGATTTCTTATGTCTAGGCATTCTGGTCACTAGATGTGACACTGGCATAGTAGCACATGTGCATAGGCTAGTTATGGACACTTCTGTTCAGTCATACCCCCAGGATATCATCTACTTCATACAAAGGATTCTATAAAAGCAGCACTTAAGAAAAAAAATGGTGAAATAAAGGAAAGCTGGATAGATTCAACTTGTTGGATAGTTAGAAGCAGACACATTGCTGGCTGGTGAGAAGCGGGTGAGTAGGCATTACATTTCAGGAAACAACATCAGCTGCTCTTTGGAGTGCGTAAGATGGAGGACTGTATGATTGAGATCTTCAAGCACTTTTTTTGGAACTTTGAGAAAGACAGCATCTGGCTTTAGAGGCAATCAATAGTACACAGTTCTACTACGGCCAAGTAAATACCAGAAAGTACTAATCATTAAACAGGACAGGAGTAGTGTATCACTTCGCAGTGGATGTACTCAATCTGCTTTTCATTGAAGCAGAAGGAAGTCAAGGAATCATTCTAGCTTACTATTTCATTCATTTATTCCGATATTTCTATACCACTTCTCCATTTTTTAAAATAAATCTCAGCACAGTTTAGAATATACAGTGAACAATTTTATTTCCATGTCAATTTCTGTTCCCATAATAAGAAAGATGTCTCTACCAATGAGTTCAATATATATAAAAACTCTGATGAATTGCTCCAAACCCTTTTTGTTGAAGGCCAACGTTATATCTTTCTTCTGGGGTTTAGCTTCATTGGGTGACTTCTGATTCTACTGTTTTGGGAAAGGAAGAAAACCTCTTCCTATTTGTTCTGTTTTATACATACCCTCTCTCACATCCTTTCTCACTTGCCTCCTTTCTAGTAAAAAAAAGAGTCCCAGATGTTGCAACCTTTCCTCATGGGAAAGCTTCAGTAGGAATGTGATCATGTTTAGTTGGTCTCTTCAGATTTTCTTCTCAATATGTTATGGCTTCTGACATGTAGCAACCAAACTCGTATTTTGATTCATTCAGACTCGGGATGTGCATGAATGTTTTTTGTTTTTGTTTTATATTTGATTCATATTGAATTGAATACAAGAAAATTTGTATTCGTTCGAATAGATCTCCTTTGAATGTAGTGGCATTTAAATTCAGTATTAATCCCATATGAATCCCATACAAAGTTTCATACAAATGTATCAAAACATTCAATTCAAATTCAAATGTCAATCTTCAAATGTGCCAACATTCTATTCAAATATGAATGTCCAAATTCAGCCAAATTCATATGAATTTTGAATGTTATGAATACTTGTGCACATCCCTAAATCAGACCAGTGATTTGGGTAAAGACAGTATAATGCTGCAAAAAAAGTAAACACCATCCTGGGATGTATCAAAAGGAGCACAGCATCTAGATCACAAGAAGTAGTTATCCCTCGTTATGTTGGTCAGGTCTAGATTACCATGTCCAGGGGCCTTTCTGCACTTGGCCTTATTCTGGAATATATTCCAAAATAGGAAC
>MTQE01001134.1:14168678-14178942 GCA_014337955.1 Aspidoscelis marmoratus | reverse complement strand
TTCATTCATTCATTCATTCATTCATTCATTCATTCATTCATTCATCACTCAGATTTGATTTCAGAGTTTCAAATGTAGGAGGATATTATTTTGTTTATCTGTGAGAACTAATACGACAAAATTCTAAGGCCTGTTATATCAGATGAAGGGATTAAGCTACACAACAAAAAGCTCAATTTCCACATACATTTGAACACTTCTGATCATTGTGCCCCAGACTAGACCCAAAAAGTACCTCAGTCCACAATCACACATGAAATGTTGTACGTGCTGGGGAGTCAGACTGAACTCACCTTGTTTCCTTTGAGAACAAAGGCCTCAGCAAATGTGTGTTCAAACCACTTCAGCAACCATTTAGAATATGTACCTTCATCCTAAATGAGCCCTACTGCAGTTTTCAGTTCACAGAAAATAAAGATTTAAAGAATCTTCTTTAAAGAATAGGGCCCCAGTAATTTGATAATGTGCTATGTGCTCTTTGCTTTATCTTATTTGATTTGATCACCAAAAATGTTGAAATTGGGTGCTACGTGATGGTACTTTGTACTTTTCCCTAAGCCTCTACTTCTTTGACACCATTGTTTGATAAGCTATTTAGGGTGTTTTGAGTCCCTCTGATGGCATAGCATAGTCCTAAAGTCACTAAAGCACACAAATAGCTTATTGTCCATACGAGGCGTTGAAACACTCTGGTGGAGATAGTCCAATTTACAGCTTTCCAACTGCTCTGTCAGACACATCAAAAAGTACCTGCTTTCCCACCTACAAGCAGAAGCCAGTAACGGGCTCACTCTTTTCCCTTCCCAGTAAGCAACATGACATGTTTTGAGTTCCTATCCATCTTAATGTAATCTTAAAGTGATCCAAGAGGCTGAAGATAGTATCTAGATAGGAAAAGAAGGTTTTGGGTGTGGCATCTTCTCTGGTTGTGATGGCCATATCACTGTGTCAGGGCTGCTCTTTGTTTTGATGCAGCAGGATATATGACTTTCTATTATGTGATGTGTAGCCATTATGCTGCTTTGAAGGGAAACTTGCAAAATATAGGATCCACATGGCATTATGGTGCACTTCAGCTTCAGTGATGGGAGGTGATGGAGGCTCTAAAGTATACTAAGGACTGACATGTAGGACCAGGGATGCAGAAGTTGAAATAAGTCATTTTGCTTCTATCCCATTGGGGTAGACATATGGGGCACTTCTGCTCACCTGTCTATATACATTTACTTGCATCTCAAGCAGAGACAAGGGCAAACCTTTTCCTGCTCTCAAATCCCAGCAAATGGCCTTAGAAGCATCCTGCTTGTCCCCACAGCCTGAAAGATGTACTTAGGCATCCATTCTAGTAGCCATTGACACGTCTGTCATCCATAAATTAGTCTAACCCTTCCCTAAAGCCATCTAGGCTGGTAGATGTATCAGTGACTCTTAGAACTGATGCCGATGTACATCTTCCAAGCTATGGGGATAAGCAGGATGCCTCTAAGGCCATTTGCTGGGATCTGAGACCAGGAGTTTTGACCTTGTGTCTGCTTGAGATGCCCATGGGCAATTGGTGGACCTCTGTGTGAGACAGGATGCTGGACTAAATGAGCTGTGACCTGATCCAGCAGGGCTCCTTTTATGTTCTTAGGTGGGGGACACAGAGGAAACATCTACATGGCTCACTTGGACCGTGCCCCTAATATGCTGGGCATGTAATGTCCGCATGTGATAAAGTGTAAAAAAAAAGAGCATAACTTCCCAGGTGGGCAATGACTACATGGCCCCTTTTTCTAACCTGCTCCCGGGTGCCCTTGGACCCGTGCCTGAGAGTCCTCTGCTGCCTCAAAATCCTCTACTGCAGTGAGCCAAAATAAGTCCCAGTTCCTGTTACTCCCATGAACTTTTGGAGCCATTTCCAGGATGGTTTTGTAGGAAAGCTGGATTGACCATTGAGAGGATGGCTACCAGTCCTCTTCACCCTGCTATGCTTGAGTCCTGGCCCAGAACATGTTTTCCATGCCAGGTGCAATTGGCACATCATGTATCAAAGATGTTCACATGGATTTTGCCTATTATTCAGTCTTTTATTTCAGACCTAGACTTTCATGAAATATGTGATTGAAGGATGATGATGATAATATGCTGATGATAGATCCATCACACCACTTTATTCTGGAATGGGCATGCTGTATTTTTTTGTTTGTTTGTTTAAATAAATTTTTATTATCAGTACAAAAATAACAATGTAATACACATAAAATTGTGATTAATATGTGTCCCCCACCCAAAGACAACCTCTTCTAGATTGTTCTTCTCTTTTTCTTCTTCTTTAGTTGCACCAAAGAAATAGTCTTATTATTTCTTTTCTCAAGAATTCTGGTGCTTGGGGTCTTGATGAGTAATATAAGGCATATTGTTAATGACAGTAGAAATTATCGTATCAGTGAAGGCTTTTCCTGCCTAGAATTGTATGACCTTCCCATGATTTTTTGCCCTTGTTGAATACCCTGCAGCTTCATGGATATTTGGAGTGGGGGGAACCAAACCTGTGGATTAGAAATCTCGTCTGTGATTTGCATTGGTGGTAAAATGTTTTTAAGTATTAACACCACCAAATTCTTAAAGCAGACAGAGGGCTGAGCATATTTCATGGAGTGGAGGAACCATCTTGCTGTCAGGCTTCCTGAACATCTGTACTCCAGTAAAGGCAATTGCATCATACCAAAGAAACTGAACTATAGAAACCTTTCAATAAGGATTTCTCATCTAGAGCACCAAGGGTTTCCCCCAACAGAAGCTGGCAGATTTGTTCTATAATTACAAGCAAAGATGCTATGAATTCAGAATCTTTCATTTCATTTCATTTTATTTTAGTCTTTTCATATTGGCAGGGGAAACTCAAAGCCTCCTTTTCCTTTTCCTGATCAGTTTATTTCAGCAAAGTCTCTGAGAGGAGCATGGTTGCTGTAGTCAAAAGGAATTTCTATGCAAAATTTCAAACTTTGTATGAAAAGTTTTAGTGTTTTGGATACTGGGATGCACTGTCACAACTGTTAAAATCCTCAGATGCATTTGGTTTGAATATAACTGAACCTCCTTGAGTTTGGTTTGATCTAGAACCAGGGCTGAACAGTTCACAAATAGTTGGAGAGGTTTTTTTTTAATGCATTAGAAATTAGGGATGTGCACAAATGTTTTTTCATGTTTGATTTGTATACAATTGAATGCAAAAAAAAAGGGCTGCACATGTATGGTGGTGGGGGCTATTGTGTACTTCTAGGTATTTCACCTGGCAAAAAATCCAGATGTGTGCAACACCAAAAGTGTACAGATTTACGATTTAGGACTATTGGGTCAACTGCATAAGAAATCCATTGAAATGAATGGGGTTTCCTTTAGTCCATGATTACCATTCCAGTTTAAATTCAAACCATTGTACGTAGTGATTTCCTTATGCATCTTAAATATTTTCTCATGTAAAATATAATTAATGTCTCTTTATGCTTGAATATCAAGTGAATCAAATATGGTCTGCACTTGGGATCCTAATTTTAATTGGTTGTTTGACAAAAAAATTTGTGGTATGTATGTAGGATCTGGGCAATTTCTAACATTATGGATAGGGCATGATTTGCATTGGAGTAATAGTGGGAAACAAGCAAATGTTTGCATAATCAGCATTTCCTGCTTTTTGCTTGCAAGTCCTCATGCATGTCAGGGTTCAAGACACAGCTGAAGGTAAAATGTGGTAACTTCTCCTCTTATCAGTCCAGAAAAAGACTGTATTTCTCCAAGCAGTTCAAAATGTTCAAAATGGAAAAGACCTGGATTACCATTCTGCTCCTGTGTGCCTTGCTTTGTCCTAAGAGATTACATTGATTAAGACTTATCATTTACAAGGAGATCCGTGTTGAAACACTCACTTTACTGAATATGTCTCTCCCTTTTTTACAATATCCATACTCCTATTTAGGGAAATTTCCTATTTTAATTTTTTCCTAGCCATATACAGGAGACTCCAGGGAATGGCATATGCTCTCTGCAAGAGCTATCTTTTTGATGAATCAGACACTTATTTGTACCTCTGCACTTGATAGACATGTTTTAATAAGGTCTTGAACTGCTTACTGTGTTTTTATGTATCTCCGCTTTCGGCAGTTGTTAACAATTTGCTGCTTGTCTTGTATTAATGGTATGACAAATAGCAAGCTTAACCATTAACTTGTAAATGACACTGAAGTGAATTCAGCTCAAAATGTAAGGTTGTAGGGGGAAATACAGAAAGGTAATAATGTCAAAATGCATTTTAAGACTCGAAAACATTATTTTTTCTCTTGATTTCCATTTAGAAATAGCTGGTTACTGTATGATGTATGTAATTAAATTAAAAAACCTGAGCAAAGCAGCAGACAAATGCTTTTCTATGGAATTCCTATGTATGTAGAATTTCTTAATATGTAATTAATGTGTAAAGCATAACCAGTTTTAAAAATGCAAAAAGTAAACAAATACTTCTGATGTTAAAGAGAATGCTATACGAATAGAGTATGGCTATTCCCACACAATATGGGTTATATTGCCCTACTCTGGCTCAACTGAGGCAACCTGGCCTATATTAAGGTGTGTCCACATTGCAGGTAAAAGTTGCTGACCTCTGAAGTTGCTATCCAGGTTTGTCTTGATTAGGCATCCAGAACTGTTACTGCTTTCAGGTACCTGGTGAAATGGATATGGGTCTGTTGGTTCTTTATACCAGCTAAAATGCTGCATGGTCTGCTTAGACGCAGTCCGTCCTTGGAATGGACTATGGTACCATTTTTGGTTGCAGCCCACTCCACTGCCTCATGTTAAGACTGCTTTCTAGTGCAGACAATGCATTTTGAAGGTCTTGCTGCATCAAAGTACTGATTCAGTGAGGACAAAGTCTTTTAATGTATATTCTGCTTTAATCTATTGTTTTAAGGTTGTTACCAGCCCAGAGACCTTTGGGTATGGGGTGGGATAGAAATGTAAAAAATCTTGTTTCCTTCTCATATCTGCCCCTTTTTATCACTAGTTTTTCTACCATTTTTTCCAGTCTATTTCAAGTCAGAAGCCAATTAGGTGACAGGTAATAGAACAGCGGTGAACCCTATCCCATACTAGGAAGAAGCTGGATCTTATCTGTTCCACACTATCTCGTGGAAGATCCCTGGACTCCTTTCTGAACCAGAAAGGAGGTATGTGCAGAAAGGGTTAAAGATTACTGGAACTGAAACACTGGGATTTGGAAGCAACAAGCTAAAACAGAGAAAAAGCAAATATATGAAAAGTTTTGAAAATAAGAAATTCATGGAGAATCTGAAAGTGGATCTAAAGACTTCTAAGTTTTTTTCAAAACAATTAATTTGAGAGGTAAATAATTTGGGCAACAGACTGTAAGTGGGCAAAGGTGAAACTGAGAAACACCAGAGTAGAGAAAGCTCATCTAGAAGGTCAATGACAGGTAGGATAATTAGGGATGTGTACGAATATTCATTACATTCACAATTTGTACGAATTTGTCCAAATTCAGACAGTCGTATTCAAATCCAACGTTGGCACCTTCGAAGACTGACATTTGAATTTGAATGGAAAGTGTCATGCCCTGTTCAGCCTCCTCAGAGGAGGGAAGCCTGCCTGCAATGCAACCACAGGCTGAGGAGCAGCCACAGCAGGGCATTGCAGACATGGAAAAGTTAAGGCCGAGTCCAGGTGAACAGCCAGACAGCTCTGATGATGAGTCCACTAGCAGTGAGCCTAATCAAAGACTCTTTCATCGCCTGCTTAGGCAGCAGAAGCAGGTGAGACGGAGATCAGAGCGATTAGCCCAGCTGCACTATGGGCGTGGCTCTTACTCCCCTATTTAAGACAAGCTCACCTTGCCTCAAGTTGTTGCAGACAATGTCTTAACAGCCTCTTGTTACCTGAGCTTGAAATCCTGGACTCCTTGTGACCTGCTGACTCTCTGGACTCCTCGACCCTGGACTGGAACTGACCTCGAGAATGCCTGGAACCCTTGGGACTGAGTAGCTGTGCAAGTGTTTGCCTGTTGCCTGACCGGCCTGCGACGTGATAGAATGTTTCAATACATTTGTAGGAAGCTTTGTATGGAATTTGTATGAAGCTTCATAAGGGATTTGTATGGGATATGTATGGGATTTGTATTCATTCTTATGAGATTCATATGGAATTCATATGGGATTGAACATTTGTATTTAATTTGAATCCCACTACATTTGAAGGGATTCTATTCAAAGAAATGTGAATTTGCTTGCATTTGATTCAATACGAATTGAATACAAAAAAATATTTGTGCACATCCCGAGGGATAATTCATGTGACTGGTGGTAAGGCGGGCACCCTGCATTAGGGGTGTGCATGAATATTTTTTGCATTTGAATTTGAGTTGAACCAAATATCCAAAAATTTGATTTGATTTGAATGTTAAAAATCCGAATTTCCAAAATTCCGATTTGAATCTGGATTATTCAAATCTGTACATTTGAATGTTTGATTTGTACTTAAAGATATGAATGCCAACAACATTCATATCTGTTATACGAATCTGCGCAATTCGGTATGCATCCCATTTTATCCTGTATGCATCCCATTTTCATCCCACATTATAAGTGAAAATAGGTATAATTTCCATGCAAATTTGTATATGATACATTTGAATCTGTACTTTCAAATCATTTAAATATTCGTATCAGATTTTCTGAAATCTGAAATTTGTCCGAATGAATTCAAATGGTTTAAATTCTGAGTTGAATTTGAATGTCGATATTCATCAGATTCAAAATTGGGCTTTTGAATTTTTGAACATTCATGCACATCCCTACCCTCCACCCAAATGCCTGAGGCATTCATGGGCAAAGGTCCTCAGGGGCTTCCCTTCAACAGATAAACAAACTCTGAGGGCACCCACAACCTTCAGGCTCTTACTCAGCCACAGTTTGCCTGACTTAACTTGCTCACTGTGTGCAGGTGTCATCCTGAAAATAGGCCATATTTGGGGCCATTTCCAGGATTGCTGCTGAGCCCTCTCTGCAAAGTTGTGGACCTTCCAAGCTTTAAAAGTTCCTACCTTTATAGAGAAAGAGGAGGTGAGGTGCAAGGTTCATACACCCTGCCACTTGGGTGGGAGAAATCTGGCATTAGGTTGCTTGTTCCTGTTGTCCTCTGGATCCTGCCACAATAGTAACTCTTAGGGTGCTTCTGCACAGGTCCTTTAACACAGATTAAGGACGGATTCAGAAACGCATGCCCGCACATGCGTGGCTGTGTAGGACACTTCTGGTGAGGAGTGTCCACACAGCAACACCTATTAAGCACACTTTCGAGTGTGCGCGTCCGCACACTTGGAGCTATTAAGCACACTTCTGGTTAGGTGCGTCTGCACCTATCCGTGCCTAAAGTGTGCTTAATGGGTGTTAATTACACACCACATTTGAAGTTGTAGTCTGCTGTGAAAACGCATCCTTTTAGGATGTGCCCGCATAGTGGAACGGTTCCTACCTGAGGCCCTCCCCCAGCCCACCATGCTTGGCTCCTTGGAGCCAAGCATGGCGAGCCAGGGAACCTCACTGCTGCGGCTCGCCCTTGCCCCAGAAGTGACAGATCGTCACTTGTGGAGCCGGGGAGCTTCCCTAAAGCCCACCGTAGCCCACCCGGGGGGAGCCCACATGATCCCCTCCTTACCTGCTTGGCATCACCCCGATTCTGGAAGGAGAGACCCAGATGATGCGCGCCTGCGTGCCTCCTGATTGGCCGGGGCTGCTGCTGGCAGCCCCAGCCTTCAGGAGGCATTCTGCACAGGTGCCCTGTCTAGCCAGCAGCAGCCCCGACCAATCAGGAGGCATGCAGGATGCAGGCGCACTGCATCCTGGGACCCTCCTTCCAGAATCGGGGTGATGCCGAGCAGGTAAGGAGGGGATCATGTGGGCTCTCCCCTGGGTGGGCTAGGTTGGGCTTTAGGGAAGCTCCCCCTGGCTCCAGAAGTGATGATCCGCCACTTCTGGGGTGAGGATGAACTGTGGCAGCAAGGTCCCCCAGCTCGCCATACTTGGCTCCAAGGAGCCAATCATGGCAGGCCGGGGGAGGGCCCTGGAGCACGGATGCGAGGGAGGTGCTGTGTGTCCGCACAGCACCCACCCCCAATCTGGATTTAATCTGTCCTCCCACTGTGTGTGAGGAGGGACGGGGAGGGGGTAGATCTGCATCTATTAGATGTGGATCTACCCTGTAAATCCAGATCTACTGGGCATCTAGATTGAGTAAAACCGGGTCTACTGGAACCCGGTTTTACTAAATCTGGGTGTGGTAGATCTGGATTTATTAGGCCCTGTGCAGAAGCACCTTTAGTTGTAAGATATATATGGATAGATTAAATAGTAATCACCAGTTGAAACAATGGAAAAATAGGATTTTAAAGCAAAAAAAAAAAAAAAAAAAAAAAAAAAAAAAGGCTAACAGTTGCAAAATCTCAAGGATTTTGTTTTGGCTTATGTTACAAAATTGCACTAGAGTAGGTTCGACTTAAATACAGAAGTGAATTTTTTTTGTACAGTTTTCTGTATTGTTAAAATCATGCAACAGCGACAAAAAAGAAAATATGAATTAAATGAGAGAAAAATATTGTAAAACCCCTTAAGAATTCTAATCACTTTGACTGAGTGGTATCCCATGATTTTAGTGAGGAAACTGGGATCAGGAGTTGTTGCTTGAATGTAATTACTCGTACCCATACAAAGAATTTAGAGAGATTAGATAATTCAAGACTTCAAGATTATAAGTGTCATAGCTTTGTTATCACTTGAATAGCACTTACAAAAGCAAATTCAGACACAGTAGTGAATACAAATATTAATTCAAACATAATGCTAGATTGGGGCTATTCATGCTTTCTTTTCTTCATTTTTTCCTATTTTGAGGGGTGGTTGGGGAGGGAATTTTTTGGAGGAATGGACTTTGTAAATACAAAAAGAATCAGGTAAAATTTGCTAGTGGGATGCATATACATGAGAAAAATGTTTGGACTGAATTTCTACATATACCTTTATTTCTTGTTTAAAAACATGTGAGATTGCATTGTGTGTTTCAAATTTAGCCAGTAGGCTTTGCTCTTTGTCAAAAGCTGAACACTCATTAAGATTTTAAGTTGATAAACAGCTTGTAATTGATTGATCAATAGATCAATTAAAAGAACTAATTTGCTTATTAGCAGGCTTCAATAGAGTGCACACTGAAAACATTGGGAAATAGCACGGAATCTAATTAAAGATGCCAACGCATTGTGTGAGTGCTCACCCCCCCCCCTTTTATTTAAACAATGATTCAGCATTTTAAATTACTCCAGAGGCTGGGTGCCCTAAACTATAGCAAACAAAAAAAACATCAAAACTAATAACATTAAGTTTGCTGTCAGCTTAGATAAAATAAAAATAGCTTCAAAAACACCTTCTGATTAACATTTTATTCAAAAAATTAATGACTGGGAGAATTATCTCTCAGTCCTGTATTTACCTTCAGTACTTCTATCTTATTTCTTCATCCATTTAGCATTCTAATCAATTATATTCAAAATAAGATCAGGATGTAATGACCTTAGTCTGCTCACAGACTTTTGTCCTAGCAACTGTGTTGGCAAAAATGTGAAAGTCTGAACTTTCCAACAGATTGGTACAGATCTTTTACTCTCTCTCTCTTTCTATGCAAGTAGTAAATTGTGAGTATAATGTCCTGAGTAACCAATGAATATACTAGAAAACAATTCTGAGATGTTATGACTTGTATTGATTAAAATGCATAGGGTCTACTGATATCCTACCAGGCTGTTCATAACATCAATCAAAAGGTTTCATATTGATTGATCTATGTGACATTTGTGGCCTTCCAGCTAATGGTCTTTTGCAGTGCCAAATGAGTTTAAGAGTGTTTCTGCACTGTGCTCAAACATCTGAAGATCCAGATGTTTGAGATGGGGTCTTCCCAGATATCTGGATCTTGAAGATCCGGATGTTCAGGAGACCCCTCTGCTTCTGCACAGGCCCTCTATAGCACCCATTTGGAATGGGTGCCTAGAAAGGCACTGTGCGGAAGCACAGCATGCCTTCTGCAGCCCAGATCAGGCCACAGAAGGACATGGTGCTTCTGTCCCTGCCCCTCAGGGGCATGGTAATGGTGGCACAGCCATCTCTGCCATGCCCCTGAGGTGATGCTCACTCTGCCATCACCCCGAGCAGCAGAGGCGGGGGGG
>MTQE01001134.1:14151615-14168621 GCA_014337955.1 Aspidoscelis marmoratus | reverse complement strand
GGGGGGGATGGTGATCTGCATTGCCATCTCCCCCGCCCCCAGCCCTGATGGCTCAGCAAAGCAGCTGTCATCGGGGGAGGGGGTGGCGCTGTGGCTGTGATCACCACCTTCACCACACCCCCTGTCCTGACGATGGCTGTGGGCCATCAGGGCAGAAAGGGGGCACGGATGGCAGCTACCTCCCCCTGCCACTGCCGCCTTCTCCCCAGCCACAAAGCAGCCTCTGGGGGGAGTGGAGCTGGCGGCAGCAAAAATGGCAGTTTCCTTCACCCCATGTGGCTGCTCCATCACTACTGCCTCTCCTCTCCAGCAATGGGGCATCCATGGCAGGCAAAGGCGGAGGCAAATTCCTGCTGCCCCATTGCTGGAGAGGAGCAGCCAAATGGGGAGGTGGGAGGAGCACCCGCCCCCCATATAGCTGCTTCAGCAAAGGGGCTTAGATGACAGGTGGGGTGGAGGCAACCTCCACCCCTGCCTGTCATCAAAGACCCTTTGCTGGAGCAGCTGTATGGGGGGAGTGGGGGCTTGCTGCCTTTGTCTCCACAAACCCCTGCTGCGTCGGGGGTGGGGTGATGACATGTGATCATTACCCCCTCCCCCCCCGCCACTCTGGGTGATGCTACAAAGCCTGCTGCTACAAAACCTGTGCCGGACTCCTTGGACAACTATGGAGGCCATGCAGGCCTCCATAGTTGTCAATGGCAGGGTGGAGCTTGTGCCACCTGTGCACACACCTCCAATCCTGTGATGCCCATCCAGAAGACCCCATCTGCACCATATATGTGCAGATGTGTGGGTCTATAATCTGGTTTCAAGTCTGAAGACTGGATTGTAGACCCAATTTTTTAGGTCTTCTGGAAATCTGGATTTAGGGCCCTGAAGACCCCATTAGGGCTGGAATTGGGAGGCTGTTGTGTGGAAGACACCTCCCTCATCCGGTCGTAATGGGGTCTCCTGTGCGGAAGGATCTTTTAGGATCCATCCCACATGGGTTTCTGATGGGTCACTAATGGGGTCTAAAGGGCCAATGTGGAAGTAGCCTAAATGTTCTCAGTTTGGTTCCTTGGCTGTCCTTTTCCTTAAGGAAGGTGCAGTCATGCCTTGTAATGTTCACTGTCCCTTCCTCCAAATAATGCTTTTCATCCATTCAGCACCATAAGTGTAGAAAAACCACCAAAGTGTGTGACTATATGTAGAAGCAGATCTGCTCTTTACAGTTTTGTTTGTTTTGTTTTTATTTTTTACAAAGACAGGTGAAACAGTAGAAAGTGACATATTGAAGGCCAGAAGAAAGAAAGAGCCATGTGAAGTAAGAATACAACTTAATTAGGGAAATTTGTCATCCATCATGGTATCCATCTAGATCAGGGTTTCCCAAACTATGGGTCGCGACCCACTGGTGGGTCGCAAGCGAATATTGAGTGGGCCCTGCCTGTAGAATGACACACCAACCGACCGAGCCTTTATTCATATTGGTAACGGTTAAATTTCCTAGAGGTGGGTCCCGACTTGGTAAACTTATATTAGATGGGTCGTAGCCCAGACAACTTTGGGAACCACTGATCTAGATGGATTGTAGAAACTGACCCTTTCCACATGGAACCGTAATCCAGTTCAACGGCCTGTGTAGTAAAACTCTGGGCCTTATAGATTTGTATGTTAGTGTGGATCTAGGTAGCCATGCTCCTTGCTTGTCTGCCCACAACTGAGCATGATGCTAAACAGGGAGGCTTTGTTTAGTACTCCTGGTAGGGAAGTGCACAGATATTTGTGATATTCATTATTTGATTGAATTCAGATGACATTCATTTTTTAGTATCTGAATGAATACAAATATTTTTTGTATGAATAATTTGGACATTTGTACATGTATGGATATGTTTGCATCACGTATGTATCTGCATGCATCTTATTCATATCCACATGCGTCTATACAGATGTGTAGGGGGTGAAAACAGGATGCCTACAGGAGAAAAATGGGATGCATACAGATGCGTACGAGATTTGTATCATCAAATACATATCAAATATTCATACAAATAGATACAAATGTATTGGTACTGGTTCAAATGCCCAGTCATTCATTTTTCTTTATTCATAGAAATTCAGATATTCAAATATTCTATTTGTTTCAGATCGAATTCAAAAATTGCATTCATGCACACGCCTAATTCCTGGTAGATACAATGAATCTTGCATCTCAGGGTACCAAGTAGGAGTGATTCTGGACTACTGGGGGATGCACGTCAATGGTGAACCATAGTTCACTGCCAAAATATGCCTCCCAGAGGTCTCAAAGCTAGGAACACTTGTTTCTAGCCCTTGGAGGCATGTGAATACACAAATAAGCTCATACAAGCTTTGAGGCCATAGTGTGTACTGGTCTGTACCAGCACCATCCTGCAGATGGCATAGATCCTACCCATGCCCCCTTGTGTTTGGAATCAGCAGTCCTGGCTGTTCCAGACTCACTGATCTATCTACTGGAACAGTCATTCCAATGCAATCTTTCATGTATTATAATCTTCATTAAGATGATCTGTGAAAGGAGATTTCTAGATTTCAGATTACTATGGCAAGATCTGCATGGTGCACATTATTCCATTGATATACACATTTTACTAGAAGGCCCCACACAGGCTATCCACATTATGGATGGCCTATCCTGGCCCAGCTTTGGATACTTGGAATGAAAGTTGTTGCTGGGCTTTTTATTTTATTTTAGCCAGTTGTCTGAAAGTGATGCATTCCTGATGCTGCTTCCAAGAGCCTGGAGCCTGGTACTCAGTAAACTGCCCCAAGCACTTGTTCCAATTTACACAAATGCTTGGCTGGTCTACAACTGAAGGTCATTTCAGAAATCACTTTCAGGTGGTCTCCCATTGGAGTGGGGTACAGTACCATTTTCATGCTGTAGACCAGTCCAACTCCACATCCAGGCAAACACCGTATTCCTCAGCAGCTGCAACATAGCATAACACCCTTGTTTAGATGAAGCCTATATCACCAACAATAATCATAAGAACATAAAAGGAGTCCTGCTGGATCCGAGGCCTTTTCGCACAGGCCTTTCCCGAACGCGTGGAAGACAGCTCCGGACGAGGCATTCGCATTGCCCCAGTGGGGCTTGCGCCGCCTCGCGTCCGGAGCTGTTTTCCACGCGTTCGAGATGCAGAGCACTTGAAAGTGCTCTGCATCCATTCCAATGCGGACGAGCCCCGGAAGGACGCGGGAGGGGGGAATCATCTTCGCGGTGCCTCGGTGTAGGCACCCGCACAGCGAAGATGGGCCCGATCTGGCTCAGAGGATGGTTGGGGGTGGGGGTTTTGGGGACTGGTGGGGGTGGGGGACTGATCTGCAAGGCGCCCGCGCCTAGATCCAGGCGCCCACGCCCCACAGATGGGCAGGAACAGGGCCGGGGTGAAGCCTTTGCAGATCAGAGCCAGGGGCTCTGATCTCCAAAGGCATCCTGCCCCATAGGGACCTTGCCCCGGGCCCTCCGATGGGCACCCGGGTGCCCAGGCATGTTCGTGCCAGCTCCACAGGGCCCGATCCGGCCCCGTAGAGCTGGCACGAAGCACGGCGACTGGCTTGACAGCGCTGCCCGCCCCTTGGGTGCTCTCACCCAATGGGCGGCAGCGCTGCCGGCCGAATCCCCGCCCCTGGCCGGCCTTTGCCAGCCAAGACAATTTCGGGCGCTTTTACCATTCGCACACAGGCGTGCCGGAACGAGTTTACATGCGTTCCGGCGCCCCTGTGTGTGAATGCTGAAAGCATCCGGAACTGTCTTAAGCTGCCCGCCTGCACGCGTTCCAAACGGAACCCGTTGCAGTGCGAAAATCCCTCCGGTCACACCATCTTGTCCCACACAGAGGCCCCACCAATTGCCCATGGACATCTCAAGAAGAAGACAAGAACAAAACCTTCACTTGCTCTTGAATCCAAACAAATGGACTTTTGAGGCATCCTGCCTGTTTCCCCAGCCTGGATGATTTTTCTAGGCATGCATTCTAGTAGCCATTGATACACTTGTCATCTATGAATTTGTCTAATCATTTCTTAAAGCTGTCTTAAAGCTACCATAAGAGTTCAGAATTACTGTGCCCCTGGCAGAAGCAAAGATGCCACAGGATCCAAATCATATCACAAGGAAGAGGAAATGGAAACCTTTCTGGAAGCATGAGTGAGTGAGTGATTGTGTGTGTTTTTGTGCAAATGTTCCTGTGTGCATGTATGAGAATGGTTAGGTGAGGGATGGTGTGCCAAAACCATTTATCAATTTCATGTCTAACTTTGCAATTCCAAGAGAATTAAATTTCAAGCATCTATGAGGGTCACGGACCATTTTGGCCAACTCCTGCAGATATCCGGTTTCATGGTATGAGTCTGATGATTTGTCTTCTCCAAGTTAGCAGAAAATGACTTGAATGGACATGATGTTCTTCTCTGTTTTTGTTCCCCTTCAAGACAGTAAATCCAAGAACACTGGATAGAGAAAACAAGTTTCACCAACACCTTGGCTCCACATCCTCCTTGCCTCTGAAAAATATTGTGTATTCCCATTTCACTTAAACTACTGACACATCATGTCAAAGAAAGAACTTAGCAACTACAGATCACATTCTCTCGCTCTACTGTTATCAATTGTATTGCACATTCAAACAATAGCAAAAGTCTTTGTTGAGGTGACCTCATATTTTAGCATCTTCCTATCTACCTGTTTTAGGAGGTATAGGGTTGTTTTTTTTAAGTTGGCCTTATTGCAGAGTTGTAAACCTTATCTTGGTAAATAACATAAAAACTGGCTAATGATCACCAATCTTATTTTCTTGCAAGGGATGGGCTGGCAAGGGAAGGTGTGTGGGGGAGAAGTGATTTCTTTCAACAATCCTAAAAGCATTGCAGAGAAAACAGACTTCTCTGTGAATCAATAAAGATAAGCAGCTCTTAAGAAAGCTTGCCACTCCTAGTTGGGTAATTCCTATGAACCATGCAAAGCATCTATATGTTTAGATCTACATTCCTTGATGTTATGAATATCATTGAGAAGTAGTCCTGTGCTAGGACTGCAGCATACTCAAAAAGAAGCGGAACAGGCTGATGCTCTATTTAAGTGAAGTGTTGTCAGCTGGAGCCAGCTCAGTGTGGATATCTGTGAGTGTGGGTTTGCACAAATACGTACCAAAGACTATAGCTTGAAGTGCAATTTAAATTCCATATTCTTGGTGATATTCTTACATTGTTAAGAACAGTGAACAGTACTGAATCAGAGTACAGGGCATAGCATGGGTAGAAGCACACGAAAGGATAAAACTGGTAAGCAGGTTTGGTCTTGTGGTTAGAGTACCAGACTTGCATCTTGTAGTCCCTGGGTTTGATTCAGCACACCTCCATGAAGCCAGCTGGGGGACCTTGAACTAGTCACAGCTCTCTTTCTGAGCTCACAGGGTGTCTGTTTTTGGGAGAAGAACAGAAAACTTTGTCAGCCATTTTGAGCCCCCTTAAATTGAGGAGAAAAGGGGGGTAGAAAAGCCAACTCTTCTTCTTCTTCTTCTTCTTCTTCTTCTTCTTCTTCTTCTTCTTCTTCTTCTTCTTCTTCTTCTTCTTCTTCTTCTTCTTCTTCTTCTTCTTCTTCTTCTTCTTCTTCTTCTTCTTCTTCTTGTGTGAATGAGTGCAAAAGGCAATGGATGCCTCCAAACACTGTAAAGATAAAATGCTTTCTCCCCTTTACAGGTGAAATTCTGTGTTTTATCTTTTTCATATTGTTGCACTGGTGAGATTCTCTTTTTTTACATACTGTGCCCCTTCCTTTGTGCTCAGCATGAAATACATTCTGATAGGTTTGATAGAAGTCCCTCCCCTACACAGTGATTTGCTCATTCCTTCTTTTTTGTTGATTACCACACTATGTTGAGGGAACCAATGCAGCCGCCATTTTCTTTCCACCCTCTGTATGTCCCTGCAACATCATATGACTGAATAATCACTGAAATGTTGGGAGCCAATCAGACTTCAAGCTAAGATTCACAGTAGCATTTTCTGGTGAAATTGACTTCTTGTAATTCTGGTCATTTGCTTAAAACAGGCATAAAAAAATCATTAGAAGCACTGTTTCTTTAAACCTGCAATATTGGGTATACAATGCAGAGCCACAGTGTGGTATCGATAAGTACTGAATGCTGCTCCAAATTTGGGATGTATTTTCCCTCTTGTACGGATGCACCAATGGTTTTAATGCTTCTGGTGGTGTTTTTCATGCAGAGTAAACCTCAGCTCTATTCAGGTTCTACAAAGAATATGCCACAGCAGCTGCCTATAGATTGGAATACAGGGGGTAGTAAAGACAGTGGCATTTGCTCTCATTTCCCCAAACTGCTTTGATAAAGAGTGTGAAAAGAGTGTGAAAAGGTGAAAAAGAAGTCTTATGATTGATGACCTGCCCTTCTGCCATAGAGTATGTTCAGACTTAGGAAAACTTCACATCAGAATGCACAGCCAAGGCACGGACATCACACCTGATGCCCAATCCTGTGTAGCAGTGGTACATTATGCTGCCACTACTTCAAATGTCCTTACTGCGGAACGATCAACACTAAATTTAACTTTTTCCACCTGTCCAGACAGGACGGTGAGAATGGCAAATGAGAGCTGATCCTGCACCTCAGCTCCCATTGGCTGCCCCCTCCCACGTGATGCGTGCCTCACTGTGCATGCCACAGAAGTATCACAGCTGCTGAAGAGGAAGCTGCAGCGAGGGTGATCTACTCCAGACTATGCATCGTGGCTTCACAGCAGGTAAGCTGCCTATTTTCTTATAACAGCTGCTCCTCCTCCTGATCTTCATGGATTCAGTTTTACAGGCACACAAAGCTATTCAGTTTTTATGCTCAAATAGCCATTTATTATTATGAAATGCCTTGCTTTAGCAGATTAGTGGGGTTTTTTTTTCTAATCCAGCAGCCTGTCCTTACACTGGGAATGAACTGCAGTAGAACGTCTATAAGAAGTGCATAAATCAAAACCTTGCCTTGCTAGAAGCATAATAGCACACACTTTGCTCTGCCTGAGGAGGTCACAGTAATCAGGGATGGTAGCCAGTTTCATAGGCTGGCCTTTCACAAATTTGTCCAAACCATTTCTGAAGGCAGCCATATTGATAGCCAGCATCACGTCATGTGGCAGCAAACTCTGTGACGGTATTCCCACCTACCCACAAACCCAGAGCAAACGTGGATTACTCTGATCTGGAGTAATCCGGGTTCTGCTGTGGGTTAGGGGTGGAGGCCAATATCAGCACTGAGTGCGTATCGGACTGTTCCCACACAGAACCTGTAGGTGTGCACAAGCACATCTGCAAAGGTGCGCACAAGCACACCTGCCAGCCTCCTCCTCCTCAGCTGCCTTCCTTCTTTTTCCTGCCCCCTGTTTCAACAGGGGGAAAGAAAAGGCTGGCTTGGTTTAAAGCCAAGCAAAGAAAGACAGCTGGTGGCTGGGTAAGTGAGCGAGGGGGTGCCACATCTGAGAGGTAACCTCCCCTCTGCACACCCCCTCACTCACTTACCTGGCCACCAGCTGTCCTCCTTCACTTGGCTTTAAATCAAGCCAGCCTTTCCTTTCCCCATGTTGAAACAGGGGGAGGGAAAAGGAAGGAAGGCAGCCTAGGACTTTGGGAGGAGGAGGCTGGCAGTGTCTGCCTTCTTTACTTTCCTCTCCCCCTGTTTCAACAGGGGGAAAGAAAAGGCTGGCTCAGTTTAAAGCTGAGCAAAGGAGGACAGCCGGTAGCCTGGTCGCACCCCCTCGCTTACTTACCCGGCCGCTGGATATCCTCCTTCGCTTGGCTTTAATCCGAGTTTCCTGGAAAATCCCTGTTGAAACAGCAGTTTTCTTTCCCTGGATTTTGCCTGTTAAATTCGGGAAAAGAGAACTGGTATGGGGACAGAGGGCTAAAATCCAGAATGGATTCAAATTACTGGGGGATTTAATGGAAACCTTCAGTGCCAAATCTGAATCCACTCCAGGTTTTGCCCCCTATGGGAATGTGCCCTGTAGCTTAATTATGTTATTTGAAGAATCCCCCCCCCCTTGTCTTTTTGGGTTTTTCCAAGTTTCCGCACCATTGAATGAACTCAATTTCTGATACTTTTGGAAGGGGAGAATGCCCCATTTTCTTTTCCCACTCAATGCTTTTTATACACTTCTACCACATTCCCTGAACTTACCTCCTCCCAACTAAAAAAAGATTGCAACAGTTCCTCATAAAAGATCAAGTTTATCCTTTCTATCATTTCAGTTGCCTTCTCCTACTTTTTTTTCTGTGAACAAAACACATTAAAAAACCCCTTTGAGGTGCCTCAGACAAGACTTGTAGGATTGTTCACACAGCAGTCTGTCCCTCATGAACACTCTTTACTAGAAATGGGGGTTAAGAAAAGGCTTGGGGAATATAAGGACCCTGAGGTGTCGCTTTAGTTATGTCTGAACACAGCCTCACTTAATACAGTATATCATTTTGGACAAGTGGCAAACAAAACTGTACAGATACAATTGCACCATTGATTTGTATGATATCATTTTTTCAAGAAATATTTTCTGGAAGTTTAGGGAAGTAATGCAATTTCTAAGATGTGTTGCTGCCTTTGTTTTTTTTCTGGGCAAGTCCCCCCCTTCCCCCGCCTTTTCAATCACCAGATATTCTTGTGATATGTCTCTCTCCACTGCCATCTTCTCCTTTTGACACTCAATTAGTACACACAAGACCACAGTTTATAGTATAATTCTAAATACATATGCTCAAAGTCTGTTGAGTTTAATTTTATGTTTAATCTTTAATCTTGTGAGACACTCTTGTTACTTCTCCCACACAGAGTCATTTCTTTAAACATATGAGCTGCTGGGTTCCTTTTCCCTATAAAACCCTGTGACATATACATATGATCTTGCTGCTTCAGATTAACACAGGAAATATCACACTGTGCATCATTTCAGGCTGGAAAACAGCTAAAGATCTTATGACAGCATTGTGTTTGGGGCAATTGTTAGCAGTTTGTTTTTTTCATGTAGAAAGAAAGTAATAAATCTGTCACCTAGAAAAGAATCAGGTTGTGACCTAAAGGAAGAAGAAAATTGTGGCTTTAGGTTAAAGAAGGAAAAAAGTGGGGGAAGGAGAATGGGGAAAAGAAAGGAAGAAGAGTGACTTATCTAAAGAGGCCATTTATCATGATAACAAAATTGCTGGTGCCCTCTAAGCGATGCAAGGAAAAACTTCAGTAAGCAAAAAACAAAACAAAACAAAACAAAAAAAATGCCCAAGGTTCCAAATATTTTAAAATAACCACACTGTAGGATTGTGCATGAATATTCAAAGACATTCAAAATTTGATCGAATTTGTCCAAATTTTGACATTTAAATATGAATCAAATGTCCATAATTCAAATCTAAACTTTCGAATGAATTTTGAATTTTCAGATCTATTTGTTCGAATTATTCAGACATTCGTATGTGTACGAGTTCATAAGCGATGCACACTTGTATATATCTTTCCCACATCCGTATGCATTTGTACGGATCTATACGGGATGAAAATGGGTTGCATACGGGATAAGTATGGGATGCATATGGATGTGTACAGATGTGTACGGGAGACATAATGATGTGTTACGAGCACATATAAATATTGCCAACATTCATAGGTGCAAATTCAAACCAAAAATTCAACCAAATAGATTCAAATTTGCTTAATTCAAATAGAATTTGGGCAAATTCAGATTTTAAAGATGTGAATTCAAACTGAATCCCAAAAATTGCATTCATGCACACCCCTACCACACTGCGATTTTTAAGCAGCTAACATTTGCTAAAGTTTAGACTAAATGTCACTGTTTGCTTGTCCCTCAAAAAAACATGTTTCTTGAAAAAGTAAAATAAATAAAATATGTCATGTAATAACTCACTATATTCAAGATGATCCCTTCCCCCAAGTAGCTAAAGGCAGTATATGCTGGAAATAAATCTCTAGAGGGATGAAAAAAACTACACTATGAATCAGTGGATCCTGCTTTCATAGTTCAACTCTTTGGTTCAATAGTTAAGGCTGTGCATTTTAGAGGCAGAGAGAAAAAAGGCATTCATTTAGTTTGTCTCTAATATTTGCCCATAAAGAGCCTTAAACACAAGTTGTTGGTTTCCAAATTCTGTAATGTAGTTGTCTGTAAAAGAAAGCAGTACAGCAAGGCATGATTGTGTAAAAGCAGTGGTGTCTCCTATAGCAGAACTAGTAGGTATTAATGAAGGAAGGCTCAAGATATTACTGGTGATTAAACTTGGATCTCTCTGAACTGTGTTTGGTTGGATCAAAATATGGTTCAGAGTAAGGATGTGCACACTTTTTTTTTTTGCATCTGATTCATATAAAATCAAATGTAAGAACATTTGTATTCATTCAAACAGATCCCCTTTGAATGTGGGTTAGTTTTAATCTTTGTTTGTTTGTTTTTTGTTTTTTATTTTCATTACATAATACACTTACAATATTACAAATATTTAGAAACATTTAAATATTTCTTTTAATGATGTCATAGAGCAGTGTTTCGCAAAGTTTTGACATATGTATACCCCTTCTATAATTTTTGTAACGCTGAGTACCCCTCATAAAAAACATTAGGGATAAAAATTGTATTTTATAAAAATAATCAAAATCAGTGGAACTTACTAAAGCACGATAACAGGAGCCCGGAACTAACTATTAAAGAAGTAAGTTGTCTCTGTAACAAAGTGCAGTATATTCATGCCGTGTCACACCTCACAAGACCGTTAGATAACACCGCAATTCTCCGGCATTTAAACAGCTCCGCAGCTCAACGTCAACTGTTAATGTTCCCGAAGTTTAAAAATGGCTGAACCCGAGCTATGTGAAGGATGCGCAGAAGTTCCTGCCATAATGAGTTCCGATACGATGTACGATGGCCCCAGTTCCCATGTAAAAACTGTGATACATGCCTATTTCTTTCCTTGTTCTGTGGGCACATCTAAGCACGGTGCAGTGGATACTCCCACGTGATCCCCACCAAACTCCAGTGCAATGCGTACCCCCACCAAACTCTTCCTGTACCTCTGGGGGTACGCATACCACACTTTGGGAAACACTGTCATAGAGTGACAAAATCATGATGTTGGAAAGGGCATCAGAAGTTATCAAGTTAACTCATTTACACAATGTAGGATCCTGGGAATACAATTTGTCTCTGTGGTAGGGATGTGCACAAAAATTCATCACATTTGAAATTCATATGAATTCATTCAAATTTGGACATTCAAAATTCAATCAAATGTTGCTACAGTCAAATCTGGATCAAATGGGTACTTTCTGGCCTTTAATCTGGATTTTCTGTAGACCCCATTAATGGGGTCTACTATGGGGTCTTCTGCCAGAAAATCCGGATTAAAGGGAGCCTGTTTCCACTGGAAACAGGCAATGGGGTCCAAAGGAGGCTAGGGGGAGGGGATGCACCCATTGGGGTCCCCCTAAAACTAGGCTCCGAAGCCACTTCAAAGCCACTTCAAAGTCATTTCAAAGTCATTTTGAAGCCACTTCGAATTGACTTTGAATTGACTTCGAAGTCATTTCGAAGTCTGTGCAAAATAGCTCCAGAGTGCCTTTGAAGTCTGTTCTGATATTTGGAGTGAACTTCGGAGTGACTCCGAAGTGGCTCCGAAGTGGCTCTGAAGTGACTCGGAAGTGACTCGGAAGTGACTCCAAAGTCATTTTGAAGTTTACTCCGAAGATCAGCACAGACTTCAAAGGCCCTCCAGAGCTATTTTGCATAGACTTTGAAATGACTTTGAAATGACTTCAAAGTCAATTCGAAGTGGCTTCGAAGACTGCACCACCCTGCCCCCTGAAACACCTGGGGTAACGGACCAACCCCTTGGGGGTTGATCCGAATTCCCCACATGGGTGCAAAGCTGTTTCCACAGCAGGGGTGTTCCTCCCGTTGGAACACATTGGGTGCTTCCCTTAATCTGGATCTGTACCCATTCCTTAGATCCGGATCTTCTTATATCCGGATCTAAGGGCTGCAGTGGAAAAGCACCCTATAATACGGGATGTATAGGGGATAAAATGGGATGTATATAAAATCATGCAAATTTGAATAAGATTTGAATTGGATTTTCAGAAATTCAGATTTTTAGCATTCTAATCGAATCAAATTTTTGGATATTCAATTTGACTCAAATTTGAATGCAAAAAAATACATTCGTGCACGCTCCTACTCCAGATCTGCAGTTTCGATCCAACCCTGTACGATAAATAATTCATTCTTCTGGTTTTGGGTCTTTGCTTCTGAGACATTATTAGTTTCCTGGGAAACTTTACTCATTTATTTGGTTTTATTTTTTTCTCTTTTTGCCATGAGTATGTAGGAGTACCAGAGTCAGCCCAGTCAAGTTGTTCACCAGCTATATTTAGAAAAAGCCCTGCTTGCATTGTATTTCAGAAATTGGCATTTAGATGAGATTTGGATAAGCAGATAATCAATCATACCTGGATAATAGACATCATTGTTATTGCTTTGCAAGGTTTGCACTCTTTGATTTATGCAAGGGGTTTGTTTTATGGCACCTTAAGATTATTTGTGGCCAAACAATGTTGTTGTTTTTTAAACAACCAAGACACAAAGGCAAAGCCAGTTTTTTTTAAAAAAAATCACCAGTATGATTAAATCTGAACTTTTTTTAATCCTCATCTGGGATGGATTACATGGAGTTTAGCTGCTTCAATGGAAATCACCATGAAAATCATGCTAGATTCTGTTGGCAATCAGCATTAAATGGTGTGAAATGTTCTCTGTCAAATAGAATGCCTCTGTATTGATGAGAATACCACTGTGAAAACAGACCAGCATTAGCACATATTCTGGAATAAAGGGCAGATTAGTAACTTTTTGCTGAGACAATGCGTTCATCTGATTTAGCTTCCTTGATAAGCATAAAAATAAGGCAGTGGCTGTAAAGGCAGATGTTCTATATATTTAATGTATTACCAGAATGAAATGAAGAAGACGTATGCTTATCTTGACTCTGTCCTTCAGAAAAGCCACATTGTGGCATATGACTCCGTGTTCCTAGATAAACAGTATAAAGTGGGCATATTAGTCGAACACGCTATCTAACTGGCTCTGATTTAATCTTTTATAGTGGATGAACTATTCTGATGCTCCTCTCTTGTTTACATTGGTCCTAACGTACAGTAGAATGTGTTTTCCATCTGAGGAATGCCCTTTGTCAACAAAGTCATTCTAAGAAAAAATGTACTAAACACAAAATTGGGATATTTCAGGGAATTCCTTGAGGATGCAGTTACATGAAAAGAAAGATCCACTCTTTGTGTTATTTGTTCTCATTTTCAAGGAAAACTCATATTTAGGGTGTGCATGAATGTTTTTTGGCATTCGATTTGAAATGAATCAAATGTTCAAAATCCGTATTCCTACAAATAGATTGCATTTGAATGTGGTAAAACTGCCTGATATTAATCTATTCGTACAAAGATATGAACAGATAGGTATCTGATATGAATACATATCTGTTACATTTTCCCAGCTTAATGAATGTCTGAACTATTTGTACAAATGTCTTGAAATATTCGTATTTGTTCAAATGTTAGCGTATGAATAGCTTAACATTCAAGTTTGAATATCCACCCGAATTCGGCTGAATTTTGAATTTTATGAATATTCATGCACATCCCTATGCATATTAATGAAGGCAGTTGCTATTGACTCTGCAACCATAGTCTTGCTCCAACTTCTGGCTTTCCATGGAATTCAGCTACAGGTATGTGATTGTCTGATGCTGAATCAGTAAGGATGTGCACAATTCAGTTTGTATTCAGAGCTCTGGCCAACCAGTTCATGAATGTTTGCATTGAACTGAACATCGATTAAACCAAGCCAGTCTACCTCTAGTGAACATGAGCAATTTGTTCTAACAGTTATTGCCATTGAAAAGGGTTTTTTTCAAAGGAAATAACAGTTTTTTGTTTTCTTTTCAAACAAGTTTGGGAACAACAAACACAAACAATCATTTGTTTGATTAATTGGTTCTCCTTTGAACCAAACAAATGGGTGTTTCATTCAATGGTGGACTGAACTTCCCCATGTTCCAGGCTTGGATAAATTGTTAAAGTTAAAGGGAATTAAGCAGTTTAAACTAAAAAGTTGTGAAGACTTTGTGATCTCTGATGAAAGAGCATGTAGCAAAGAGGGATTCTCATGTTTTAGGACAAGAGTTACAGTTGTTAGCTGCTGCATATCTACTCTCTTATAGGGATGTTCACAATATTTTTTTTTGCATTCGAATGTGAGTCAAATAGATTATCCAAACATTCATTCAATTCGAATGTTTAGAATCCAAATGCAACAAAATCCAATTCGAATCAAAAACATCCAAATCTATTTGTTAGAATGTTAGTTTCAAATCTGAAGATACAAATGTCAACAACATTCATATGTGTTATACGTGTCTGTATGCATTTCATATGCATCTTGTTTTATCCCATATGCATCCCATTTTTCTCCTGTACTATCAGTGCAAATGCGTACAGATACGTATGAGACTCGTACAGATATGTACATATGAATATTTCAAATAATTCAAATGAAAGTTTCAGAACATTCAAAAATTGTTCAAAAGTTTAAATTTGAATGTGTAGACATTCTATTCAAATTCAATTGAATCTGATTGAATTTTCAATGTTTAGAACATTCTTGCATATTCCTACTCCCTCACCCTTGTTGCTGAAATAAGCGCAAAGCAAAGGAACCATAAGGAAAATAAGTGAGCATATGTTTTTGACAGGTGGTAAAGAGCATTGTGACTAATAACATTTGTGTCTTAGCAGTTGCTTTTGACTGCAAAGTGGCTTCTTTTCACTTGCAATCTGTGGGGCCAAAACCTGACTCTTTTTTATGATCCTAGATCAGCAAATGCTGTTCAAATGCTGTTAGTGAGAAACTACAAGAAAGCTTGCTGGGGTAACATCTGGGTTTCTAATTTTCTATTGTAATGAAACTGCATGAAACAGAACATTGTTCAGAGCTCTGCATTTTCTCAGAACCAGTTGGGTTATGAAACTATTGTTATGCTTTGATTTTCTGTCAAAGAACATCCAGCAAACGATCAAGATTACAGAAATTGAGCATGGAAATAAACCATATGGTATGGAATGTGGGAACATACAGAATGATGTAAAGGTGATCATCTAAGAATGTGGAAAAAATACTCTTCATGCCAATCAGATCAGAGTGTATTTGTTTGCACAGCTGGAAGTATTTCTGATATATTTACAGGTGTTACCACTCATTTAGATCATAGTCACTCTTTTTAACAGGTGCACCATGGCTTTCAGAGACTGACAAATGAAAGTTTCAATGCACTTACAGTAAAGAGAAGTTATTAAAAATAAAATTCCAAAGTGCTTTATTATGTGACACTGAGAAACCAAAAAACTGAGTACCCCCTCCGCCTCCAAAGGTACTAGTATACTTGAAATTTTAAATGCTGCTTTGGATGCTATAGTCATACAATTAGGGAAGAACAAAAATCCTTGGAGGAAGGACATGGAATCACAACCTTACTCAGCATATTTAATAGGATAGGAGGTTGTTCACCTATTGGAAAAGAAAAATAGAAGACTGGGAGAGGAAGGGTTGAATGACCTATTGTGAGAGTGCTAGCTGGGTCATTGATCCAATCCAACAGGACACTTCTTATGTCCTTAAGAGATCACAGTTAGCTGTCTAGGGTTTTTTCTAAATTTTTCTGCCCTTAGTCCAGATCAGGAGGTCTCAATTAGCCTGGCCTACTGATCCAGACTGCTGAAAGGCATGGGTTGAATTGGTACCATCTGCACCAATGGTACTCATCCAGATCAGCTTATGTCATGGCCTCTGAGGGCTAGGAGTAAATGTTCCGGACTAGGAATGTGCAAGAATATTCAAGGTATTTGTTATTCAATTGAATTTGGCTGAACTCAGACATTTGAACTCAAATTGAATGTCCAGACATTTGTTTTTTTAGTATTTAAATGAATATGGATGTTTTGAATTATTCATATGAACAATTCAGACACTCGTATGTACTGTATTTTCTGGCATATGAGACTACTTTTTAACCCAGGAAAATCTTCTCGAAAGTCAGGGGTCATCTTATACGCCGGCTATCATCTTCTTATATGGCGAGTATATCCCAAACTCTATATTTTAACTGGAAAGTTGGGGGTCGTCTTATGCGCCCAGTCGTCTTATATGCAGGAATATATGGTATATGTATACGTATGCATTGCATACTTATCCATATGCATCTTATTCGTATCTACACACATGTACGAGATTTATGTCATCAAATATATATTGAATATTTATACAAATAGATATTAGTGTATTCAAATTGGTATGAATTTCTGTACATTCATTTTTCTCTATTCATACAAATTTGGATAGTTGAATATTCTATTCAAATCAAATCAAATGCACACACACACACACACACGCACAAAAATCCATGCACACCCCTGGTATGTGTACTCTTTCTTAATCCGGATCATGCTGTGTCTAATGAAGACATAGCAGACCAGTGAGGGATCATGGCCTCATCGATTTGCATTTCATGCAGATCAATGAAGCATGGAAGTTGCTTCTTATGGTACTCTAAATCTTGTTCTGGATGGTGCATAAATTCAACCCAAACAGCCTTCATTTCACTTTCCATACTTCATGGTTTATTTATTTATTCATTCAGCATGTACTATGCTCATCATTCTAAGGTCCCAGGACGGACACACAGAGGTTTTTTAAACTATGATAAATAATTAAAATTAATTAAATTATTATTAGAAATAGCAATATAAACCTGGAATCAGTACAGTACAGCAGGGGAGAGATGGAAGACATGAAGCGATTAAGGCAGTGGTTCCCAAAGTTGTCTGGGTTACGACCCATCTAATATA
>MTQE01001134.1:14124789-14141925 GCA_014337955.1 Aspidoscelis marmoratus | reverse complement strand
TGTGGCCAGCAGACTGCTATCCTGAGATATATTCCAGAATAAAGCCAAGTACAGAAAGGGCCATATGCTTCACTGAACTAAGCTGAATCATGTGGTCTCTGTCTGCTGATGGTAGTATTTGTGACTGGCTTCATATCAAAGCTAACTCCAGCTTGCATGCTTTATAATAATGTGATGAATTTGGCCATGGAAAGCCAAATGACAAACTTCTTCTTATAGCACATCAGGGTGTAAAGACCCAGTCCACCAGAACAATCACTATCTGTGGCATTGTCTGCATGGTCTAAAGGGGCTACACCAAGAAAGGAACTGAAACATATCTGCCTGAGCCTATGAACTTAAGTACCAAAAATGGCCCATATCTGTGGCCACTTCAAGCACAATCATAGGCCTGAGGCCTATTTGCACTTAGGCCTCTAGCTAACAATTAGGACAGGTCTGGGACAGAACGTTCACTCTCTGAGATGGCTGGTTCTGCCCAGAAGCATCCTGGCCTGTCCCAGACCTGCCCTAATTGCGGCTGAGGCCCAACCCATCCCCGGCCTGAAATCTGATGTCAGGTCAGCATAGGAGTGGTATGCCACTGTGCACCCCTGTGCAAAATGCTGCAGATCAATCCCGGCAAGCCCCGGGACCTATCCAGACCAAGCCAGGGGTTCTAAAAGATAAGTGGAGAGTGGGGGGCTGGGGGGTGGCATGCACCCCTGAAGTGGAGTGGGCACCCAGGAAGCCCCTGCTGGGAACCAGTGCCCTGATTGGAGCAGCGACAGCCCATGGGACCCCAAGAGACCCCAGAATCAGGCTGCCAGCCAGCAGGCTGATTGTGGCCAATGGGGGCAGCCCGGGGCGGGCCATCCAACCCCTGTGGTGGTGGCAACTGGTATATGCTGGGGACAGCTGTAGCATTCGTACCTTGACCAGTAAGGGGCACACTGAGAATGTGTCCCTTACCAGCCAAAGCAAATGGTACAGCTTTTCCTCCAACGTGTACCAGCCTTAGTGCACTACAGCCATCCTGCTGTAGTGCAAAAAGGCCTCTGGACAGAAACTTTAACCTCAGAGGACTTTCATTCCTCAGCTTTGAAGCTTTGCTGGTTTGCTCTGCATCCTGCTCCTGGGCTAAAGCAAGTGAGCTACCATGTGTGCAGACTTTGCCTGTGCGATTCAGGCCTGGTCCCGTCATTTGGCAGAATGAGGCAGACATCTCAGGGGGCAGGTCTTGGAGGCACAGGTGGTAAGTTGAAATTCCATTGGCTATTTCCCCAGAACTCCCAAGTAATTGCTTAAAGGACAGAGTTCTAATCTATGTACCATGCCCTGTGCTTCCTAACGTCTGTTTCCCCAAGCTAATGATGGAAAAAGCTGCTCCATTGCAGTCCGGAAGTAAAAATTATACTGCCAGTTCAGTTGTTTTTGGTCAGCCATTTTTATATATTTACTGTTATTTAAGATTCCTATTTCAGAGCAGGGCTGTAGGTGGCTTAATTGAGGGCAGAGACCCCCTGGAGGGACCCCCTTTTAAATTAAACATTACATTCTTCTGCTGTGTCACAAATGGTTTTCAGGATGCACACAGAAGCTTCTGTTCCTTTGTGTTACCATGCAACACAAGGCGTCCTATCTGCATCCTTTCTGTGCTGTATCCAGTTTCCGTTCAACAGCTCAAAAATAACCACGCTGGTGCTTCAGCATGCCTACTTCCTTTTCTCTTATGGAGCTGAATATCTATCAAGTATCTTCCTGGGTTTTCCTATCTCTTCCTGTTTTAGCCTTGGGGGAGGAAAATGTGCTTGCTTTGAATTGATTTTCCTCATCATTTCCTATTTACACCAGTCCTCTTAGTGCTAAGGCAGGCAAAAACAAAATAAAACCCTGCTTCGTGCATAAATGAGTCATGCAGCTGCTAGCCCATAAAAAGCGCCAGCCAATTGTGTAGTGTGTTTGAGACCGAAATTCCTCATTGCTGTCAGGTGTAGAGGTTCCTGTTTGTCCTTCCTACCACCACCCGTGTGCTTCCCTGCTGATAATCAGAACACTGAAAACAAACATTTCCCTTTCTCTTAATGCTTCAAATAACTGAAGCAGAAAAATGTTCATTTAGCACAACGTAGGCTTGAAGGATAATTTGGAGTTCTTTTTGTTCTGATGTCATGGTAGGCATGGACTCCTCTGGCAGCTTAGGATAAAAACTCAGAGAAGGCAACTGCTGTAGAAATGACCACCATTTCCCTACACCGTCAATGCTCCAATGGCGTGCAATGGTGTTGGTGTTTCAAAAGGAATTCAGGGAAGAACTTTGGATTCACTGGAAACAATATTTCCCCCAAATTTTACCAGGGCAGCATGAGGGAGAAAAGTACACCAATCCTAGAAAGATAGTGCATTTTTAAAAAAATCCTTCTGGTCATTATCTGTCCCTTCCTCTTCAGCCATAGTCCCAAGATTTTTGGGCCTTTTTAATTTTTTTTCCTGGAATAGGAACCTGCCACCTGCATGTTGGTTGCAAACTATGGGCTGATTTGCACTTCGGCCTGTAGTCAACAATTAGGCAACATCTGGGGGAGAGCGTCTGCACCTAGAGGAGGCTTTTACAGCCTCCAGGTACCCCCTGCCTTCCCAGAAGTTGCGTAATAGTTGATTAGGTGTGGAGCACAAAATCATGCTCCACCAACTTCTCAACCTTCCCCCAAAGCTTACCTGACATGTCCAGCCATGGAGCATTTGCTCTTCTGCTGGATGAGGAGGTCAACAGAGCTGCCGCACAAGTGCACTGGCAGCTCTGCTGCCCTCCTGACACAACTGTGACTGCGCAATGGTGCAATGGTGTTGATGCATGTGAAGTTGCAGAGGGTGCCATAGTCAAGATGGTTACTCCCTGAAGAGGACTGGCCCCAGGATCAGTCACAGGTGAGTGACTGATCGCACAGGGCTTAGGCTGTAAGTGACTAGCACTTGCAGGTGTGAGCTTTGGTCAGTGCTGGGTGATTGCGCTCCTTTCCTGTCCAGCGGACATAAAGGGATATGTGAAATTGCCCTATGACATGCCCTGCCTTGAGTCTGCTGTAGTCTGCACTAGCATGAAGGTGGCAGATCCCTATTTCAGGAAATAATCCAGAAGGCTTAGTGCAGAAAGGGCCTAGCAGGACTTGAGACTTGACAATTTTTCTACATCTAATTCCTCTATCTTCACTATATTTAAATTTAGCAGATTGTAATTTTGGATAAGCTCCTATTATTAAAGACCGCAATAAGATACAACCTCCCCTATAAGTCTAAAACAAAAGTAAACTCTTGATTGATCCAGTTAAGTTCGAATTTTGAACTTTGGATCTGTTCATTCAAATTATCCAGACATTCTTATGTGTACAGGTTCGTACACGATGCGTACTTGAAGATCTACATCCTTGCCACATCCATATGCATTTGTATGGATCTGTACAGGACAAAAACAGGTTGCATGTGGGATAACTACGAGATGCATATGGATGTGTACAGATCCAGGGAAGATCCGTGTGTGCTCATACAAAAGTTGTTGACATTCATATGTGCAGATTCAAATAAAAAATTTGAACCAATAGGTTCGAATTCGGTAAATGCAGATCGAATCTTGTTAAATTTGAATTTAAAAGATTCAAATTGGATCAGATTTTTGGGTATTTATTTATTTATTTACATTTCTATCCCACTCCATACCCGAAGGTCTCTTCATTTGACTCAAATCGAATGTAAAAAAAAAAAAAAAAATTGTGCACATCCCTAGATCCAAGTTCTGGTTGTCGACCACTGATATTTAGCACTTCAAAAACAGCCTGGGGGGCTCATAGGTTAATCTGCGCTTTTAATCTGCTGTTTTAAAACTTATAACCCACCCTGAGACCTACAGGTATAGGGCGGGATACAAATATAAATAATAAATAAATAAATAAATACTTAGTCATAGGCTGCCCCACATGGAAGAACCCTCTGCCATTCCTCTTTAAATGTTCAAGCATTTTTTTTTGTCCTTTCCATTTCATCCCTATTATGTAACTTTGCAAAAGCAGATAGGAAATCTGTAGCATTGTGGAAGGTGTGAAAGTGAGACTCTGGAAATCTAAAAGATAACCATTTCTTAGATTCTCTGGAATTCTGCTGGTATAACCTTTTGATGTGTGGCTGATAATACCAAGGACAAATCCTCTCTGTGCCCTCATTATAAGATTTCTTAAAATATGCAAAAGAAACATGCGATCACTGATAAACGTTATAATCTTTTCCTTCTTATCAGTACTTATTGTGGACTTTATCCACTATTCTGCTCTGTAAAAATAGCATATTAACTAAGATTTTTCTTGTACTCTCTTCAAAGCATTCAGCAGGAAGAGAATATCACAGGACAAGTGGTTGAATTGTATTTCCCACTCTGTTTCGAAGAAGTGTTGGCATGGATGTAAGTTAACCAGAACATATACCCACTTATGGTGGTTTTGCCCAAAGATTAGTAAATTTTGAAGATTAATACACCAAGAAATAGAAAAACTTTTACAAATACAATTAGAATTCTCTCCAACTATATTTTTGTTACAAATAATGCCAAAGGACAATATAGGAAAAAACCAAATTATCTTATTACATTTTCTATTGTTAACCAGCAAAAAGATAATAGATAATTGGAAAGTGGTCGAAACCTTAACTGTTGAAACGTGGCATGATAAAATTGTAGATTTTGCTATTAATGAACTCATTACATTTCAATATAATAAATATATGGGCATAAAAAAATATATACTTAGAATTGTGGAAACCTTTTCTTGATTTTTTACCGTCCAATTGAGAAGCATTTAACAAATCAGAGACAGCCATTAAACTTCTGTTAGAATAATTATGAGTAATATAGAATTTTATTGTAATATAGTCTTATGATTTAGTATAGCAATAACCAGTAATCTTATAGATATATATAGCTGAGTAGAAAAAGTATGACATATACACAACCGGAATTAAAAAGTTATGAGTTTGTTATTTTGGAATTGTTGAGGTTATGGTAGAATGTATGGTTTTAATTTGTATAGGGAAGTGTTTGTTAAGTGTGAAGTTTCTAAATATTTGTACCATTGTTGAGTGTATTTTTAAAACTGAAATTAATAAAAAAAAAATAAAAAAAATTGCAGGACAAGCAAATCGCAAGTTAGTGTTTTAAGTGCAGTTAATCTTGATTCACTCCCCAATTCATTACTTTAGGACAAAGTGTCTAATTTAGAGATGTTCACAAATATTCATTATTCATACAAATTTATACAAATTTGGACATTCATACACAAATTGAATGTTATAACATTCACACATTAACATCCACATGAATATGAATGTTTTGGACATTCGTTCAAATAGTTTGGACATTTGTTAAACTGGGTAAGTTGGAGAACAGGGCATCAGTAACATCTGCAATGGATCCAGATTGCATTCAACATGGACTGAGAGTGGATTAAAAGTGGATTCAAGTCAGATCTTATGCTTTCAGAGTGTGGATATGTTACGGATGCGTATCAGATACATATTTGTTCATATCCGATACATATTGGATATTTGTATGAATTTGTACAGAGACATTTGTATCGAATAGAATCCTGCCACATTCAGAGGGGATATAGAGTGTTTTTCCACTGTCAGAAAGTACACATTTTTGCACCCATTAAGGACCCATTTGGGTGTGAGCCGGATGATCCCATTTCCACCACGGCACCTGGGGAAAACCGGATCAAATGGGTACTTTCTGGCCTTTAATCTGGATTTTCTGTAGAACCCATTAAGGGGGTCTACAATGGGGTCTTCAGGCAGAAAATCCATATTAAAGGGAGCCTGTTTCCATGCTTGTGTGGCAATGGGGTCTAGAGGAGGCTAGGGTGAGGGGGCACCCATGGGGGGGAGCCCCAAAACCTAAGCTTCAAAGTCATTTCAAAGTCATTTCGAAGTCACTTCAAAGTCACTTTGAAGTCTGTGCAGAATAGCTGCGGACCATCTTTGAAGTCTGTGCTGATCTTCAGAGTGAACTTCGAAGTGACTCCAAAGTGACTCCGAAGTCACTTCGAAGTTCACTTTGAAGATCAGCACAGACTTCAGTGGAGCTGTTTTGCACAGACTTCAAAATGACTTTGAAGCCACTTTGGAGATTGCACCCCCTGTCCCCCCCAAACACCTGGGGTGACAAGCAGAACCCTCATGGGTAGATCCGGATTTCCAAATGGGTGCTCCGGTGTTTCCATGGCAGGGAGGCTAGCACCCATTGCTATTGGGTGCTAGACCACCCATGGAAACACATTGGGTACTTCCCTTAATCTGGATCTACTAGATCTGGATTAAGGAATGTACCCATTCCTTAGATCCGGATCTTCTTAGATCCAGATTAAAGGAGTGCGGTGGAAAAACACTCATAGTCAAACAAAGATGGATTTTCTGAAAAGCACATCCCTAGTCTAATTGTCAGGCACACATGAGAAGTGTCTTTCACACAAGAGGTTTTTATATGGGGCCGGGAAGCTATCCATTTTGCTGCACTGCAGCTTTCATTTGACTTCAAATCAAGGCACATCTTCACAAAAAAATGGTGGTGATGCATTGTTTGGCCAGTAATCTGCCCACCTTTCCCTCTCTGTGATTGCTTAAATGGCCATAGCAATGGTTCCATTCTGTAATTAGTTATATTTCCTGCTGCTTGCTAGTGCTAATTTCCTTAATTCCAGGCCTCTGGAAATCTAAAACTCTGAATCCTGAATTTCTTTGTACAAGGTCATTAGCGTGCCTGCTAATTATTTTCATCTCTGCAGCTGCATACAGCAGTGCATGTGGATGGGTGTGTGTGTGCGGGAATTCATTATGTGTGAAATGGTGCCCACTTTAGAAAGTTTGCAAAGGCCCCTTCCCTCTGTTTCCTGTTAGAACAATGATTTTGGAAATAAGGAATATTGGCTTTTCATATATTGTAAATGAATAGGAGGAAGTTAGGTAGGTCACCCACCTATTGCTTATCCAGGTTTCCCACCAAACCTGGCTTGAAACAAATAGATGACTCCTGTGCTCAGAAATCAGCTACTCATTGCCCTGGCCCTTATGAGGCTTCAAGACCAAAGAAGTTACATACTGTGAATTGAGCCCTTTTTGCATTACAGCCAGAAGTTCAGTTAGGCTAAGATAGTTCTACACGTGTTCCTACCTTCCTACATGTGAATGGGGAAAGTGTTCTGAACTGTCTTAGCCTGAAAAGGCCAGATGGGGGGGGACACACCCCTCCCAGGCGTGACCGCAATTGGGTGAGGGAATACCAAGGGGTGGGCAGATCTGGGAGGGCCCTTCCCCACTCCCTGCAAGTTCTAGGGGACAGGATTGTGTCCCCTAGGGCTCATAGGGACCCAACCAGGATTCCACCCACCCCCTGGCCGGGGGATGAGCGTGTGCACACGTTCACCTTGCTGCTGCCTGTGCTGGGTCCAAGTGAGCTGGCTCAGGTGCTGCTGTGCTGCCGTGCATGCATTCATGTGGTGCAGCCTCTGATTGATTGGCCAGCCAGCCCACATGGACCCAGCACAGGCAGCAGGTAGGTGAATGTGCGTGCATCCCCAGGCCCTGGGGTGGGTTCCGGGGTGCTGTTGGGGTCCTGAGGGCCATCTGCGAGGCTGAGCTACAGCTTAGCCCTGCAGAGGCAGGCGATCTGCCCCGATGGGCCGAGGGATGACAGGCTGGTCCCGGTCTACTGAGGGAGCCCACATCCCCTGGCCCATAGGCAGCTGGCACTCTGACCTCTCCCTCTCCCCCAGAAGGGGTGAGGGAAGGCTGAACTGGGTGTCTCCCCCCCTGCTTCACTCCCGATGGGACTGAAGCAGCCAGGAGTGAGCCACCCTCCCCACCGATGCACATAACCACTCACCTTGCCAGCCCCGGGGTGTAATCTGCCATGGTCTGCACAGGTGCACACATTCCCAGTAGATGAGACGCACTGGGTCCCATCTACCGGAGTGCGTGTGGCTGCGCAGACCCACGGCAGAGCACACCCTGGGGCTGGCAAGGTGAGAGATTTGTGTGGGCCTGCCAGCTGTTGGGCCTCTTTCTGCCCAATTGTGGCAGGGTCTGTTTGTCCTGCAGCTGTCAGGGAGGGAGCTTCCCTCCCTGGATGGCCGGGGATGGCCAAACCATGCCAGACTATGTGTAGAGCCAGATACCAGGGACCTTGAAAATAAATATTTCCTTAAATCACCTGATCAGCTGCTATATATATTTGCTAGATGTCATCAAGTTATAGCTGACTCTTTCTATCTATATGGATCAGCATCTTCAAGACTGACTTGGCTTTTACATTCCTTTTTAGGTCTGTTGTAATTGACTCTATCCATGTACCACCGTCTTCTTTGTCCTGCTTCCACTTTCCCAAGTATCACCATGGTCTTCTCATTATGTGCCTGAAGTATGGCAGTTTAAGCCTTTCATTCGTCTGTCTTCCGATTATGGTTACCATAATCATACTGAACTGAGTGAACATCCCTTTAAAAAAAAGTTGCCTATTTAAATATAGCTTCCTCATTTAGGTTTCAGTCTGACTCCACCACAGAGCAACTGGATGACCTTGGGCTAGTCACAGCTCTCTTCCTGAGCTCTCAAAGCCCCACCCATCTCACAGGTTGTGGGGAGAAGAACAGAAAGCTTTGTCAGTCACTTTGAGTCTCCTTAAATGGGTAAAAAAAGCAGGGTAGATAAACCAATTCTTTTTTTTTTCTTTTAGGCTGTTCCACCCTTTGCTTCTTCTGGCCATGTGATGCTCCCTTCCTCCAGGTGCATAAAAGAAGGCTGTATTCTTTAAAATATCACATTTTTTAATGCCAGGAAAATCAGGAAGAGGTTGCAGCTTGAGCTATAACTGCATGGCAAAGTAATTTATGTCATTCACTTTTTTAAAACTGCTGTTTAGCATGCTTAGCTAAGTATTTCTAAGAAAGAAAATAACTTCACTCCTTGTTTATAATTTTTCTAGAGAATTGCAGGAAGCGCTGCAGTTGGGGAAGCTGAAACTTTCTTTATGAAAAAGATACTTCCTGTTAAACATTCTCACTGTATTAACTTTCTATTGTTCAGATACGTAAACAGTATATTTACAGTAAGGAGGTAGGAGGTGTCCTCGTGTGTGTGCATGTGTTTGAGGGAGAGAGAGAGAGAATTATCCTACATTCTTTAAATCTTTGCCAGTCATAAGAATAGAACTGCAGAATCAGGTCTATGAGAATTTATGAACAGAACTAAAACAAGTCATACAGGTGTTTTTAGAGGCTTCATGAAAGAGTTGCCACTAAACACAAAATGTGAATATGAGGAAATTTTCTTATCACTTTAGTTTATTGATAAGTGGGTTTATGTCCTGTTGAATTCAATGGAACTTAACATCTAAATAGATACAGAAAGGATTTTGTTCAATATCTTTCTTCTGGAGCACTGTTCCAGAGGGGCTCCTTATAGTAAAATTAGCAATATTTAATTGATCAGTTGAAATTCAACTTAACTATGCCCATGGCCTAAGAAAATAACATGACTTAAAACAGCAGCAAAAACTTCAACTTTACTTTGTGAGCATAAGATTAATAATTTCATATTATAATGCAAGGGTCATTCATCTAACAGGAAAAAGCAAAGTAAAGCATGAGCACCATTGATAACAAAGAGGAATGAACCCTTTGACTGGAAGGAGAAATACTGAAGCTGAAGTTCAGGTGCTTTGGCCACATCCTTCCCTGGTGCTGGGAGGAATAGATGGCAAAAGGAGAAAGGAATGGCAAAGGATGAGATGATGGATGGATGGATGGATGGATGGATGGATGGATATAGATAGATTACCTTGTGACACCGCTCCTTTGTCCTAGGCCTTCTGGTTCTTCATGCACATCTTCCACTCTGATGCACCCCCTTACCTTTTGGGAGGCCACGTTGGTGTCTCGCCTTGGCTTATTTTGGCACTTCCCAAAGGCTGAAAGGTACTTCTGGGACAACCTCATGGAATCCCCAGATTTTTTCTATGATAATAGTAAAATAGAAACTTTGTCCTTAATAGAGCTCTTGAAACAAGAACAATTGAGGTCCCTTTCATATATAACTTTACGAAAAATTGTACAAATAATCAAAGGTCAGTGTAGCAACACCACATTCCTGCTCCTGCATTTGTGCAATGCCTATTTGATTCAATACCTGTTGATACATAGCCTACAGATATTCTGTAGGTGTTTTAATGCCCTGTACTACAGGTTAGTTATTGCTAAGGCAAGATGGAAAACTTGAGATTTGCTGTCACCTGAGGAAGGAGTGTAGTCAGGACCATGGACAGTGCTAAAGGTGCTGATCCAGGAATCAGGAGCTATTACGGAACAACAATTTATTGTTGCTTTGAAGTACTTTCAGAACTGAAAGACAGATCTGGAAAGTTATTTTGAATAATCTGTCTTTAGGATGTTGGCTTTTTATTTGCATTTTCCAAAGTGAATAACCATTTTCAGTCCAGAGACGGAATCATCATACACACATAAATACAGTGGTATATTGTGAAATACACATATGGAAATACACAAGTACACCAGTGGAAACAGTATAAACTAAACAACGTATAGGTCTATAACAAGGAAGAAGAAGAGCTGACTTTTCTACCCTGCTTTTCTCACCCATTTAAGGGGACTCAAAGTGGCTGATGAAGCTTTCTATTCTTCTCCCCACGACAGAACACCCTGTGAGGTAGGTGGGGCTGTGAGCTCAAGAGAGAGCTACGACTAGCTCAAGGCCGCCCAGCGAACTTCATGGAGGAGTGTGGAATCAAACTCAATAGTATACCTAGATAAGAGTCTGGCTCCCTAACCACTAGACCAAACTGGCTCTTTTTTTTAGATTTTCGGATGTCAACAACATTTGTATGTGTACATATGCATCTTCCCCACATCTGTATGCATCCATACACATTCATATGCATCCTGTAGTTATCTTGTATGCAACCCATTTTTGTCCCATACTTTTCCGTACAAATGCATACAGATGCGGGAAAGATGTAGATCTTCAAGTATGCATTGTGTACAAACCCGTACACATATGAATGTCCGGATAATTCAATCAAATAGATTGAAAATTGAAAATTCAATTTGAATGTTTACATTTGAATTTTGGGACATTCTATTCCAGTTTGCATGTCAAAATTGGGCAAATTTGATCAGATTTTGAGTGCCTACGAATATTTGTGCACATCGCTAGCATGGAGTACTTTATAGGAGGAGAATAGGATTTAGCATAATAGTTACCTTTCCATCAAGAGAGGAGTAAGGAGAAAATCTGATTCCTTCTGAGAAAAATCTCAAAAGTCCCTCAGACATGGTAGTGAGTGGTTCTCATGTTTTCATCCCATTTCTGGTCAGCATTCCTGAAAGCCACCTCTAAACCTCCTCAGAGTTGTTGTTTTTAAACTGTGTATGAATGAAGCCTCGGTCAAGACCATGAGACCTGTACACAGACATCTGCCAGGGTCACCTGGTATATTTGAAAGAGCATCTGAAAACATTAAAACAAAATGGCTAACCAAAAGAATCCTCTTATGCTGACCATGATGAAAGGATCTTCCTCAGTGTCTCCCACTTCTCCACACAGTTTAAGCACAGTATAACCCTTTGGTTCCAAAACTGAAGGGTGTGACTCAAGTGATTTCTGGTGACAGTTAGCAGGAATTAAGTACAAATGCAGGAGAATTCTAAGTAAAACACACAGACACTAATATATAGCAGTTGTATCCCCAAAGACCAGCTGCTGGGCATTTAAGTAAAGACAGTTTTACAGTACTCATGTCTTTCCTGAGGGCTTCCCATGTCTACTTGTAAGAATAGACTACTGGACTAGATGGGCCTTTGGCTTGACTGAGTAGTGAATTTCTACATCCCTGGGAATAACACGTCAATAAGAATCAATAAAAACAACAGCAGCACATGTATTCAAATTAGAGTTGAATAAAAACATGTTTGCCTTCTGGTGTAAAGTCCTTAACTGCAAGGTTTGATGTGCAGGTAATTTACAGTGTGGGACCAGCCACACAGCAAGACTCCTCTTGTGTTCCTGGCAAAAGAGCAATAGATTCTTCATGATGTTTGGAGCCCTGTGATGATAATTGAATTTTTTTTTAATATCCATCTAGCTTCTAAACAAATATTTATTGCAATTGACTACAGACTCTTGTTTCTGTTTTTGTCCATTTCTGCCATTAAACATGAAGTGGTTAGGCTAGTCTAACAGCCAGTGTTTAACATGGGTATCAATTGTATTGAAGTGTTCTAACAGCAACCTATGTCCTTGTATTGATGCAGCAATAGAAGAGAAGCAACCCAAGTAATTTACAGTCAGTATAAGCATGAAGAAGGTCTCCAGAAAGTTAAAGGTGTTGGGATTCTGGCCTTTTATTCAGCATTGAAGTCACATGACATGGAATCCACACTTGTATATTGATAACCTGCCGTTCCTTTCAGCAGTGTGAAGATGATACAATACCTGGATGTTTTCTTGGAAAAAGGACAGAAATGATCCTAAAATCAATGGGTTTGCCTCCACTTGACCCAACAGGCATGTATGTAAGTAAGATTACATATGCATATACATATATGGGCACACAAACGCAATCAACTTGTTTTAAAATAACACATTTATTTTAACTGTATTCTAAGGATTAAATAGAGGGTTGGAAAAGTCCCAAATATTTTATTTCATTTCATTTTACAGTCATAACATGTTTTTGCACTCTTCCTCCTCCTTCCTTACAGACAATCCCATTACAAGCTGGGAAAGAATACTCTTAGTGTGGAACAAGGTCCTTCACATTCAGCCTCCACACTGGCTCCTTCAGGTGGTTGGCAAGTTTCCTCTGAAGATTCCCATGGCTAGGAATTAAAGTTCCTGACCCTCAAAACTGTCAGTTGCTGTACTTCAGTGGTACATTTTGTTCCAATGGCAAAACATGCCCCTGCAGGATACTGGACCACAAGTGTATGCTGTCTCCATGACTCTGTGGTCTGGTATATCACCCCTTAATCTGCATGGAGACCACTTAGACCTCCTGAAAGTGGTCTACAGGCATACTAGGAGATGATATATCAGACCACAGAGTCATGAAGACAGCACATGCCTGAAGTCCAGAAGACCAAACCAAGACATCTTAGTCTGGTTTGTTCTCCTTATCCTGAGCAGATGAAGCATAATAAATGGAGGCTGAGCTTCTCTTAAACCACCCCAGTATGTGGAACGCTTCCTGATCTACACTATTGGCAACTGCGGAAAGACTGATAGATTTCTTAAGTGTTTTCATTTCTGCTTTGGATGAGGGGATGTGTTTGAATGTCCCATACAAATGTGTAAAATTTGTACAGATCAGTCAGTCAGTCAGTCAGTCAGTCAGTCAGTCAGTCAGTCAGTCAGTCAGTCACTCACTCACTCACTCACTCACTCACTCACTCACTCACTCACTCACATGTATGCTATAAATTTGTTTTAAATAACATATTTATTTTATCCTGCCTGTCCTCTAAAGAAAAAACAGAGGCTTGGGCACGTCCCAGAGAATTAATTTAATTTTATACTCATGGTTTTCTGGGGAATTTCCTTTCTGCTTCTGGACAGCATGTGTTTATTTTCCATATCAATGCATAAAATATGCATAAATGTTTCTATTTCTGCCCTGCCCTGTACTCTGAGGTTTCAAGGCAAATTATAACAGTTTGTAGTTTCACTAGTTCAATCCCAGTTTAGATGAACAGATTTATTTATTTATTTATTGAATTTTCATCCCGCCGTATTAACCGAAGGTCTCAGGGCAGGTTACAACAATTTAAACCAAATGTAAAAATGAACATTTTAAAAACAATAACTGTTTCTAAAGGTGTGGTGAAAAGGCTGTTTGCACTCAGCTGTCATTTCAAACACAAAATACATCTGATAATGATGGACCATTCCTAGCTCAAGGCAGATGTTACAGATATTTTCAGTGTCAGGAAACCACAATAACGTGGAAGAGATAAGATTCTGTTTGGAGACCTTGCTCTCTGAAATGCACTTAGTTCAGTGAGACAAAGGTGAGGTTTCCAATGAAAGATTCTCCCTTGGCATACTGCAATCTTCTCGTCACAACAACTGGATGAAATAGATGAGACTGGAGGAAATGACTAACAAATTGCTAAATCATAGTTTGCAAGTAATTTAGACATGATCTTGGTAGCTCCTAGCATGCCCAAGTGGCTTTTAGAAGTCATCTGGTGGACAGAAAAGTCTTTAGTGGGGCCTGGTAGAGTGTTCCATGAGTGGCCTGGTGTCTCTAGCTAGGCATGGCTCTGCTGGCTTTGGTGGCAGCATCCTTGGGCATTTGAGCAGACAGGCAAGGGAGGGGAATTATGGCTGGCTTCTGGAGGTCACAGGGAGCTTGAATGTATAGGAAGGGTGGATGGGAAGTGACTCAGAAGCATGACACCCCTTATCCTTCTGGCAGAACGGATAGTAGAGACTGGGTGTACCAAGTGGCAAGGAACAGTGAGAAAGAAGGTGATAATATAGCTCTTGAGCCATCCTGGATGGTGTGTCTGTGGGTGTGCAGAACTGAAATGCAGAGAGGGAGACCCTCCCATTGCTCTGCTTCCTGTCTTCTTCTCTCCTGATCCTAAGTACTGGGAAGTCTGCTGAAAGTACTGAATATGGGGAAGTCAAAAAGGTTGGTCATCCACACTGAGATGCCCTATCCAGCACTAACCCCCATGCCACCTTTGAAGCCTATACCAACTTCAGATCTGGCACTGGGGACTCCAAATGCTCTGATGTTGAAGTCTACTAGTAAACTGGGCTAGGACATCAGTTATGGCACTTTAGCCCAGTCTATGCTCCATCCTGTGTGGACAGAGCATGCTGGGAGGAAGCAAACATGAAATAATCACTCATGGATGACTCAGGAAGTTTGGGTAAGATGCGGTGGGACCAATCAAGTTCTGCAATCTTGCTTTCCATGTGGTGAGTAACTGGAACAGCTGGTGTACCTTCTGACTGACCAAGGGTCCGGGTAGCCCTAGATTACTTACCCTTTATCGTTCCAAGTACTCTAGCTGGACATGTAGTGTTGGGGCACACAGACACTATGGAGCCCATGACTCAATTATATCCACACAGATTGCAAGGCAAGGGATTCTGAGCAGCTCTTTCAGTATTCAGCCATTTTTACAGGCTCTCTGAAAACTGGTTTTCAAACCAGTCACTTTGGTATATTTCCCTGTAAAGTTACTGACATGAATTCAGGAAAAGGCCCTTGATAAAATGACTCTCCTTCTGTGTGTCTGTATACATATGTGTGTGAAGGTACTCTACAAATTATTATAAGAATGTAAGAACATGGGAGGACCCTGCTGGATCAGGCCACAGCCCATCTAGGTCCAACATCCTGTCCCACACAGTGACCCACCAATTGCTTATGTACATCTCAAGCAGGAGACAAAGGCAAAACCATCACCTGCTCTCAAGTCCCTGACATCCAAGAATTCGTCTAACCCTTCCTTAAAGCCACCCAGGCTGGTTGCTCTTATCACCTCTTCAGGCAGCAAATTCCATAGACCGATCACCCTCTGGGAAAGAAATACTTCCCTTTGTCTGATCTGATTCTCCTACCCATCAGCTTCATAGAGTGCATCCTGGTTCTAGCGTTGTGTGATAGAGAAAATATATTTTCTCTGTCCACCTTTTCTGTATCATGCATGATCTCATATACTTCAATCAGGTCCCCCTTTGAATGCTGTCTTTCAAGTCTGAGAGGCCAAGGTATTATGGCACAGTATAGCCAAAAGCAACATAGGTCAGCCTGCATAAGCATATTTCTTTTGTAGTCCCAGGAATAGCTAAAAAATACCAATACCTGCCTAATGATTGGGCAAGTCCCAGAACTTTTCTAGTCTCAGTTTTATGCCTGGTGCTTACAAGACACAGTTAACTTTGTATTGACAAAGCTTTAAATTTATTGAAAAGGCATAAATCAGAGTAATGAGATTCAAATATCTGTTAATATTAATGGGGAAATCTTTTGGGAGACATGGTGCAAAAACAAATAAATCAAAGAAAGACATGCCCTATATGTTCATATAAGTGATGAGTCTAGTTAAATAAAGAAAACCACTCTTTTATTTGTTGATATTTACGAATTCTTCTGTTTCATTTCTTCTTTTTCTGTGAAACCATGCAGACCTTCCCCTCCTCCAGATCAGGAAAGCTCACCTAACCCTTGAACCCAAGGAGTGGAATTAGACACAGCAAAGATGCTTGAGTTTGGGAAAGCATCAGAAAGAAGAAAATAATTATTTTTTTGATATATTTTCAATTTAGTCCCTCAAAGGACAAAATGCCTTATGTCTTTACTCATTCGATGACACAACAACATTGAAAGAGGAGCCCAATTCACCATAGAGTGTGTTGCCACTTAGCTTATTTAGTCCTCTTTTGGACCCTTTTTTTAGTCCCAAAAGACTATTTTTTAATCCAAATGAATCCCTGCAGATTAATCTGTATATAGACCTTCCCACTCACAAAGAGGAAATCTGAATATAGCTATTCCCAGGACTTCTAAATCCCCACCCCCACCCAGTGGAGCTATGCAGCAGTTAGGAATAGAAAGCACCTTGGAGCCAAGTGGAGGTGGGGGAGGTGGAGGAGGTGGGGGAGGGAACCAGGGGAAATGCAGCAGCCACCTGCGAGAAGCCCTGCTGGAAGGAGGGAGGGAGGGAGAAAGAGAAGGAAGGTGAAAAAAGAAGGGGAAGAAGAATGAGCGAATGGATGCAAAGTTGGTGAATTGGGCAGCAGGTGGCGGTGGGCGCTGGGGGGAGGGATGGACCGACTGAGCACGGTTCTCTCACTCTCGCTCACTTGTGGGCTGAGTTTCCTGTTTGTTTTGAAGTTCCACCCTGTACGAACACTTCAAAAGCCACAGGACAACACAGGCACAAAACTTGGTGAGCTGTGAGACCCCACCCACATGTGGCTGGCATTGAGCAGGAATCTGCAGGCCCACCTCCAAAGGTCCGGGAGCATTCCCATCAAGAAAAAAAACTATTATGTGGCATATCAGATAACAAAATTGTTGGAACTAGA
>MTQE01001134.1:14095987-14114644 GCA_014337955.1 Aspidoscelis marmoratus | reverse complement strand
ATTATTATTATTATTATTATTATTATTATTATTATGTAAAAACAGTAGTTGCACACAGCAAACAAGCTCACTATGCTGGATTTTGTATTATATCACTAGTTGGGCACTTCCCAAGTACCTAGGACTGCCTGATGTATTGGCGAATTATGCGAGCAGACCCCAGTAAAGTGGCTTTTTGTAGTTGGCAGATGGATATCTTGTCAATGCCAATGGTTTTTAGGTGCCTCCTGAGACCTTTGGGCACCGCGCCCAGTGTGCTGAGGATGACTGGGACCACTTTCACTGGTTTTTGCCAGAGTCGCTGAAGTTCAATTCTCAGGTCTTCATATCTGGTGAGCTTCTCCAACTGTTTCTCCTCAATTCTACTGTCACCTGGAATATGATGATGATGATGATGGTGATGATGATGATTAACACTGAGAGAAATAAAAAGTTTATATAAATACTGTCCTCATCTACTATAAAGATCACTTGGTTCACCCCAGACTAAACCTGCTTCTAATATTTGGGCTTGAAGCTGAGTTGTTCTATGACCCCATTTTATGTTGGAGGTTACCACAATTTAACAGTGAAAGAGCTAGATCAAGTGTTACACAGTCCTTTGGGTTCTACAGTGACAGATGTGAGTCAGACTATGATCACATCACGTTTGAACTTCCATGGTGGCCTCTTTGATGTGACCCTTAAGAGGATTCACCACCTGTGTTGCTTTTCCGTAGCATTTAGAGTGATGATTGGTTCATCAAGAAAACAAGTAATCCAATAGGGTCTTAGGGGAAATGCTGAGCAAAAATGTGCTTCAAAGGAAGTTTTGTTCAAAATATGCTAACAAACAGTATATAGAAAATATTCTTCACTGCATATATGCAGTCAGTACAATCAACCAACATAAATATCATTGCAAAACGTTGACATTTAAAGATAGCAGAAAACAGCCTTTCTATGCGTTTTAGATATTGTTTAATGCTAATTTTGTGATACAGGTGTCAAAAGGCAGAACTGATCGTATCAACTTCTTTCTGATAATCTAAAAGAGACTAGACTAAACTGTGAGCCAGTTTGGTGTAGTTGCTAGGGAGCAGACTCTTATCTGGGAATTCTAGGTTTGATTCCACCCTCCCTCATGAAGCCAGTTGGGTGACCTTGGGCTAGTCACAGCTCTCCTTCTGACCTCTCACAGCCCGGCCTTTGTCAAAGCTTTGTCAGCCACTTTGAGTCCTCTTAAATGGGTGAGAAAAGTGGGGTAGAAAAACCAACTCTTCTTCTTTTAGAATAACTTTTAGTAGAGAAAATGATCTTTATCATTAAGTATGTTGATCTCAAAATTGTTTCTCTATGCTTTCCCTAGATACTGTCTCCATTTTGTTATTTTAAATCTTTTTTTTAACAGTGGTGTTGGCCAGTTGAATTGCTAATATGCTGCATAATATTTCCACCATTCTGTTAACTAGGTAGATACATAGATAGAAGTCAATTATTGTATCAAAAGCCACAGCAACAGATTGAAGAAAAAGAGAAGTAAATTCATCAACAGCTGAACATAAACACATTTCTTAACTGGAAAACCTTCAATGAAAAGTACCCATTAAAAACGAAAAGAGAAAAATTGGTAAGCATAAGCATATTCCATATAAAGTATTTCCCTTCCCAGTAAGGGAAGGGCCTTATTTCTAATTTCTCAAAGGAAAATAAATCTCTCTCTTTTTTAATATGCATTCTGGGCCAGTGAAAAACATCACCAGCTGGTTTCTTGACAGATGTACTCACTCTTCAATCCCTACTGTTTCCCAAGTTCTGAAATGTAAACATTCCTTCCCCTCAAAAGGCAGAAGTGGGCATAGGGTAAAAGCAGGTAGAGAGGGAGTTTAATCTAAGGTTCTTTCTATATGGGATGTTGTTTTGTGCTGGGAAAGGGCCCATGGGCCTCCTTTATGCATGCTAGTGTGGGATACACCTTCTCCCATATTGACCTGCCTATATCTTAAGATCTGGAGGCCCTCCTCGTTGTCCCACCACCCTCAGCAGCTAAGCGGTAGGCACCCAGGAGAGGGCCTTCTCAGTGATGGCCCCTATGCTATGGAGTAGTCTCCCCCTTGAGGTGTGTCTTTCTCCTTCACTGTACACATTTAGGAAGGCAGTGAAGATGCATCTCTTTGCCCTGGCCTTTGTGGATACACTTTCCCTTCCCACTTGCAGACACTACTGTTTTAATGATGTTAAATTTTAGATGTTGTTACCCATCCAGAGACCTTCTGGTATAGGGTGGGATAAAAATGTAAATAAATAAGTAAACAAAATAACAGAGGCCCCAACCCCTGTTCTCACTCAGAGTAGACTGTACACTGGGCAAGGGCATCCTAGCCCAACTGACCAGTAGTACTTGAAATCAAGGTCCATTTGTATGCTAGATCCCTGGAAAGGTAGGCTGTGTGAAGACGTTGCAAAGCTCCAGATTCCAATATGTGAGGGAGGGCATTCTGGTGGGGCTGCCAAAACAGTACCTGCCCTGGGAACTCTGAAAGTCAAGAACTATCATTCCTGGCTTTTGGAGGTTCCAGCACCAGCTCTGAAGCTGACACAGCCAATGGGAGCCAGTAGCAAGGATGATGTAGGATTACCCTGTTCCACACCACTGGCAGTCCATCTCAGCCTTGGGTAGTGCACTCACTCACTCATCTCTTCTCGCTGTTCTGCCCGGACTGGTGGGAAAATTTGAATCTTCTTTATACTGCGCAGTGAGTGTTGTTAAATCAGCATTAAGGTAAGTGTGCAGTAGTGAATGGATAATGTGCCGCCATGATGACCCATCGATCACCATGTGTGACTCCCCAGTTGTGACTGCAAATTCTGCTGTCCAGTATAAACAAGTCTGGACACAGCCAAAGGGTATAAACGTAAGCATTCTGACCAGAGAGGCAGATAGGCAGTCCAATCAAGAGTAAGGTATACTGAGCTAAACCCCTGAGCTGAATAAATCACTCTTGCTTCTAGAGCCAAGTCAGTGCATCACAGTTCCAGATAATTTCAACTAACTTATGGTGTTTTCTTATTTATTTCATTCCGAAAACAGTGAAGGTTTTTTCTCTCTTTTAAATGATGAATTGCCATGCAGTCCAGCTTCAAACCAGTGCACCAGCTGTCAGATGGCAGTAACTTTTGATCTTTCCATTCCCCAGATCATACTTAGAACAGTGACCTAGAGATCAAGGTCAGCCTACCTCAAATCCCGTGAGCCACCCTTTCTCCTGCACCATAAGATTTGTGTTACTTTGAACAGTTGTCTGGCCACTGTAGGGGTGCATACCAACATTCTATTACCTCCCCAGGTAGTGACCAAAACAACTATGCACCCTCTCTTAAAAGACCTCTTTGAATCTGACAGAAAATAGGTTAGAACTTCTTTGTGAACGTTGCAATCGAGTAAAATTTTGGACTTAGCTTTGAAAATCATCCCTGCAGAAATCAAAGCAGGTTTAGGGTGGGACGAAGGTCATTTTAATACAAAGCTAGAATAAGCTCAGCTGAAATAAAGAAGGATGGCTGCACAGTGAATTGCCCTGTTATTAAAACAAAGAGATGGGGAGGGGGGAGATAAAGAAATTGAAAACACATTAGAATTCCGGATAAAGGGCTGATTACAGATGAATATGTAAAAGTGAATATTAAGAGGATTAAGCAGAACTGAGTACCAGTGTGATATTCCAGAGGGGAATCCCTAGCTCAAATACAATCCCAATCAGTCGTACCCAAAGGCAATTCCCTATTTCAGTGTGTCGACCCTACTAGAGAGGGAACTCAGAGACTCTGGCCATGGGTAACAATAAATATTAAAGCCTTTATTATCAATGTTTGATAGAAACATGAAAAATTAATCCTTGTGTACAAATTATGTTTCTTCGCTTTGTGACAGCATAGGGTGCATTACAATATAGTACTCCAGATGCTAAAGTGTATGATTACCATTACAATTACTTTTTAACAGGCAGACAAAGAGATAATTATATTTTTCACAACTTTCCTGTTGCTACTGTTACCACAGTGAGTAATAGAAAAGAGAGCTGGCAGCTCTGTAGTTGTTTCTGTATCAAGGTCAATAGTATAACCTGGTACATTTTGCCTTAAATTTTAATTTCTGTTCTATTTCATTTGCCATGTTGAGGGTATGTTCAGCATTTATTTACCACAGTAGCACTCAATTATTTAGAAACAAGTATTATCAGTGAGTTTGGTATATAAATTCTTAAATAAATTCTTAAATAAATAAATAAATGCAAGCCATAGCTGAAATTACAGTGATTTTGTAAAGAAGAGTTTTACTGAAACATTTTCTAAAAATGTCACAGTTATTCTGGAAGGGGAGTATAGATGTGCACCAATTTTTTTTTGCATTCGAATTCGAGTTGAATCGAATATCCAAACATTCAATTTGAATGTTTAGAATCCAAATGCAACAAAATCCGAGTTCAGTCCAATACATTTGAATATATTTGTTTGAATGTTAGATACAAAAAGAACATTCGTAAATGTTATACGTATCTGTACGCATTTTATATGCATCCCATTTTATCCTGTATGTATCCCATTTTTGTCCGTTACTATCAGCACAAATGTGTACAGTACAGATACATATGAGAGCCATACAGATATGTATGTAATACATATATATCTGTACATTTTAATGTTTCAAATCATTTGAATGAATGTTTGGAACATTCAAAATTCATTTGAATGTATAAATTTGAATGTGTTGACATTCTATTCCAATTCAAATGTCCACATTCGATTGAATTCAATCGAATTTTGAATGTTTAGAACATTTATGCACATCCCAAAAGGAGAAACAATAAAACACCTTAAGACAGTGTTTCCCAAACTTTTGACATATGCGTACCCCTTCTATAATTTTTGTAACGCTGAGTACCCCTCATAAAAAACATTAGGGATAAAAATTGTATTTTATAAAAATAATCACAATCAGTGGAAATTACTAAAGCACGATAACAGGCACCCGAAACTAACTATTAAAGAAGTAAGTTGTCTCTGTAACGAGGTGCAGTATATTCACGCCGTGTCACGCCTCACAAGACCATTAGATAACACTGCAATTCTCTGGCGTTTAAACAGCTCCGCAGCTCAACGTCAATTGTTAATGCTCCAGCAGTTTAAAAATGGCCAAACCCGAGGTGTGTGAAGGATGTGCAGAAGTTCCCGCCATAATGAGTTGTGATACGATGTACGATGGCCCCAGTTCCCGTGTAAAAACTGTGATACGTGCCTTTTTCTTTCCTTGTTCTGTGGGTGCAGCTAAGCACGGTGCAATGGATATTCCCACGTGATCCCCACCAAACTCCAGTGCAATGCGTACCCACACCAAACTCTTCCCGTACCCCTGGGGGTACGTGTACCACACTTTGGGAAACACTGCTTTAAGAGATGACATTGTTGTTTCATTATAGTTACATGCTACCCTTCCTTCAAAGTCCCCCTCTTTGTTCTGCCCCCTTTTGACTCATAAGGCAGTTGAAGAGAATGGCAGTGATTGGCCCTAAGTCACTCAGAAAGCCTCACGGATAAGGACTGATCAGGGGTTTATGTCTTATGGGGGTTGTATCATGCCAGTCCTAAGGTTCAGTGTGTTTTGAGTAGGGATGTGCACAATTTTTTTTCTTGCACTCTCATTTGATTCAAATTGAATACATTCTAATCGATTTGTTTGAACGTTAGATACAAATCTGAAAATACAAATGTCAACAACATTCATATTTGAAGATATGGATGTTGACAACATTCATATGTGCCATATGTATCTGTACACATTTTGTACGCAAATGCATACAGATACATATGAGATGCATACAGATATGTGTGTGTACACTCCTATGTGTACATTCGTATCTGTACGTTCAGATCATTCAAACAAATGTTTCAGAACATTTGAAATTTGTTCGAATGTTTAAAATTGAACGTGTAGACATTCTATTTGAGTTCAAATGTCCACATTCAACCAAATTCAATAGAATTTGAAATGTTTAGAACATTCGTGCACATCCCTGGTTTTGAGAAGGCTTCACCACTCAGAGTGGGGTATTGCTGCACTTGGAGGTGGATGCTTGCCATATGGGGCATCCTGAACAGATTCCAGGTTGTATGGAATGGGGAGATATGGTTGGAGGTTTCCAGAGGAGGTTGACAGCTTCACGGCACAGGGCTATTTTGCTGTCTTACAAGGACAGGTGATTCTTCTTATGGGTGACCCAGCGATATCTGCCTTTTTCTTTTGAGGAGTAAAGCAATATCTCACAACAACAAAAGTGGCAATATCTTCACAGAAAAGGGGTTAAAGAATCCCTTGAAATTATATTTTCTATTGCATTCTTAAAGACATAGGGCTCCCATACTGTTTAACATGTGACAGTTCCAATGTTTTCACCCTTAGTTGGGTAGAACCTGTTGGAGTGTCCATGCTCTGAGCATCTATCACTTGGCCAATCTCTAAACATGTTAACTAAGGCTGTGATCAGATAAGCACCAGCCTTACCCAGAGACCTGTCACATTGGTCCATTGTGGTGCATCAGTACAGCATGCCACACAGCATTTTGTGGTCATATGATCTGATTTATGGTTGCAAATATGGCAAACCACTTTGATGTCATGATGACACAGGATATCAGATCAACATCGGATGGCAGAGCTCTGTCTCATCTGCTGTCCTCTCTCTCCACTCCCATGCCCTTCCATCTTTCTCTGACAGGGCATGAATGACAGGCATATGTGCTTATGTGACCCCATGGGTCATGAATACATACCTCTGTCATTTTAACAAGATCATCTGATCACAGCTGATATATTACATTACGTGAGATTTCCAGCGACCTTAATTCCAAGTTAACCAAATTTAGGGTATGTCCTGAGCCCTCTGACCTTCTTCACCACTCAGAAATTACAGTATGAAGAAGACACTGGTTGAATTGAAAAACATAAAGACACTGGTTATTTTGAAATCCCATAAAGATTTAAAGAAATAATTTTGCAACAATATACACAAAGCTGATCTGTTTGCAGGGGGAAAAAAAAGCTCAACATTCCAAATCCACCACCATCAGCAGGTTTATAGGTAAAACAAAGCCATATGATAATTTGTGGTACTGCTAAAAACACCATGTATTCATTATATTTACTCTTTATAAGATTTCTGTCCTGCCTTTTCCCTAAGGAGCTTCATAATGAGTTCTCCCACCCATTCATGTAAGGTATATTAGACTGGAAGATAATGATTACCCCTAAAGTCTTCAGCTTCTGGAGTAGCCTGGAAGAGCAGGGAGTTGAAAACTGGTTCCTTCAGCCTCAATTTGACATACCTTAATTGCAGCAGAACAGATATCCCAAAACTATTTCTCAATACAGCAATCAGGCTATCTTTAAGATTAAAGCAACAGCTGTCTTTCAATACTTCCATTTCAGATGATAAATACAGATATTTATGCAGAGATGCAGGTTTCCTGACCATCACCACCTGAACATCTAAATTATTTATTCTAAAACAGAAACTCAGGATCAAATTAAACTCATTTTAGTTTATTGGTTAACAAAACTGATTTTCAGGGAGTAGAGTCTATGGCAGCAAAGCTTCACCGGGCCCCATTATAATTTTAATTTTGCTGCAAGAATGAGCATACTAAGAGACTTTTGTAGTTCCTAGCAATGCATTTCACAGAATCTTGTTTAAGCATCTGAAGCTGTAAATTGTTTTTTTAAGATAAAATGAGCAATCTAGGTATTTCAATGAAGTTTTTATAAAGCACAATACGCAGCTATTGTTATGTCTAGAAAGGGCTCAAACAATTGTGTTTGCAGTGCTTTTTCTTGTTTTAAGGAAAATTAAATTAATTAAAAAACAAAACAAAACAGTGTCAACATAGAGCCAAGAACCAAGGACAAGATAATTGAAGACAAAAACTGTGCAGAGGTTATAAGTAGATAAAATAATACTTGAGAGTGAGGGTGGGGAGAGGAGAGGAGAGATATTAACCAAAAGTATTGGAAGGAGTCCCATTGTTTTGAAAAAACATGCCTATGAGAAAACCAGAGCATCTAATAAGGATGTCATCCATGATTTTGTGTCTGTCTGGAAAGGAAAGCTTGAACAATTTGTATATTTTCTGAGATTGTGGTAGAATCTGCACAGCACTTTTAGGGTGCCTTGAATGTGCCATGAGTAGGCAGTGGCCCCTAATCTCCATGCAACATGGTTGGAGAATGTGGCATCTGCGTGGATGTCATGCTGTTCCCCTTCTATGCTGCCATAAGTGCGGTTATGGCACTTTAGCAGTAAATGGATTTGAAGGGCTCTGAAAACTCTTCCAACCACTCCATCTCTATTCCAACAGCTGCCCTACTGCTGTCACTGCTCAAGGGAACTCATGGTTCACTGGCAGTGTTTACCTATACAAACTTCTCCACCTTCACATACAAAACCAGGGGTGATTTCACACTTTCCTTCCTGTCCACTAGACAGGAAAGGACCACAGTGAATCAAAATTCACTAGCACTTGCACTTGTAGCCTCAGGCCCCACATGACTGATCACTTACCTATGACCGATCCTGGAGCCGGTCCTCTTCAGGGCACCACATTTTGGTTGCAGTGCCCTCATGTGCATCAGCACAATCACCACAGTTGCATCTATGGTTGAATGAGGTGCCAGCATGCTTGTGTGGCACCTCGGACAACCCTGGAACACAGGAAGAGGTGTGAATGGGTAAAGATGTGGAGCATGATCTCATGTTCCACACTTAGTGCATGGTTAAGGAACATCTGGGAAGGCAAGGAGTGTCTGAAGTCTGTAACAGCCTCCTCAAGGTTTGGATGCTTTCCCCCCATGTTCCCTAATCATGCACTATGAGCTGTAGTGCAAATGGGCCTTATGAGTGGAAAGACAGGAAGCAGGATGCCTCTCAAGGCTATTTCCAGGGAGTGGAGAGCAGATGAAGGTTTTGCTTTCATCTTCTGCTTGAGAATGTCCAGGAACAATTGGTTGGTCAATGTGTAAGATAGGATACTGGACTAGATGGGCTGAGGTTTGGTCTGGCAGGACACTTATTTTCTTACATTTAACCTCTGCATTGATCCTGGGGGCAGGGGGTTAGACATTGCCAGCTTCACTACATAGGGCTATTTTGCTGTCTTCTGATGGGTGGCACAGGGATATCTACCTCCCCATCCCTAAGGAGTAAAGCAATATATTTCAACAAGAAAAGTGGCAGTATCGTCACAGAAAAGGGTTTTTTAAAAAACTTGAAATTTCTTTCCAAATCACAGTGAGGGAGCCCCCAGCTCTATTTTTTATGGGTGAGGCAGACACCCTCCACCTCGGCAGGATGGGGTGTAATTTTCAGACTGAAGGCATGGCAGGGAGAGGTGGTCTTCCCCAACTTGTCAAAAATGTATCTGAGGATTCTCTCACTGCAATTTAACAGCTGCGGCTATTGAGTAACATGCAGAAAGCACCTGGCGAATTAAGGGAAGCAATTGCTTCTCTTGATTGTGCCAGGGGAAGGCAATATGTTTGCATCACCCTTCGCCTTGCTGCATGGAACCTCCTTGTGGGACAGTAATAATATAAAACTAAATGGAATCCTGTGCCCATCATTATGTATTTATTATATTTTTTTCCATCCTCTAAGCTGATATGGATAAAAACCCATGATTCTCCTGGGACTGTATTGGGACCATTACACATATGTGTGGCAGGTCCAAAATATATTGAGGTGATATCCTAGAATATCTATATTAGTGGAAATCCTGCAACAATGTCAGGCTCTTACTTTGTCTTGGTCACATAAGTAGTTTAGGATGACCTCAGGTTGTATTTGAATTTAATACATTTTCTAAGCTGGTCTACCCCCATTAGATCATCTTAACTGTAGTCCTCAGTTTTACAGGACTGAGGAGGACTCAGTCCATCCTGGCATCTCAGAATGCCTTCACTTTCTCAAGTGTTAGCTGGGGGGTGGGCTAAAGGAGGCTGAACAGTGTTGTGCTAAGTGAGATCCAGTCTTTTCTTCAGCCAATCAACACAAGTGGACTTTGTGAGGCACCTCCCCTTCTCTCTTCAATTCATGTGTATGATTCCTCTATCTAGTGTTTTTACACAAATTTATTATTGTTGTTTAAATTAATCACACTGAGAAGAAAAGCACATGAAAAAAGAAGGGGCTGCAGACACACACCCTCACCTCCATTGAGTAACAGAACAGCATCCAGTCAGAAAGGAGATACTGTAGATTTGACTCAGGAAAAGGGGTGGAGAGCCAAGAGGAGGCTCAGGTCACTCTTGGAGAAGGGTGTGACCAATGTGGCCTAAAGTAGGGATGGCCTAAGGATGACCTATGTTGATGTAGGGGTGACCAGCACTGGTATGACCTCAGATTGATTGAATGAATAGGCCGTACTGTCTTAGACTTGTGTGACCAGGGCCTTTGTCTGCCAGGTGCTGATGAGACCACTGCTCTTGCAAAATACCTAGGCACTAGCCAGATTGGTTGGGAAGAAAAGAAAGTGGGCAAGGAGGTGCTTGCTTGCACCTGGATATTTTATGAGAGCATCAATCCCATGAGCATCCAAAAGATGAGGTAAGAGCCCAGGATTGTCACCTGCCAACTGGCAGAGTCAGTGAGAGCCATTTGTGTCATCTAAACAAGATCATGGAATTTCCTCTCACCATCTGGAGGTGCCCATGGATGATGTCAACCACACTTACCCCTGTAGGAAGAAGGCTGTTCTTCTGAGTAACCACACAAAAGAGGCTGTAAGCAGTTCTTTCAGACTGGCTGTGTTTTGTGTAAGGTTCGTGTTTTATTTTCTGTGTAGATTTCCTAATGTTGCCAGATGCATAAGCTGCCACAGATGTATGAAAAATACTACATGCCAACAGGATGGGAAGTTTCTTTAAGGCACTTCCTTATGTGCAAAATTCCCAAGAGTTTTCTTTTTGCGTGCTTTATTGGGAGCCATTAAGTAGAAAAACAAACTTATGCAGGAGACAGCTTTGATGTAGACTTCCTGTAATTTATTTCTGCTGCCTATAGCATGAACTGAATTCCTACCTGATTGTTATTAGCTCCCCAAATATTTATATCGCTTGAGATAATCAATGCTTATCACAGTCAATACAGATGTTACAAGTTCCTCTAAGAAAGGCGCTGTCAGCATAATAACATTTTAATTATTGCAGCATATGTTTTCAAATGGATTGCTTGTAAACAGAGACACTGTAGATGTAATTAATAGGCAATGTGAAAGGATATTGTACATGTAAATTATAGTTTTCTCCCAGCAAAGATTCAAAATGATAATGCACCCTCTTTTGGAGCCGTTAATATTGCTTTCATTAATTTTAAACACGTGGCTAGTGTTGTACGTTTTCTTGTTGGTCCCTGGCGTGTGCATTTCTTTGCAGGAAGTTTCTCATGTGGCTATTGTGTAAAATAAATTTGCTTCTGTGAGTTACAGAGATATATAAACTAACCTGGGTCATCCTGCCTTTTAATCTAGATATGATTGTGAGCCAGTTTGGTCTAGCCAGACTCTTATGTGGGAATACCGGGTTCAATTCCTTCCTCCCCCATGAAGCCATCTGGGTGACCTTGGGCTAGTCACAGGTCTCTTCTGAGCTCTCACAGCCCCACCTACCTCACAGGGTGTTCTGTTGTGGGTTGAAGAATAGAAAAACTCTGTCAGAATTCTTTGACTAAGAATTCTGATGTTTTGTATTATATCCCATGGCTGCTCAGAAATTGCCAGAAGTTCTTTTACAGAACTTGCCAGAAGTTCTTTTACAGAAGCAAACAAAAACACACTTTCTTTGTTTGTTTTGAATTTAAAAAAAGAAGGAAGGTCACATACTGGAATGCAACAAGATCAGAAATTAAGAGAAATGAGAGGCTCAGACATATTCCTGGAATAGCATATCCTGACTCCAAGTCATACTGGTGTCATCTATGGTTGCCCCCAGCACCAATTCCATCATTCCTGAGCCCTTTCTGCATTTGGCCTTATTCTATAATATATCTCAGGATAGGGTATATTGTCCACAAGCCTTATCTGGAGTCTGCCATAGTTACGCTAGCATGCGCATAGCAGGGCCATGTTCTGAGATATGTTCCAGAATAAGTCCAAGTACAGAAAGGCACCCGGTTCCAAGTGCACAGCTTTCTATTCACTCAAATACTTTACATTGGTTGGAATCTTAATACATTCTTGAATGTTTTAATATCTGATGTTTTATCCTTATTGTAACCTACCCTGGGACCATTTGGTGAAGGGCAGGATATACATTTCTTAAATAATAAAATAAATATGCATGAAGTCTTCTTAGAAGATAGGAAGTGGTTTTTTTTTTTTTTAGACCTTATATAGGAACTATTTTCAGGTAATCGTCCTTCCTTCAGTTCTCTCTCTTATGCAAAGAGAGGCATAGCTAGGTCCTGAACTACGGAGGACACCCCTCAGCCATAGATATCAATGACCTGCAGTGTTAAGACTTGTAGGAAGTGATTTGACATTACCTTTTTTCTGGGAAGATTCTGGGAATTGAACCTTTGACCTTCTGCTTTTCAAGCAATTTTGCTCATGCATGGTGCACACAGGAGGGTTGATGCTAAAGCTGGGTATAGATGTGACCTGTGTTAAAGTTAAAAAAAAAAAGGTTGCTATACCATTTGACAACAAAACAGAAGACGGATATTATTTTAGTCTTCATTTTATATTTGGTTTTTAATGTTGTAACCTGTGCTGAGACCTTTGGGTACAGGGTGGAATAAAAATGCAAACAAACAAACAATAAAACCACAGCAGTTGTGTAGAAGGAGTTCTGAAGACGAAAGGTATTGCTGTTCTTTGAAGCTATATTTGCTCATCCATGCAAATTAATGCAATTAACTGATAGAAAGGGATATAACAATAACCCACTTGCTTGCTATCTTATAATAGTTTAATTAAATAACCTACAAAATATACAGGATCCTTAACTGATATAGCGTATAAGAAATACATTTTCAGCTGACTCATGCCCTAAGACTGCATCTGTCTGCCCATATTGCTGCTGCCTACTTACTCCTCCTTCCACAGTGAGCATACCTGCCAATGACAGCAATTTCCCTGCACTTCTGGTTTTAGATTTCTGAATGAAAGCACAAGCTTATAATGTAAGTATGTTGAGTATACTTTTTACCACCTTCCAACTCTGGAGTAGGAGTGCTTGCTACTAGAGCTAAGCAATTCCCAAGGCCGCAGTCACATCTTCACTTTAAACCTTCTTCAGTCCATCCTCAGGTCTGACCGCTCACAACTTTTCATTTCTATTTCATTTGTAGACTTTGAATCCTCCAGTTGGACTTTCTTGAATGGAAAGTCCACAAAAAAAAACTGATAGAAATGAAAAGGTGTGAACAGTCAGTTCTGAAACTGGACTGAAGAAGGTTTAAAGTGGCACTGTTACCACAGCCAAGTACTAAGCAGCTGGACAGACTGTGATGATCTCTATCTCTCTCTATTTTGAGTCAGGTGAGCCAAATCTAACATGTTGGCATTGACATATAAAGCCATAAATGGTTTGGGGACTGAATATCTGTAAGATTATCTTCTCTGAGACAGACCTGCCTGTTGAGATTACCAAATGAGGGTCTTCTTGCACTTCTGCTACCCTCAGAGGTGTGAGGGGTTGTGGTATGCAAGAGGACCTTTTCTGTGGTGCCCCCCCCAGACTTTAGAAAGTAGGGATGTGCACTTTTTTTTTGTATTCAATTTGCATTAGGTTAGATTCAAGTGAATGTGGTAGGATTCGTATTTGATATGAATTTTCAGTCCCATATGAATCCCATACGAATCTTATACGAAGCTTCATATGAAACTTCATACAAATGTATCAAAACATTCTATTTGAATTTGAATGTCAATCTTTGAATGTGCCAACATTCTATTTGAAGTCAAATGTCTGAATTTGGCCAAATTTGTACAGCTTTTGAATGTTATGAATATTCATGTACATCCCTATTAGAAACCGTCCCAGCAGATGTTTGCCAGGCACCAACATTATATGGTTGGCACATGGTTAAAACATATCTCTTCACCCAGGCCTTCAGTGGTTACCTTCCATGTGGTCCTGACCCTATGGACCACAGCATACTCGGCTCCTCTGACCTCCATTTCCTCCCAAACTTCATCCTAGCTCATGTTTGTTGCCTCCATAACACTATCTATACATCTCAACCTCTGTTGACACTTTCTCCTTTTTGCCTTCAGTGTTTCCCAGCATCAGGATCTTTTCCAATTCCTCTTGTCTTCTCATTTTGTGGCCAAAGTATTTGAACAGTCAGGGTTGGTTTCAAATAAATAAGGTACACCAAGGGTCTGTGCCACATCACAACTTCCAATGCTATTTCACTGACAGTTACATATGATGTCCAAATGGTGTCTGATAGCCCAATAAAAAATGCTGTGAAACTAAAGCAACAACAGCAACAAATCCCATCAGAGGGAATTCTTCATTAATGAAGCTCTTGTTCACATCTCCAAGACAGATGAGGATGGAATGGGTTGAATTGATGGTAAGCATGGACTGAAAGTCATATGTGGATGTCACAAATATCATTAGATATCTAAGCCGAATACTTGCATGTATCAATTCTTCTTGGAGGTCAGGTGGTACATTAAGACAGTAATTCAAGGGCCTTCCCACATTGGATGGTAGGCCAAGCCACGGTCTGGTCTAGGCTTCTACATTTGCATATTGGTGCGGAATAGCAGATGACAGAGCATAAACTGGGCTAGGTCACCCAAAATGACATATAGTAAACAAATGTAAATGCAAATGTAGACAAAATGGGAATGTAAACAAATGTTTGCATTTATGCATGATAGAGAGACAGACAGGTAGATAAATAAATATCATAGAAGCCATGTACAGAATTGTGTTAAATCTTCATGATTTTTGCAAGATCAAATATATGACTAAAAAGTGAAATGCAAGGCAATAGAAGAAAGATCCAAGCACACAGATGAGGCTGGAAGTTATTTTAGGAAAGATTTAAGCATTCTTTTCCAAGAATTTGTGGGTTGTGTTCCTTTTATTACCCTTGTAAGTAACTGAGTACATATGGCATGTTTGTAAGTAAAGCAGTCAGTAATGTTAGTTACACCTCTGCATTTATTACCTTGCTCCAGAGTATTATTAACTTTTACATTCCCCATAAAATATAATTTATCACTTAAATAATTTGCTTTGTGTCAAGGTTCAGTGTGCTTCAGTGCTTTCTTGCTCATTAAATGAGATATTTTTACTTAATGAGCCAAGGATGTCCTTTGCATTTAACATTAGAATTGATTTCAAACACTCCATTTTCCCCAACATTTGTGTGTGTAAATTCTCTGTGTGGGCTTTGTCCCACAATCTTTAAGGAGAGCCAGAAAACAATACAAAGAATAATGGCCCATGAATTCCATAGACTTTTAAAAAATGTGTTCAACATGCATAGTTGATTATTATGAAATGCACTGGCTTGAACTTCTGAGCTAACTCATGCAGGTCAGTATAAGCATTTTGATCTTTGTAGATCTATGCAGTTCCTTGTGTGGAACTCTGGCTGTTGGGTTGGTATTACTGGCCTGATAGTGACTATGCCTAAAAGGAGTGCCCTGAGGTGTTTTTGCTTTGCTTTGCTTTGCCTGTTCTTGGAGAAAGCTGCTGGTTTTAGTGTTTTGGGAAGGGAGACACCCATCTCTGGAAAAGGGACATGAGCTAGCCCTAATGAAAACTTTTTAAAATCACTTACAGTACCTGTTCTTCTCGTTTTATGAAAGCAGTTTCACTGCAGCCTTCAACAACCCAATGTCTTCTATGCTTAGGAACATAGCTCCTATCAGCTTTGCAGGAGGGTTTTAGCTGGGCCTGATGAGAACTCTGGTTGAAAACAATGAACAACATGTTGGCAAATGCAATTCCAATTTCTGTAGCAATCTAGTTCTGTCATTTTACTTGTCTCTCCCAAAAATATACTACTACTCCCCCTCCTTCCCTCACTCTGCTGGAAAATAATACAATTATATAAACTGACAATTCTGCATAGTACTCTGTACAGTACTAAAGGCCATTTCACACCTGCCTGTCTGGGACGCTCCATTCTTAGTGTGGCTCAGAGCATGTGAGTGGGGCCCCAAAGCTTTGGAGAAGTAAAAACATCTCCACAGGTTGATTGGTGCAACTGTGCAGAAGTGTGCCTCATTGCAATTGCCATGGTAATGGCCGGGCATGAGGTGAAAGCTGCTGTGGCCATTGTTGTAGCGATTTGGACAGTCTTGAAGGGACCATCTGTACCTCAAGTGCCTTAAGGTAAGTTGAGGAGATGCCAGTGTTCATGGTGAGAATACCGGCCACTGTTCTTGAACTTAACTTCAGTGATACCATCTCCTGAAGTTCAGTTCAGAAACAGCAATTGGTGTTCACAACATGAGCACTATTGTGCCTTGGTGCACAATGCAGAAGACATTACTGGCTCAGACCAGTTAATCCAGGCCAAGAACATAGTGAAGCAAGACAGCGCACATCAGGGCTGCCTTCATTGTCACAACCCCATCCTACCTTTCTTTAGAGGTCAGGGAACAAAAGTTCATGGCCTCTGAAGTTGCAGTCTGGGGGATGGTTTTGTGTTGCACTGCAAATGGCCCATGTTCTAGAACCTGGCAAAAAGGTGCAGGGCTTCACACACTGTGTGAGGGCATTCTAGCTGCTGATCAGATGCCAGTGGTAGGTAGCATGGTCCAAATGGATTGTGTGAAAGCTCCCAAAGGTAGAACCATATGCCCAATGGTTCTATAATATTTACTTCCAAGGAGATCCAATTTAGACAGGTTACCTATTAATTGAAATGAACACTCACTTATTAGTAAATAGTTTGCTAAATTACAAGATGGTTTGATATCTGACCTTATGAAATACACTACACTTTTAAGAAGACAAAAGATATTTCAGAGTGTGCAGTTTCTTTAAGAATGTAAAAGCCCCTAGGTAGCTTACCACATGGAATAGTTCAACTGAGCAAGACTTTAGGAAGGTAAAAAAAAAAAACCCACTAAATTTGATGTCCGTCTCCTGTGTCCTGAACAGCCAGAACAGAAGACTTAAAACCCTTTATGATATAATTGATCATTCCCAGCATGAGATGTCTACCAGTAGCTTCCCAGCTGTTCTTCTGTATTTGTTGTAGACCTCCAGTAAACCATTTTAGCTGGACTGGAATTAAGCAAACAGATAATAAAGTGGTCTTGCGTTAACACATCATTGTAAAATCATTGGCTTTACAAATGATTTGTTCCTGATAGATTTAATCATTCAATTTTGCAAGATTAATTTTGTATCTTATAATAACACTGACATGATTTTGAACATGCTTTAATCTGAAATTTTATGTCAGAAATAGAATATTTTAATGCATATATTAAACTGTGTGCATATATTGCAGGGGTAGTCACTATGCAAGTGCAATGGGTGAGGGACTTATTGGGATTTTTCCAAGCCCATGGTATCAGGTTGTTGTTAGGTATGTTTGAGTCATGGTCCACTTCTGGTTCACTGCATGCCTACTTCTATGCAGTTTTCAAGGCAGACATACAAAAGTGGTTTGTCAATGCTTACTTCTGGCAAGAAGCTAGGGATAAAACTGTCAAACCCCTGCTTTCCAGGCAGTTTTCTCTACTACAGAGCTCCAGCAGCTCCCTTTAACCAAGAAACTGTTCCAAATGAGGCTTTGACACATAACAAGCCAAAGCACTAGCTTCTGACCCTCCAAAGCCTTAGGTGAGTCCCCAATACACACACCCCATTTCTACTGCTACTATGTTGTGTTTCCCATAAGGTATTGCTAGTGTTCCTGGAAGGAACAAGTAGCTTGCATATATATCCCTTGATTTTATCCTGTCATTAGAAAAGATGGAGCTTGGAGATATTGTCTTGAGATAGATAAACTATGAATTAGGGATACTTGCTTCCTATTCTAGTAGTATAATTTTTATGTCCCACTGAGCTGACAGAATTTGACACTAACAGCTGAACTGGGAAAGAACAGATTTACAAGTGGCAGGACCTTTTTGTCAAGGTAAGTGAAAGAAGTTTCATTCCAGAGCAACTCCTTCCTGAAAAAAGACAGCATCATTCAACACGGTGCAGAAATAGATCTCAGATGTTAATCCTGTGGAGTTTGATCCCTGCAAGAGATATACCTTAATTCACAATATATTCTTTTAACCATTAATTGAAAGAGATCCAAATGATTTCAGTGCTTTAAAAAACAAGAACAAAATCCTGTGAAATTAACTTGTAATCTAAAAGGAAACTAATTTAAGTTACCCCAAATCACCAAGGGGCCCTCCATTTGTAAAAGAAAATGAAATAAAAAGGATAAACATGTTTGTAGTAATCCTATTAGGTTTCTACATTAGTTTGTTCTTTGATAATTACTCTTGGTTGGTCATCATTCTCATTATCAAACAGACAAAAGGGGCTAGACCACAAGACAGCAGAAAACCACATCCTTTCTAAATAAGCAGAGTTTTAGCAACCAGGGGTGTTTTTCCACTGTCACTAAAAGTACCCATTAAGTACCC
>MTQE01001134.1:14068717-14085759 GCA_014337955.1 Aspidoscelis marmoratus | reverse complement strand
GGCAGATCCCCTCCATACCTGGTTGGCGTCACCCCAAAACTGAAAGCAGGTACACAGGATGCAGCACACCTGCATTCTGCACGCTGCCTGATTGGCCAGCGCGCAAGCCCGGGCAGGGCGCCCGCGCAGAGTGGCTCCTGAGGGCAGGGGCTGCCAGGCGCAGCCCCGGCCACTCAGGAGGAGCACAGGATGCAGGTGTGCTGCATCTTGCATGCCTGCTTTCAGTTTTGGGGTGACGCCAACCAGGTATGGAGGGGATCTGCCGTGCTCCCCCCAGGGTGGGCTAGGGCGGGCTTTTGGGAGGCTCGCCCTGGCTCCAGAAGCAGCGATCTGCCGCTTCTGGGGCGAGGGCGAGCCGCGGCAGGGAGGTCCCTCAGCTTGCCAGGCTTGGCTCCGGTGAGCCAATCACGGTGGACCGGGGGAGGGCCCTCCGTCCCAGGTCGGAGGCGGGTGCCGTGCATCTGCACAGCACGCACCTCCAATCCGGATTTGCACCGCATGCGCGGAGGCACGGGCGCGGGGTAGATCCGCATCTCTTAGATGCGGATCTACCCTGTTAAAATGGATCTACCGGGCACCCGGAGTTATTAAAACCGGTTCCCCTGGGAACTGGTTTTAATAAATCCAGGTGCAAGGGATCTGGTTTACTTTGCCCCTGTGCGGAAGCAGCCTTAGTCATTTAAAGATTGATTTACCTGAAACTGTAACTGAATAAAGAACTTTATTTGAGTTTTAAACAAAGCTCTGTCTGGCGTTATCTGTGAAATGGCAGCAGGGAAAACATTGGAAGAAAGTACTGTATCTTTAAAAAGTAAAAGTCAGAGCCTCAGAGTGCCACAGCAGGTGGTAGCAAGAAACTCTTTGCCACGTGTCAGTGTGAGGGTGGAAAGAGGGAGTGTACGTCATGGTTGGAGTTGGTTATCAACACAAGAGCATGGCTTTTTGAGTATTTTACAGATAAAAATAACAAAAGGATTGCTGTGGGTATCAGGCTGAGGTGACCAACCCTGGCTGGGGCTAAACACAGGCCTTCCAGTAAAACCTTTTGTGGTTTCAGAGGGCCCTGGAAGAGGCCCACACTGCCACTTCAGCTCACCCCGCAGGTAAGTAGGCCCTGAGGAGGTAAAACTGGAAGGCCTGTATTTAGCTTTTGGAAACCCTTTTGCGGTTCCAGGGGGCCCTGGAAGAAGACTACGCTGTCACCAGAGCAGGTAAGGGTCCCCCAGGGAGGCCATGGGGGGGGGTTGGGGGGAGCTTCTACTGAAGCTTCTATGGATATTGGATTATCTGATTTGGATAAGGCCCTATTTGATCTGTCCACAAATCTTGGAATCCAGACAAATTTGTCCGGATTCTGAATGCACAGATAATTCATGCACATCCCTAATAATGGGGAAAAGAAATAAAGATACCCCTTTATTTCACCCAAACCTCTTATCACCATTGGTGTGGTAAGCTTGATATATCTTATCAGAGAGGCTGTGAAGGTTTGGCAAAGGAAACACTGTTCTGTGATAGTTCTGCTCCTGCATTGACGTTGCTTGATTTGGATTCTGATCAGACTGAGAGAAAGAGAGAAATGGTGCTTCCAGTTGCTGTGGACATGATGGTCACTGATTGGTCATGTGACCATTGATTGATTTTGGTGGCAGCCCAGCTGCTGTTTAGTTAGCAGTTATTTATGTCACACTTTCTTTCCCATGGACAACTGCACAAGGAAGACAGAGTTTTGAGCATGTCTGGAGGCACCCAGAGGAGGCAGGGAGGGATCTTTGAGGCATCTCTGAGAGGAGATTTAAAGATGAGATTGTTCACATACCATTCTGCCCTTTCTCCTCTCTTAAACATTTGGTGCTAGAAAAGGTGGATTAGAGAAGGCTTGGGAACACGAGGGCCACACACTGTCTTTATGAGGCACCACTGAGGTGTTCCTTTTGTTATGTCTGAACACAGTCTTGGTGTCAGTTAGGTGTAGGGTGCTGCAGGGGTACATTCCATGTACCCCTTTTCATTCAGGATCTTTACCCAATATCTGGAAGAAATCATTCATAGATTTGATGTATGGTAGGTGATAGGGGACAAAATTTAGCACAGTCATCCATACTTTGCTTCATCCAACATGGAAAATTGTAATGCCGAAAAAAGACTTACTGTAGATCTAAAAACAACAACAAGAAGAAGTTGTAGCAAGTCTGTTGTTTATGTATCTGAATTACCATTCCCTTTCAAAGAGGGGAACCTCCTCGTTACATCTTGATGTTTTAGCTAAACGTGACTGTGTTAAATCCATTAGGTTCTGTTGAAGCTGTTGCCTTGACAGTGGGGGGAAAGTGCATAAAAAAGAGAAACCCTGCCAGAGTGGAACAGGCCGTCAATAGTAATTGCCCCCAAAGGCTATGAATGGCACCTATTCTTCCATAAATAAATTTGCCGACACCTTTGGACTTCTTTCCTCCTCCCTTTGGAAAGCATTTTATAGCCTAGTCTTGCAGTTCATCCTTAAAAGAAAATCCTTCATGACTTCACTGGGAATTTTGCAACACTGACAAATGGCCAAGTGAGCCTGAAACATGGGAGACGTTTGCAGTCCCTCCATGTGTGGGGCTGTCAGCTAAGATCAGCTCTCTGGTTGTGTATACTTCACTAACACAGAATGACATCAGTACAGAGCAACTAGTCTTTTACTGAGGACATGGAATTGTTGGGACTAGTACTCATGGAAGTGCAAAAGAAAAAAAAATCCGAATGGTGACTTTTCATCTGTTATGGTCATAGGTCCACACAATATTTCTAACACAATCAATAAAACTTGTTAAAACTTCAACTATTATACGAGATTAAACTGTTTAACCTTATCTGCTGCTGTTAAAAAGGAATAGCTGCAGATTCTATTATTTCTTTACTGTATTGTTACAAAAGACTAAGGGAAAATTTGCACTTTGCCCCTGTGTCCTAGGAGGCAAAGCTGTAGAATGCTCTAGCTACCCACTGTTGCAGATGGCTAGAGCATCCAAAATCTACTCTAGGTGTGAATGGTGGCCCAGACAGTGGCCATCACAGAGCTCAAGTGAGTGCACCAGTGTCCCTGCATGACACTGTTACTGGGGTAACCTGGTGATGCAGTGCATCATCACGCTTGTGCCAGCAGTCACATGCTCCTCCACCATGTGTTCCAACTGGAAGACACGGGGATGGAACATCTAAAGCCTTACCAGCTCTGCTGTTTTAACTATACCACACTTATATTGCACAGGGGCCCTGGTCACACAAGTCTAAGACAGGACGGCCTATTCATTAATTCAAATTGAGAATGCACCAGTGCTGGTTACACATGGGTTGTCCTTAGGCTGTCCCCACCTTGGCTGCATTGCTCACACCTTTCTGCAAGATTGACCTGAGTCTCATACACAGAGTCCTTGGCTCTCCACCCCTTTTGCTGTGTCAAATCTACCTCCTTTCTTATTGGATGCTGTTCTGTCACTCAAGGGAGGTGAGAATGTACGCTTGGGTCTTTCCACACAGGCTCTAAAAATGCATTTATAGCCTGTTCGGTGAGGAATTTGGATATGGCTTCTGCATTGGATGCCAGATTGGAGCTCCTTTGAGGATGCCACATCCGTACCTTGGCGCACAAAACTGGTTTCTTAAACCGGTTTTGCTGCCGAAATCTGACCCAGATAGAAGACCTGAAAAATTAGGTCTTACGTCTGGCTTTTCTCCTTAAACCGTTTCGGAAGCAAACACTTCCAAAGCGGCAGAGGAAAAGGCAGATTGCCGGTGCGTGCTCAGCTGTCAAAGAGGCAGAGCGCATGCTCTGCCTCTGCCATGGTGAGGCCGGGAGCCGGCTTCCCTAGGTTCCCCCCCCCCCGCAAGAGAAGGGCGATTGTCCCTTCACTTGCAAGGGGAAGCCGAAGCCTAACACCCCCCACCCAACCCCGCCCAGGGTTGTGCGCTCGTGATTGGGGTCTTACCCAGTTGTGGCACGGCAGCTTCTGGAAGTGGAGACCCAGCTTCCACTGTATGTGTGTGCGCCGCAGCCGCCATTGGCCAGCCACCATCACGAAGGTGGCTGGCCAATGGGAAGGGGCCAACCACCCTTGTGAGGGCAGCTAAGAAATGAAGGCCATGGTGCACACATGTGCGATGGATGCCGGACCTCTAGCTGCCAGGAGCCGTGCAGCAGCGACCAGGTAAGGCAGCGATTGCAAGTGCGCGACCCTGGGCGGGGTGGGTGGTGGTGGCGGCTGTGGCTTCCCTCTCACTTGAGAAGGTGCCATTGTGCCTTCTCAGGCAAAGGGGAACCCGTGAACCTGGCTGCCGGCTTGGCCATGGCAGAGGCCAGTGGGTGGCCCCAGCTGTTAAAGAGGCAGAGCATGCACTCTGCCTCTTTGACAGTTGGGCATGCACCTGCAGGGCATATGCGTGGGGCCTCCAAGGATCTGCCCCTGTTTGGGGCAGATTCTTTTAAAAAATGTTTTGCTGGAAAACAAATCTTATAGATCCGTTTTCCAGCAGCAAATGTGGAAAGGCCCTTTGTGGTCTTTTTAAAAACTCCTCCCCCACCTCCATTCTCTCCCTTCCTTTTTTGTGTGCTTTTCTTTTCTGTAAGATTAATTAAAAAAAATAAATTTGTGTAAAAGTGCTAGATAGAGGAATCATACACATAAGCTGAGGAGAGAAGGGGAGGTCCCTCACAAACTCCAAGCATGCCAATTGGCTGAAGGAAAGACTGGAGCCACCCACAACGGCACAATTCAGCCTCCATTAGCCCATCGTCCTGCTCACACTTTGAGGAAGCAAAGACGTCCTGAGTAACATGACCTGGAGATGATCTGAGGCCAAGGAGACCTCCAGCACACATGGAGCCATTTCTCATGCGCAGTGCAGATGCACCATGTAGGAGTTCCCCCCAGCTTTACTAATAATGGCAGTGCAAAAAGGTTAAATAAAAATACATAGGTTGAAGGCTCTGGTTCCTCCAACCTTATGGGTAATACATTTGGTCACATGGCATTCTTTGGTATCATCTTGGCAAACAGGCATTATTCAGGGAATTCTATCTTGCCTTTGAATACAACTTTCTAAGATGAGTGAAGGTTAAAAACTGAAGGTATATTACATTGCCTGGCATAAAAGCTAAAGCATAGGGGATGTGTTTAGTCAAGATCCCTTTCTGCATAGGACCTTAATCTGGACTAAGAGCTTTTGTAGTAAGGAACTTGGCCTGATAAATGTTAATGTGGATTTAGGTGCCCCTCCCCACTGGACCACTAGGTCTGCTTCAGACAGAGTGTGATGCTGATCAGGGAGGCCCTGATGGAGGTTACTGGTAGATCCATTAATCAGGTCTACTAGCAAAGCCAGCTACCCTGATCCTCCTGAACAGGAGAAGCGTGAAGAAGGCCATGTCTCCCATATTTGGGACTACTGGAAGATACATTTCAGTGGCACACAGTAGAGGTCCCAAGTTCAGGAACTTTTGCTCCTGGCCCTCAGAGGGGTGGAAGTGAGGCTATGAAACTTGTACAAGCTTTGAACCTACAGCTTTGGCTGCTCTTGACCACCACCATCACGATGGGGCTGATCTTCTCACACCTTCCCATGTCCAGAAAGAGTGGGCCTGGATGTTCCAGACCCACTGGTTCTGAGCAAGTGTAGATAAGTGCAGAAATATTCAAAGTGAATGCAAAGATTCAAAAATCAATGCTAATGATCTTTCTTTACAATTCCAATGGCTTTGACCTGTACATGGTGGAAGGCATTTTAAAAGAAAGGCCTATTTCATTAAATTTATCAATAAAGATGTTAGCTCGTAATTTTCCATATCCTACATATCAATTCACAAGTAGAGCTCTGAACCTTTCCCAAATATAGATTGACAAATGGAGTTCAAACCAGAATAATTGGGCATATCAGTGGATATACATTAAGGATGCTTACAAATATAGTAGATGTTAGGGATGAGCACAAATATTCTAGGTATTTGAAATCCTATTGAATGTGCCAAATTTCGACATTCGAATTCAAATAGAATGTCCCAAAATTTGAATGTAAACATTTTATTCAAATTTTGAACTTCGGATCTATTCGTTCAAATTATCCTGGACATTTGTATGCATTTGTATGGATCCTTTCAGGACAAAAATGAGTTGCATACAGGAAAACTACAGGATGCATATGGATGTGTACAGATGCTTATGGATGTGTACGGATGTGGAGAAGATGCGTATGTGCACATACAAATGTTGTTGACATTCATATGTGCAGATTTCAAATAAAAAATTCAAACAAACAGATTCAAGTTTGGTAAATATGAATCAAATCTTGTAAAATTTGAATTTAAAAGATTTGAATCGAATTGGAATTTTGGGTATTTGATTCAAATAGAATGTCAAAAAAACATTTGTGCACATCTTTAGTACATGTTCCAAATAAGGCTACGCATACGTTTTAAAATGTTTAGAACATTTATGCACATCCCTCGTGTGGACGCAGCTTCAGCTATTACAGCAGATTTAAAAAGTTGGACTGGATTATAATGTAGATTTATATTATATGGGGCAATAAGAACTTAGTGCTTGATTACAAGAAGCTATTACCCTTTTGTTATTTCTGGTACTTTCTCCAGAGAATCTAAGCAATGATAACAAACCAGCATCAAATGACAAGAAGTTGTGTTGAAAAAAAAAATACTGTACGCTGCAGCCATCATGTTACAGACAAAGGAACATAATACATTTTTTCCTTCTATATGTACGGCAGCAGCTGGCAGAAGGAGAAAACAGCTTCACCCATGTTCAACAACATTATTGTTTTTAGTGTACTTTAGTGTAGCCTTCCCCAATAAAATACAAATAAATAAATAAAGTGGGAAGTGGATTCTTCATCAGAGGTTTTGAAAGAAGGAATTGGGCTGACTCAAGGAATTATCTGTAAAGTACCCAGTTTGGGCTGAAACAGGACCAAGGTGGTTTGCTTTGGTATCTGAATCTGTGACGAGTGCCTCATCTAGCATAACATAAACCCATTCCATAGCTTGAAAAATTGCTTCCATGCCAAGCTGAGTAACTTTAGATCCTTAGAAGCTCAACACTGCATATGGTTGCACATTTTTATGCTAGACACATGGGAGAACCACGTATCACCAAACAGCCATGTTATTTTTAATGGAGCATGTGTTTGTCTTGTAAGTGTGTTGAAGACAAGAGATGATTCTCAGGTTTCCTCTTCCCTTGCCTAGTGCAGGAAGCAAGCTGTTTCTGGTTCATCCAATGGCAACACTTTTGGGAGGGGCGGGGGGAAGGAGAGGTACAATAAGATGTATCACAACTGTCCAGACTGTGTTGACAGCACATTCCTTATGCAGAAAGGGATCTTGACTAAACACTGTTTGTGTCAGTTGTATCCCTTAGAAAGCTATGCTAGAGATGGGTTAGGGTGTGTGCAGCAGAGGAAAACATCAAAGATTTGTCAGTGCAAGCAGAAAGCAGCAGGTCAGTTCTGAAGGCAAAAGATTAGCAGGCCTATAAACAGAACCAAAGTAATTTTCTGGGATTAGTGCAACAGAACTGGGCAGCTGACATGAGGTCCAAGGGACAGAGATTCCCTTTAACATGGAATGAGAATAGGCAATTGCGGGACTGATACATCAAGAGCTATTGGATGGGTTATGATGCAATTCAGGAAATGTATTTCTTTTTCTCTTTTTAATCATTCAGAAATAATTAGCATTTCAGTTAGAAAAGTACCAAAGGGTACTTTGAGCTTTCTTTTTTCTTTCTTCTTCTTCTTCTCCTCAAAAAAGGCAACAGATTTCAATTAAAATGGGAAATGGAAATCCTGGGTCAAGATGTCTCTTTGAGCTGTTTTCTATGAAGCACATAATATAGATTCTCTCAGTACTATATTTCAGAATATAGTCTTCTGTCCAGCAGCCAGCTGAGGCATCTCATTTCTAGTATAGCCATTCCTGTAATTTCTAATAAAAATAGTATAATGAAATGACCTATGAAACTTTCTAAACAGACCCAGTTGCCAAAAACAAATTTGATACTGATGGGGGTGAAATCCCTTTGGGGATTCCTGCAAAAAAAGTTTCCTTAAATTAAACACCAACACCAATAACATAATCAAATGAGGATGGTGATGATAATACAACACACACACACACACACAATACAGTATATATACTGTATATGTTGGAAGGTTTGTATACAAACCTTTGGCACTATTTGCATGACATCCTCTTCTTATAGTGCAAAATCTAGAGTGCTAAAGTGCTTTCTACAGAGATGTGCTTGTGAAGTTTGTTTCTAGGGGTGTACATGAATGCAATTTTGGGGATTTGATTCAATTTAAATTGAATATCCAAAGATTCAAATCGATTTGAACGTTTAAAATTTGAATGGATTCACATTCAATTCGAATTGAGTACATTAGTGTCCATTTGTATGAATATTCAATTTGTATTTGAAGGTACGGATGTTGACAACATTCATATGTGTCCGTACGCATCCAAACATATTCATACAGATCCCATTTTTATCCCACATGCATCCCATTTTCATCCCCTACGTATCCATACAAATGTGCACGGATATGAATAAGATGCATATGGATACATATGTAATATCTACGTATCCATAGACATAAGAATGTCTGAAAAATTCATACGAATGATTCAAAAGATTTGAAAGTTTGTTTGAATGCTAAATTTGAATGTATAGACATTCAATACAAATTCGAATGTCCAAATTCAATTGAATTCAATTGAATTTTGAACATTCATGCACATCCCTATTTGTTTCATGTCTGAAAATTCATTGAAAATCCATAATTCAACTTTGATATTTTTCACATCAAACTGAATGTGCAGAGTCTGCCATAGTCTGCACCAGCATGCAGATAGCAGGCTCCTATTCTGTCATATAATCCAGAATAAGGCACAGTGCAGAAAGGGAAAATGTTATGCTTTTATTAAAAATAGAATTAGAACAATTCAAAAATTATCTACAACAGCTTTCAATGGCTTAAGGAACAGCATGAAGTTTCAGCTAATCCAGTAACTTCAGTTTAGAAATTGTTCCCCCTCCCCAAAACTTTTATTTATTCCTCATTTTAACCATTTTTGTACATGCAGAAAATATAGCATCACATAACAATAAACGAGTTTTTCCAAACCCTCTCCCTCCAACTCATATCTCCTATTGAGGCAATGGGATGTCCCTATCTTCAATATCCCTTCTTTCAGCACAGGCAGAAGAGGTCATTGGTAAATGCTGAATATAATTCACTCCAGTCATCCTGCAGATGTCTTTGAAGATGATCTCCCAGGTAAAGAAGCCGTTACTCTCTCAGGTTGTCTCCAGACTTAGTCTGTCTAAGGGTGTTTTTCCACTGTCAGAAAGTACCCATTTTTGCACCCATTAAGGCCCCGTTTGGGTGTGAGCCGGATGATCCCATTTCCACCACAGCACCCATTTTGGACCCGATTGTTTCAACTGTCGCTGGGGAAATCTGGATCAAATGGGTACTTTCTGGCCTTTAATCTGGATTTTCTGTAGACCCCATTAATGGGGTCTACAATGGGGTCTTCAGGCAGAAAATCCAGATTAAAGGGAGCCTGTTTCCATGCTTATGTGGCAATGGGGTCTAGAGGAGGCTAGGGGGAGGGTCCACCCATGGGGGGGGAGCCTCCAAACCTAAGATTCGAAGTCATTTCAAAGTCATTTCAAAGTCACTTTGAAGTCTGTGCAAAATAGCTGCGGAGCATCTTTGAAGTCTGTGCTGATCTTCAGAGTGAACTTCAAAGTGACTCCGAAGTGACTCCGAAATCACTTTGAAGTTTACTCCAAAGATCAACACAGACTTCAATGGAGCTGTTTTGCACAGACTTCGAAATGACTTCAAAATGACTTCAAAGCCACTTCGAAGATTGCACCCCCTGTCCCCCAAAACACCTGGGGTGACAAGGAGACCCCTTGTGGGTCAATCCGGATTTGCAATTGGGTGCTCCGGTGTTTCCATGGCAGGGAGGCTAGCACCCATTCCAGATTAAAGGAGCGTGGTGGAAAAACACCCAATACCTGCAGTTTAATGAAAACTCACAGTATACTCACTGCGAAGGGAAAACCAGTTATCTCCATTGAAAACTAAGCTCTGTAGTTTCCTCTTTGAGGAGGCATTAGAGCTATGAGAGTTTGGTTGCAGTTACCATAACATGTAACTATACCATCCCTCCCTGGTCCATCTCATTTTATTTTACTCTGGTGGACAGCTCAATGAAGGTGTCAACCCAGTGTGCGAATGCACAGCACCCACCTCAGTCCATCCTCCCAAGGCCCTCCCCCAGCCTCCATGACTGGCTCCTATGGAGCCAGCCATGGAGAACCAGGGGCTTCCATTCTCTGGGCTCCTCCTCACCCCAGAAGCCAGAATCATGGCTCCTGGAGCCAGGGGGGCTTCACCCTACACCCCCACTACCCACCCTGGGTCAGGCACACGTGATCCGCTCCTTGCCTGCAGGCAGCCAGGCCGATTCTGGCTGCTGGGGCCCGGTGTGCTTTGCCCTCTGTGCAGGCCCACGGGAAGGTGTGCTGCGCACTACACACAAAGTACACCAGGCCCCAGCAGCCAGCAAGTATGCAGAGCAAACGGCAGGATTTGAGCGTGGTGAAAGCTCCGTGTCTGCCTCCTTTTCCACATGCCCCCAACTGACAGGAGAAAAGAAGGGAGACATGGGGCTTTCACCACACTCAAATCCTTGCTAAAATCCTGCCGTTTGCTCCTCATACTTGCTGGCTACAAGTCTGCTTTGTAGCCAGGAAGCATGAAAGGCAAAGGACAGGATTTTAGCATGGTGAAAGCTCTGCATCTCTCTCCTTTCCCACATGCCCCATTCCTACGGGAGCATCCGCATTGTCACTGGGCAGCCCCTTATTTTGCATGGAGTACTCTTGTAAAGGGTTTTTTTTTTTTTTTTGCCACGTATTGACTCCCATGTAGCCTGTATTAGGGCTCTGCATGGGGCCGCTCCTGTGGTGACCATGTGATCACCTCACACTTTTTTCAGCATGTGGACACGGCCTCTAACTAATGTTGATGGAGTAGACCAATGTGTGAGGGGGAGCACCTCACCTCTTCCTCTACTTGCCAGCTTGCAATCCCCTTGAAAAACAAAACTCTTTTCTGGATTTGTCCCTTGATGGATGAATGGATGGAAAGAGATAGAAATAGGTTACCCTTAAGTATCTTCAGATAATGTTTGAACCATCGGACGTAGGCTTTATTAAACTAGCTTGTGTATCTGAAAGCAGTAGCAAGAAGAGTGCTGCTATATAAACTTAGTGAATACATAGAGCTTTCACAATCATTAATGTTAAAGGCTTTAAAAGCCCACAATGTCTGCAATTGTTGAATGAACCAAAAGTTACCTTTTGATGTAACAGAAAAAGGGACCCAAATAAATTCTGTACTGCAGTACCTTAACCACTCACATTCTATTAGTGTGTTTTCTAGTCACGTTCTGGTTGCTTTTGTTATACATTGTGAAGAGCAAAACCTATTTCTCTTGTTTGCTTTATATTGCATATTTGTTTTCTTCATGATGTTTGAACCTGCAGAGACATTTCTTCCTCCATTTGCTGGGCTGATTCTATACTGGGCTATAGTAGTGGTGTAAGTCCTGGTTGGAATCTTTTCGGGGCTTCAGAGGTGGGAGTCACACTGTTTATATGACCCCTCTTGCCTTTGCAAACATCAGACCAGGAAATGAAAGTTCTCTGGCTTTGGATGTTTTGACAGGGACCATATAGCCCTAGAATTTGGCCATTTCCAGACACCGCAGATGGTGCTTTCCATTCACTCAGTGGTGACACAGGATGATGGTGGTAAATGTCCTCTGAGTCTTTTTTTTTTTTTTTTTTGCACTTTGTGTAAAGGCTGGGTCTGAGGATACTTGCCAACTCTCTGTGGTGGATGCTTGCCTTATTAGATATGAGCACAAATGTTTTGTTTGTATTCAAATTCGAGTCAAATCAAATATGCAAACATTCAATTCAATCTGAATCTTTAGAATCCAAATGCCACAAAATCCGATTCGAATTGAATACATTAGAATCTATTCGTTCGAATGTTAGATTCGAATCCGAAGATACGAATGTCGACATTCAGACGTGTTCTGCGTATCAGTACACATTTCGTATGCATCCTGTTTTATCCCTTATAATCCTGTTTTCGTCCCGTACTACCAGCGCAAATGTGTACAGATACATATGAGATTTGTACAGATACGTATGTATTACACATTAAAATGTTTTGAATCTTTCGAATGAGTGCTTTGGAACATTCAAAATCCGTTCGAATGATTAAATTTGAATGTGTAGACATTCTATACAAATTCAAATGTCCACATTTGATTGAATTCGATTGAATTTTGAATGTTTAGAGCATTTGTGCACATCCCTGGATTAAGGGTCCACACCAAAGGGGCCTAAAATAATTCTTCAGCACTTACACTAAGTTTTCACTTAAAGTAGATTTCTATTTAACACATACCTAAACATAACATTCTTCTTTCTCTACTTGCCAGCTCTCAATCCCCTTAAAAACACACACACAACTTTTCTGGATTTGTCCCTTGATGGATGGATGGAAAGAGATAGAAATAGGTTATGCTTAAGTATCTTCAGGTAATGTTTGAACCATCGGACGTAGGCTTTATTAAACTAGCTTGTGTATCTGAAAGCAGTAGCAAGAAGAGTGCTGCTATATAAACTTAGTGAATACATAGAGCTTTCACAATCATTAATGTTAAAGGCTTTAAAAGCCCACAATGTCTGAAATTGTTGAATGAACCAAAAGTTACCTTTTGATGTAATAGAAAAAGGGACTCAAATAAATTCTGTACTGCAGTACCTTAACCACTCACATTCTATTAGTGTGTTTTCTAGTCACGTTCTGGTTGCTTTTGTTACACATTGTGAAGAACAAAACCTATTTCTCTTGTTTGCTTTATATTGCATATTTGTTTTCTTCATGATGTTTGAACCTGCAAAGACATTTCTTCCTCCATTTGCTGGGCTGATTCTGTACTGGACCATAGTAGTGGTTTGAGTCACTGTGCCCTTTCGCCTTTTCTGTGACATCTTTTTTGCACCATAAGGATACGACCTTTTTTCATCTGCCTGAACTGTTGGAGATTCAGTTCCAAAGACATTATATTTTGCACCGGAAAAGCCCTAAGTTCTAATTGTGGGCAGCTAACTAAGGTCACCTAGATATCCTATTTGAGTCTCTGCTCTTTGACTGTATGCCTTCACCTTGTACCTCCCAGGTACTTTCCATTGAGGCCTCTCATGCACTTTCTCTTTCTTCTGAGGAATCTCTGACAATGCATCCTCTTTTTATCTCCACCTTATATAGTTGGCAATAGACCTTCTATAAATGAGGTTGCTAATAAATAGTTAACCTTAAGAGCACAATCTCATTGCTGAAACGGAGGCTTTGCTCATACACAGTAACAACAATAAAAAGTATCTTTTAGTCTGTGTTCCCATACAAATTTAAATGTGAATTCAGTCTGTCTTTGAGATTGGACGATACCATTTTTTTAAAAAATTCCCATACTTTATGAGGACCATCCTGCTAAAATGTGCAGAAAAAAACTGTTCTCTGTCCCATTTAGGAGCCCAGTCTACTTTTCTTTCTGCTTTGGGAACTCTACTGGACTATCCAAGGAGGAGATCAGCCTTTCGGACTGCTCCCCCCCCATGTGCTTCTGGCCAATGCCTGATGCGGATGGGTGGGATTTCACATCTGGGAAGGTCTCCCCCCCTCCTCTTGCCATGCCTGCAAATGCAAGCTTTGAAGTCCAGGAGCAAAAGCTGCTAATCTTTAAAGGTGTTGCCTCTGGTGTGTCTAGCTAAAGTGGGGCTAGGCTTGGTATAGGAGCCCTTAGCCAGTAACTATGGAGACAATTTTCTTGAAGCTACTGAGCTCCACGTGAGATGTGGAAAGAATTTCTGAAAGAGGGTGGTTAGGGAGGGAAAAGAAGTTTCCCTTCCTGCATATTGTGACCTTTCCTGATAGAACAATACCTAGCTATACTTTGTACAAGAGGTGGTGCCCCATTTTTTGGCTTCTGCCATTCCTTGTCTTTGTCTATGGCAGATGGAGCTGAGGGTTCATGTTGGACATTCCTGTTCTTCTGTTATTTAAGTGCATTGTGTAATTCCAACTTTGAAAATACAGCTCAAATATAAGGATGGTGTGAAGAGAGCCATGTATGGTTATGGCAGCTGTGGACTTATTTATTCATTTATTTAAAATATTTATATGCCCCTGTCCGTTAGGGATGTGCAAGAATATCTGTAACATTCAATATTTGTACGGATTTGTACGGATTCAGACATTCATATATGAATCGAATGTTACAACATTCATGCATTGACATTCATATTCGTACAAATGTTTCAGAATGAATGCTTTGGAACATTTGTGAACCTGCAGAGGTGGGAAAGCAGATGTACCAGTTACATCTGGAGTGGGTCCAAAGTACATTCGACATGGGTTGAGAGTGGACTCAAAGTGGATTCAGGGCAGATTTGACACGTTCAGAGCTGATATGTTACAGGATATATATCAGATACATATTGGATATGTATGGGATACGTATGCATTTGTATCAGATATTCGCATCAAATAGAATCCTACCAAATATGAATTTTCTTACATTCAAATTGATATTAATTGCATGCAAAAAGCCCCATTCATGCACATCCCTGCTGTCCGTTATAATCTTGAAGTAGTTTACATATTGTAAAGAATAATAATAATAAGCCAGCTAAACTCACCCTACATCTCTTGCTTTCCACAGCCCAGGTCTATTATACAACAGATTCCCAGACTCGGGACTCTAAATGTTGTTAGATGCTCCTAACATTTTCTGATTTTTGTCACACCGGCTGGGCTGATGAGAGTTGTATTCCAACATTTGAAGACCAAAGTTTAGGAACCTCTGCTATATATTACTCTGGGGTGACAAGTAGCAAGCCTTTAGCAAAAGCTGAAAGATGAGAGGCAAAGATATCTTGCCCTGAGGCTAGAAGCTTTGGATCCAAACTTGTTTCTCACCACGATGAAGATCATCAAGAGCTTTGAGAATTCTGATGAGATGAATAATACCAGACAACCTGTCTCCTCTTTAAAAACTTAGTTTTATTGCTAAGTGTATTGTCTTTTTGTCTTCTATAATGTTGAAAGTGTGTGTGTGTGTGTGTGTGTGTGTGTGAATGCTCCCCCATTCAGATGGCAAACCTCAGCAGAAGGGAGCATTCCAGAGCATGTCGACCCTTCTAATCTCGCTTAGGCAAAACATGCCCCACGCCCAAGGACATGGTTTACGCAAATGGTTCACGAGGACACCATGTGCCAGCTCAGCCGGATTCTGAATGTCTCCTTTCTAACCAATGATCTATCGGTTTACCAATAACAATGTATCCTGTGGAAAGTGATAAAAGTAACTGTGTAATCTAGTAAAACAAGCAATTCTCCTCCATTCTCGCCTCCACGTCATTCATTACATCATGTATGTGTGTTGCATTTTTTGTGTTGTATTTCAAAATTTATGCTTCATAGCTAATAATACTGTACCCTAAAACCTTTCTGGTATAGAGTATGATATAAATTGGTAATGGGAGCTTTATTTATTTAATTAATTTTTATACCACCCATCAACACAAAATCCAGGATAATTAGCAAGCAGGATAAAGAAGGAAAAAGGAAAAGAAGAGAAGAGATAGAGGTCAGAATTAATTACCCATCCCTGGGTGAATAAAAATATTTTCACTAAATGCCAAAAGCTAATCAATGGAGATGGTTCGTGTATGCATCCTCTGATTACCCTAGGTCCTTGGGAAGGATCCAACTGGTGCTCTGGCAATCATAAACATCTGCTAGACTGTGAGCTGATGATGATGAAGGCAGCAAAAATGGTCTTTATAATTTGTTTTTTTCCTGCTATCTAAGCAAGCTCAGTCTCCATCAAGCAACAGAACAGGATGCATAAAGGTGGCAAACTGCATTTTAGAATAAGAGAGGAGACAACTTTTTTCAAGTAACGTTGATTGACAACAAGTAGTATGAGCTGCACAGCTTTGTTCCTTAACTATATAAGATATTACATGTGAAAAGAAGTGTTGGTTTAGTGTTGGGCATCCAGAATACTACTTTCCAACATTTCAAGCTAGACTTGAATAGGGGTGTGCACAAATATTCATAGGCATTCCAAATCTGATCGAATGTGCTGAAGTTTGACATTCAGGGTGTTTTCCCACTGTCACTAAAGTACCCATTAAGTACCCATTAATGGGGACAAAAATGCCATTACGTACCCATTAATGGGAACTTAATGGGTACTTTTAGTGACAGTGGAAAAACACCCTCAAACTCAAATCGAATGTCCCGAAATTCAAATATAAACATTTGAATTGAATTTTGAATTTTGGGGCTATTTGAATTATCGGAACATTTGTATGTGTATGGGCTCGTACGCAATGTGCACAATGTGTATCTTTCCTGCATCCGTATGCATTTGTATGGATCTGTGCGGGATGAAAAACGGTGGCATACAGGATAACTACGGGAGGCATATGGTGTACGGATGTGTACGGATGTGGGGAAGATGCATACATGCACACATGAATGCTGTCGACATTCGTATGTGCAGATTTGAATAAAAAATGCGAATGAATAGATTCAAATTTGCTAAATAAGAATTGAATCTTGTTAAATTTGAATTTAAAAGATTCAGATCAAATCAGATTTTTGGGTATTCTATTCGAATAGAATGCCAAAAAAATCCATGCCCATCTCTAGGCTTGAATACCATTTACTCAAGAACTGTCAATGAGCTAATTATGGCTCAGTAATACAAAATGCAGGCCAAGGAACAGCAAGCTCAATTTATATAAAAAAAATGGGCACCCTTTACTATTCAGGCCCAGGTCAATCCTGCTTTACGTCCCTCTGCTTCCTTTTCTCTT
>MTQE01001134.1:13996373-14018025 GCA_014337955.1 Aspidoscelis marmoratus | reverse complement strand
GGGTACAAAATTGTGTATACAAGGACAAATGCATACAAACATTTTTTTTTTAATTATCCAATTGCAGAATAATAACAATAATCAAAACTGAAAGCGTTGAAGAAGTAGAACAAATTGCAAGACTCAAAAAAGAGAGAGAGAGAGAGAGAAAAGAAAAAAGGAGCAATTGGTCTATTTGATCATTAATTATTATTTCTTACTTGTCAAACCAATGTTGGCATTAGATCTAGGTGACCATTGCTTTAGTATGGCCAACATCCCCTTCTCCTTAAGTTTGTAGATCTTTTTCATTGTCTTAGGAATCAAGCAAAATGGACCCAGGAGGAATGAAAACTATGCTGGATGCATTTCCTGATAGTGTCCCTTGTTTCCTCTTTCCCACCACCTTTTAGATGCTCTGCTCCACACTGGACCCAGTATTACTGATGACAAGCTTTGATGGCATGTTCCATACACCTGGCAATTAACGTGTGCTCAGGGTGAATTCTGTTGCTTCCTCATTTCACTTTCCACCATCACCCTTAAGAAACATCCAGAGTGAAGTTTATAATTTGTTTAGTGGGATGGGGAGTACAAACATGAAAAGCAAAATTTCAGTAGATCTCTTCTTAAAAAAAAAATCTTTAGTGACCTTTTTTTAAAAAAAATCTCAATCCTTTTTTCCCACTTTGCCTTAGATACTGATACCCTTCATTAAAGTATCTATTTTAACACGGTAACCAATTAAAATCACTTGCCACTATATCAAAACTGCAATTCCATTTCAGAAACATGCAGACACAGAGAGAGAGACCGAGATGACACAGTGAACTAAATGTATTTGATTTAGCTCCATGTCCAGAGTGATAAACATGAATTGTTAATTTCATATTGCCCATAGCAGTCACACTCTGAATATTTGTGGAGTTTACAGCATATATCAGTTACAAATGTGATTATACCAGCCATTCCTCAAATCTGACACCAGTTTCAAATTAGAATCTGATAGGCCTCACCTGCTCCTGAGTTCACCCACAGGTCACCTTCTTGTCACTTCAGCTAGACCCCCATTAAAATGACATCTGTGTTCATAAAGAGGCTGAGGGGGCCTATGTGTTGTTAAAATAGTCGAGGAATAAGAATAAGGTGTCATCTACTCAGATAATGTAGTGTTCAGCTGTAGCATTTCATATGACTTGGTTGTGTAGCCCCTGACTATGTTTCCAAAAACAAGAACAGAGAAATAGGAGAGGTCATCAGCTGCACTTTGGATAAGCTACCAGAAGTTGGGTTTCTGTGGGCAGCACTTTCTAGGAGAAGCAAAGGGCTACAGAAAAATCTATATAAAGGTACATTCAAGACCCTCCAAACTCTCTTTGGCAGAGGGTGCTATGGAGACAGGAAGATTTGGATACCCCTTATGAAGACACACCCTGAGCTTTGAAGTGACTTATGTGGGACTCTTATCACTGTATATTCTCCCCACTTGTAGATTTATTGAGATCTCTACCATTGATACTTTATGTATACTTATTTTTTCCAAATGTAAATTGACCTTTTGAGGGCATGATCTAATGTTCTCCCTTTGAATTATATACTGGCAGATACCATAAAATCCCACTTGCTCAAAGGCTATGTCACAGGAAAGGCTTAATCTGTAACACATGTTCTTTTATAGTGCTCTTTCAAATGTATGTTAGACTTAGGCTGTGTCTCCGTTCCTTAGCAAAAGCACCTTAAATGAGGGCTGGTTTCCACTACGTACTCCCAATGGAGATTAGTTGCAAGCACCATTTGATCCAATTTGTTTAAAAGCATGTTATGTTAATTGTCTTCTGATTCGAGCAGATCTAGCTGTTACTTATCAAGCTACAAAGATCATGTTTTTATTCCTGGCCTTAGGTCCATTGAGCTGTGTTGAGTTGTGCCCCATTGTCACAACCAGGGTTCGCACTCAGTCTTGCCTGGCACTTCAGGCTCTAACCCTCAGAAAAAAATCCCATTTCCGTGCCAGCAACAACCCCTCCATAACATACACTCCCTCTACTTAGATTATAACTTTAAAGCGGAAAGACTTTCTCTGTGCTGCCGACAGCGGTGCTCTGCTGGCTTGGCTTTCACTTCTTAAAGTAACAGTACACTATTTGCTCCTTTCACTCCTATTGCTTCTACTAACAAACTCCAGTCAGACGCAGTGAACAAAAATGAATTAACTTTGTTTATTGTTACAACATCTTCTTTAGTTAAGCAGGTTATGAACTCAGATCAATTCAGGTTATAACACTTTCATTTGCTTCAACACTTTTGCTAGCTTTCAGGATCCTAACCTATCTTCCCACAGAGGCTGTTAATGGACCTGGTTCTTTTCCTACCCACTCCCCCCTTGTGAGATAATCAGACAAAGAACCCTTACTTTCTCCTGTCACACCCTTTTATAGCATCTCCTCTGATGTTATTAGTTCCTCTTTGGCTAGGCCTCTGGGCTAGCTTACCTCCTCCTACCAGGGTAAAGTAAAGCTTACAACTTAACCTCTGGCTAAAAAACCCTTAAACAACTTACCTTGCCCATGGGGGGTCACCACACCCATGCTCTCAGCCTTTACTCTGCCTTGAACTTCTCATGCTGTGTCCCCAGGCTAGGGATGTGCAAGAATATTCAAAACATTTGAAATTCAATCAAATTCATTCAAATTCATTCAAATTCTAATTGAATGTCTATGCATTCATTTTTTAACATTCAAACAAACTCAAATGTTTCAAATCATTTGTATGAATTATTTGGACATTTGTATGTGTGCACATACATATGCATTACAAATGTATCCATATGCATCTTATTCATATCCATACACATTTGTACGCATACGTACGGGAAGAAAACAGGATGCATATGGGATAAATATGGGATGTGTACAAATGTGTATGGATGCATACTGATGCGTATGGATACATACAAATGTTGTTGACATTTGTACCATCAAATACAAATGGAATATTCATACAGATAGACACAAATGTACTTGAATGAGTTCAAATTTAAATACATTTGTTTTTTCTCTATTTATACAAATTTAGATATTTGAATATTCGATTCAACCCGAATGTCAAAAATTGCATTCATTCACATCCCTACTCTAGGCTTCTCCAACACCGTGATCTTTCACCTTATACCTCATACTGTCTCTATTCTGTTTTCCCAACTTTGCCCCATGCTCACCAGGGGTGTTTTTCCACTGTCACTAGAAGTACCCATTAAGTAACCATTAATGGGTACAAAAATGCCATTATGTTCCCATTAATGGGTACTTAATGGGTACTTTTAGTGACAGTGGGAAAACACCCCAGGAGTCTCACTCAACTCTATATCTTCCTTGCTGCACCTTGCCCTGCCTCTAGGCCACCCCACCCCACAGCCTACCTCACTCCACAATACCCCAAATTTGCCCTGCAAAATTGGGTCTACAGTTGCTAAGGTAACCACTGATTCTATCAACAGAATGGTATGCTTTCACATGATATCATTTAGAGGGGCATCTAGAGGGTGGTGCAAGTCAGCAACTCAAAGTAAATGGTCTTCTGCTGAAAAGAAGATGTTCTCTACCAGTGTGGGTTCCTCCTGTTCTATTTTGTACCAAAATAGGATATCTGTAGTAGCTAATCTTGGAGAGAGAGAGAGAGATGAGCAAGGATCAGGCAGCTTTACCGTTACTATAAAAATGCAGTCCCATTTTTCAATGATTTTTATTTTCTTAACATTTTCCCTTTTGTTTTTTTCCCTAAACAATTTGATAATAAAAGCAGTCCCTTCTTGAAATGCAAAGTCTGAAATGAAAATAGAAACTCACAAGATTTTAGCTCAGCATCCTGCCTTAAACCTATCTGTTGTTGAATCGTTTTTCCTCCTCCTCCTGAGGTGAATTTACAGAAGTCAACACTTTTAAAAATGATTTGGGTATTGATCACTTTTAATCTTCTGTTCTGAACAACTGGAAGATCTATTATCACTTGAATCAGCCAAGTGCGGTGCGGGCAGATGCCTGTTCTTTAACCTGCCCCAATTCACTTGGACATATTTTATATCTCCAGAGATTCAACCACAAAGTCCATTAGTGCATCAGCAGCCGTCAGGTCAAATCAATTGTCCATACTACAGACAAGGTAACCATCATTTACTGTAATTCTTTGCCGTCATGATAGAGGAGAGGAAAGGTTAAAAGCTGTACTGCTAGGAGGGTCTCTCATCTGTCTTTCAGTATGCAGGCATGCCCAAACAGTGCTTAAAGAACTTGAATTGTAACTGTAGCCCACAATTAACAGGACTTAAAGTCAGAATTGTGCTCATTTCGTTTCTAGTGTGAATCTGCTCAAGTGGAAAATAGTTTTCCAGAGACTAAAATAACTAATCTCTAAAACTCAAATTCATTATTGTATATTTGTGGCATTTCTCATGACTCTGGATGCATCTAGAAAGGGTAAAATTCCCATATTTCTGATTTGACAGATGTAGCCATGATACTCCCAATACAGTTCTGAAATAATGATCTGATTTACCAGTAAAATTAGCTACCATAGTGTATTCTGTTATTGTGTAATTGCAACACTGTCAGTATTACTGTTCAAGAAGTACAGCAAGAGGTTGGTGTGATCTGTCACTACCTGGAAATACTTCACATGGTACTATTTAGGGGTGTGTACGAGTGCAATCCTCAATATTTGATTATTTTAGAATCGAATATTCAAATGTCCAAATTCATACAAATAAAGAAAAAATGAATGTATTCGAATTAGAACCAATTCAAGTACATTTGTATCTATTTGTACAAATATTTGATTTGTATTTGATGATACAAATGTGGACAACATTCATATGTGTCTGTATCCATCTGTACGGATCCATACGCATCCCGTTTTTATCACCTATGCATCCTGTTTTTGTCCCATATGTATATGGATATGAATAAGATGCGTATGGATACATATGTAATGTGTATGTATCCGTACACATATGAATGTCCGAATAATTCATACAAACAAATGATTTGAAATGTTCAGATTTGTTCAAACATTAAAAAAGAATGTATAGACATTCAATTCAAATTTGAATGTCCAAATTAGAAAAATTAGCTCAAATTTTGAATGTTTTGAATATTTTTCAACATCCTTTATACTGAGTACATGTACAGTGCTTTGGAAATAAACTATAATAATAATAATAATAATAATAATAATAATAATAATAATAATAATAATAATAATAATAATAATAATAATGATAATGATAATGATAATGATATGGGAGGATTAGCCCATGTAGATATAAAATCCCACATCTATAACATGAGTCCGCTGCTGTGGCAAATGATAAAACATGGAGTATTGATCTAACGGCTAGACAATGTGTGATAATTCCAGATGTGCTTTATACTGGTAAATCAATAAATTGTGGAATAAATAAGTGATGTCAGGAGGTGACCTATGAAAGCAACAGGAAAGTGAGCAGACAGCCAAACACTTTCAGAATCTCTTCCTATTTTTAAATAGTGGAGCTAGGATTTACAAACTATCTAAAATTTATTTAAATGCAAATGACTAAGCTTTAAATAGAATAAGTTTATTTCAGCTCAAATAATATTGTTTTATTTACTGCTTCCCATTAATGAATCCCATATAAAACTGGGGATTGAAAAGAAAAGATTAAAAAAAATAACAGTTAAAACACTGCAATTAACATATTAAATGTTGGATGGGTCAGGAAACACAGATGATCCCAAAGGGAACTCATGTTTTTGGTAACTACTTAAAACTAGAATTGTAACTGTGCTCCTTTCAAACCTCTTGGTCATGGTCTAATTTGGCCACTGAAAACTTCAATGAATAGTCTTCAGGAAATTTAACTCACTTCTTGATCACCATTGTTGTGATCAGACATAGCCAAAAAAAAAAATAAAATCTATGAGGCATCATGTGATACCCCCGGTCAGCTGCCACCAATTGTGAAGTCCACAAACTGGGCCGACACCAATTGTGAAGCCCAGCCAGGCATCAGTTTCTCTCTAGCCTTCCTCTTGAGGCTTGCCTTCTCGCCTGAGGCTTGACTTTTAAAATAATTCAGTCTTCACTTCCCTGGCCGATGTAACCACAGAGTTACACTAGGCCTCCTGGTTACAAAATAACACTTCTTTATTGGTTTACAACTTTTCAGTCAGTTTAAATACAGCGCAAACAGTTTCCTTAGTAATCAATTGTGAGTTAGCACAAACTTGTCCCTGCCAGGCTTCCTTGGCCTGTCACTTCCCTGAGGCTCAGCATATTAACCCCTAAACTGGATCTATTCTGTTTATTCCCCTGAGAGGGTGAGCAGTTTCACCTGCTTCTTCCCTCACTGTTTAAACTCCAAGAATAGAACAACAACTCTGACAGGTAGGCACCTTTTATATTCTTCACCAAGGTTCCATTCCTCCTGATTGGCTGGTTCCCTTGGCTTCCCTGCCCCCTTCTTCAATATGTTAATTTGTCTGAGTTTAGCCCCTCGTTATCTGTTCACTATCTTCCCTAGTTAGTGCCTTTTACTCTTAGCACATTTTATAATAAATTCACTTATTCAATTAAAGCTACAATAAGTGCATTAATTAAGCTTGGGCCTCACACATCACCTCTACCACTATCAGTAAAAACATTTGATAAATGATGAAGCTTGCTGAATCTGTTATCCAGATTCCTACCTTCATCTTTAGTTATTTGTACAGGTCCCTTTGTTTCCTCATTTTGGAAACACTAGACCTAGGGTTCACCTAAGTCTTGAAAGAATCTGAATAGAGGAAAATATTATTAATAATATTAAAAATGCATAGTTCAACTTTAGAACTCACTAGCACAAGATCTGGTGTTAGCTACTAGCTTGGATGGTCTCAAAAGTAAAGATGTGCACATTTTACTTTGATTTGTATTGAATTGAATGAAAGAAATTCATATTCCATTGAATAGATAAAAATGTATCAAAACATTCAATTTGAATTTGAATATCAATTTCCAGATGTGCCAACATTAGATTCAAATACAAATACCCAAATTTGGCCAAATTCATATGAATTTTGCATGTTACGATTATTTGTGCACATCCCTACTCGAAAGTGTTTGAGGTAACTGATGACTTGTTTGGCTTTAGGGAGGTATCCATGGGTGTTTTTCCACTGTCACTAGACGTACCCATTAAGTACGCATTAATGGGTACAAAAATGCCATTACGTACCCATTTATGGGTACTTAATGGGTACGTCTAGTGACAGTGGAAAAACACCCCATAAGAGACTATGAGCCTCTGAAAGCCAGTTGCTGGGATACTTTCATGCAGAGCAAAGTTTATGCTTCTGTTCTCTTTGAAGGCTTCCAAATGTAATGGATTGCCTTCATAACTAAATGGGCCACATGTCCAGTTCAGCAGAACATTTCTTACATTCTGATGTAGAAGAAGTCATATAAATGAAGCACTTAATTCTGTGGATGATTATGCACAATGTTGCCAGTTCCAAACTATGAAGTTGGACAACCTTATACTCTGCTAAGTTGTCTGCTATCTCAAACTAATTTAAAACTTTACATTTCCCTAGACTTCAAAATGTATTTGTGCTGTAATTTTCCAGGACAGAGGGAGTGATCTAATGGTAATCCAGATACCCACGAAGTTTCATAAGCTGGTCTCTGGAGTTGAAACAGCATAACATGATTTTTAATATGCCATCGTCAATAAGTCTACATTGAGTCAGTAACTATATGCAAGATTAAACACTGAAAGGCTTCAAGGTTAATAACTACACTTTGCTAAAGTTGTTGAAGGATACAAGAACTTGGAAAGTGAGTCAGCTTCACTAACTTCCTTTTCCAGTAATAATTCTAGGTTCTAGTATAGGGATGTGCATGAATATTTTTTGAGTGGAGTTGATTAGTATCTAATCAAATGCAAGAAATAGTGCAAGAAATCATTTGAATAGATCCCCTTCAAATGTGGTATTATTTGAATCTGATGCAAATGTTTGATACAAATTCAGTTTGAATCCCCTCTATGAATCTCCTACATATCTCCTATGAATTCACTACATATCTGCTGTGAATGTATCAAATCTGCCCTGAATCCATTTTCATTCCACTTCAATCCACTTCGTATTCACTCTGGATCTACTGTAGATGTGACTGGAGCAGACGCTTTTCCACCTCCCCAGGTTCATGAATGTAATTAATGTTCTTTGTACGAATGTTCTGAAGCATTCAATCTGAATTTGAATATCTGAATTTGGACAATTCATACAAATTTCAAATGTTATGAATATTCATGCACATCCCTATTCTGGTATCCTTTCAGAATATGATATCTCAGCCATGTGTCCATGGAAACGTGGGAAGGGTCTAAAGATAGGCCCCTCAGCAAAGGTGATGTAAAATGAGGTACAAAATTGTGTCCTTCACACAAGGCTATATATGACATCAATCATGCCTTTTGCTAGGGTGAGATATTCTTGCAGGATTATTTGTGCCATCACAAATAGAAATGTGTCAGCTTAGCCCCTTGAAGAAGGATCCCTTGAGAGCAAGTGGAGAAGTAGTCATGTAGGCAGATAGATAACATCTGCGCTACCCCATTGGACTGTCCCAGATATGCACTAAGATCTGGGGTCATCATGCAATTGCTTGCCACTCAAGAGCATGCCCTCCCATAGAACATGGTAGCTGCATGTTTCCTGCCCCAGGTCATTCTTTGTACAGGCCAGACTGAGATTCAGTTCCTGCCACTACTAGGAAGACAAGAGGCAGAAGCAGGGAGAGCTCATGCACCATTCTAGAGCTTGGTGACACTTCACTGAATTCTGAACTCTTACCCACTGCTGGGAGCATTTCAGGGTGTGGTGAAATGTCCCCCTCCCACAACTGAAGTCAGGAAGTCGAACCTGCTAATGAGTAGATACCCACCAGTCTGCACTGCACTTTCTGATATGTTTCTGGCCAGGGACACTTTTTCTGGGATGAGCACTATCTCTACAGCGCATGATAGTGTGGGGTGTGTTACAAATTCCCTTTCCCCTTTCTCCTTTTCGAAAACTGTTCTATGAAAAATCAACTGTCTCTGTGTTAGGGGTGTGCACAAATACAATTTTCAGATTCAATTCAAATTGAATATTCAAATTTTCAAATTCAAACGAATAGAGAAAAAAAGAATGTATTCAAATTTGAATTTGATTCAAATACATTAGTAGCTATTTGTATGAATATTTGATTAGTATTTAAAGATACGAATGTCGACAACATTCATATGCATTGATACGCATGCATACGCACCCGTACACATTCATACGCATCCCATTTTTGTCCTGTTCATATGTGTACAAATGCGTAAGAATATGAATAAGATGCATACGGATATGGATGTAATGCATACGTATCCGTACACATACGGATGTCTGAATAATTCATATGAATGATTTGAAACATTCGAATTTGTTTAATGTTTGTATAGACATTTGATTTGAATTCGAATATCTAAATTTGAATGAATTTGATTGAATTTTCAATGTTTTGAATATTCTTGCACATTCTCCCTACTACATGTTGCTAGGTGGGTCCAACATTTTCTAGACTTTGTTACCTAACAGGGGTCATTAACTGCAACCTATCAGTAGCTTTTCTTAAATCACCCAGAAGCCTTTGTTCATCCCCTAAGTTTTTAAGGAACAAGTAATAGGCAGGGCTAATGTGTTTATGCCACAACTGCAACCTAAACAGGATGCAGGACTACATAGACTCTTGATTTTATCTGGCAGGCCTCTTCTTGTCTTCTTGCATGGTTTTGAATAAGGCCATGTGCCCAATGATCTATCGACTTTGCCTTGCAATAATGAGCTTTTCCAAAAGGGGAAAGAGCATTAGCTCCATAATGCAAAGTCAATCTCAGATTTAAACCTCTTCCTTTCTTCTCCTGGAGCAATTCAATAATGCCTGAGCAGTACAAGGGGATGTGTATATGCTACACACCCTGCCAGCATTTCTAATTCAGATGAGACCTTTGAAAAATGAGCATTTGATTTTACAATAACTCCAGCCTGCACAGAAAACAAATGTATTTTAACGGAAATCTGTTTAAGCAGGGAAATCACTAAGGAATATCCTCAAAGAGTTATATATAGCCCCAAATTGACAATTCTCAGAGAGCTTCTTTTTTCATGTCTACAGTAATTAAAATGAAAGTTACCCTTTGACTGTTTGCCTTTGGCAAGATGTATTTAGTTTAATCTTCTCCAAATGCTAAAGAGGTTACTACAGTTATGGGGAAGTAGTTACATCTGATGAACAAAGAGAAAGTCATCTGTGAACTTGCTATAAGGTAATATATTCAAACAGACACTGAAAGAGAAAGCTATAAGGCAATCAATCCAGAGTTGGTGTACAAGGTTAATAAGGAAGCAAAGAATTCACCAAAACTATAGCAAACTGCAATGTGGTAGGATGAAACATTTTGGCAGCAAATACTTAATATAACTAGAAGGCAGAGATTGTTTGTAAGAGCCAGAAGAATTAAAAATTTAATAGAGGGTGTTTTTCCACTGGCAGAAAGTACCCATTTTTACACCCATTAAGGACCCATTTGGGTGTGAGCCGGATCATATGGGTACATCTCAGCCTTTAATCTGGATTTTCTGTAGACCCCATTAATGGGGTCTACAATGGGGTCTTCAGCCAGAAAATCCGGATTAAAGGGAGCCTGTTTCCACATTAGTTTGGCAATGGGGTCTAGAGAAGGCTAGGGAGAGGGGCACCCTTGGGTAGGAGCCCCAAACCTAGGCTTTGAAATAATTTCAAAATCATTTCGAAGCCATTTCAAAGTTACTTCGAAGTTGCCTTTGGAGATAAGCACAGGCTCCGAAGTCCTTCTGAAGGCAACTTCAAAGATTAGCATAGTCTCCGAAGACAAACCTCTGATAATAAAGAGAGATCTAAGCGGACTGTTACCTTCAGGCATAGAAAGAGGTACATATTTAATGAGGCTGACTTATCCCTCCTCACAAAAAGCTAATTCATATGCAGGGTCTCACAAGGGGTTTGTCTTCTGAGCCTTTGCTAATCTCCGAAGTTGCCTTCGGAGAGACTTCGGAGCCTTTGCTAACCTTCAAAGGCAACTTCAAAGGGATTTTGAAGGGACTTTAGGGGGACTTTGGAGACTGCACCCCCTGTTCCCAAGATACATTCCAGAATAAGGCCAAGTGCAGAAAGGGCCCAGGTATCATTTGAGCAAGTATCTCAAGAATAGTGCAGTGCTGTTTGTTGGAAGTAGAGCTTTCTGAATAGGCAGGTTTCTCTGGAATGCTTCCTTTCTGCTATGAGAAGCCATAGTTCCTAGAGATTCCCAATGTGTTTGTTCCAGCACATTGGTGAACCATCTGGAACAGATCTGGGGGGTATGAATGAGGGAGCAAGGGAGAGGGACTGCTCAAGGTTCCTCCTTTCCTGTTTTGCAGAGAGGGGCAGGGGGGATCACTGGATGTTGGTAGTAGTTGGGATTTAGCAGCTGAAATGGTAGTTGCATTAAGAAAGGGGAGAAACTGCTATACAAAAGAAACTGATTTCCATATGTGTGACATAACATTTGCTTGGATTAAATCTGTATCTAAAAGCTCACTGCTCAAAACAGCCTTTTGAAGCAAGGATAAAGTGGCTTATGCAGTTAAAATGTAGCCTTTATTCTTCCACTTCAGATATATCCCAACATTGTTCTTGACATGCAACAAATGTAATACATATATGTAAGCTCAAGTTCATTAAGGTTGCTTACGATTCTGCTGGAGTAGTTGGTGAATGCTGCAAATTCATAGACTCCTCTTCCCTTTCCAGGGAACTGTGGTAACTTTCTGCACATTTGGGGAGAGGGAAATACATAGAAGCATACAGGAAAGAAATAATATCTTTACTGACTCTATCATATAGGACAGAAAGAAGTTTTGTCTGTTCCAAAGATTCTCCCTGCCTTTCCAAATTTCCCTTAGTCAAATATCTCTTCATTCCAATAACTAAAATAACAAACAAGAATATATATTGCCCACCAAAACATTTTTTTTTCATTCTCAGATCAGTTTGTAAATGCAACCAACAAATACATTCATGTAGTGGACCCCTGGATTTTGAGACACAAGCATGTCAACCTTGATGCAGGAACGTTGCCACCTTTGTATTTTGGCAGAACTGAGAGGAAATAGATTGGCATAGTCCCTTTGGCAGGAAGGACCATGCTGCAGGAAGGACGCTGGATGTTTAACATCTTCAGGCCACTGCACACAAAAGGAGAGCTGAACTCTCTTTTGGCGTTTGGTGTCTGTATGTAATTGTTATCTTGCCCATTCATGAGGATAGAATTCATCCATGGGAGTGCTCCTTCTACAGAATAGTAAAAACCTCTCTGAAAAAGTCATTGTAGGTCTGGCTCATTCCAGTGAAAGCTGTGTGGTAGCTGGACCAGGTATCTGAATAGGCCCACAATGTGAATTTCCAAAAATGACGACCCTCTTTCAGAGTCATTTGAGTGATTTGTGTCATGAGCCCAGATGGAAACTTTGATATCAGGGGATTTTTGTTTCCCAACAGGCTGGGACATGAGGCCCATGTCAATGTTTCTCCATGTTGATGTTCCTGAAGCAACTGCTTTGGTCCAGGAGCAATCCCTTCTATGTATAGTATGCTACACGTATACAATTTGCCAGAACTACTACCACAGGAGACTAAACCAGAGGAAAGGCAGTAATGATGATGGATATGAGAAGAGGATGCCTATTTATGAGGATTATTAGAATCTCCTTATAAGTCAGTCTAGAGCTTATTTACCACTACGTACCTCTAAGGGTGTGTCCCCATGCACATTTTGGTCCAACCCGAAATTGGGTTCAGGAAGGGTCGTCCCCATGCATTTTGATTTGGTCCATTTTCTGTGGACCAAATCAGCCAATCCATAACCAAATTTGGTACTGGAAAAAACAAGTCTCATCATGGTTTGGTATCCTGGCACACATTGCTTTGTGAGCCGAGCCTGCACATGCGATGGTCCTGGGCTATTTGGGGAGGAGATTGGCACTCATGTCAATAGGAGGTGGGGTTTCATGTCCTGTGCTCGCTGTTTCTGCTCTGTGCATTGGAGATCGCTGAGGTTTTTGGGGAGTAAATGGTGTTAAAACAGAAATGATGAAATGATTCCATTCCATTTTTATTTGTATACTGCCTTTCCAAAGAAACTTTGCTGAAGGCGGTTTACAACAAACTGAAAAAAATACAATAAGAATACATCAAAGAAATACAGCAAGTAAAAAAAACAAAAACAATTTCAATGGCTTTCGCTGCCCCAACAGAATCTTTTATACAAGTATACCACTCCCCTTCTTTGATCACCAAGGCAGGCAGAATAATGGCTTGATTTTTCTCCCTTTTACACAGCAAATATTCCACCCCCATTTCCCGATCGCCAAGGCAGGCATGATAATGGCTTGATTTTCCACTTGCCAGGTGTTCTCGTGGTTCCCGGGAAGAGCAGAGGTGCACAAAACTGCTCAACTGCTGCAAACTTTGTAGCAACTTTGCTGAAACAGCTGGGTTTTTAAAAATTATTTTTGCCATTCAGTCCTGGCTTCTCTGTGCTGCTAAGGGGGCGGGGAGATGCGGCATTTTTGTTGAGTGGCACAGGGGTGGAGTGATGTCAATCCAGCTTCCAATGAAGACAGGGGGAGTGGCGTGGAGATGCTGCTGCTCCCCCGTGCTGGGGTGTGGCATGTTTTGCATGGGGATGGCTGTATCCAGACCCAGCCCACATCTAGCCTGCATTGCCAGGAATGGCATGGGGACAGGCAATATCCGATCTTGGTTCTGCACCCAGTCACATGCATGCCCAATCAGAGCCAAATGGCTTGCATGGGGATGCAGCCTAAGGCTAGCTCTTTTCAGACAGATAGCAGTGTGACTGAGCAACGGGCTAGAGACATGCAGTAATATTTACTCCATATTCAGGGTACCTGGAAATCTTTGCTGGGGAAAAAAAACAGGTATCTTGGGATTAAACAAGAAAGTCAGGGTCAAGTCAAAGAAGCTAAGTACCCAAGGCAAGCTAGCAGTTCAAGAACAGGGTAAAAACCAGAATGTGAAGCAGAATACAGAAATAATCTAATGATCAAGATAGGGTCAGAAACCAAGAACAGAAGCAGGAGTGTTTGTTTGTTTATTCTGCCCTATACCTGGAGGTCTCTGGGTGGGTAACAACATCTAAAATCAAACATCATTACAACAATAACAGCATCATAGAAGTTCATTATCACAGAGAGTATGATTCTGGAATCTAGAAGACACAAGGCCAGAGGTTCATGATACAGAAGCATAGAAAGTTCTTAATACAAAAAGTGGCTCCATTGTCCTCTGAAGTTCTTACTAAGTTTAACAGGGTTTTGTTTTCTGTTGTTTAATTTTGGAGAGTGAGTCCAGTGTCTTATTATCCGATGACAACTCCACCAACTCATGACACTCTGTTGCTCTCCAACCATGTACGTGTGTCTCAGTGTCTTCCACCTAAGGCTGCTGGGTTACTATGGTCCTAGTTATGCTAGAGTTACAGTATATAGCATTTTAATTCAATTATCTTAATGGTTGAAAATCATTTGAAAATGATATATTCCCCTTCTGTAATATTTACTCCATTCCATTTCTTTTTCAGGGAGTGCATTTTTCTCTTTTACCTCACCCTTCCATTATTTATAAGTTAGCAGTTCAAATTGATTCAAAACATCCTGCACTTAAATTTCTGAATTTTGCTTCATCCCAAAGAAATCAAAGAGAAAAACAAGATGTCAAACGTGTGCACAGATACCAGATAAAGTAGCCAGGATTGGCAGGAATTAGGAACCAATAACAAGGAGAGGCAGAGTTCGATTGACCCTGTCTCTTTGAAGGAGCAAGACTATTCACTGTGGGTTCATAGGTTCATTTAAAAGTAACATGTGAACCCCATAACTTTGCAATTTTTCAAATGGCATTTTAATAGGGCTACACTGAAATTGAATTTTGAATATAACACAATGAACAGCTTCTGTGTAACTGAGCCCTTAGAGTGTAATGGTACAAGTAACCTTGAAAACAACTAAAAGATTATCAGGAAACAGAATATTTAAAACAGACCATTAAAAAGCAACATTAAACATATCTTCTTGAAGACTGAGGTTAAAAAAAAGGATGTGGCTGGGCCACTACATACCAAAAAGATTGATGCTAAGCAAACCTCCATTTCACTAATGGGATCCTAGTCCCAAAAAAGCCTCCTTTCTTTTTGCTGGCTGTCTTAGTTCAGATGTAGGGAGGAGGGATGTGTACAAATATTTGAAACATTCGAAATTCTATCCAATTTGATCAAATTTGGACATTCAAATTCAAACTGAATGTCTACACATTCTAATTTAACATTCAAATGAATTTCTGAATCTTTCAAATCATTTGTGGAATAGAGTGCTGCTGTCCACATGCTGGTGCAGGCTATGGCAGAGCTAAGGCAAGGCCTCCCATAGTCTGCATTAGCGTGTTGACAACAGACCTCTGTCCCAAGATATATTCTGGAATAAAGCCAAGTGCAGAAGGGGTCACTGATAAGTAGTTGCTTGCAGTTTTCAGTAAAAGGGAATAAACTACCTTAGAATGCTTGCGGATGGCAGCCAGATATATCATTAGCAAACAATAATCAGACTAATGCTTTACTGGCATTATCACCTACTAGTCTGACAGTGCCACACTTCAAAGGACAATTTATGGAGACAAATTCATGGAAGCGAGGGTTAGCATTGGCCAGTGGTCAATAATTGACATGACGTGCTTAAGACCAGGTGCAGAGGATCACAAACTTGAGGCACCTCCAGAGGGAAAGAGACAATTCCAGTATCTTCTTTAGACTATGGAATTGCTTCTCACTGCCACTAACAGATGGAAGTAAGCAATCCCAACAAAATACTGCTCTCTTACCTCTGTCTGGCATTTCTTCATGGGAGCCTTCCTCTTGCAAAATACCAGTATATAGGAAGCATCTGCCCTCTTTTCACTCTCTCTCTTTTTAATGTACTTCCTACATACAGTACAGGCATTTTGCAAGAGGAAGGATCCCTCAAAGAAATGCCAGATAAAGGTAAGGAATCACTATGAGATAGGACATATGTAGGCTCTCACGGCCAGATTCGATCTCATTTGTAGCAGTTTTGGGGCTTTTGTGCCATGTTCCAGGTTTCTTACTCTGGGAACCTAAGCTTTTGGATATAGCTGTTATATCCATCTTCAGAAACCTTTGCTCTTGGACGGGTCAAGGCTGACTGGTGTCCTGCTAGATCTTGTTTCCATTCTCATAGCTGTTTGTTTGTCAGCTTTTTCTTTGTTTCACCCCTGAGTTCTGCAAACATACAAGGAGTCACTCACCCCCAGGGATTACACCAATATTCAGTAAACAAGTTAGCCTCAATGACTCACCATTAATACTTCCACTCAAAGAACCAATGCCAACAGAGTGCAGCCAGGGAAAGACCAATGATTCATTAGCAACTCAAGCAAAGGAAGAGCTGACAAACAAACAACAGACCTCTATAAGAAGGGAAACAACGTCTAGCAAGACACCAATTACCCTTGACTCATTCAAGAGCAAAGACCTCTGAAGATGGACATCACAGCTATATCCGAAAGCTTAGGTTCTCAGAAGAAGAAACCTGGAACATGGCATAACAGCCCCAAAACTGCTACAAATGAGACACTATGGGATTGCCATGAATATGCATAGAGATTCCAAGACAGTTTTGGAAACCTCACAGTTTTTTACCTGTGTCTGGGGACACCTTAGGAAAGAAGTAATGAGCTAGGGTGTTTTTCTAGAAGATCTGGATTAAGGGAAGTACCCAATGGGTGCTTCCGCACTGGACCTCCAAAATACAGATCTATTAGATTCGTATTTTGGAAATCCGTGGTAAGTAAATCCGTATCCAGTAGATACGGATCTACTCCCACCCCTTCCATCTGCACAGGCGACGGAAGGAGGGATTAGATCCGGCTGCATTAAGGTAAGGAGGGGATTGCTTCAACACTGCACTCATCTCAAATCTGTGCTCTGAAGGCCCTCTCCCCACCTGCCATGATTGGCTCCTCTGGAGCAAGCATGGTGAGCCAGGTGCCTCTGATCTCGGGGCTCCCCCTTTCCCTAGAAGCCGAGGATTGCAGCTTCTGTAGCCAGGGGGGCTTCACCTATCCCCCCCATTTCCCCCAGGGAGAGTGCGAGCAATCCCCTCCTTACCTTAACACAGCCAGGCCGACTCTGGCTGCGTGGCCCCAGTTCACTTTGCGTGTGCATCTGGCACGCCTCTCAATTGGCCAAGGTCACGCCTGGCTTCAGGAGGCTTTCTGCGCAGTAGGGGATCACTGACTCTCTCCCTGGGGTGGGATGGGGGGTAGGTGAAGCACCCCCAGCTCCAGAAGCCACGATCCGTGGCTTCTGGGGTGAGGGGGAGCCCTGAGATAGGAGACCCCCAGCTCACCATGCTGGGCGGGGGGAGGGCCCACTTATAGACAGTTTTGCAGTGCGGACACATCCAAAATGGATATGTCTTAACTGCAGAAGTACACATTAAGTACCCTTTAAGACTACCTTCAAGGTAGTCTTCTGGGAAACTGGTTTAAGGGCCACTTAACACATATTAGAGACACATTGTGCAAGAGCCAATGCGGACGCAAGTGTCTCTAATGTGTGTTGTGTGCAGATGGGGTTTAGACATCCACCCTTAATGGGTCCTTAATGTGTATTAAGTATCCAATATGGAAGCACCCAATGTGTTTCCACAGGTGGTCTAGAACCCAATAGCAATGGTGCTAGCCTGCCTCCTTTGGAAATGCTGGAGCAGCAATGTGCAAATCCGGATCTACCCACAAGGGGTCTGCCTGTCACTCCAGGTGTTTGGGGGGACTGGGGGTGCAATCTCCATAGACACTTCAGAGAATCTTTGAAGATCCTCTGGAGCCTTTGACAGCGGCATTACTCTTGCAAGGGGTTCTCTTTGGAGCCTGTGCTAATCTCCGAAATTTTTATTTGGAGCAATCCCCCATGGGTGCCCCTCCGAGCCTCCTCTAGATCCCATTGCCCAATAGTAGTGGAAATAGGCTCCCTATAATCCAGATTTGATGGTTGAAGACCCCATTGTAGACCCCTTTAATGGGGTCTACAGGATATCTGGATTATAGGTCCTGAAGGACCCATAAGATCCAGATTTCCCTAGCTGTGGTGGAAACAAATGTGGCACTAATGCGGTTTGTAGTGGAATTGGGGTCTTCCTGCTCTGAGCCAAATGGGTCCTTAATGGGTCCTTAATGCATCCTTAGTGCTAGTGGAAAAAGACCTCTAGTTAGATTGGGTTAACTGACTATAGATAAACTGTTTGTATTATCCAGCAAGGCCGTCACATCCCTTTTAAAGATTTCAAATATGCTAATATGAAAGTAATTCCTTCTGACTTAATTTTGTTGCAAGTCCATTTTTTCTCAGGAAAGCCCATTTTCAAGGAAGTCTCAGGCTGATGCATAGTACTGAGGACTCTTTTTAATGGTTAGAGCAGTAGGTTAAATCATCTGACTTTACCGATAACCTTATAGCACATTAACCCCTGCAGTAATGAACAGAGAAACCAGTGGATTCATTAGTCGACAAGCTTTAGGATTTATGTCTCTTTAAACTAAAACCAAAGTGCTTCATTTGTAATGGAGATTACAGTAAGAAGAAAATGAAGCTGTCAAAGGGAAAGTGATGTCTCTAGAGTCTTTTCTTCTGGTTTGGCCACAAGTTAATAACGTGACCAGCACTTAACAGCAAAAATGCAGGCCTTCATTATCTTTTAGCAGATGCCAGTCATGTGCAATCCAAACAGGTCAATTACCAGTAAATCTCTGCAGATTTGCTCTCAAATCTCTCAAGAGTTAGAGATGCCAAGAAAAATGTTGAGAGACATGAGAAGAGGAACAAAACAAAACAAGCCAGGGTGCAAACTAATTTTCCACAAATGGAGCAAGATCCTTCAAGGTTTCAACTTATTTGGCTGAAAAATCAATTCCATTTCAATCATAATTTGTGGAAGAGACCTGGGGCTTTTTCCAACGTACATGAGTCGTATAGTATGATTATTATTAATAATAATGAGAACAACAACAACAATGACATGTTAGGTAAGGTAACAGTGTGGTTGTGGCCATCTGTGCTGCACACGCTGGATTATCCGTACTTGGCCAGCAGCATATGCACTACGAATGGTCAGGCCAGGGCTTGCCGAATTGCAATGTCAATATCTGAGGCAACATCTGGTGTGCACTTGGATGTTGCCAGAGTGAATTGAATGCTGTACAAAACTGCAACCACAATCATGCCACCACACCCACTTGCCACACTACATCCAGAAGAGGCTGTGGACAAAGTGTAAATGAGCAAGATTTTTTTTTTTTTTTTTAGCATCCTACTGCTAGAAGGCTCCAGAGGAGGCTGGGATAACTTGTGTGTTGGTGTAGCTCCCAGGTGTGGACCTGCTTCACTGGTGAGTACACCAGAGTTCAATAGACACAGACAGACTCATGCACTAAATGTGTTCTATGACAGCCAATAGAAGCACACAACACTTATGGCAGACTCAAGTTACTACATATTTTTTGAAAAAAATTCTCATCAGTTAACAACACTTAACAACAATAACAGATGTGCTCATTTCTATTATATGCTATATATTCCAGTTATTGATATAAATGGGGATTGGAGCTCTAAACATCTGGTAACCTGCCGATTTAAGGCTCTCTTTTATAGTATCCTCAAGTTTACCTCTTTTTTTTTCTCTCAAATCGTTCCCAAAAGGAAAAAAAAAGCTATGAGATCAGGAAATTATTTTTCTTTAAAACAGAAGCAGGATCTATTCCTTTTCCATGATATTAGATTGCTTATATTTATATTTATTATTATTATTTGTTTAAGTATGGAATGCTTCAGAAATCTGTGTGTCATCCTTGCACAGGGCTTTTTTTTTATCGCCCCTTAAAGGAAAAAATGTTCCTACCTTAGACAACCCCCAAAAGGCATTCACACAATCAAATTAATGAGTGCCCAAAAGCCTACCTCATATTTTCCACACTTTGCAGTTCATTTGCTTCCAGTGTCTGGCAACACTGGCTGCTACGAAATGACTTCTCACAGCCCTGTAGCAGCTGATTCACGCACATGTGACTGGCTACATTTCATGCCTCTGTGCCTGCGTTGCTCCCTATCCAATCTAACCAAGAGAATGAAATGCTCTTGGTCCCAAATGAGGAAGAGATGCCCATTCAAAGAGTTCAAGAAGGGATAAGGCAAGAAAAGGTCAGGCATTCCAGAATCAGATTTGGCCAGAGGACATTTCTTTAGGTATGTCTGATCACATCTTCTGAGACTCATTCTTTGATCACACTGACACCATGGGAAGATCTATATGTATGATTTTACTTCTTTTAAACAGAGTTTCTGACACAAGCAATCAAGTGCCATGAAAAGTATATTCTTTGCAATTTTCTTAAGCACTCTCCAGAATGTCTCCCAGCAGTACACCAGTCCAGCACTTCTGTGAAGATAGCAGGAAATTCCTTCATTGGTTTAGTAGGTACAATGAGCCTACCAGAGGCCTTTTCGCACACGGGCTTTTGGAATGCGCGGAAGACAGCCCGGAACGTGGCATTCGCATTGCCGGGGCCGGGTATGCATCCCAGCCCATTCCGGGATGTCTTCTGCGTGTTCCAGATGCAGAGCACTTTAAAGTGCTCTGCATCCGCCCGTGCGCGTTCCAAGCATCCCAAGCCATTTGGGGAGAGAAGCATTCGCACACGCTTCTCTCCTTGACAGCCGTGGGCACGCCCCCAGTGCCAGCATTGCCCAAAAATCGGCCTGACAGCTGGCTCGTGCTGTGCTGATCACCAGCCTTACCGGGCTGGCGATAGCGCAGGCGCGCTGATGCCGGTAGACAGGACAGGGAACCCACCAATTCGTGAGTCCCCTGTCCTATCTACCAGGGTCACTGACGCTGGTAGATGGCAGAGCGGACCCACGATTCGGTGGGTCCCATCTGCTATCTACTAGGGCCGGTGCGCCCGCGTGATCGCCAGCCAGGCAAGATTGCCGACAGCCTCGCTCTGCAGCTGGGGTGACAGGAGGCTGATCTCGGGCTGGCTGAGAGCGAGGGGCTGAGGGACCCCTTCTTAGACGGAACCCACCACTCCACTCCCCTCCCTCTCCTCTGCCAGATCCCCACAACAGAAGCTTTTAGTCCCGATTCCAAAGCGCAACTGGGACTAAAAGTTTCCTTCTCCCTGACAGATCGCAGGCTTGGAGGGGAGGGGGGCGCCCTTCCCCCTGCTCCAGGAGCAGGAGGGACAGAGCCCCCATGCCCCTCTCACCCCGTGATCTGCCCTGGAGAAGCCTTTACTCCGGTTCCACAGTGGAACCAGGAGCAAATGGACACCTTCTCCCTGACAGATTGCAGGCTCGGAGGGGAGGGGGGTTCTGTCCCTCCTGCTCCAGGTGGGCACCATGGGTGCTGACCTGAATTATAGAATCATAGAATCATAGAATGGTAGAGTTGGAGGGGACCTC